>CM041766.1:4888810-6144334 GCA_023373885.1 Hestina assimilis | reverse complement strand
AAGATTGCTTGTGACACCGTTGTGGCGTTGTGGGTAGCGAGTCTCAACGGTTGCGGGGTCGATACCCGCTCGGGCAGGTGTTTGTTAAAATTTCTGTTTCAGTCTGGGCGTTTGTTCGAGGGTCTTCTCACTGTGCCTCGGAGATCACGTTAAGCTGACAATCCCGGTTGTTATCACATAACATTTGATAACGACCGTTGAGTTACTGGTTCACCCTTAGGGTTGCGGAGGTCAGATGGCAATTTCTGCGTGTAAAAACTAGTAACCTGTCAAATCCGGATAACAGCAATAAGCAGACCCTGGGTAAATAAAATACCGGGAATAATACTAGGACGAAAAAGTTGCAAGCTTGGGACTACTAAATAGTTTTTGTTAGTGTTCAATTTTCAAAAGAGCACCAGCGATTCTTTGACATTTTATATGTTTGTAAGGGCCTATCGATAAAACATAGTATGTGTATGACTATAGCTCGTTTTTTGCAATAATTTCTACTGCGAAGTTATTCTCCATAAAATTACGGTATTCCAGATAGCAATGACTTCCTTTAGGGAATATAACCGGAAGTTGCGTCTGACGCGACGGGGAATGGACATTGGACATAGACAGTTACTCACTATGAATAACAGATAACTAAAGCTATTGAATATAAATTTTTTTATTAGAAATCCTTACTAACATTATAAATGCGAAAGTAACTCTGCCTCGCTGTCTGTCTGTAGCGCTTTCATATCAAACTACAGAGCCTATTTAGTACACAGTTAGTCTAGAGCCTGAGAAAGGACATAAGCTACTTTTTAAAAGGGTCGTAAAAGGTTGAAAGGAGGGGGTGAAAAGTTGTTTGGAAGTATTGTCATTATTAAAGCTTGAAACTTATTCTTTAGGCTGGTGATTCTATTTCTATAAACGATGAAATAATTTGACAAACAATCTACAAAAAACTTTCATAAATGTACCTATCTCTACATATTTAGACTTTACTCTATTTTATATAAGAGGGGGCAAACAGTCAGGAGGCTCATCTGATGTTAAGCGATCACCACCACCGCCGCCCATGAACATCTGCAACACCAGAGAGTATGCAAGTGCGTTGCCGACCTTTAAGGAAAGGATAAGCTCTGCTCTTGAAGGTTCCCAGGTATTGGTTCGGAAAGACCGACGGCGGAAGTTGGTTACAGAGTGGTTGTGCGAGGAAGAAAACTTTATTTAATCACAGGTTCGAAACATGATTAGTTATTAAAAATGAATTTCTTTTAGTTTGGTAGACGAAGATAAAATGTAAAGGTGGTTCCTCATCATGAGCATTCGCATTTACTTACTGAAAAAGCCATAGAGTAAAAAAAAAACAAAGAAAAAATTATATTTTGATATTTCAATTATTATAGAAATCAGAACATACAATTTATTGTTACAAATATAAACTCAACAAGGAAATTAAATAGAGAACAAATGGTACTCTATATTTATCCTCCTTTAAATAGGTAATTATTATTTTTATAATAACAAAGCAATAAAATGAGATATAAACCAATAGGTACACTTATACACTTCAAATTATATTGGCAAACTTGAGATAATTTATATAAATAGACGCTGCAGAAAAGGGATATCTTCCGGAAGCAAATACGAACACAAGAACAACAACCATCTAGACCGGAAACATCTATATGGCCAGTACAAACATTTGTCTAGTGAGAATCGATGAGTATGCAGGGTACCACTGCGTCAAATTAGTCGTTAAAATCCTTAATACTTAATATCATAAATTCGAAAGTAACTCTGTCTCTGTCTGTCGCGCTTTCTCGCCAACACTACTGAACCGATTTAAATGAAATTTGGTACACAGATAGTCTAGAGCCTGTGAAAGGACATTGGCTACTTCTTAATACGAAAAAAGAGTTGTCAAGGGTTGAAAGGGGGGATGAAAGTATCGCCATTTTTAGAGAAATGACATTCAAAGTTCGTAAATTGTTTCAGAGTTTGTATTAAAATCGTTATTCACGCGGGTGACGCCGCTGTCAGAAGCTAGTTATATATAAATATGCCGACGAACTGATATTATAAAAGCTAACCGAACCTCTATATCCACCCTTGACCGTCAAAACGGCGTGTACAGCATCCCTCGTCAAATTAAATACACCCCGCGAGAGGGTGGGAGAGGTCAATAACCCCGTGACGTCGGGTCAGTGACTCAGGTGTGGCAGATTCGACTGCGGATAATTTCGTACGCCAATTATTATTGTAATATTTTTTTTATATATGTTTGGCTATTTTTTTTATTGAGAATTAAAATTGCTCATGTCGTGTAGGCGTTCTGAAGCCTTAAACATTGTGTAAATTGATTGAAATAATCATAGGGAATTTTATTATGGTTTGTTAGTAATAAAGATTGCTATAAAAGGAAAAAATAGTAAAAAAAAATTAATTGAATTCTAATTCTTGTTGGATGTGGAATAATGCGGCAGTAGGCACATATTGTTTTCATGATCTTCAGAGTCTAGGACTGTTATCAATCAAAGACTTCGGAGATAAAGAGAGTTCCTCAAAGTATAAAGCTAATAAATTAGTCATGAGCGATGAATCCTAACTTTTGTTTATGAATCTGTATCTCGACTGGCTCTAATGGCCTTGACTGTGTCACTGCACAGGGTAACCCATACTTATGTTTATGCTTAAGAATTGAAATAGTTGTAGAAGAACTGTATATAAAAGCAGAATAATTTTCCAGTTTGATAAGAACTTTAGAAAATAAAAGAGATGGCATTGTGATATTGTCAGGTAATATTGATGGTCTGAGGTTTTAGGTACTCCATTTTACTTTGAGGATGTGTGTTGTTTCACTTCAATTGCCATACAAGTTAAGATTTATTATAACCTTATGCCCAGGTCTGTATATTTGATCCAATTAGTGTTATTAATAAAATAACGTTCAAAATGTTATAAATATAAATTATTCATCAAATAAATAATTTCGTTATTTTATTGATATATTTTTTTAATTATTATTTTTGTTAACATTATACTTAGTATAGTATTTGTCACTGAGAATATTAAATTACAGAAACCATCAGGGTTAGTTACAAATTGATATATGATATTATTGAAAAACAATATCTTATGATATAAAGACTGAGATGTATAATCTATACACTAATAGTGTCTGCATTTATCTCAGCTTTTCTTCTTAAAATTAGAAGTCATTTTAGTTAACTGTGTTTAACAAAATATGTGTATTAAACTTCATTTAAAACAAATCTTCAATTGCATTGTAACAGCACTACAATTATATCTTATAAGCAGGTTTACATTACAATTGTGTATACACCCATACAATTACAAAGTTAAAAATTTGTTATAACATGCTTAAAAATGTTTTATGAAGACTAAAGATATATGATCAAAGTTCAGCATTTTGCAGTGCAAGCTTAGAATTTTATTTTGAATCTAAATGAAATATTGAGTACTTTTGTTTAAATGTATGTAATAACAATAAAGCTTTTAGTTAGAGGTAAGCATGTATGTGGTATAGCTTCTTATAAGCTCTATAAAAATGAATAATGTTTATAGATTACACTAATATACCTAATATTATTAATTTTTTATTATAACATTACTGCTGTAATAATTTATTCAACTTTTGAACGGTCGTTTTAAATATTTACATATATTATGAATCCGTCTGTCGGTACGTCACATCGGCGAGTCGACGAATGAGTAACTTGTAGTGAAAGTCGAAAGAATAAAAACTAAGTGATTCACCGACATGACTCATTATGTCAGACGCCTAATTGATCGACAAATAGGGATATCATAATCTATATAGTAGTATAGGAATTTATTGATAAGTTTTTTTTTAACCTTGACGCAGGATATTTGAAGGCAAGGAGACGCCCAGCTGAATTCGCCCCAAAATAGACTTAAAATGGTAGTGACAGGCGGGCGGCTATACCATATATGGACAAATGGTAAAGCGACTGCGCGACGTAGCAATGCTTCGTCGGTTCGATGCCCTCCAGTCTGCCTGATAACTAGTATATCACGTAAATTAACTACCTCAGTGTACCGATCTCGCCGCTAGTCATAAAAGGCGGTGGAGTATCGTAACCTTTCAAATGAAATTTAACACCAATGGAAAGATATGTCGAAAAATGTATCTATATAATCACTTTTAAATGTCGCTCCTGCTAATTAACCGGGATAAAAACACAACACGTGGCATAAAATCACTGAACGGTGACAAGTATTTCGTCGAAAAGGCGTGCGAAGTCGGCTAAGAGTTGTGCGAATAATGGCCGATGGCGGCACCGGCCGTGCGCTGATAATTATAGTAAATGCGCCATTTTGATACAAATTAATAACTTCTAAAAATGTTAAACGCAGCACGATTACGAAACACTAATATTTAATTTCATGACTTACCATTTTTTGATGTTATGCACGTAAAAATTCCACCACTAACTTCACCGACTCCACGACAACGGCGACCGGAACGACACTGATTCGGACAGTTGGCTAAACCTTATTCTATACCAACCAATGAGCGCATGTGTCAAAAATTATATGAATAAGTCAACACACTTTCTTTTTTTTAAATGTATAATTTGATATTCACAGCCGAATAATGGAATGAAAAATTGTATTTTAAAATAGTTGAATTATTTTGTGAATAATCTAAAATGATTATGTATAATATTTGAAATAAATAATATTAATAAGAAGTTGACACAAGACGACAACTTTTCAAAATACTAGCAGCTCCGTTGGAATTTGCAGTATCACTACAGAATTTAATACAATGAATTTTATTTAAAGGATGTTAAGGCGCGGTGAGATAAGATAAAATACATAAGCCCTTTCAACGTAAAGATATTACTATTTTCAAGACTTCTTCACGTTTGATTACTACTTGAAAAGTGAGTCACTGATGACGATAATATTCTAGCCAATGGACTCTCAGTATTCAATAAATGACCATATATGGGCTGGCGGAAACTGCGGCGATGTGGTACGACCGTTTAAATTTTGCCGGGCAAAGTTGAGAATTTTCCGTTATCTCTTAATATTATTATCTCTCATTGTACGAAACTTTAAACAAATTTTTTGTCAGGATAATTAGAAATATAGGCTTACCTATAAATATATATGTATTTTGTAAACATTGTAAACGAATATACAGACAAGAGTCGTTTGATTGTCTTGTGTTCCTAATTTCATAAGCTTTCGGACTAACGACAACGACTACTAAAATGAAATAGGGAATTGGTATGAGTTCTCACAGACAAAAAAACCACTTATTAGTAAGAAATAAATAATTGTTGTGAACTAAAACCCCACTACTAAAACTGGTAAATTTAAAAGAAAATTATTATTTCGAATATATTATGCTATTATATAATAAGATTGTGTCCAATTAGAATAAAACAGAATTTAGACGTGACTGGTCGTCTACAACAAACCATATGCGCGGATTGCGTTCCGGCACGCGCCAAATTTTCTGTCAGAAAGTTTTCGTCTAATGTGTGGTCAGTCTTAATGTGTATCGTCGTTGCAAATTTAAAATCTCCTATGTGACAATTTTGTTATAAACGAGTTATTTATATATTTTAAAAGCAATTTTGTATACCTACACATTGCAAAAACTCCTATGTGAATAATCTTAATTCATTTTTAAAGTATTCGCTAATTAAAAAAAATTGAGATTTTTATCCTATGTGCAGAAAAAAAATTAAATGTATAAATATATATGCTAAATGATATAATATATAAGACAATTTTTATTTCAATATATTATAATTCCTTTATACTTAATTATACCTTAAAAATCAATTTTAGATCTTTTTCAGGAAACTGTTTTTTCGTTTTTCTCAAAAAGTTACTTTTTACACATAGGAGATTTTAAATTTGCAACGACGGTAGGTATGTTTTAATTTTCAATTATTCATTTTATATGAACAAACCCAATTCCAATTATCAATAATTTTACTTTTAAATATGCAAAAATAGCTGTGGATGTAAATAAGTAATCGCATATTAAAAACTTCTTCATAGATTAAAAAAACACATTTTTAATAAAAAGTAGTTTATTTTAAGCATTACCGACATATTTATGATATCTTTTATAAACTGTGTACATATTTGTCAATGTCATTTGACCGACGGAACCCGCCAACGCCCGTCTCAAGAACGCCATAGCGTAGGTGGAATCCGACGCTTGTATGAGAAGCGCTATGGAATTTTCCAGATGTTGTCGGACCATTTTGGGTGGTGGACTGTTTTCCAGCCACGTGCATATGTCTGCCACTGCATATGCCGCTATACGAGAGACGTGAGTCTTGCGCTTGCATATTGATTGTGTTAATCTGTGAAGTTAATATGGTATTTAATATATTGAAAATTAATATGAAATATATAGTTTTTTTTATTGAAATTATATTTGCTCATATGACTGACACTTAGGCTGAATGCTGTTAGGCCTTTGTTGTTTTAACCCCTCTTTCATTTGATAGCAATATATAGGTTAATTAAGACGTAATTCATTTAATTTACTTAGAGCTTCTAGACCCCATCGATCAAAGAAGAAAGTTTTATTACAAAAATCAAATTATTTAATTTGATTATTAATTTTTTTTTTAAATTAAATTAAATTAAATTTTTTAAATTATTTGATTATTTGATGATTAGATTATTTAATTATTAGAGATGGGTTTCAATTTAAAAAAGATTTCGACTATCGTTATAGAAACGAAAACCGAGATTTCTCTTCGACATAAAATTGAAATAGTATGTGTGTACAAATCACTGAAAAAAATTCCTAAACATCGCTTAACTCTACACTCACAAAAAGTATCGGGCGGTTAAAAATCCGTATTAAATTAAATTAGCAAAAAATATATATACTTTTCTATAGAATGCGCCATCTCAGCTAACTTGTGTTCAACAAATCTATCTTTGACGTCCTCTTTCATCGTTCTCTCGCACAAGCACAGAATTAACGCTTTATAATTCTGCATGTAACACGGCCATCTGTAATAAATATATTAAATTTTAATTACCACAAACATGAGCAGCCACACACACCGGAATTGTATGGTCAATACAAACCATCTGCTTTAAGCGAGAATTGATTATTGAACTCGAAACTATTCGGAATCCACATAACACCTCAATGACAATGTACGAAAAGTCACAAAATTTACATGAAAAGTAACAATTGTGCGTTCCGTTAGAAGTTCCTTACGTTTTTCTGTAATGTTCCGAATGTTATTCGAAATAAAATCTGTATAAAGTACGTTCTCCGTTTTGCGCGGAGTGTGAAGTAATAGAAGACTTTTTCCTTAGTGTATATGGAGTGTGTAGGCATAGTCAAAGCTGACTAAGCTCCTTAAATCCTATATCCTATACTAAAATACTAAAAAAATACTTTACAAACTTAAGTACTTGATTGAAATAATTATAATATTAACTTCGAATATTTTTGTTGTATGGAACTCACTACCCACATTAAAACCAAATTAGGTTTAAGTCGGATAGGCATAAGTTGTTATATGTATTGTTATTCTTGTTTAGGTCAATAAAAAAAAAATCTGTATAAAAAGAAACAGAGACGGAGTGAGAGAGAGAGTTGCGAACACGGCTGCGAACTCACTTGCTCATGTGCCCATTTGCTTACTGGCTCGATACACGCACATACACACACAGCATACGACATTTCGTTACGTGACGATCTCTATTAAATCGCGCTACTTCGCCGCGTTAAGGAACGGTCTAAAAACTCACCTATCCTCCAAAAGTTCTTCTCTAGACAGTAACAAATTATTCAATATGGCAACACATCCTTCGTACAGTATAACGAATCCTTGCCAGTCGATTTCACATCTTGTATCCATTGCTTTATGTCCCAAAATGTAATGTAGCAAGTGCTGCAGTTCAAAGATTGCGTCTAGGAATTTATAGTCTAGTGTTATCTAGAATTTAAAAAAAAAAATTAAAACCAGTCAAGTGCGAGTCGGACATTAAGTGTGACAGTATTATATTAGAAAGATAGAACTACTTTATTTTGCGCAACACTATAGATGTTATAAGAAAAAATTACAACTGTCTATAGACAACTCTTGAAAATTATTTATGTTAAATATTTTAGTAATTCGCATTTTTATAATGAAAAATACGACCTGCTATTGTGTAGTGCTGGTTTTTTAAAAATAAATTTCAAAGCGGAATTGTAAAATTTGCGCAATTTCAATTTCGAGTGATATTAATTTTTGTTACACTAAACACTGAGTGGGAAAGAGACTAATAATGACAACGACAAACACACGCAGACCGAAAAACATGCCTGTATGGTCAATACAAATTTCTGCTCCGAGTGGGAATCGAACCCGCGGCCTGTGGCGCTTAAGGCAAGTTCGCTACCGCTGCCACAACGTCGTAATATTGATTATGAATGAGTATACCAGTGGCGGATTTACCAGCAGGGTGAGTAGGCTTGAGCCTAGGGCGGCAGATTTTTGGGGCGGCAAATTTGGGGACCCGAGTTTTCGCCGTAATAACCATTTTATCGGAAATCATAAAGATTTTTGCATGACCACTTTCTGATGTGTGTAACTTTGCCTTTTATTGTTTTTTTTATTTTAAAGAAGATTAGCAAGGCATTGCTAATATTCCTAGTGCCCCTCCAAATAAGCTCGAAGCTTGCGCTAGGATTGCGTACGACAATAGCCCAAAGGGGTCAGGATCGAACCCTCGACTCTCACGTTAACGGAGCGAAGTCGGCCCTTCTACCGTTGAGCTATTGAGTCATTTGCCGATGACTTTCCCGTCTCACTCGTCATTACGAGTACCGAACTACCATATTTTAGAGTAAAACAGCTAGTTCACCACCCTCCAGTAATCGGCTTTTTCTTGGTTTGTAAAATGAATCTAGGACATAAATAAACGCTACACACTCAACGGCTCAATTTGCTCCGAGCGGGAATCGAACTCGCGACCTGTGCGCTTAAGGCAGGTTCATCAATTTGATTATGAATGAGTATACGAAAGTTAAAAATAATAATACCTTTTAGCCGCTAATATAACTTCAGATAGAACATCTAAATCGTATCTCAACAATTGACAAATACAATTATCAATTTTAACGACATTCGTTATTTTATCATTCATTTCGTCATCTTGACAGTAATGTTGTCCGCCATCTTGTTTCGCGCCATTTTGTATACAATCGTAGTGTTGCTGTATCCAGAATTTAATGTTTTTCGTCGCGCGGAATATTAATTTCGTTATAGAAATACATTTCGGTCCAATAATATTTGCTTTAAGACAGTTTTGCCATAGATATTTCGATACTTTTCTCGATGTTAGCTGTGATTTCGTTATGTCAGAGTTCTTTAGTATTATCGAAGGTTTCTGTAAAATAAATAAAAATGTAGATATAGATAGGACTTTACTCAGAATTGCATATCGACGATAAATTCAATAATATGTTATTTTTTATGTTACATTTTGGCACACAATCATACGAGCCACCAGATGGTAAGCGGTTGCCGTAGCTTCAGAGCGCTTGCAGCACCATTAGTAGGTGCCACTCACGCGTTGCCAACCTCGAGATATTAGTTCTTAAATCCCCTCTGCCAAGTAATTTCACTAGCCTACAGTGCCCTTTAAACTACTATTTGGCGTCGGAATATTTAACATTGCGGTGGTACCTACCTAGCCGGCCTCTTGCAACAAAAGATCTACCACCAGTATGAGTATATATATTTTTGTAAAACATTTTTTTTTTTTATTTGTCTTTTAGTTTATTCGTCCCGGCAAGTGTCCGAAACGATATTAATGAGACTAACACTGGTTTAAGGATGTAGAATTTCATATCGTCGATGAGATTCTGGGATATGTATAATGCATATCCAATTTGCAGTGGAGCAACTTTTTGAAGTGAAACTTCTTAAGAATCGTTGTGATTTGAAATCGTGCAACGGAAAAAACGACATGTAAGAGACACAAATACAAAAATGTGTAGGAAGAATAAGACAGAAATATACATACTATTAAATATAAAACAGTAAGTATATTTCTGTCTCATTCTTCTACTCGCTACTACTACTCGTCCTACTCGTCCTGGCGTGATATCTCGGCAGGGGTACCTCAAGGTGGCGTGTTGTCTCCTTTACTATTCGCGATTTTCATTAATTCTATCACTCACAATATATCTTCTCTCTATCACATGTATGCAGATGATGTCCAAATATATCGTCATTCAACTCTCGAAAATTTACCTTCCGCCATTTCGGAAGTTAATAATGATCTAGCTTCCATCTGCTGTTGGAGTATGAAGTATGGTCTAATAATAAATCCTTCAAAAACGCAAGTTATTGTAATAGGTAGTCCTAGTATGACCTCGAGGGTTGAATGGCAGAATATTTCTCCAATTATTTATGATAATGTCATAATACCATATAATTCCATGGTTAGAGACCTTGGAATATATTTAGATCAGACACTGTCGTGGTCTGTTCACATGAAGAAGATTAGCAAGAAAACATATATTGCACTGCGCTCGTTACGGCGATTACGATTTTTCTTACCGATTCCTACCAAAATTATGTTAGCACATTCTCTTCTACTTCCTATCTTCGACTATGCTGACGCAAGCTATGTTAATCTAACCGAGTGTCAACTCAATAAACTTGAGCGACTTCAAAATCTTTCCATACGGTTTATATTTGGCTTGCGCAAGTATGACCATATTTCTGAATTTCGTCGTAAGCTCAAGTGGCTTCCTATACGTCGTCGCCGGGATTCACATATATTGTCCCTTCTGTACTTATTATTTAACGCAAATACCCCGGCATATCACAAAGAAAAATTTGAATTCATAGAGTCACGAACAGATTTACGAAGTATCAGGCAATATACTCTAAAAGTGCCCCTACATCATACTAATTTCTTTAAGCACTCCTTCACAGTAAGTGCTATATTATTGTGGAATACTCTGCCTTTAGCAATGCGGCAATCAAAAACTTTAGATTCTTTTAAAAAATCTGTTAAAAAACTTTATCTAGCAGAGACTGAATAAGACGGCTCATATATTATCACCTAATATTATATAGTTTATTTATTCATATTATTTTCTTTATTATATTTTATGTTTATCGTATAATTATTTATTAGTTTATTATTGAATATCTATTGGATATTATTATGTATGTAAGCAAGTCTATGTATTAGTGTTTAACTATTGGTATGTATGTCTATTATACCGGCACGACCTGCCTAATTATATAACGACAATTCTCCTTTCCCAAAGGTTGCCTGGGAGAGATCGCTTTTAAGCGATAAGGCCGCCATTTGTACTCCCATATTGTGTGTATTTTTTTCTCCTCTTCTTGAGATTGTGTATTTTTATGTGGTGTACAATAAAGTGTATAAATAAATAAATAAATAAATTCTTCCTACCTATTTTTGTATTTGTGTCTCTTACCTGTCGTTTTTTCCGTTGCATCTTGTTTGAAATCACAACGATTCTTAAGAAGTTCCACTTAAAAACTCAATTAAAATTGGTTCAGCTTATTGCAGAATGCCACAAACACACATATGTAGATCAAACTTACAACACTTATTTGTGGGTTAAAACAAAAAAAATTACCTTCAAAAGTGTCAAATTCGTCAGATCACCGATAAAATGACCACCGAAACACTCAACCGAAGACAACTCAGCTAAAAACTTTAACGTAACAGATATTTCCTCCAAAGATCTATTCTTATTGTCGTTGTATATTATAAATAATCTTGATTTAATACTTGACCAAGTATTTTGAAATAATTCATCCTTGTTTTGGAAAATCTCATGCGATTCCAGTTTCTTTATGTAACGTAAAGTTACGTTTAGGAGTTGTATCGATGAATCTATGTGTTGGTACTTTGATGATGGGTTCTGTATGCATTCGATCTGGAAAATAAAAATTGATTTAATAGTTTTGGATAGGTAAATCATCACCGGCGTCGGGACGTGACGACCCCATCGCCCGCTGTTGGGATAACCTCTGTCACAGCAGAGATTATTCCACCAGTGCAATCAGTCATACTGGTGGTCTTTTGTTGCAAGAGGCCGGCTAGGTAGGTACCACCACAGTGTCAAATATTCTGCCGCCGAATAGCAGTGCTTAGGCATTACTGTGTTCCGGTTTGAAGGGCATTGTATGCTAAAGAAATTACTGGGCGGACGAGATTTAAGAACTAATATCTCGAGGTTGGCAACGCGTGAGTGGCACCTACTAATGGTGCTGCAAGCGCTCATAGGCTACGGCGACCACTTAACATCAGGTGGGCCGTATGCTTGTTTGCCAACTTGTAACATAAAAAAAGAGAGTCACATGTTCCATCCTGACCCCCTTGGGCTATTGTCGTATCCACTCCCAGCGCAAGCTTCGAGCTTATTTGGAGGGCAATGGGGATATTAGTAATGCCTTGAAAAAAAGCTTTGCTAATATTCTTTATAAAAGTTTCAGATAGGTAAATAAAGAAGGGAATTAGCACATGAAGGTTTCCTGGGTACCTGTTCTTCCGGTATATACCCAGGATCTGGTACAGGTTACTAGTTTTTACACAGAGCGATTGCCATCTGACCTCCACAACCCTAAGGGCGAACCAGTAACTTATTGGTTAAGAGCAGATTACATATCAAGAGATAACGATTATTATCAGATGTTATGATAAGAAACATTTACTCTGAGCTGCAATCGAACCCACTACCGCTGAGGCTAAAGTATCAACACTAAATTAGCGGTTGTTATGAAGGGTTCCGTATCACGGTAGAATAAAAATTTCAAGTGTCTTGTATGGGGACCCATATTGTTAGTGAGATATAGCCCGCTGAGAGACGGACGGACAGCGGAGGCTTATTTTCAGGGTTCCCTTAAAACCTAAAAAAACACATTATGTCTCCCATAAAGATACTCATCTCACATTGGGTTAGATTCGGCTCCTCGAATAATTAACGGATGTCTCTTAAGTCAGCCAAAAAGTTATAGTATTAGTAAAAAGTCAATAATGACAATAAAAGTACTTACTGCATTATTCACGAAAAATTTCAATCCAGACCAGAGACAGTCCAAGTTTTTTATTTCCTCCGCATCCGTTGTTTCACAGCATTTCAACAAAGTTAACGAATAAGCTCCCATTGCGTTCAGTATTGCCAGCGTATACTCGTCAGTGTTGCCAGAATCATTGTTGAAATCGATATTTTTAAATGATTCCAACATTGATAGATTCAATTTATCTTGTAGATTTGCTAATATAGATCTAAATGCACTCGTCGTTATGGCCTTCTTTTCCTTAGCAATCATTGGTAGTATCAAACAGCTGATTTGGAACACGCTATCGCCAAAGTATTCAATATTGCATTTTTTCTTTTTAAGATTTTTTAATAGTATATCAACAATTTTTATAACAATCTCCGAGTCAGTCTTAACCTTCTTCACCGCTGATTCCAAAATGCACTTAATAATCAACACGTCATTAGAATTTTTATTTTTAATTCTCAATAATTCTAATAGAACACTATTTTTAAAATCAAAAATGAAATTAACTGGGAATATTTTAAATAAATCAGGATATTTCGGACTCAATTCGTAAATACTTTGAAGTGTATAATCTATGCTTTTTCGTATTTTTTTATTCGGGCAGCACTTTTTCAAAATTAACAGAACAAAGATGGCGGTCAACTGATAATTCTCATCTAAGTAATATATCTGTAAATGCTTTAATATCTCAACGTAATTTATAACGTTTTCTTGATTCTGAATATCGAAATTAAAATAATCTTCAATATTAATATTGTTAACGTAAGATATAATATCGAAAGTTGTTTTATTTAATGCTTTCGATAAATCAACCGTATTTTCCATACATTCGACGATATTTCTAGAAACTTTTAACACCAGAATTTGTAATAGCTCTTTATTTGTATTTACGGCTTCATTTTTAAATATATCAATATTAAGATCGTTTTCATACAATTTTATGAGAGTTTTTGATATAATTTTAAGTTGATTTTTGTCTAAATTTTTAAGTACATTTTTCGCAATGTAGGTATTTGATGATATAATTTGAGGGTAGTCGCATATTTGTTTGATTATTAATGTTTTTGTATCTTTTACGTTTTCTTCTATATCTTTTGTGTCAGAAGATAAAATTTCCTTAGCCATGATATTTGTGAGACGAAGTTCACTCTGAAAAATATAGTCAAAAATAATAATAAACGCTACACACTCAACGGCCTACATCAGGATAGTTATATCCTGTGTCGGGGAGCTTAGCGCAGAGTTTTTTGTGAAAAATACATATGAATATTTTTCAATTTTATATACTGGTAGGCTATATATATTTTTTCTTTTTTATTATATAACAACTCCACAGACTTTATTGTCCGTGCCTTTTTTCATCTTTTCCTTGTATTTTATTTATTTAACATTAACAGTATTGCTCCGTACATACTAATACTTAAACATGGTTGTGTTGCCGGTACTTACTTACATGGCTACAATTTTTTTTTTCTGTGAAATACTGCTTACCATTTCTCCCTTATCTCACAATAAATACATAGTTTATATTTGTAACTAGCTTCTGCCAGCGGCTTCGCCCGCGTAAACAAGGATTTTAATACAAACAGAGAAAAATACAAACACCCCCGCCCTCTTTTACAAACTTTGAATGTCATATTTATTTATATCGAATCAACAGCCTAAAGAATAAGTTTCAAGCTTCAAGCTCTAAGCTTGACGATACTTCAATACAACTTTTCATCCCCCCTTTTTATTCCCTTACAGTCCTTTGTTTATTATTAAAAGGTAAAGTCTATATCCTTTCCCAGGCTCTAGACCAACTGTGTACAAAATTTTATTGAAATCGGTTCGGTAGTGTTGGCGTGAAGGCGCGACAGACAGGCAGAGATACATAGTAACTTTCGCATTTATAATATTAGTCAGAACATCACAGGATAAGTCATTTTCTAGAACCATGTAACAAATTAATACATGATATATACAAGAATTGCTATTTGGACGCAAATAAGCAATACCATGTCAACCCACAAAAACGAAAAAACTGAGTTATATATGCAGAAGTGTTGGTAAATGGCTGAAGAATATTTTTCTTTAATATTTGTAGGGTTTTAAGCTTTAAAACTTCTAAAAAGCCATTTTTTAATCATCATGTATTATGTTAAATGTTTTGTGTTATATTATATATGAAATATGCAGTTTGTATACTTATTTTTGGTGAAAATAAGCAAAAACTTACATAAATCTGAAATTGCCAAAAACTTGACCAATACATAAAAAAAATAACATATATCGCAAGTTGTTCAAAATTTTTAAACGCGGTTTTCTCGAAATGACATTCGTGTGGGTTGACATGATATTGCTTATTTGCGTCCATATACAAGAATTGCTATTTAATATTACAATATAACATACCCAGAGTAATTTAGCTTCATCTTCCTGTATTTTCGAAGTGAGTTCAATCCATTCATATTTAGACAAGAATTGTAATAACTCGTTTTCCTTTACATTTAGTTTAGTGTTGCTATACTTTATGTTTAATATTTTTAATTGTGAGAAACTTAAGCAAAGATTTAAAAACGCAAGCACGAGATTCGGGTTCTGAAAATATGAAAAAAAAAACTTAAGAGATATATGGCATAATGTAATGAAACCAATTATACATATGTGATGTGATTTGATTTATTTATCATGTTACAATATAGACGAAAGAGGTTCTTCGTCCTAGCATTATTCCCGGTATTTTATTCTACCCAGCGTCTGCTTATTACTCTTATCCGGATTTGACGGGTTACCAGTCTTTACACGGAGCGATTGCCATCTGACCTCCGCAACTCTAAGGGTGAACCGGTAACTCATTGGATAAGAGCAATTTACTTATCAAGAGTTAACGATTATTATCAGATATTTTGTGATAACAACCGGGACCGACAGCTTAATGTGCTCTCCGAGGCACGGTGGGGAGACCTACAGACAAACGCCCAGACCGAGACAGAAATTTAACAAACATCTGCCCGAGTGGGAATCGAACCCGCAACCGTCGAGACTAAAGGCAGACACGCTACCCACAACGCCACAACGGTGTCATAGACGAAAGAGGTTGTAGTCTTAATATAAAGTAGAGCTGGTTGCTATTCTCACATCTGTCGTATCTGTCATGATGCGTTTTTATTCAAGGATTCATGGCGACTGAGGTACTGATTGATAAAATTATTAAGGCAGACATAAATATAAACCACGCAGATCCTAATTTAGCCGATTCTCCTATATATGTAATTATATATATATAAATACTAGAATGCTACCTCTATTCCCAATCATAGAGACATCTTAAGTCTAAGGACGGAATCAATTAGAACCTTCAGGAGAGCTGTTTTTCTCGCGCCGTGTTTACCGGCGTCGGGACGTGACGACCCCATCTCTTGCTGTTGGAATAACCTCTGTCACAGCAGAGATTATTGCACCAGTGCAATCAGTCACGCTGGTGGTAGGTCTTTTGTTGCAAGAGGCCGGCTAGGTAGGTACCACCGCAGTGTCAAATATTCTGCCGCCAAATAGTAGTGCTTAGGCATTACTGTGTTCCGGTTTGAAGGGCACTGTACGCTAGTGAAATTACTGGGCAAAGGAGATTTAAGAACCAATATCTTGAGGTTGGCAACGCGTGAGTGGCACCTACTAATTGTGCTGCAAGCACTCATAGGCTACGGCAACCGCTTACAATCAGGTAAGCCGTATGCATGTTTGACAACTTGTAACATAAAAAACAAAAAAAAAACTTCTGCTCACTGTGACGTTGTCAAGGCCAGTAGGGCCAATAGCAATACACATACCGAAAAAAAATTGTTGTTCCGACAACCATAAAACTACTATTAGTGCTTGCAGTTAATAATAAATAGTATAGTAGCTAATAGCCATTAAGTCCAGCATTTTAGCATTAATTAAATTATTACTTTAAAAAAGCTTACATAATTCAATTTCAGAATACATTCACCAAATTTATTCAGACAACGTTCTTCAAACTCCTCGAAAGCTGCCCAGAAGTCCTCAGCTATTTGCAGCGGTACAGTGTGGTCAGCCATTTTGTTGTGACGTAGGAAGCTCGACAAAATGGCGGATATCATTTCCGCTAGTGTTATTATCGAGGGACCTGTAATTATAAATTACAATTAAACTTATTACAAAACCTTATATTATATGTCTTCTTCTTCTTAGCATTATTCCCGGTATTATATTTACCCAGGATCTGCTTATTACTCTTATCCGGATTTGACAGGTTACTAGTTTTTACACGGAGCGATTGCCATCTGACCTTCAAAACTCTAGGGGCGAACCAGTAACTCATTAGATAAGACCAGATTACCCATCATGAGTTAATTACTATTATCAGATGTTATGTGATAAAAACTAGGACCAATAGCATAACATGCTCTTCGAGGCATGGTGGGGAAACCCTTTCTTGCCTGTATAGAACGTCCTGTCCATGGTATATAGTGAATCTATGTATAGAACATCCTTTTCATAGGGAAAAAAACACTACTAAGGCATAGAAAATTAATTTTTAAGGCATTGTCCAGCATAACAATTTTTTTTTTTTTTATGTTATAAGTTGGCAAACAAGCATACGGCCTACCTGATGGTAAGTGGTTGCCATAGCTTATGAGCGCTTGCAGCACCATTATTGGGTGCTACTCACGCGTTGCCAACCTTGAGATATTAGTTCCTAAATCTGTTTTGTCCAGTAGTTTCACTAGCCTACAGTGCCCTTTAAACTGGAACACAGTAATGCCTTAGCACTACTATTTGGCGGTAGAATATTTGACACTGCGGTGGTACCTACCTAGCCGGCCTCTTGCAACAAAAGACCTACCACCAATGTGACTGATTGTACTGGTGGAATAATCTCTGCTATGACAAAGATTATCCTAACAGCGGGCGATGGGGTCGTCACATCCCAACGCCGGGAAAAATACGAAAGTCATGGCAGAATCTAATTGATTTATAGAAAAACTAATATACTTACTTACAAAACCCTCTTCAAGCATCATAAGGCAGTTCTCCTCGAAATCCTTTTGTAACAATAGAAGAAGATCCTTATTTTGCCTGAACATTAATTCTGAAGTCAATTTACCGTAAACTTCAATGCATTCGTGTGGAAAAATATCATTACCGGTTATAATCTTCCCTTTTATTTTACTACAATTATCACCAATAATTATAGCGTCTTGTAATTTCTGTTTTAACTCAAACTGTTCAACATTAGACGCTTCTAAGTTCAATTTTAAATGTGGTATCATTTGGTTAACAAAATGTGTACCTCGACTCAATTTGAACAATGTTTCAAGTAAACAATTCAGCGTCTGTACGTATGCTTCTAAAATATCACTGTTGTTCTTTTTTATCGTCATAATGTGTGGTAGTATTTTATCAATCTTCTGTTCGATCAAACTTGGATCTAGTTTGATCGCTGTTTCTATAATTTGCAGTGTTGTTTTATCAAGCTTTCCTTCCAATTTTAATTGTCCCATCATGACCGTTTGTAAGAATGATATTAACGTTTTCTTAATCTCAACTTTAGAAATATTCTCACCTAACGTATCAGTTAGTCGGACATTAATATCAACTTCATTATTCAGTAATATCTCTAACATATTCAGAAATAGATTACGTTTGATTTTTTCATCGTTCTCCTCAAAAATTATCGGTGGCATATGCATGGCTGGTGCTAAGTAGTTTTGTTGCATATTTAACGCACTTGCCACCATTATGTAAAATGCAAATACGATTTGACTCTCATTGCAGTAACAAGTGACAAAAGTATTTATGAAATCCGATAAAAATTTACTATCTTTTTCAGTTCTACCTTTAGGGAATGTAAAGAATGTGGTCATAATTTTTATAACTGATTGAATGTTATCACCTTTTTCAGCGATTAGCTCATCTATATTATCTTTTCTTATTAAATTGAGAAGAAAACTTGAAAAGAATTGCTTTTTAGTAATAGGAAATAATATGGTCTTGCAAATATCTATAACAGCATTGTGGTTTTTAGTATCGAGGTACGAAAATACTGTTTCTAAATTTTCACCATCCAAAAATTTCACAATGAATTCAAGTTTTTTCTTAGACTCTTTATAGTATTTTGTAAGATGACTAAATATTGTTTGAATATTTTGATCACTGTCTGTCGTTTTATTGTGTAAGTTCTGAAGTAATGTTGTCGTAATAAATAAATATTTATCTATTTGTAGTTGGAGTTGTGTTGAAATCTTATCATTGCCCAAAAATGATATAATATAAGGTATATCATCGTTTTGTAGTGAATTACTGTGGAGATACTGTGATACAATCTGAAACAATTGTTTAAAAATTTATATACATATGATTTTTTATTAAAGAATTGTATGTTCAGTATGAAGGTCAACTCCTAACCTCCTTGGGCTCTCGATGTACCCACTCATAACGCAAGCTACAGGCTTATTTGGAGGAGTAATAAGAGTAATAGTAGCGTGAATTAGCATGGCTAATATTTTTTTTTTTTTTTTCAAGAAGGCATCATGTAAGAGTATTTACCTTACAAAGTTTCAACTTTAAGTCACTCGTCAGATCGTCAATGTTATTTAACCATCCTAATACATCACGCAGCTCTTTACTCGTTAGTTTGTTGTTCTCAACAAGCTCCTCCAGCCATTCAGATACCACCCGTTCTTTTGGCGCTGTTGGTAAGTGATGGGAATGGACAAGATTCTTAGCGAGTTTAAGACGCTTCGGTAGTGATATGCTATCATCTTTCAGACGACGTTTTAGTTCTGTAATTGTAAAAAAAATATTAGGATATCTTGTATCGAGGGTCTGGAATACAGAATCCAAGGATAAAAACCTAAACAGGCACAGGCAAAAGAATGTCTGTATGGGCAATACAAACCTCAATAAAAACACCGTTGTGTCGTTGTGGGTAGCAAGTCTGCCTTTACCCTCGACGGTTGCGAGTTCGATTCCTGCTCAGAGCAGATGTTTGTATTTATCGTACAGGCATGTTTTACGGTCTGGGTGTGTTAGTCCATGTCATTGTGAATATTTCCGGACACCAGACACAGGATATAATTATCCCAATAGGGGCCGTTGACTGTGTAGTGTATAGCGTTAAAAATATAAAAAGCATAAACTTATTATATATAAACAGGCCCTTTCATACAGACAAAATGTCTCTAGTATGTAACGTTTCTTGGCATTACTGCGAATATAAGCAGGAGAACCAGCGAATCTTTGGACATTTTTGTATATAAAAGGACCGGTCTTTGGCTTCAAGTAAGTCATTGATAAAAAAGGATTACGTTGGCTATTCCTACTTTAAAAAACATTAATAGTTAAACACAAGCATTGCTGCAATTAAATAGTTGGGAAATAAAGTTTCCTGGATCTATTTTATTATTTATAAATGTTCATTATAGGTTATAAAATGTGTTGTTTACCTTTTGAGGTTATAAAGCATTATAACTTACCGTTAAGAGGGTATTGCGACATGATACGGCGTTATTTTCTATAATGTTTATTTCATAGCACCTTACTAAGGTATCTTATAGAATATTTTATAAAAATATTACAATATGTAATCGAGGTTATTGTTGTTATTGTGACATCAGACATTTATATTTGTCAAAGTCAAAATGCAAATATAAAGTGAGCCATTTCCTATGGATCACTGACCTCCATAAACAACTGGACTACGGGTCTTTATGACTTAAAATGATAGAAAATGTTTAATACCCATTGCAGCGCAGCTAACCGACTTGTTAGGAACTAAATAATACCATCGTATGCACTCGTTACAAAATACTTGATTCAGTTGTTAAATTTCTTATCGCCATTACTACTTACTCTTGCGATCTTGCTTCCGTTTTAGTACTAGCTAGTTTATTAGCTGCGGTAGCTTATCCTACAATTTTTACCAATTTGAATACACGAGATGCCAATTTAATTAACCATTGGCAAAGGATCACTGACCTTCATAAACAACTGGACTACGGATTTTTACGGCGTTAAATGATAGAAAATGTTAAAATATTGAAGCGCAGCCAACCTGGGAACCAAATAACATCATTTCATGCAATAATGTATGCGTTACAAAATCTTTGAAATCAATTGGTTAATTTCTTAACCCCATTGTTACTCTTTACTGTCCTATAGTACTTCCAATTTAGACCCAAGAGTAATCAAAACAATGTCAGCATCCTTTTTTATGTTGAATGTCGAAATAAGTAAAAGCGGTTGGAGCACTTAATAATTATAAGCTTAGGATCTATGTTTTATTTTGACCGGTGCAAGAACTTTATAATGGCTCTCTCTCTCCAGCTTTTGACATAAATTATTTAAAAAATTCCCAAAAATATAATGATTGCCTTTTTAATTCGTGTAATATAGGAAATATGTGTATAGCTAGAAAAGACAAACGACGATTTAGATATTTCCTTAATCTTAAGGAATCGCTATTTTATTCTCCAATTTTGGTACCGCTTTAGATGGCATGTTTTCGCTTTAGCGAAATAATCTATTACCGAATTGAAATCCATCTCGAAGTCACATTCATTTCGATGCCTATGGCAGGATCGGATAGACTTTCTTGGCACATTATTTTTACAATGATTTTGGCACCCCTAAACTTGCCACCAGCTTCTAGTGCCTCGGTCTGCCCCCGCTGTAGGTACGACATTAACCCAGTGGAGTTAAGATCGAACCTGCAACTCCCTCATTACAAGTCAGCCTTTATACCGTTGAGCTATTGAAGCTAAATTAATTTGAAATAGACTAATTCCTAAGTTACTTGCCGATTCTTCACCATTTTCCAAACCGGCTGTAGCTTTTCTCCAACGTACACATTAGACTGTAAGTTTTACGATGCAAAAGTGCTTAAAATATTTTGGTATAACTTTTGAGTCGTCTATTTAAGATTACCGTTGTGGTGTCTTGGTAGCAAGCATGCCTTTAGCCTCGACGGTCGCATTTTCGGTTCCTGCTCGGGGCAGATGTTGGAATTGATCTTACCTTATCTATTTCGGTCTGGGCGTTGTCCTTTTCGTTTGTCAACAGGGCTTCAAAGAGTACGTTTAATGATTTAGTCCCTATTATATATAATAACCGGGGCCTACAGATCTAAGAACTCTTCGAGGCACGGTAGGGTGACACGCAAGGAAATATTCGGGAACCAACCCGCGATCTTCGAAACTTAAGGCAGGCTAATTACCATTGCGCCACAACGGTCGTCAATGCCGATTTAGAGATATATAGCTGAAATCAGAAGATATATAGAGGGTTGACCACATTTAAATAGTTTTAGGGTATCTACGAGTATAATTATAACACAAGGTGTGTGTCAACAGATCGTTTTCACGGAAATTTTCAGCGAATTTCGAGACTTCCGGTTGAGGTCGTGCTAGTTTAATAATAATCGCATATCCAAAAATAACATTTCAATGAATAAAACGAGTTTCATTCATAAAAATCGCCATTTTGGCGTGACGATAAAATTAAAAATGGCGTCACGGTCACGAACCGACGCTATGAAGTAGGCCAAGGAGAAATTTTGCGCATGCCCGAAAGGATTGATTTTGTCCGTGACGTCACAAAATGTCCGCCACACCACCGAAACGTTGGGTATAAAAGTTAAAAACAACCAGAACCCCTAGTTTAGTCCAAATGGATCGCAGATATACTTAGTTTTACAAATACTCAACTGTTTCAATCAAAAGTTTCATTTTAAAATTTAATTTTTTTAACGTTGGCTGCCCTTGTAGTCCTTGGCTACGAAATGCGATATCGTGCAGCGTTTAATAATTTTTCCTCAATTCTAGATGCTACTATGGCTTCCCTGGCGAAGTTGGTGTTTTTATGTGAGTAAATCTTACTTTTATTATATTATTAATTTAATATTTGCATGTGATTAAAATGTTTAATAATATTTTTATTTTATTATTATAAAAAAAAGTCAGCTTTAAAGTGTAAAAATTATTAAATATTTATTACTTAAGCTATTTTATATTTTAGTCTTAGTTTTAAATCAAATAAAGTTTTAAATAAAAAAAAAAAAAATTCTATCAACTGCGTAATACTTGTTAGAAATGAAACTACAGAGGCATTGTCTGCTCATCATAATACACACACAGATAGAAATATAGATTTGCCTGTTTGATTCTTTTTTGTTTAATTTATTTAAATATACATTTATTTTACAATAGATAGACATTATCGAAATTTTAAATAGCGTCATACCGATAACGCGTATTCTACGCGTTTCTACAGAACGGATTTTTAAAATGTAATATTGAGATAATATTTAAGACTTCTGGCATATTTTTTTCAATAAATTAATTCTCTGCCTGAATTTTGTTTTTTATAATTTCAATATTTTTATTTAAAAAAAAACTTAGTAAAAGTTATTTATTATAGGTATATACAATTATAAATATGTGATTTATTTTTATCAAAATTAACAACATGAAAAAAAAAAACCTTAAGGGTTTCAGATAGGGGATCAGAATACTCGTAACATCCTCTTTCTCTCTTTTTTCTTCTTTCCTTTTCTTTATTTTGCGTACTTGTAACCCCTTACTATAAGACAGGCTGAACGATTTTTGCCACCAATATCGCATACTGGATTACGCTTGCGGCTTCGCAGCGTAAATAATGATTTTTTAAATGCAATTTAGAAATATTTGGCAGAAATTTTGAACCCACGTCTCACCCTTTCAGGGGTGATCTCTAAATGTTAGCCTTAAAACAAATATTCTTAGATTAGATTCTAGATTCACAAATGACTGATTTTTATACAAACTTCCAACTTTTAACACCCCTAGGGGTTGAATTTCGATTTTTTTTATTTCTTGTCCACGTCATAGAAACAGCGCCTGTGAAAAAATAAGCTTTTTAGGTCTAAAGGCTTTTCTTGGCGTTGATGAGATACATAATAAAAAAAATTGCTTTTATACTGAATCGTTAAGGCTGTCTAATCTAAGAGTCTGATTTACACAGTTTTTATGTACTAAATATAGCTAATACTATTTGATATTTTTATATAGGATCGATTTAAGATTCCAAACATTGATTATATAGCCTATGACATTCACTGAAAAAACTATTATAATATATCCAGTAGTTTTGATTTATTAATTACTGCCCGTGGCCCTCACGCGTTAAATTTGGAGGATTTAATGGATGTTATTATACATCTAAACCTTCCTCTTCAATCACTCTATCTATTTAAAAAAACCGCATCAAAATCCGTTGCGTAGTTTTAAAGATTTAAGTATACATAGGGATATAGGGACAGAGAAAGCGATTTTGTTTTATACTATGTAGTGATAGTGAAGATTCCGTTTCGATAATTAAATAAATAGTTATAAGCATATAGTGAAGGTAATTCAAATTGGGAAACTAAGTTTGCCGCCTCTATAATCTGCTCTTGGCTCTTATATTTAGCCTGACCACTGTGAATACGATAAATACAATATAGGGAATATCTTCTTCGTCCTAGCATTATTCCCGGTATTTTATTTACCCAGGGTCTGCTTATTACGCTTATCCGGATTTGACGGGTTACTAGTTTCTACACAGAGCGATTGCCATCTGACCTCCGCAACCCCAAGGGCGAGCCAGTAACTCATTGGATAAGAGCAATTTACTTATCAAGAGTTAACAATTATTATCAGATGTTATATGATAACAACCGGGACCGTCAGCTTAACGTACTCTCCGCGGCACGGTGGGGAGACCCACACAGAGAAACGCCCAGACCGAAACAGAAATTTTAACAAACATCTGCCCGAGCGGGAATAGAACCCGCAACCGTCGAGACTAAAGGCAGACATGCTACCCACAACGCCACAACGGTGGCAAATACAATATAGGGAATATGCAGTGGCGGATTTACCAGCAGGCTGAGTAGGCTTGAGCCTAGGGCGGTAGATTCGAATTTTTATTTCTGCTACCTCATAGAAATCAAAAAGATTTCTGCACGACGGTTTTCTGATACAAATTTGCCGATGACTTACCGCTCTCACATGTCATTGTACATCCCGAGTAGCAAAGCTTCCGTATTCTAAAGAAGACCAGATAGTTCGCCGCTCCCCAACCAGTAATCGGTCCTTTGTTAGATTTTAAAAATAATCTAGGGAACGACAAAGGCGAAAAAAACCTTACTGCTTGAATATGTAAATCCGCCACTGGGAATATGAAACTTAAGAGGAGTTACATAGAAACAAGATCCAAACAAAAAGCTATTTTAATTAGCAACAGGCAATAAGAAAATTAATCAAGCAAAATTATTAAGTGTAAGGCGATACTAAAAACTTAAGCAGAAACTTTTATCATCGGACGTAGACAATGTTTCTTTTGTTTATAGATTTTGTTTGAACGAAGTTCCTTAACGCGGTTTGCGGGTAGTACGATTTAGTAGAAATTATTACGTAACGAAATCCCGTATGCTGTGTGTATAGGCTCGATACAACAAGCAAATGAGAACACGAGCAAGTGAGTGCGCAGCCGGTTGCACAACTCTCTCTCTCTCTCTGTCTGTCTCTTTTTATGATATTGAATATATACCTATTGAAATATACACATTTTTATTTCGAATTTCGTTTTGCTGGTCACCATCATCATCGCTTTACCGGTGTCGGCCGCTGTTGTGATAATTCCATCAGTGTAATCACTGATCAGTCACACTGGTGGTAGGTCTTTTGTTGCAAAAGGCCGGCTAGGTAGGTACTACCGCAGTGTCAAATTTTCCACGCCCAAGCAGTAGTGGCTCAGGCTGTTTTGGTTTGAAGGGCACTGTAGGCTAGTGAAATTACTGGGCAAAGAATTAAGAACCCGTATAATCTTTGAGTTGGTAGTCCCTGAGGTTAAGCCGGTCTATTCATGGTAAAATTAGTGCTACAGATTAGGTCTCCAAATAATAATACAACTATGAGATCAGTAGAGTTTTCCTATCACAATGATTAAATATACCTATTTACTGAGGGCAGTTCTAGGCTGTATAACCATGACACGTAAGAGCAGTGAACATTAACGTAATTCAAACTAATAAAGTCTAGGCGTCTTCTTTTTCCTAGCGTTATTCCCGGAATTTACCCGCTCCTTATACTCTTATCCTGATTTGACTGGTTACTAATTTATACACAGAGCGATTGCTATCCGACCTCCGCAACCCTTAAGGACGAACCAATAACCCATTGGATAAGAGCGAATTACTTATTAAAAGTTAACGACTATTATCAAATGTTATGTGATAACTACCGGGACCGACAGCTTAACGTGCTGTTTGAGTGAGGGTGGAGAGACCTACAAGAACAAACGCCCACACCGAAACAGATATTTCTAAGATTAATACTAACATTTGCCTTGAGTGAGTGTAGAATATACAGTATATAACACATAATATACTATATATCCTACACTCACTCGAGGCGGTGTATAGGATTAGGGTTAGCTGCGATTTTGCACTGCGGATTGACGGATATATATTTCAAAATTTATTCCGAGATAAATCTCTGCATGAAATTTTACATACAATACTTTAAGCTGAAATGTTCTCTTCCAGATGATACGGATTTATATTTCTCATCCACTAAGCGAAGTCAGCTTGAGTTGTAAAGTTAATATAAGTCCCACGTTGGGCGCCAACTTTTTCCTTATACGATTTATGTTTGTGATATTAAGGCCAACAATAGCCGACATTTCAGAACCCTAAAGTTTTAATACAAGTTTTACGATATAAGGGTGTTGTTTTCGGTATAAATGTATCGGTTCAACCTGAGAGTAATCACAGAGTATTGACAAATAAAAAGTGGTGTGTTTCGTTTGATAAGGATAATACTAGAGACTTAAACTATCCCGTTCTGACTCTTCTTATATCTTTCTATCTTCTCTCTCTTACTCTGTTCTCAACTGTCAACTTTTTATTGGTCCTTATTCTTCTTATTTTCTTTGCTACATTTATGGTATAAAACATTCTTTATAATATTAAATTTTCAATGATTTTATGTTTCATTAAAAAATGGCCGACGAATAAAATTAAGGGTCGTTATGCATTAAAAAATACACAAATATTTTTGTAATTTTTATCCCTATTTTTTTAGTACTGCTCCTGGCTCTACATCATGGGATCAAAATTGATTATATCCTTGAATGGTTGAAGAACAACATCGACAAAAAATTGGACTGGTTAAAAATCCCGATATTCTTGACGCGTTGTCGTAATTAAACCCTTGTCCTTATTAACAAAATGCTTTGTAACATGTTACATAAATTTAATATGAGACGATCACGATAAGCCCTAAAATAGCATACTATATATAGATTATTGATACATAATTTGGTATATGAAACACCTACGCGAACATTTGAACTGTAACCTTTAACGATTACTTACATAAGTAGCCTTATCTACGCTAAAGATATTGAATTAGCTAGTTATAGATATCTTCTTCTAAGTATTGTTCCCGGTATCTACCCAGGGTCTACTTATTACTCTTATCGGGATATAACAGGTTACTAGGTTTTACACAAACGAGTGAACTTATTTGATAAGATCAAATTACCTATCGAGACTTAACGATTATTATCAGATGTTATGATAACATCTGGAATAGACAGCTTTATGTGCTCTCCGAGACAGATATCTTTTTTAAGATAAATACAATAGCCTTCCCGTGCGAAAAGAGATCTCGCGACCGTCGAGAATATAGGTCGTCAAGCTGGTAATAGTATAGCTGGTAATAATAAATGTTATAAGAAAATCATGACTGTTCTACCGTAGTGTTAGTGAACCATCCTAAGGGCTGGCGGTCGCGAGATCGTTGTGCTTGTGTTTATGTGACAATTTTAAAACTATCCCTCTACAATCAACATGTTTAGTTTTTGTTCTATAATGTAAGAAAATAATATGTAAATTTTTTGTTATTAATTTAGCGTTTATTTATTTTAATAAAAAAGTGTAACATTTTGTATTACGTTATTCTTATGGTCTGTAATCAGTATACCTATTTAAAACTGGCCAAGCTTATGATTTCGCACGTAATGGTTCTTATGCAAAAATTATAGGAAATGATAAAAAAGTTTAAGGCGTCGGGATGTGCCGATATTGGGACAATCTCTGTTACAGCAAAGATTCCACCACCAGATTATTCCACCAGTAAAATTCAGTCACACTGGTGGTAGGTGTTTTGTTGTAAGAGGCCGGCTAGGTAGGTACCACCGCAGTGTCAAATATTCTACCGCAAAGCAGTAGTGTAGTGTCTTTGGCATATTTGGCTTTTGGCATACTGTGTTCTGGTTTAAAAGGCACTGTAGGCTATCTCGAGATTGGCAACGCGTGAGTGGCACCAACTGATGATGTTGCAAGCGCTCATTGCTCATTGCTCAAGGAACGCGGCAATCGTTTACCATCAGGTGGATCGTATGCTTGCTTGTGAACTTTATAACATAAAAAAATGGTTGTTATTACAAAAACAAACATCTCATTACAAAACAAGAAAAAAATTAGACATTTTTGTTAGTTCATTTCGTCCTCTATCAATGAAAGTTTCAATTGAAAAATGGAATAGCTAAAACAACAGTTCTATCAAACGTCCCAGCTCGTTTTAGATGTGAAATAAAACAAAAACTTTGAAGTAGGTCAGATCAGATCTGAATAAGTCCAAGCTTGTTTCTCTGAATACGAATGAATATTGCATGCTGTAAAGTATTCATATAAAGTTTAAAATCTTTTCACATCCATTTTATATCTTAAATTCGAAAGTAGCCCTGTCTTTTTTCATGAGATTCTAGACTCATAACCCTGATGTAAATAAGAAAAATTGACAAAAAGATAAACCGTTTTTCAAACCTTCTAATATTGTTGTATAGGAAAGACGGCCGTTGTGACTGGTTTGGTTAGTTGCTGGTTGGCTGGTTTCTGGGCGTTTGTCCTCGTTCGTCTCCTGACACTGGCTAGGAGAGCATGTTAAGCTGTCGGTTCCGGTTGTTATATTAACATCTGATACTAATCGTTAACTATTGATGGGTAATTTGCTCTTATGCATTGAGTTTCTGGTACCTTAGTTTGCGGAGGTCAGATTGTAATCGCTGTGTGTAAAAACTAGTAACCTGTCAAATCAGGATAAGAGTATAAGCAGACCCTGAGATACCCGGATAATGCTAAGAAGAAGAAGAAGAATTCTTTTATTTTTATTTATGGACGTCTACTGCTGGGTAAATTAGATGTAGGTCTTTTTAAAATATTGATACGACGTACTTAAGTACAAATTAGCGTGGAGAAAGCTTGAAAGTTGAAGCAAGTGATAGGATAACACAAAGATGATCTCGTAGACGAATTTTAGTGATAAACTAATACATGGTACCACCGTCTCGTTTTTACCATCGTACCCTTCGCCGCAGGACCTCTTACCATCCACATCACCTTGATGCTTGGTTTGCATGTAACGTGCGAGCTTCAAGGTCTTTCCTCCCACGTACGTGCAAGCTCTGTAATAGTTTGCCCCCCAAAGTCTTCCCTGCTCGATATGATTTAGAAGTCTTCAAGCGTCGAGTATATAGAAACCTTTTCCCCAAAGGCTGGCAACGCATTCTCGACCCCCTTGGTGTTGTGGATGTTCATGGGCGATAGTTGCCAATTACCATCAGGTGGAGCTATCTGCTCGTTTGCCCCTATATGATATATAAAAAAAAAAATACTTATCGGTTCATCAATTAATGATAGTTTTAAAATACTCGCCGATTTCCTGGCTAAGTAGGTACCACCGCAGTGATATTTACCGCAAATCACAATACTGTATTTCGGTTTGAAGGACTTTGGAGTTAGTTACATTACTTGGCAAAGGAGATTTAAAAACCAATATCTCGAGGTTGGCAACGCGTGATTGACCCCTAAAATCGTATGGTGTTGCGCGCACTCATAGGCCGCGACAACCCCTTACCATCAAGTAGCTTGTATGCTTGCTTGCCAACTTGTCACATAAACAAAGGTAATTATTGGATATTTTTCAAAGGGGAAGATAGAGATGATTTTTAACACGCTTCAAAATGATTTTCATTCCTTTAAAAAAAGTGAGCTGTTTTAATTATTTTAATAAGAAAGATCCCGTTTGAAGACCGTCGGTGTAACAAGCTTATAAATTACTGTCTTCAACGCTAATACTGGTCAGTTTGATTCTCGCTTGATTTATATATCCGTAGTGACCATATTGACAAATGTGTGCCTTACTGGGTAGAATGCTTGCATTACAACTTAGTCACATAAATATTTTTTTTTTTTTTTAAATAACGCCGGAGGGCAAATGACTCTACTCCACCTGATGGTAAGTGGAAGTAGAGTCCACACGCGAAGGTGGCTAATACGGTTGCAGAAGGCGAACTGTACTAGCCATCCTCGCCCTGCCTACCCGCAAGGTGCCTCTTCACGCCTCGTTTGAAGGACCCCAGGTTGTAAGAATGAGGGAACACGTGTGCCGGTAAAGAATTCCAATTTTTTTATAATATATATATATATATATATATATATATATATATATACAAATATGCCTATCTGCGGGCTCCCCATGAACTGTTAGTAAAAATTCTATTTCGATAAAATTCAAATTAACATGGTATGAAAAAGCGATGTAGCTCAATTTATGTCGTCATTTCAATCGCAATTAGAGTTAATAAACCATGACGTATATACGTCATGCTTATATAAGAGAATTGATTTGGATCCGAATAGAATTGTTAATAAAAATTAATGGTAAGCCCCCTTGTCGGCCGTTGGTTTGGCACTTTTGGTAGTATATATATAAATATTATGTAATATTGTGGTTGATATAAGTACATTTGTTGGATTTTATGTTTCCCACAAATTGGATTGAAACCTAGTTGTAGGTTGGAACTCGTTACACGTTAATGGAATTGGTCTGAAACCAGCCGTGTTTCTCTAAATCGAGTTGTTTGAAACTCTTTTATATTCCTCACTTTGCTTTACGTACAAAAAAAGTTTTTCCAACCTCAGTCCTTACGTAATTAGTTCGCCTTAGGTATTACGAGGTGAAAGTTGAAGATAAAACTTTATTATTTTCGTCTTTCGTTTCGAAATTGTAGTATAAATACGCGATTATGTAACGATATTGTTTCATAAGAATATCAGCTATGAAGTAAGGCATTATTTTGATGACGACGTTGTCGCGCAGCGGTAGCGAACCTGTCTTAAGCATAAGCATATAAGTAATGTTTGTATTGACCATACAGGCATGTGTTCTGGTTTGAGTGTCTTTGTACTTATCATTGTGTATGTTTCCAGACCCCCGACACAGGATATAACTATCCTTATGGGTTCCGTTGAGTATGTAGCGTTTATTTATTTATTATTAGTATTCTTATTTCCTCTCCAATTAAGCGTGAAACTTATGCTAGGAGTAGGAACGTGCATAGGGTTGGGTTTATCTGTATGTCCGTCAAGCAGCCTAGAAGACGGATTGGTACTGACTATCATGCATGTCACTAGCACGATGAGGCAAAGTGGACAATGCCATCGGTCCCTCTAAGTGAGGACAACACCATTAGCTTTTCCCGGGATGGGCCTAGTTAAATAACGTTCTTGAGAGGCCCTGGAGTGCGTTTCGCGGGAGACTTTGGAGTCTCTTGCACGGTGGCTAATACTGTTACAGACGGCTAACTGCACTGGCCGCCCTTGGCCTGCTAACTCGCAAGATACATTGGCTGACCTCGAAACGCGGCTGACAAGCGGTCACTAAATTTTTTTTTTCATCAATGTATGGGAGAAGCTACTAGTAATCAGGTGGACATTTAAGCCTACCATCAGCATGTTTTTATAATATCGCTATTAAAAATTTTCATATTTCTAGGATCCATCACAAGTGATCGGGTCATAGGGAATGCATATAATCTTCGTCCGAGTCATATGTCATATTTTTCCACTCGCAAATCTAAATGAATGTAGTGTTGTTAACGATTGTCGATACATTTTTGTTTTGTCGATATTTTTTCAATTCTATTAGTTTGTATAGGGAACTTAAAGTGTTGTTACGACAAAAGGTACTCTGTGTCCTTCTTCAAGGCTCCGTCTATTTCTGTGATACAAATGAACAAATTGGTTAAGTGGTTTAGGTGTGAAATGTAACAGATAGACAAAGTTTCTTTCGAATTTATAATTGATCTAGAAGAAAGTTTTGAAACCTCTACTATACATAGTACTAAATTTGCACACAACCAAGCCCTATTCTTAAGTTCTAGACTTTACAACAAAATAAATAAAATATTAAAGATTCATAATCTAAACAGAAGAGACTGTAAAAAAAATTAATAAACTGGTTAATGAACTTAGATTATGCTGCGACCGAGGAACTTCTTCTTTGAAATTTCTTCCTAGCCCATAATGATTTTTATTTTGATTTTTATTTATATTCCCATTCGCTCATACACTCATCCACATGCTCCTAAGCTCACACTCATACAATACAAACACACACACATACACACACACACACGCACACACACTCATATAATAACATTAAAAATATTTTGTACTAGTATTAATAACTTAGGCTTAATAAGATTGTTACGTACACGGGCTATATCGGACATCTAGTTGTATTGTAACCCTCAAGATACAGGCCTATCGCCTAGTTTGAGGGTCAGCAGAAATTTGTGTTTGTCATAATTCTAATTAGCTTAAGACGTATTGTTATTCTCTAAGCTAGTATTACTAATATGGCTATGTTTTTGTCAATAAATATTATTATTATTATTATTACTATAATATCGATTTAAGTAAGTAGTATCTTTACTAATGCCAGACCAAACTCCTCTTAATTTTCTTAAGATTTTTCTCTTTCTTCCTCTTATACTTTCGATGCTTGCTGCTAGACAGGATATTTGGTTGTTTTTCATCTTAGTAATTAAAGTTCTAAGAGCTATGGATCGATGTCGACATTTTAAAGATACTTTTATCCAGTCTGGGGGAATATACATTTCCGGTCGAGCCGGCTCAAGATGACGTTGTATTTTAAACAATTATTCTCTTAAGATATTTGTAATATGAGTTGATTATTTATATTTATTTTATAAAACGTTTATTATTATTAACATAAAATGAACTAAAAATTTTCTTGTAATAAAAATATTTATCGATATAAATTAAGATCTAAAATACATCACTCACCAAATTAGGTCGCTTGTCGTGAACTCTGTGCAGGCGACTCAACGTAAATACGATAGTTCGGCTTTGATACAACAAAATGATACAAAACTGTGAATTGTGATGTAGACAAAAATAAAAGTGTTGTTTTTACGTTAACGAAAGAACAATTGACGAAATTCTTTTTGTTGTTATTATTTATTGTAAAAAATAAATTTGATTAAATGATAAAAAAATGTGGAATAAAAAGTTTTTTTGGAAGTAATACAAGAATGTAATGTTGGACATATGTGGTCTGTTTTAGCAGTTTTGGTGGTGTGTTCGGTGCAGAGTCTCCAGCTAGACAGCCAGGCCTCGACGAGGAGACCAAGGGTCACAAAGTACAGCAAAACGACGGTCGTGCCTGGTGGGACGACGGTTAGTTTAATCATTTTCATTATAATTACATAATTACAAATATCCCGTGTTTTGTTTCGCGATGAACTTAAAACCTACTTTTCAATCTAAACCTTAGTAGACATTGATCGATTTGTTTCCGTTTAAAGATAGGATAGTTTTGAAAAAGGGTTGTTTTGGGTTAAATTGGTCAAATTAAATCAATTCACACTACAATCACAGTATTTAAAAAAAATATATAAAAATGAAATATTTTACTACATAATTATGTTTAATTTTATCAGTCAGCCATTTTGAAACATATGACAGATGCAATTGATTAAAAAAAATATATGGGAGCTCCTTTCGCTATTCAACAAAATTAAATAGTTAGAGTATTTTACTAAAAGTTGCTCACGTATTTCTTTTTATTTAAGTTTCACAAACACACAATAAATATGTATATCACTGTAGAAACTAAGTGTATAGAAAGAAAAACAGAGATGGATATAATTCCGTAAGTGCCTATGACGGTCTTTCTACCAGAAAAAGGTCTTTGTACCTGATTTTTCATAATTATTGTATTAATAAAAGTGTGTGAAAAAGTCTAATCAAACTTTTTTCGGTCTCATGCTCATCTAAAATTTTAAATTCTAAAATTGTAAATCTAACAATTAAATAACTGTCAAATAATCTTTTTTTTTATTAGGAAATAGCTACAGAACGTAGTTTATTGACGGCGACATATCGTCTAGCACCAGCTAGCGGCGGTGAGACCTGCATACTTCTGACTGTTGACGCGCTCCTGGATATATCCTATGTCACAAAGTTGAACGAAAGAGCGGTAACTAAATAAAACTTTTTCTTCTTCAGTATCAGTAGATAGTTTTGGGTTTCGTGCGATGAATTAGAGCGCTGGAAGCCCAATCTCCCATTCCCTATACCCTTCCTTTTTTCCCGTCTCATCCCTTTCCTCCTATCCTTTGGGTTGGCAAGGCGCATGTGATACTTCACGCGTTCATATTTTGCGGAAACTGTCTACCATCGGGCAGACCGTATGCTTGTTTGTCAATCCTTATGAAATAAAAAGAAAAACTTTAAAATCTTTTTTAAAATTTGGGATAAAAAATTAAATAGAAAATATTCTATTCCAGGATGCTAACACCTTCGTTCCCAACAACGCCAACGTCGCTGGTGCTTGTAAGGAAAGCGATATGGAGACTTTGGTACTCTCATTCAAAGATTTCTCCCTAGAATGGACTTTCGCTAAGGTAAGTAGGTAGTTCATCCTAGCATTATTCCCGGTATTTTTATGTACCCAGGGTCTGCTTATTACTCTTATCCGGATTTGACAGGTTACTAGTTTTTACACAGAGCGATTGCCATCTGACCTCCGCAACCCTAAGGGCGAACCAGTAACTCATTGGATAAGAGCAATTTATTTATCAAGAGTTAACGATTATTATCAGATCTTTTTGATAATAACCGGGACCGACAGCTTAACGTGCTCTCCGAGGCACGGTGGGGAGACCCACACGGACAAACGCCCAGACCGAGACAGAAATTTTAACAAACATCTGCCCGAGCGGGAATCAAACCAGCAACCGTCGAAACTAAAGGCAGACTCACTACCCACAACGCCACAACGGTGTCAAGCTGCTCCCCACCCTCTTGCTCCTATTTCGCCACGCCCGGTTGCTACTCTTTCACGTAAAGACGGCTAAACGTATTTAGATTGAAGTTATGCATAAACATGGCTTATTACCTGGATTATCACATAGGGTACTCTCTATCCCGGAGAAGTTTTAAGTTCATGTGAGGAATTATCGAGAATCGAACTATATTAAATTATTAATTCAAGTGCCAAAAACTCATAAAACTAAAATTTTGAAAATATTTTTAAATTTTATAGTAAAGTAAAATAAAGTAACAGCCTAGTAGTGAGTTAGCCGCTACAAAGGCTTCCTCGTGATTACTTTTATTTATATTATTCTATGCCTGAAACTGGTCCCACTGCTGGGCAAAGGCCTCCTCTCCTATCAAGGAGAAGGATTTAGAACTTACGAGTTCCAGAATACCAGAATTTCTACCAAGCCATGTAGGATTCCTGACGAAGTTTTTCTTCACCGTTGAGCAAAAGATGAATTTGATACACAAATTAAGCACTTGAAAACTCAGAGGTGGTTGTTGCCCGAATTTTTTTTACAATACGACAATCCTTATTACTATTAAATAAATTAAAAAAACATTGTTAATTTCAGACACCAGGCGGTGAACGTTGGTACGCTGACAGCATACGTCTAACATACAACTCAAGTGCAAGGATTCTGGAACACGCAGCGAAACAGGGCCGGAAGGTTACCCTCACCACTGGACCAAGAGCCCTCCTGTTCCCGACACCAGTTGGCAAATCATTCGCATGCCCCGAGGAAACTGTTGTTGAACTCAATGAAGAAGAACCCAGGTATTTATGTTTATAAAAATTATTAGCCTAAGTTCCCTAGTCAGCGCTGGCTTAAGACTTAAAGGTAAGTGAAGGGTTTCGGTGTTCATCAGCAGCCCAAGCCGCAGAGGTTTACAGGCCATCAAACGTAACCAAAACTTCACCAAACTACACTTATCTGTATTTAACTTATCTGTCTCTGTAGAATGAATGAGCCTGCAAAAATGGGCACCAAAAATGCATGAATCACCTGGGGCTCTTAGGTGGTTAAAGCCGACGATGTCTCTAGTGCCTAGTGGAATAAATGTACCTTTTTCAATACCGTAACAGTGGCAAACAAACGGTACAGTACGGTGCGTCTGGTAGTAAGCAGCCACCGTATCATATAGCTTTTAGTAACACGAGCATAAGAAGCATGAGGTCGAACCATAGGAAGGAGAAGACAGAGAATTAAAATAAAGAGAAGATGAGAAGAGGCCTCCAGCCCTCCTACTTCTCTAACGAAACACAACAGTACAGATCCTGTTGCTTCACGTTGATATTCTGTGAGGGAAGTACTTTTCCGGTCGAGACGGTCCGTTCTTGCTGAAAACATGAAACTACATTTGATACTTATACTATTATTTCGGATAAAAATGTCTAAAGATTCACTGGTGCTCCTTCTTAAATTCAACACTAACGAAAACAAAAGAATTTATTCAGATGCCAACTTTATTCGATTATGTTGAAAGTTTTCGTTGCTGAGAAGTTAAATTTACGAAGTAGAACCAGTGAGTCTTGGACATTTAATTTGTATGGAAGGGACAGGCTTGTCTTTAATATCATATAATATTATTAACATTTTCCTTTCTAGCAACCCGACACTCGCACACCGCGCTAAGCTATACCTACGTCAAATGCGTTTGCAGGCGTTTATGTTTAAACGTGATGGTGAATTCGGTCCTCCATGGCATTGTAGCGATTCAGCTCGCAGTCGTTCTGAAACTGCCCCGTAGCTGTGGGGCAGCACTTGCCTTAGCGACCGCTGCCACCTTGTTAGGTTACTCCATCTGGCGTTATTTGAAAGTTAAGAAAGTGCAGTATGATACGATGGAATGAAGGGGCTAGACGTTCTGAACTTGGCTTTATGAGTGCGTGGAGGGTAGAGGAGGGGATTCACTTATAAGGGAATACAAAAGTGTTTAGTTAAAAGCGTAAAATAGATGTCCAATGGCTAGAAATCATATAAAATAAAAGCATTATGTATCTAAAATGATTATTTAGTCCAATGAAAGTAAAAAATGATGACGACATGTAGTTGAAGTTATCTTTTAGTATTGGAAATTATTTATATAATTATTTTTTTATTTAGACCAACTGAAGGTTGTTAGATTTTATGGACACTATTAATACAAAAAATAAGTTCTCCTACCTTCTGTCCTCCATGGGCTACCCTAAAATATGATTGATATTTCTGTTTGAATGGAAAAAAATAAATTGTTTACTTTATAATTGCATTCAATGTATTTTAGTAATTAATGATATTATTAAGTGATCATTTTTATTTGTAATGGTACAGCATTAATTTCATGAATCAATTACGGTCTAATAGAAACAGGTGTGAAAGGATTGTTCGTAGTTGTAGATGTAAGTGACATTTGCAAAACTTATTGTATTCCTTAAAATATTTTAGAAATATTACGGACATTGGTTTTCATTAAAAAAATTCTCAAATACTTTAGAATCTCATTAATTATAAAATTAGTTTTCACGAAAGTTCAGAACGCATTATAATCTATAAGAGAATAAGGAATTAAAATAAATGCCAATTTGGATTAGGAAAACACGCATTAGTCCCAAAACATCACTTAACATTTAAAAATGGTGACAAAAAAGGTGTTTTCATCTGACTAGCTTCCGACAGTTTTATATAGTTTGTTAATTTTTTATTTTAACTTCACATTAAAAGATATAATACTTACTTAGAAGTTTGACCGTTTTTAATATATATTTTTTAATTATGTTGTGCAATGTAACTTTGTATATAAAAAATATTGTCACCTTATTGTCTGAACCTAGCTTAAAGGTAGACATTCGACCAGGAAAAAAGCAAATAGATTTTTTTTATCAATAAAATTTCGCTGCAAATCGTAATTCTATTGTTTTCAAATTTTTAATTTTATTATGAGCGGTTATTATTTTCATTATATGATATTCTATTGGTCACCTGTCACGTTCTAGTAGATTGCCGCCGTTTTTGATGAAGTAAAAGTGATGTGACATAATATCGATAGTGTTGAATCGATGAATAGTTAGTGTTGTTATGATACTGTTTGAAAATTGTATATAAGGTAAAAAGAATATCTGTACGAAGTAATACTCGAATAATGTTAAAGTCGATTTTTGAAATTTCACGTAATCGTGTAAAACTCAAAATCGAAATGTAACTGTTTACTGTTGTTGATGATTGTAAAAATGTGTATTTAATCCCCATTTACCCCCATTTAGGCTAGATCCGGAATATTTGTTTACCGGAAAATGGAAAACTAAATTTCCATTATAAAATCGTTAATCGTAACATATCAGACGATAATAAAATATAATTCATGACAATTATTAATTATATCGAGATTTTTAAATATATGGGAGGTAGTATATATATAATTTATTTTTAAATAATTGTTTGCGATATAGCGGACATTATTATATTACGTGTACAAGCAATAAATAATTTTTTATTCGTCGCTGTCGTAAATGACACTTATGGCAGTATTCGATGTTGTATTGTGCGCAAAACTTGGTCGAACTAGTGTTTCTATTTAAAAAAATATTATAGTTTATTATAAGGGAAGTTATACCCTAAATTATAACACTCAAAACTTCTCGCAATATTTTTAACTCATTATAATATAAAAAAAAACCTCTTAAAATATTGTATTTCAAATCTTACTTGTACAAGTGGGATTATTTTGATAAATTTTTGCTTTACCTTATTCCAATAGTTTCTACATTATACTACATACTACATAGATTTTAATTATTTGGTAATTCTATAAAATTAGTTACATATTAATTATACTGTGTATTTAATGTGTCTTTTATGTAAATACTTTTAAATAATTATTCATATAATATGTATAAGTGTATTTTTGTCGTCTTATATAAGTTATACTTATTAAAATATATATGAAATATGTATAATATTTTACGATATTTTTATTCGTTAATAAGGTTAGATATATAAGTAGACAGATATTATAATATTATATAAAAATGAAAACAATAATATATACTTGAGTTAGATAAACGTCAAAGTCAAACTGATTTTCAACATCATTTTTGGTTATTTTTACCCAAAAGTGACAATTAAGCGTAGTTTTCTACTTATAGTAAGTGGTAATTGTAGCCGATTACATCGTATTGGCATAGAAAGCGAGAGGAAAGGAATTGTGGTAGTTTGGGCCTACTTCATTCAGTCATTCAAGGAAACTAATCAGTATTACTACTATTACTTCACGTCTTTTGTGTTCGTGTTTCCATTCACCGGTATTCTATCATCCTTGTATTCACAATTAAAAAAATACTATGGTTTTGACAATGTTTTGATATCAACTTCTTTTTAACTTCAAAAAAGGAGGAGATTCAGAGTCAATTTTTATTTTTAAAAAAATATTGGTTATGACCGAACTCTGTCATTTATTTATCGCAATTTCATTTTTTTTTCTATACCTTGAGGTTGGTAATTATGGCTGGAGATATGGAATGGAACTCTTAAAATATAAGAGCAAGTATAAGCAAGCAAGTAGCCGGCAATCACTACATTCACAGTGGTTGTGTAAGTTTTAGGTGGTTGAAGTTGGATGATGTATGTTTTTATATAATATCTCTCTCTCTCTCTCTCTCTCTGAGATTGAATATGGATACACTAGAGTCCAAGTTTTGCTAGATAAGGATTGTTGTGTGTTAATGCTTTCAAGTGATGTGGCTTTCGATTCGTTTTAATATATCATCAATTATAATAACATATCGTTTTTAAGTATAAGTTAAGTGACTTGATATATTATGTGATCGTAGCGATGTGACGAGTTGGATTTTTATTTGATTCGAGTTACTCGAGTCGGTATGGCTTGTAACTCGAATCGCAACTCGAGTTGACTCGACTCTGACTCCCGCCGAGTCCAAGCGTGTAGTATGAATGGCCGAGTTGAACGACGCGCTCGAGTCGAACGGCTCGACGGATGAGGTTTTGTTATAGCTTATCGAGTCGACTCGGTGTTGTTGTAGTCCGACTGTGATCGTTCGTTTAGTGTATCGTCAGGTGTTGTCGAAGTTAGACTAAGTTAGTATCTCTCTCCTAACTTGCTTTTGCTGTATATATATGGCTATGTTTTTGCCGTGTGATACTATATGTCTTTTTCGATTTTTAAACGCGTATACTTGAATTTTTCGATAAATTTTTATATGACTTATTTCAATAGAAAATGTCCAAAAGTTTTATTTACGAAAAACAAAATTATCAATAATTTTTTCAGTCTTAATTAATATTGTTCTCTGTAATAATTAATAATTAGATGATGCAATGTTCTATATCTACATTTTGTACAAATTCTATTGAAATAAATTATAATTGCGCTTTTTTCGTCTATGTAAATATTTCTTGTCGAATCGTGCCACTCTAACTCTTAATCGCACTATCGTTTCAACTTATCAAAATCTTATATAGTATTAAAATTTTTAATTAACTTTTTTTAAATTTTAATAATATTTCTGACAACTTTTCTATTAGAATATTATAAAAGTTCTATTTTCCTAATATTTTGTATTGGATATTAAAAACCAGTAGCTTTTCTCCCTCAATAGTTTCGTAGTTACGTACATATCGGTGCATTTATATTAAAAATAATGTTGTACTAAAAATATTGTATGCCATACGATTTGTCTTCCAGTAACATTGATCTTGTAACAATAGCGTATTGTAGCTTATTATATACATTATAATGTTTGTAAAAAGTGGTGGCTTCGTCGTTTGAAAAAAAAAACAACATTGACAGCAGCTGTCAAAATGTCACTACATAAATACACCAATATTTTAATGTTCAAATCATGATGTCCACCACTGAATAATTTGTAAGTGACATATCTCAAAATTATTGTAACTTAGTGAGTTCATTTATTGAAATTGTCTTTATGAATAAATGACGTCAAAGTGTCTCTGTTTATTATTTATGACTCCCTTCATTTTTGCCAACACTAGATAAATAAGAGTAACATTTTTTACATTATAAAGTGACAAATAAAGTATCGACACTTTGACTGAGTAATACGCATCACTACATATTACATTTTTTACTCTGCCAAATAAATGTCAAATCTTCCATAAAAAAATTTGTTTTTCCGAAAGTAATAAATACGAAACTTTTTAAAAACACTAATTTTTAATATTTAGTTATATTATAGTACATTGATTTGTAAGTAAAGATATTAATATCACCGAACTTTTGCCTGACGCGTTTTTGTACAAGAAAAACTAGCGAATTTATTTTTTATTTTTGAAGTAATTCCTAATATTTCTATTTCGCATCCCAATAAGGTAGCATGTGCTAGGCGTGGGTACTATAATAGCCCAACGGGGTAGGGATCGGACCAGCAACTCTTGCCTTAACAGATGCGGCTCTTCTACCGTTGAGCTATTGAGGAATAACAGCGCTGAACTGTGTAATTCTATCCATAAATATTATGCTATGCAAAATAAAATTCAAAATTTGCTTACAAAATAGAGTTAAACTAGTAATCTTTAAAACAATTACAATTAGTAATTGTTACAAATAAATGTATATTGTCCCCGTGACTTCACTCGTGACAGTAAAAAGCTGTTATTTTTATATTACATTTATTTGTATAGATTAACAATCGTTCTTATTAATGGAACACTATTAAAATTAAATGCGATTCTCTGGTTACAACTGTCCTTTAATTTTGTATATTTTAGTTAGACACTTTTTTCGAAAGCCGATACTTCTCTCTCTCTATACTCCATTGTTTTTCATATAGAAATATTGCATATCTAATCAGCTTAACATAGATTATATTAGACGAAAAATCTCTATAAAATTTTCGAGAAGTAGGCGTGATATGCGTTGACTCTGTAAAAAGTGAACGATTTACAACATTCCTTGATACCTTTATCTGAATGAGGAGCGTGCGCTCGGGTAGTTTCGTGTCCGCTTGCTAAGCATTCGCGTTAGAACAGGCAAAGATTATCATTCGTTCTCTTACACGATAGTGCTTACACTAAGAATCTCATGGACGGTGCCATACCATGTTGCCGGTCTTTTAACGTTATTTCAAATGATATATTGTTATCTTACTCCGTTGCTCGGGGCACTAATATGAGTAAAAGAAATTGGTATATATATATAGGTTTGGCAATTAATTTTTTTATTTCGTAAATGTCAATGGTGGCATGTTTTATACCCGGTCAAGACTCAATGTAAAAATCTAAACGGCTCATACTCACGTATAATCGGTGTAAGTACCGACTAGTTTCGGACTCATTGGAGGTCCTTCTTGAGTGCGAGACGGGTCGCGACCGCAACTAGTCGGTACTTACACCGATTATACGTGAGTGTGAGCCGTTTAGATTTTTACATTGAGTTAATAATGTCTCACGATAGTTTTAATAATACAACCGGTCAAGACTGTCTCTATTATATAGGTAATTTAACTAATGTTCCTTCTATCTTCTTTCTCTTTCTACGCGATAGTCCCATTGCTAGCGTTATCTATTCTTATATGTCAATGGTTCAAGTATGTAATCATTAAAAAATAACAGATACTTTTAATAAATCCGCAATATGAAACAATAAGCTTAATAGGTCAAAATTGGAGCATGGCATATGTGAAAAAATGTACAAAACCAATTATTATCTTTTTTATGTTAAAAGATAATAAAATTTCCTGCCACCCCAAATCGTACAGTGACACTTGACACTTAATTTGTTTAGATAATCTGTACGTTATTGTACTATGTACTTTAACAACACACCCCAATTCTCGCCTATTTTAATTGGCTCCCTGGGGAATAATGACTGTTGTAGATTTTATTAACTTGAAAATGTCTATTTTGTATATAATACTACCTTTTATTTCAGCATCAAATGCATGTACTTCATTATTAATATTAATAATAATTATATAATTAGAATTAAGAATATCTTGTCTTACTTACATTACACAATTAATTACACAACCACTCTGTGGAATCAACTTCCGCCGGCGGTCTTCTCGAACCGATACGACTTTCAAGAGAAGAGCGTATTCTTTCCTTAAAGGTCGGCAACGCGCCTGCATGCCTTCTGGTGTTGCAGATGTTCATGGGCGACGGTGATTGCTTAACATCAGGTGAGCCTCCTGCCCGTTTGCCCCCTCTTACATAACAAAAAAAAAAACTTTTGTAATCTTTTTGGCATAAACCTTGCAAACCTGGTTGCAGTATTTACTTTCCTCTAGCAGAGTATACAATGTTTTTTTTTACCAAAAAGGTGGTAGGCAGTCCGTATCATGATAAGCGCTCACCCTATAATATAAGCGCTTGGCATACCAGATTTTCTTCTGATTTCAATGTGTATATTGCTGTTGGTCCTGCTGGCCTTGACAGCGTCACCGGGCGAAGGTAAAAAAACCTTCGAGGAGGCTCGAAGTTGATTTCATCCATAGGTTCCTTCTGCGAAGCCAAACCACTGTTATGGACGCCATTGAGACAAGAATACCAGTATGGCAGTATTATTACAATTATTTATTACATTAAATAGTTCGTCCATGACAACAACTATTTTTATTTCATTTTTACTCTTTTAAGCTTCCCTGAAAACCAGCAGTATGGCCAATATTTTAAGCAATTTTCTTCCCAAAAAATTTACAAAACGTAAACAAACTAAATCACTGTACCAAATTGGTACAATTAAGTAGAATTTTCCGCATAATTTGCCATTACACCCCTTCAGAGCATATGTCCCTTTATTAAAACAACCCTACACTTGTCATGTTGCAGCTTATTATTTTAATTGAGAGGGTTGTCTCGTCTGAGCATCTGATATTTTAATTATCTGTGCACAAAAAAGTGGAGTTTTGTTTTAGAAAAGCTAACTTTAAAAAAAACTGCTTAAAATTTATTTTGAATTTATTATAAAAATTTCTTGTTCTGTCAAAATGTAAGAAGTTATTACACGATTTAAAAGGTGAAGGGTGAAATTATTTTCACCACAATGGTGGCAAACAAGCGTACGACCTGCCTGATGGTAAGCGGTCACCGTAGCCTAAGAACGCTTGCAACCAAAGGTACCGCATGCGTCTTGCCCCCTTGAAAACCTTTTCAACCTTCCCTTGAAGAACCCCATACTGTAGCGTGTTGGGAAAACATCGGCGGGAGCTCATTCCACAATCGGAGTATTTCTGTTGCCACTAGAACAGCAAATACTAAAAATAAAATAAAAATTATAATAAAGGGGTTCCTATACAAAAACTTGACATTTTGGTGTATCATGAACTGCAATTTTATTTGTTATTTTCATGGATTCTATATTTGTATGACCGCTATAATAACAAATTAAAAAAAAATCAAAATTAAAGGGCAATCAATTAAAAAAAAACAATTTTGATGATAGGGAAAAACTGTTAATTCCTAAAAAAGCTAAACATTTTTATGTTTTTGGCTAACCCCTAATGAACTCTCGGGCCAACACCGCAACCATGACGTTACGCCTATACTGACAGATTTATTGTCACAAAAAAAGCTCATCCTGATGTCTGAATTTCTATGAAAGTTTCGTGTGGACTTTACGAATATTACTAAAACTAATAGGATAGCGGATTTTTCGGTTATTTCTTAGCAATAAACGAAAAGGTCTTGCAATTAATAAAATAAGCTTATACTTGATATATACAATCCTGGTATCATAAAAACTAATACACCCACCACCCCTATTTCACCTCCTTCAAGTTCTGTTTACACTACAAATATCAAATCATCATCATAATCGGTTCAGTAGTTCAAGCCTGAAACGGTCACAAACAAACTCACTTTCGGATTAATACTATAACTAGAGATTTAGGATAAAGGGCATATCCACAAAAGCTAACCTAAAATCCTTCATTATATCTTTAAAAAAGTAGCAATAAAGAATAATGAGGTGTCATGTGACCTTATAAATAGCTTAAATACCAAAACAGTGTAAAAATTTTGGAGGGAAAAAACTTCAGCTTGAAAATATACATGGAATTTAAATAGAGACGTTAAAATATTTAAGGTAATTTTTTTTATATAACAATTTGTCATTTTCTTGTCTGGTTTTTGAAATTCTACGATTTTTTGGGTAATTGTTTAACGAAGTTTTTTTCGGAGTGTCTATAGCTGTTGGCCCTATTGACCTTGACAGCGTCACTGGTGAGAGAGATTGACAGCCCGCGAGAGAATCACTACATAATATAAAACAAAATCGCTTTCTCTGTCCCCATATCCCTATGTATGCTTAAATCTTTAAAACTGCGCAACGGATTTTGATGCGATTTTTTAAATAGATATAGTGATTAAAGAGGAAGGTTTATATGTATAACAACATCCATTAAATAGTAGAGAAATACTGTTAGTAGTAGTAGTAGTAGGGCTCTCTTTTCCACAATTAGACTCATCAGAGAAATACTGTTATTTTTGAGGTTTCTAATGTGATGTCGTGAACGCGCGTTTAATTACATTTAACGCATGCGGGCCACGGGCAGTAATGAATAAATCAAAACTACTGGATCGGTTTTAATCATTTTTTCAGTAAATGACATAGGCTATATATTTTATACCCGTGCGATGCTGGAGCGGGCCGCTAGTTTATACTAATTCCCGCTCGAGACAGATGTCTATATTGACCATGTATAGTACTGTCTGATTGGTTGTGCTTGTTTTTGTGTTTCTAAACCTAGGAAGTTCACAAGACATTCCCAATGGAGGATAGTTGAGTTCAATGGCAGATTTACAAATTTTCAAGGTATAGGCTGTGAGGTTTTTGCTGCCATTATAGTAGGGGAGCCCAAGCGGGGATTTCGGGATTTACTAAAGCGCGTCAGATTAATATACAGGGGATACCTTGTACCCGGTTAAGTACGTCCACAAAACATGATGCCCATATATAAGGCCGCCCGTAAAGGATACAGGATCAGATTAGTAAAAAAAATTGACCATCAGAAATTCTCGAGCGCATCAGATTAAGGTAGGGTGAGTTAATTACATCCTAAAAAGTGTATATTCCACTAATCTGACAATTTGAGAGTGACGTAAAAAAGGAGGGCAAAAAGTTGTAAAAAAACGTCATCTCGACATTCTCGAGCGTAGCTAAATTTTTTTATTTTGAAGGAAATAATTCAAGAATAATGAAAAATATATAATCTGACTATTTCCGCAAGCCGAAATAACAAAAATTCGTCGATAAAGTTAAATGCGTGCAGTTGCGTGATGCCTACATTTCCTTCTCCGCGTTTCTATTCCTCTCGCACTCTTTCTCTATCTATTACTCTCTCACTCCGTCCCCACTCTGGTTTCTGCTGCCATGACGCCATCACAGCTGATCATAAAGACAGGTGGTATAGTCTGTTAAATGTAACTTGAACCCTGCGCAGTAACACGTTTTTGGGTCTCAACCGTATGCGGTATGAAGGGGGCAGGGTTTAGTACACTCGCTCACGGTTGTTTTAGCTCTTTAATAATAAATTATTAAAAAATAAATTAAAATATAAATTAGTTTTGTCAAGTGTGTTAACATTTATTTCGAGATAATGCCTCGGATGAAGATGATGATTAATTAATCAAATAAATATAAAATATTAAACTATTTTAAGCTTTTTTTAAAGTAATTTTTTATAAATACATTTATTCTACTAAAAAGCATACACTTATTTAATTGCATGCTATTTCCTGATCTTTTCAATTAATTAAGTTTAATGATTTAAAAGAATAGAAGAAAAAATTTTTGACTTCCCGCTAAGAAAAATTAAAAATTTTAATATTAGTTCTTTGAACTCAAGGAGCTCAAAATATCACATAAATTATATTTTGAGCTCAAAAATATCATAAGTACAATTTTAAGCGCCCAGGAATGGAATTAGCGGGAAGTTGCAGGGATGGCCTTTAAGGTGAACCGTTTTTCTAATTTTTTTGTCAGATCAGCCGAATCCCTCTAGATAATCGTCAGATTATGAGACAGTATGTTTAGAACATAAAAATGAACCACATATATCTTAATCTGACGCGCTTGAGTATTTCAAAATGGCGAATTTTTTTGCACATTATGAAAATGACCGCCAGTTTGCGTCCCATCGAAATCGTCAGATTAGTGAATGAGAGCTTTTTTTGGTGCACTTAACACTCCCTTAGAAAATCTGACGCGCTCGATTAATTTTTTTTTTTCATTTTCAACCCTTAAATACAACCACCCGCATCATGCAAACGATCAGATTAACATACGTACATTATTAAAAATACGTAGGGCATTGATGCTATCAATATCTGACGCGCTCGAGGATGTCCATGCAACAGTTTTTTTTACATATTTAAAAATCAATAGCCGCTTCCCCCACCGATGTAAAGGTATATATCATATAACATTTTTTCTTCTTATCATCTAAGCTTTGCATCCCAATAGGTCTCTACAACGCTCGAGTAAATCCCCATTTAGCATCGTGGGCTCCTCTACCATTACAATTGTCATATCCTAGATTATCTTTACAATTCAACAAAAGGGCGAACACTGGTTGGAGGCGGTGAGCTAGCTGTTTAACTTTACAATTTGGAAGTTTGCTACTCGGAATGACAAGTAAAACATCCGAAAATCGCCATCAAGAAATCTTTTTGATTTTTATGAAGTAGCAAAAAAATCTAAAAACTCCCTAAAATCCTAGGCTCAAGCCTAGTCAGCCTGCTGGTAAATCCGCCACTAGTTGAGTGTGTAGCGTTTAATGTTATGACTAATTAGCCGAGTTTAAAGCTTCTAATTCTCAAAACGACGATAATTCCATACAACTTTTCATCCCCACCTTTCAGCCCCTTACAATCTTTTTTCGCATTAAAAAGTAGCCTATATCCTTTCTCAGGCTCTAGACTATCTGTATACCAAATTTCATTTAAATTGGTAGTTTTGGCGTGAAAGCGCAACAGACAGACAGAAAGACAGAGTTACTTTTGCATTTTTATTTTTTTATGTTAGAAGTTGGTAAACAAGCATACGGCCCACCTGATGGTAAGTGGTTGCCGTAGCCTATGAGCGCTTGCAGCACCATTAGTAGGTGCCACTCACGCGTTGCCAACCTCGAGATATTAGTTCTTAAATCTCGTTCGCCCAGTAATTTCACTAGCGTACAATGCCCTTCAAACCGGAACACAGTAGTGCCTAAGCACTACTATTTGGCGGCAGAATATTGGACACTGCGGTGGTACCTACCTAGCCGGCCTCTTGCAACAAAAGACCTACCACCAGTGTGACTGATTGCACTGGTGGAATAATCTCTGTTGTGACAGAGGTTATCCCAACAGTGGGCGATGGTGTTCGTCACATCCCGACGCCATTTATTTATAATATTAAGTAAGGTTACAGGCCAATTCCACGTTCATAGGCGCAGCGTCGTCCTTAGACCTAAATCAAGGTGGAGCGAGATTGTACAGTGCTCGATTGACGCTTTCTCACTATTTTTGTAGTTTGTATAAGTTCATATGTTATAAATTATTCCACTCTGTGGAATTAACTTCCGCCGGCGGTCTTTCCGAACTGATACGACCTAGGAACCTTCAAGAGAAGTGCCTATTCCTTCCTTCAAGATCGGTAACGCACCTGCATGCCTTCTGGTGCTGCAGATGTTCATAGCCGGCGGTGATCGCATAACATCAAGTGAGCCTTCCCGTTTTCCCCTCTTAAATAAAAAAATATTATTACCAACTTTAATTTTAAAATCCACACTTATTGATTTAAAAATAATTTAAATTCCATTATATTTAACCAGCCTCGTTCCTATTAAAAACGGCATACAAATTATATCTTTCGATGAAAATTGTTTTTTTGGGCCTAAAGCGATCGCAACTTTCGCTCTACCCTAGAGTCACCACTGCCTATGCATTGGAAGTCACAGGAAGAAGCTAGTTTATCTATATTTCCTTCATCTAGATTTAGTTTAGCTATCGTATGACGCGGTCACGCGCCTCTAGCAACTGGCGTCCCGTGAAATTGAAATGTCAAATCGATCCGTTTGTAAATATAAACCGGTCATTCTTTATGTTAAATTTGAAACAGATCTTTAAATTAATCTTCGCCATAGTTTATTTTAAAACCGACTTTAGTTTTTCTGCTAATCTATATTTTTGTAATTTCTAAATTATTGGAACGAAATAAAGATGTTCCTTAACGCGGTAACAGGTAGTGTGACTTAGAAGATATCGTCACGTAACGAAATGCCATATGCTGTGTTAGTGCGTGTGTAGCGAGTCTACTACAACCAAAGGAGCACACTATTCTGGCGTCTGTATTCCCGAACGCATACCTCTTTAAGGTGAGAGCACAGGCTTCTTATGAGCAAGCTCGTTCCATCGTAGACCTCATCTATACCTTCGCGCTTGATGGAGGTCAAGAACTTACCCATGTAACTAATATTATAAATGTAAAAGTTTGGATGGATGGGTTTTTGTTACTCTTTCACGCAAAAACTAGTAGACATCCCTAAAAAATGTTGGGTCACCGTGGATCAACAAAAAACTACATAACGTGAACGGAGCCGCAAGCAGAGTTAGTTTTTAAATAACAAAAAAATTACAGCTGTCGCTAGAAGCTTGAATTGCTTAACACCGGTTCACACTCGTAATTAGGTCTCTTGTAACATAATCGTTTCGTCCTATCTTGTGGTGTACGGTTGCTGAGGTATGTGTAATAGGTACATACATACACACTATCATGAAGGGTGTCTTATTATATACATTAAAAATTATATACTACTTCTTCTTCTTATCGAGTGGTTAGTGGCCAACCTAGTGTCAGAGTTGTTCAGGTCGCCCGCAGGCCTCTGTTTTTTTTTTTTTTTTTTTTTATGTTAGAAGTTGGCAAACAAGCATCCGGCCCACCCCTGATGGTAAGTGGTTGCGTAGCCTATGAGCGCTTGCAGCACCACGAGTAGGTGCCACTCACGCGTTGCCAACCTCGAGATATTAGTTCTTACATCTCGTTCGCCCAGTAATTTCACTAGCGTACAATGCCCTTCAAACCGGAACACAGTAGTGCCTAAACACTACTATTTGGCGGCAGAATATTGGACACTGCGGTGGTACCTACCTAGCCAGCCTCTTGCAACAAAAGACCTACCACCAGTGTGACTGATTGCACTGGTGGAATAATCTCTGTTGTGACAGAGGTTATCCCAACAGCGGGCGATGGGGTCGCCACATCCCGACGCCTCTGTATTGACTTTTCGACTGTTGTCAGATTGTCAAAAAGCCGGGACCGACTTTTTACGTGCCCTCCGAAGCACGGAGACGCTCGGTTGACATACCACTATGCGCTCACCCATCTAGTGACTGACCGCGCCTAAAGTTGCTTAACCTACTGATCGTTTACCGATCAGTGGGTGCACTCGGCTATGAGCGTCTCCTATCCTACTAATATAATAAATGTGAATGGTTGTGTATTTGTTACTCGGTCGATACCAGTCGCTACGATCACCTTCCGGTTGTGGAATGAGGAGAGGTTGCCGAGGTTTTCCCAACACACTACAATATGGGGTTCTTCTGGGGTTGCAGGCGTTCATAGGCTGCGGTGACCGCTTATCATTAGGCGGCCTGTACGCTTGTTTGCCACCATCGTGGTATAAAAAAAAAGATCATCTAAAAATGGTTGAAAGGCTTTGGATAAAATATGGCACAGATATAGATTGCTATCTGGATTAACACATAATATTTTTATACTGGAAATATTTTAGGTTCCTTAATAGGTGGTATTATCAAAAACATGCTACAGAACGTATACAGGGCGATCTTTATATTTTATACATTTTTTTTTGCTTTTCAGTTTTGCGTTTGGTTACGGGCCTCTACAGCGTCACTGAGTGGCGGAAACCCGGTACTGAGACCCAGCTGTGAAAAAGAGACAGCCCTCGAGGGGCTCTTTGATTCCGTCCTTACGGTGTCTCCTATGAGCCACGTCTAAAGACGTCATCGGGATATAAGAGGGTTGGGACGTCACCGGTATTTTTATTTCTAATGTCATTAGCAAAGTGTGTTTGTATGTTTGTCTAATCTGGCAGATAGATCTCCTTAACAATCACACGCAAAATAAACAAATTCCACGCTGGATTACACAGCGCTAATCCGAAGAAAAAAATTAACTAATCCTTGAAACTTAACATTCTATTTTAAACCTTATGACTTTGAAATAAAGTTATAATTTTTATTATCTTATTTAAAAGAGATATATCTATCATATTGGAATCTGGTAGAAAAGATCATGTAAGTCTGTTTACAATCTTATTTCATATATTTATAGTTTAATTTTGAATGTTGGTATAGATAAGGATAATGTAGAGTTTTAATGTTCACAGATTAAAAACTTTTTGCATTTTGACTGTTAGTTTTTTTTTAAGGCGTGGGACTGCTGGTAGTTTGATATCATTTTTACATGGACGCAAATAAGCAATACCATGTCAACACGTACGAATGTCATTTCGAGAAAAACGCGTTTGAAAATTTTGAACAACTTGCTTTATATGATTTTTTTAACGTATTGGTCAAGTTTTTGACAATTTAAAACCCTACAAATACTATAGAGAAATGTTCTTCAGCCATTTACCAACACTTCTGCATATATAACTCAGTTTTTCAATTTTGTGGGTTGACATGGAATTGCTTATTTGCGTCTAAATATACAAGAAGTAAAAATTAAGTATCTACAAAACTGGACCGAAATTACAAAATATTTTAGTTTTTCCTTGATTAGTACAATAAACACTAATTGTATTCTAAATTTGAAGCTTATATGTCTGCTAGAAGTGCCTTAGAGTTTTGATGACCGGTCAGTTGGTGAGTGACAAAATTAAGAAATTTGACTAGATATAACTCTAGTTCAAATTCGAAATATACTGTGTTTATACAATGCCTGCTAGGTAACTGAAAATTCAGACTTTTAGTTTATTCACAACGAAGTTATATAAGTCAAAAATTGCCTAAATTGCTTCGACAAAGGGGTAGTACGGTCGTGCCGCTTTTTTGCTCGACTTGGCGGGGGCACTGCCGTGCCCCAGATATACGTAGCACACGTCACATTTAATCAGCCACTAACTTCATTCGGTTATATTTCTTGTGTTTGAAAGTGTTGGTATCGAAATTACGAGTATGAAAGGGCCAGTCCATAGTAAGTCTACAACTATAAGTAACATAGGTAAAGTTATTGCTAATGTATACATGCTAAATATTAACCACAGTGCGTAAATTCTAGCATATTATATTATATTTTGAGGGTTGATAATGATCGGATGTTCAATCGTCCCTAATCCGAAGTTACGAGTATTCCAACAAAGGGCACAATAGACCCAGTTACAAATGAACAGCTTTATTGTTGCTTGACACTTATGCGCAATCGAATTTTGACTGAACACACTTGGTGTATTGCTAACCGATGTAATGTAACTTGGAAAAAAATTAATAGTAAGTATTATTGACGACGTTGTGGCGCAGCGGTAGCGAAACTGCCTTAAACGCCACAGGTCGCGGGTTCGATTCTCGCTCGGAGCATAATATGTTTGTATGACCATGCAAGCATATTTTCCGGTCTGGGTGTATTTGTTCTTGTCATTGTGAATGTTTTCCGGACCCCTGACACAGGATATTACTATCCTAATGGGGGCCGTTGAGTGTTCAACGTTTATTTATTATTTATTTATTTATTAATAATAATCTAATTTGATTGTCTTCTTCTTCTTAAAATTATACAGTCTTTACTGGTCTGCTTATTACTCTTATCCAGATTTGACAAGTTTTTAGTTTTTACACGGAGCGATTGGAATCGAATCCGCGACCGTTGAGGCTGAAGACAGCCTCGTTACGGTCGTCAATCATATTTGATTATGTATTTGGTGAAAATTTATATAATATTGTATTGATAAAAGCTGATTTTATTAATGATAAAATATTAAATACTCTTAACGCAAAGCTAAGAGCAATCATTTTTTGGTAGTCGATCAGTAAGCTGTGTGTTAGGTGGTTTTTGAGTCAGTCGTGAAACATAATATATTTTTATACTACATAATTATATATTAGCTCCCGTGATGTAGAGATTTATTATTTAGTTTTTTTACCGCACGGAATCCGAATTCTTTTTCTAAAATAGCAGCAGCCTTAATATGATATCTGCCTTACACTAAGTCTGGTAGAAAAACCGTTCTGAGATAAGCAAGAATTCAGAGTTTAGAATCTGAATTGATTTTTTTTGTTATAATATTATTTTGCCATGACAAGCAGACGCTACAATTACATAACATGTACATGATTATTATAAATGCTATAAAATAACTTGATGCTATTTCTTTTAAATTCCATTTGAAGTTACAACACATTGCTTCTCATTTAACAATGGGAACCATTTTGTTGTCAAATGAATGTGTTGCGCATTTAAATCCCTGCGGATTAACAACAATAAAACCCTCACCGGTGCCTGTTAATAGACAAAATATTAACAGATTTTTTTATATTCAAGATTACAATTTGATTGTAAAATTCATGCTTCATATGGGCGTGCGTAAAATTTTATTTATGGAAAGAAACTAGTGAAAGAACTACGTAGTTTTTTTAACCTTCCTTCGTAATTCAACATTGACGCATAGGAAAGAAGCTAGTCACAAGCTTGCAACATAATCGAATACTACATAAACGAAAACTTGAACGGTAGTAGAGCCATGTTTCCCTCAGCAAGAAAGGGCCGTCACAGAAAATCAGAGTCAGTTAATCAAAAGGGACTGTTGCGATTCGTGCGATGAGTGAGAGCGCAGAAGGCCCAATCTCCCACCACCCCTGTTCCCTTCCTTTTCTTTCCCATCTCATCCCGCCCTTTCTGTTCCTTGGGTTGGCAACGCGCATATGATACTTCAAGTAACGCAAGCGTTCATAGGTTACGGTGACTGCTTACCATCAAGCGGACTGCATGTTTGTTTGCCAACCGTCATGACATAAAAAAAGTTGGCGTGTGACAAATTTTGTTTGCGTTAGTGTTGGATTTACTACAGAGAAGTACTACATCTCGCGTCTGACAGAAAATCTGTGTAAAGTAACAGAGCACTGTTGCCTTTAGTGTGGCGGGTGAGGGTCACCAGAGGCCCTATTGGGCTATTGGATATGGGAGATATCCGCTCTTCCCTCTTAATTTCTTCCGTTTTTACCTTCTTTAAGTGATCGGCGTTTGTTAAGAGATCAGATATTTCTTTTCAAACTGATACATTACGATATTGATTCTCCCTACCTGTTAAGTCGTTTAAGATTCAGATGCCCTGCACTAATTACACGATCTCAGAACCTTTTTGATTTACCTCTCATTAGAACTAAATACACTCAAAACACCTTCATTTTCCGTTCTTGCAAATCTTATAACGATAAACTCAGAAGTATTGATTTGTTTTCTAGCACACTTGTTAAATTTAAAAATGAAATTATGGAATGTTTTAATTTTTAGATAATTGACTTCGATTTGATATTTTATTGCGATATTACTATTATCTGATTCCTAACTACCTAATTATTTTTTTTTTCCTGCATTGTATTCTATTGTATGTGCATGATTTAGTCTGTGGAAACACTACTGGTTTTTGTAATATTTTACTGTTTGTATTTATTATATCACAAAACTGTTTGTTTTCCTAATAAATAAAATAAATAAATCCTTTCCTCCTATTCCTATGATTGGCAACTCGCATGCTATACTTGAAGTATTTCCCGATTTCATATGTTGCGTAGTAAGCATACGGCCCGCCTGATGATGAACAGTGCTTGCCATCAGGCGGACCGTATGCTTGTTGGCCAACGTCATAAAAAATTAACTTGCAGCATACAAGATTGATATTTCCGAAAGAGGATTTCTGAAATTCTACAATATTTATTTACCCTGGGCGAAATGGCGCGAAACTAGAATAAACTAGCTTAAAGCTTTTTAAATGGTAAACACAGGACATCAATTTTTAATCACAGAACCCTTAACGAAAATCCTTAACAGAATCCGGAGTACTTTTTTAAGCATCCTTTGAAACTTAACACCTATTGATCACACCTGACTATCCCCGCTTTCTGATTGGTCGATTTTACAACGAGGGTGAGTTTGAAACGTTCTGATTGGTGGAGAAAACTGAGGGGTGTTGCTATAGCCCCATGGAAAATGTAACATAGCTCAGTCGTTTTTGAAAATATAACTTCCTAAGTGTGAAAGTGATGGCAAATATGATGCGTCGTATAAAGCTATCTCTTTTTGGTTTTTGTTGTATTTGAATTAGTATAATGGCTATGGGTTCAAGTTACGTGCTTATTAAGTTGAGTGATTTAAGGGTTTTCATCGTTCGAGTTAAATTTGTTCCGATATTATATGAATTGTTTGGGTATAGTTTTAGTTTTAGTTTGGAGTGCAAAATTCTAATTTAGGATCAAGAGTTTCGGAAAATGACTATTTTATTGAATAGTTATTAATTAGTTAGGCTGAACAATTAAGCCGGCCAAGCCAGCTAAAAAGTTTTTTTACTAACATTCTTAAGGCCCTCCAAATAAGCTCAAAGCTTGCGCTAGGCGTGGGTTAGACAATAGCCCAAGGGGGTCAGGATCGAACCCGCGACTCTCGCGTAAACGGAGCGGAGTTTAGCTTTTCACTTCTTTTATCAGTCTTCTTTATAAGAACATTTGTAATTTGAACCCATAAAAGATGAATTTTTTTATTTATTTATTTATTTAGGACCACCAGTTATACAACACTGAATACAATTATAAAGATTAAATTATTAAGTACTTAATTAATAGTGCGTAGCTTTTTAAGGTAGCCACAACAATCTTATAAAATTAGCCTGTACATAACAACAGAACTAAAAACTAAAAATCACTCAGAATACTAATATTAATTAAGTAATCCGGTTGGTAGTGGACACTTTGGCAAATAAAATGAGATTACAAATAATAAAAAAATTTACATCTTATACAAATTGTTACATCGTGGAACTTATATTGATAAAATTAATAAAGTGTAAAGTGTAATGTGTAAATTTCTATGTTTTATTCTCAAGATGCTTAAGCTATTAAGGCTTAACAATTCTAAATTATATTTCTTAAATTGTTACTTTTCCTCACTCCCCTAAACCCCTCCCGCAGTTACATAAAGAATTAGCTTATCAATGATTTATAATATACTCGAATTTCAACCGAACTTTGGTCACAAGATCATATTTATATAAAATAAACAAAGCATTCGGCCATTTTTGTTTTGTAATACGATAACGCGGTACCTTTGTCGGTACAACGCTATGGGAGGTCAAGTGGCGCCGCGGATAAAGCTTGTCGTAAATCAATACACTTAAAGTTTAAACGCTTACGACAGAACCGTGGAGCTTTCGGCATGAACAGGCAGTCTCGAACGGGGAAGTACTACCCTCGAAAGTGACACCGTTGTGGCGTTGTGGGTAGCGAGTCTGCCTTAAGCCTCGACGGTTGCGGGTTCGATTCCCGCTCGGAGCAGATGTTTGTATTAATCGTACAGGCATGTTTTCCGGTCTGGTTGTGTTTGTCCTTGTCATTGTGAATGTTTCCGGACCCCGACACAGGATATAATTATCTTAATGGGGGCCGTTGAGTGTGTAGCGTTTATTTATTTATTTATTTATAAAGTCTCTCTCTCTTCTTAGAATTATTCCCGTTATTTATCCAGGGTCTGATTAGTACTCTTCTACATTGCGATCGCCATCTGATTTCCGCAATCCTATGAGCGAACTGTAACTCATTGGATAAGAGCAAATTACCTATCAACAATCCAAGTTACATCGAAACAGACATTTGAAAGATTCAAATCTGCCCCAAACGGGAATCGAACCCGCAACCGTTTAGGCTAAAGGCTATTCGCTACCAACAGGTCAATACAAACAAATAACAAATATATGTAATATATTTTGAACATCGGACTGGATCAGATCGGAGTGCTTTGCCTTCAGCAATCTTAAGGCGCTCTAGAATGAGGACGGAATGCTCAGAACCTTCACTCGCTCTGTTTAAGAAGTACTTTGATGTTTTAAATATAGGTTACATTACGAACTAAAAAAAGCATTGTTTTAATACTGATGAAAAAGTCTAAACTAACAATTCAGTTCACACGCGTCGTGTTTCAAAGGTATACGCTTTTAAATTGTAGTCATTTTACATTACACACACTATCTTGTTACAAAATATAATGTTTGCTTTATTTTAGTAATTAGCTTGTGCACGCGGTTTTACTTTTTTTATTTATCGCGGGGGCAGATAGTCCACCTGATCGTAATTGGAAGTAGAGTCCAAACGGGAAGGCAGCTATACTAGACACCATTGCCCTGCCTACCTGCAAGATGAAAATGGTTATGTGACAAGCAGTCACTTCACACTCGTTCGTCCTAGCATTATTCCCGGTATTTTATTTTACCCAGGGTCTGCTTATTACTCTTATCCGGATTTGACGGGTCACTAGTTTTTACACACAGCGATTGCCATCTGACCTCCGTAACCCTAAGGGCGAACCAGTAACTCGTTGGATAAGAGCAATATACTTATTAAGAGTTTTTAGATTATTATCACATGTTTTTGTGATAACAACCGGGACCGACAGCTTAACGTGTTCTCCGAGGTATGGTGGGGAGACCCACAGACAAACGCCCAGACCGAGACAGAAATTTAACAAACATCTGCCCGAGCGGGAATCAAACCCGCAACCGTCGAGACTAAAGGCAGACACGCTACCCACAACGCCACAACGGTTTTCACCAACGTAACGTGGTACTTAAACAGGCGGACATTTAAGCTCTACAACCAGTAAGAGGCCACTACCACATGTCTTTAAATTTATTCTACTACATATAGATTTCTTAACGATGTTTTTTTTTTCACCGTAAGAATGCGATAAATTCGAAACACAAATTAAGTATTTCAAAAAGAAGAGCTATTTGCTGAGATTTTAACCCGCGACTTCGGAATAGTCTTTTTTTACGCGACTAGTTTGGCAAGCAAGCCTGTGACTTGATAAGACATGCTTGATGGTAAGCGGTTATCGTAGCCTAGGGTTTTCAACACCATTCATTTCACTCACGCGTTGTCAACCACCCTTAATTTCATTAGCTACAAAGATTTTTTTTTATACAACGATGGTGGCAAACAAGTGTACGGCCCGCCTGATGGTAAGCGGTCACCGCAGCCTTAGAACGGCTGCAACCCCAGAGGTACCGCATGCCTGTTGCCGACGCCTTAAAAACCTTTTCAACCTTCCCTTGAAGAACCCCATACTGTAGTGTGTTGGGAAAACTTCGGTGGAGCTCATTCCACAACTGGACGAATCGTGGTAGGTACCTTTGTATTTAAAAAAATACAGTACCTAATCAACTTTGTGATCCTAGCTTTTGTCTGCGTAAAGTCAGTAATTCTTTTAAGGGGCTAGGTATTCGCATTTTAAACAAAATTCCAGATTGCTTATTGGAACTGCCAATAAACAAGTTCCAAATCTACATAAAAAAGAAACTTATCAATAAAGCCTATTATTCGTTAGAGGAATATTTTTCTGATAAAAATGCTTGGGACTCATAATATTGCTGGATCTCATTCAAGAACCAAATTTTATAATAAAGAATACAATTGTAAATAACATATATTTGAAGAGTAACTGTCGAGTTTCTTATCGGTTTTTCTCGATATAATCAACCTTCCGAACCGTCGGTAGCGTTTGACTATTCAAAAGTACTTTTAAAAGTCTACTTGAATAAAAATAATTTTGATTTTGAACTGCTTTGCGGTAGAATACCTAACACTGCGATGGTGCCTACCTAGCCGGCCTCTGGCCAATACAAACAGCTTTTAAGCATTCATAAAAAACAACTTTATTATACTATGCTCTACAGTTTGGTTTTTATAAATATTAGAGTCTACAAATTACGTATACAACTCTCATTTCGAGGCGAACTATTAATATTATTTGATGACAAAACAAATTCATTCATTCAATAAAACAAACCTTATGTAGGTTTGTCCTCAATAAAAACGCAGTTCATTCACACTAGCGAAATTTATTGTTGCAAATTTCATTCATATTGCAATATTATGTTTATTCAAATATTAAATATGTATTTATTATTATAATTTTTAATGACGTTTTTCTTTTCTATTGACGTTATGCTTATGAAAATACGTTTGCATATTTTATGTAGTTTTTTTTGTGCCCAGGTGGTGGAATTTTTAACTAAGACAAGCTAACTAGACTGCACGTGACTTCGCTCGCGTGGATTATAGCTTTACGCACTCAAGGCTCCTTCCGTGTTAATGTAGTTTCTTGATAATCCCACGATAATCTATTTCCGAGGTAAAGATTGTTCTACATCAGCTAATAAACTATCTATGTGCCGAATTTCATTCAAATCTGTTCAGTCGTTTTTGCTTGAAAGAATAACAAACATCTCAGTCTCAGACTTTCATATTTATTTATTTATTTATTTATTTCATAGGAAGCCAACATGATATACAGTGTTAAATTTACATTTTAAATACTTATGACACACATTTTACATAGTATACCACACTTAAAGGCTAACTCAGCATGTATAGAAAAAAAAATCAGACTGCTTTTGCTTAAATCATCTAAAACTAAACCAAAAACAAACAATAATTTAAACAAAAATGTAACCTATAATCTAATACTTCAAAATATAAAAAAAAAAACAAAATTTAAAAGAAAATATAACAAACAGTATAATACATAATAATCAGTGATCGTGCTGTTTATTTATAATATTATGTAAGCAAATGTGCTAATATTCATATCGGGAGTTATTAATTTAATGTCACCAGATCTAAGTATTTTAAATAAAATAAATTCAAATGTATTAGTTAGTAAACGATTTAAAATTAAAATTTATGACGGTTGATAAAGAACGGACTGAGCGGCTGTCACCGCGTGAACTGACACTTTGAATTAACTAAAGGCTGTTTAATAAAGGTGTATTAATCAAGGATTTTGAATCGTTATTTGTGATTAAAGTCCCGGTATTGCTTTCAATTAGTAGGATAGGATTAAATAAAAAACGCCCAGTTTCTACTTATAAAACTAGCTATGAACCAGTGAAAGTTCCATAAAAATCGGTATAATTTATTAATCCACGTTTTCTGCACACATAAAATCATTATAAGTAAGTATTCCCAACATCATCTGTTTTGCCCTCGCCCGGGTACGCTGCTAAGGCCAGCAGGTCCAACAATATACAATAAGAAGAATACAAAAAAAAATTTTTTTATAGCGATCAGGTAAAACCCGGCTAGACCTGTCTGGTTTTGAAGAATAAAAAACCTTATTATGATCTTAGTTATTTTGGATTAGGGTATCATATTGACCCTATATACGCCTATGTTCCCTTTATATGTTAAGGGAGGGGGACGTAAACGGGCAGGAGGCTCTCCTGATGATGCATGCATGCTGTGAGCATGCAAGAGCGTTACCAACCTTTAACATGCAATACGCTGGCTGACCTCGAAACTCACCTGATGAGCAGTCATTTCACAAGTTTTATACCAACGTACGTGGTAGTTAGACGGTATTTGGACGCAAATAAGCAATACCAAGTCAACCCACACGAATGTCATTTCGAAAAAGACGCGTTTGAAAATTTTGAACAATTCTTGCTTTATGTGATTTTTTTCATGTATTGGTCAAGTTTTTGGCAATTTCAGATTTATGTAAGTTATTTTACTTATTTTCACAAAAAATAAGTATACAAACTGCGTATTTCGTATATAATATAACCCAAAACGGCTAACATAATACATCAATTGCATTATTAAAAAATGGCTTTTTTAGAAGTTTTAAAGCTTAAAATCCTACAAACATTAAAGAAAAATGTTCTTCAGCCATTTACCAACACTTCTGCATATATAACTCAGTTGTGTCAGTCACTTGTGGGTTGACATGGTATTGCTTATTTGCGTCCATTTAAGCCCTATCACCTGTTTATCGAGACCAGCGAGAAGTCAGGGTAAAGAGCTTGTGATAAATAATTGTAAACGTAGTGGGAATTACTGTAAAAGTAAGACGCTGACTTTTATAAAATACAGATAAAAATTAAATGCAAGATTCAGTTAGCAACATCGCCGTGAGAAGTTATTTGATACTATCCAACATGCTTGCTTAAAACCATTTTGAATCCTTACACACATAAAACACACTCCGTCTGTCCGTTTGTATGTGTGTTTTGAATCGAGAGCCGCTAACGCTACACACTCGATAGCCCCTTCAGGATAGTTTTATCCTGTAGGGTCCGGAAACATACACAATAACAAACACACCCAGACCGGAAAACATGGTTGTATGGTAAATAAATAAATAAATAAACGCTACACACTCAACGGCCCCCATTAGGATAATTATATCCTGTGTCGGGGGTCCGGAAACATTCACAATGACAAGGACAAACACAACCAGACCGGAAAACATGCCTGTACGATTAATACAAACATCTGCTCCGAGCGGGAATCGAACCCGCAACCGTCGAGGCTTAAGGCAGACTCGCTACCCACAACGCCACAACGGTGTCAAATGGTCAATGCAAACATCTGCGCCGAGCGGGAATCAAAACCGCAATCTGTGGCGCTTAAGGCAGGTTCGCTACCGCTGTGCCACAACGTCGTCAAAATTGTTGATAATTTTTTTTTGAGTGTATAGACGAGTTATCTCATTCGTGCCTCGGAGAGCACGTAAAGCTGTCGGTCCCGATTGTTATCCCATAACATCTGATAATAGTTAACTCTTGATAAGTAAATTGCTCTTATCCAATGAGTTACTGGTTCGCCCTTAGCGTTGCGGAGGTCAGATGGCAATCGCTCTATATAAAAACTAGTAACTCGTCAAATCAGGATAAGAGTAATAAGCAGACCCTGTGTAAAATAAAATACCGGGAATAATGCTAGGACGAAGAAGACGAGTTATCTCATTATAAATGGCTTAGGGATCTAAGTCCTTTCTATATCATTCTTTCTTCCTATGAATCTTCATCCTTGCATTATTCCCCGTATACTCTTATCCAGATTTGACAGGTTACTATTACTCTTATCCAGATTTGACAGGTTACTAGGTTTTACACTGACCGATGGCCATCTGACCTCCACAGCCCTAGGGCGAAACAGTGACACTTTGTTACACCAAATTACTTATCAAGAGTTATCAGATGTAATGTGATAACAACCAGAACCGACAGATTAACGTGCTCTCCGAAGCACGGTGGGGAAACCAACAAGAACCAACGCCCAGATCGAGACAGACATTTATAACCTTAATACAAATAACTGTCCGACCCAAACCCGCGACCGTCGAGACTTACTACAGATTTCCTTCAGACAGTATGCTTTTTTGTAGAGGTACAAAGATTATTTTTTTTATGTTAGAAGAAGTTTAGAGTTGCCAACCGCGAGATATTAGTTCTTAAATCACGTCCGCCCAGTAATTTCAACTTTTTAAAGAATTCCAATTTGACCGAAAACCTAATATTCTGCAACGCTATGGACCCAAGCTTTTTTTTCTGATTGCTGTTGGTCCTACTGGCCTTAACAGCGTCACCGGGCGGGAGGGCGAGTACAGAGACTCAGCCGTGATAAAAGGGCAGCCCTCACGGGAGCTCAAATTTGATTCCGTCCTTAGGGTGCTTCCTGCGAAGCCGAACCACGGCTAAGGACGTCATCGGAGTTAATATCTAAGAGTGCAGATTGGCAGTGCTGAAAACGTAATTTTTTTATACCGATGGAATGGCGAAAAAGAATGTCTATGCTCCATAACTTAGCACTGTTAAATTATTATAATGAAACATTTTCGTATTGCAATTGGTTTTGTCTATGGATAAACAGATAGATTAAAAGCGTTATTGCACATAAAATAAAATATGATAAACAATTAAACTTAGGATAGTTTCTGGTGTGCAAAGGCAAATGGACATTATATTAACAGAGAAGTGTTATAATATTTTTTTAACTTGACATTAATTAAATTTTAAAAATTGTTTTCCATTTTATAACATTTATTATGGAATAAAAATACCTGTAAATATATACAGTATACACACATAATACAGTCGTTTGACGGTCCGTCTGTCAATAAGTCGACTTCGCGGTATGGGTGTTGTTATGTTCTCACGTATACAATTCTAAGTACGAGATATGACACCGGAAAATTGTATACAATGGCTTTTTATGAGAAATGCTTCATTTTTTTTTAATACAATATTAACAATGCTTTTTCAAGGCATTAGTAATATTCCTATTGACCCTCCAAATAAGTTCGAAGCTTGCGCTAGGAGTGGGTACGACAATAGCCCAAAGGGGTCAGGATCGAACTCTCGACACTAGCGTTTACTCGCGGTAAGCAGTCACCGCAACCTATGAACGTTTGCGATACTTGAAGTACATGCACGTTGCCAACCTGAACTCCGAGGGACAGGAGGGAAGGGATGAGAGGGGAACAAAGGGGGATTGGGCCTTATGCGCAACGCAACACTACTCATACTGTTACTTTACGCCACTTTTCTGTGAGAGGGTAGTACTTCCCTACTAGAAGGTACTGGAGGTTAATGCTAGGAGGAGCATGAATACTGTTACAAGTTATCTACTTGTAAATTTATTTTGTGTTTAGACTTGTAAATATTATGTTGCTAATAAGATAGATAACCTGCATTAGCACCATTGGTTGTAGGGTCGATTTTTGTATACTTCAAATTTTAATTTTACAAGTCTGGGTGATGATTTCTTTTAATGTTACAAGTTGGCAAACAAGCACCCATCTGATACCAAGTGGGAGCGCTTGCAACACCATTAGTAGGTGCCACTCACGCGTTGCCAACCTCAAGATATTAGTTCTAAAATTTCGCCCGCCCAGTTATTTCACTAGCGTACAGTGCCCTTCAAACCGGAACACAGTAATGCCTAAACACTACTATTTGGCGGCAGAATATTTAACACTGCGGTGGTACCTACCTAGCCGGCCTCTTGCAATAAAAGACCTACCACCAGTGTGACTGATTGCACTGGTGGAATAATCTCTGCTGTGACAGAAGTTATCCCAACAGCGGGCGATGGGGTCGTCACATCCCGACGCCGGTATATATTTGAATTCGTCAGTCATTTGTAATTTTTTACGCAATCAAATTAATTATCAATAAAACTTTCCATTTAACGTTTTTCATTAAACTAGCTGCAACCGCAGTGCTGGATTTACCAGCAGGGTGAGTAGGATTGAGCGTAGGGCGGCAAATGGGTACCGATTTTTTTTTTGCTACCTCATAAAATCAAAAAGATTACTGCTTGATGGTTTTCTGATGGTTTTCTGATGCCGATGATTTTCCTTTCTCACTTATCCGAGTAGCGCAATTCCATAATCAGTATTCTAGATTAAAACAGCTAGTTTTGCCAAGGCAAGTCCGGCAAGGAATTGCAAACCCTTACAGCCTTTACCGTGAAAATAAATCCGCCACTGTGCACCCGGCATGCCTTGTAATGCCACGAAAAAAATGTGTTGAAATTTTTTGTTAGGTTGGGAATCTTCGCGGGTGTATACATAGCAAAAGTTTTCAAAGTTTCGGCGTAATCGGATACATGATTTGAACGCGTAGAGAACGAACTTACAAACATTCAAATTTTTGCCTTAAAAATTGGGATGAAATCATTAGCATATTTTGTTGATTTTAACGCAATGCACACCAAAAGCAGCCATGACTAGTCTTAAATTTTAAAAACAAAACAATACAAAGGCGAGGTATTTTTCATACAGTTAAATAATAAAAAAAATATGAAACCTACAACACCTGGCCGTAAAAAGGCGTTCCATCAAAAAGGTCGTTATAAAAATTAAAAAGAAAAACGACACCGGACGAACAGACTCCGCCCATCTTGCATCTCGCTCAGGCATTCTCCCTCTCCAGGTAGCGGTGTAGTATGAAATATTTTGATTATTGTCATTTGACCCCATGACTTCATTGAGTGAGGATGTGCGATTTGCAATTTTTGTGCTGAATTGTGTTTTCGGTGTTTTAGTGTTTTGTGCAATATAAGGTAAGTGTATATTTTCAAATTATTTATATTTGGTAATATTGAAAAGGTTTTTTTTTGTTTTTATACCAACAGTATTGGATTTGGAGTCCTTTTATTTACACTTTTTCAAAAAATACCAAATTTACAATTTTAAATTTGTGGTATAGGGTTACGTTTTAAGTAGCGTCGTACTTAGGTTTTTTGTTGGTTAAGACAGATTTTGAAAAAAAAAATCACAAAATACATCTAAAGTTTTAATTTATGTTATTCATAATAGATTTTAGTAATGTAGTTAATAACTTATTACAGTACATAAATTATATTTACTTAAAATATATAAGAATAAATAAATAATAAATAAATAAACGCTGCACACTCAACGGCCCCCATTAGGATAGTAACATCCTGTGTCGGGGGTCCGGAAACATTCACAATGACAAGGACAAATACACCCAGACCGGAAAATATGCTTGCATGGACAATACAAACATATTATGCTCCGAGCGGGAATCGAACCCGCGACCTGTGGCGTTTAAGGCAGGTTCGCTACCGCTGCGCCACAACGTCGTCAGAAAAAGATTTACCTTTTAACTTTAATAAAAAATAATTTAAATCATACCACATAAACCACATTTATTTTATTTTATTTATTTATACCAAAGCCAAATAAATACACAATCACCAAACTATATGGAACTCTGACTTCTAAACTAGGCTTAGCCTGTATCATAGAAGTCAGCGCTCTTCACAAATTTGAGTGTTAGATTTAGTTTATATTAAAAAAATAATAATAATAATAATAAAAATAAAAGATACAATACGAGGAGAAAAATAGAAAAAAACAAAAAATATTATAATATAAATAAACTATGAATATATTTTGAGTTTATTTCTAAGGTTCCGTAATCAAATGGCAAAAAATGGAACCCATATTATTTCATATAGTCCACCTGTCCGTCCGGCTGTCTCTCCGTCTATACGTCCTTATCATACAGTCATTTCACTCGGAGACTTCTGACTCTGTACATATTTATTATTAATACATAGATAGACTAGACCTAGATAAAGTACAGAGGTTAATATCGCGATAAAGCTTGAACGATACACATAGGGGATGAAAGTTTGTAAGGAGGCTAACTATTTCTATATTTGTCTTTGATAGATTAATTATCAGTCAAGTGCGTTGGACCACGCATAGTCGAAGCTAAAGAGTTCCGCAGCTTGACGATGAAGGATCTTAAGAACTTTAAAAGTAATAATGAATTAAAATCGACCGCAAAATTAAGTTGGTAATTTTATAGTAATCATTAAAACTAATATAAAAAACAAAGTTATTGGAATAACTTATATATCTCTAAAATTTGTAGACCTCTCTTCTTCAAAACAAATGGGATTGAAAGTTCATTTGATGTCATACAACTTCAAATTTTTCTAGAATTTTAAATACCATGTTTCAAAAGCTAGAGGGGACACAATTTTTTTGACTTTAGGAGCTTATATCACAACAACTACTGACTTAATGAAAAAACTTAAAATCAAAACTCGTTATCATTTTGAAAAACCTTTTTAAAGATATCTCACACGTTGCCATACGTTGAATTTTTTTTTTCAACCCTCAGTTACATGTAAGGACTGCTACCCTCAATTTTTATATATTTTTGGGATTGTATTACAAAATTCTTTAGCGGTTCATATAATACACCTATTTATTAAATTTTGTAAAGTTGAGCAAACAGTCTCCGAGTAAAATGGCCGTGACATACGGACGGACGGACGGTCAGACGGACAGACGGACGGATGGATGGACAGACGGACATGACGAAATTACAAGGATTCCGTTTTTGCCATTTTGCTACGGAACCCTAATAGAATAATAAATAATCGATTATTTATTAAAATTTTACTGAGCCGTCAAAATTTCTAAACACTTAAACCGACACAGTAACTTCTAATATCATGACATAAAACACTATAAATACTTTTTGTACGTAAACAATTTCCGATTGTGACTGTAACTTTGTAAACAAATATGTATTAAAATTATTACTATTATACCTAAAATACTTGAAAGCATTAAAACGATATCATATTTCAATTAACTTATATTCTTACTAGCTTTTGCCTGCGGCTTCGCCCGCTCAAATAACCATTTTAATACAAACCTTGAACCTCCATTTCATCCCTTTATTGGAGGTATTTTTGAAAATGTTAAATACACACGAGTATTGGTCTCTCAATCTTTAATTGTTCAAAAAACAAAGTTTCATACTTTTTGTTTTTAAAGTTGACGGCCATCCCAAACAAACTTAACCCACATTTTTTCATGGTGGTTGGCAAACAAGCATACGGTCCGTGTGATGGTGAGTACTTGCGACAATTGAAGAATCACATGCGCGTTGCGCGTTGCCAACAGATGGGGTGGGAGGATGAGCCTACTGATTGATTTTTTTTTTTTTTTTTTTTTAATGTTAAAAGTTGGCAAACAAGCATACGGCCCACCTGATGGTAAGTGGTTGCCGTAGCCTATGAGCGCTTGCAGCACCATTAGTAGGTGCCACTCACGCGTTGCCAACCTCGAGATATTGGTTCTTAAATCTCGTCTGCCCAGTAATTTCACTAGCGTACAGTGCCCTTCAAACCGGAACACAGTAATGCCTAAGCACTACTATTTGGCGGCAGAATATTTGACACTGCGGTGGTACCTACCTAGCCGGCCTCTTGCAACAAAAGACCTACCACCAGTGTGACTGACTGCACTGGTGGAATAATCTCTGCTGTGACAGAGGTTATCCCAACAGCGGGCGATGGGGTCGTCACATCCCGACGCCGGCAAAACTTATACTGTTACTAAAAAAATACTGATACTGTACTAAAAAAAAAAATACGCCGATTTACTGTGAGACGGTACTACTTACCAAGTCGAGCCGGCTCAATTCTGCTGAGAGAAGCTCTACTATTCCGGGGAAGTATTACTTCTCACAGAAAATCGACGTAAAGTAACAGAGAGTTGTTGCGTTTCGTGCGACGACTGAGAGCGCTGGAGGCCCAATCTCCCACTCTGCTCCCTTCTTTTTTTCCCATCTTATCCCTTCCCTACCTTCTATTAGGTCGGCAAGGTGTATGTGATACTTCAAGTATCACGCGCGTTCATAGGTTGCGATGACTGCTTCCCATCAGGCGGACCGTATGATTGTTTGCCAACCGTCATGAAATATGAAAATCTGCTGAAAAAGAAGACTTTATCCTTTTTAAATAAAGGATTGTTATTAGGAATCGGTGGAAGAAGATTTAAAAGCACTTTTATATTTCACTGAAATACTTTTGATATTTTGCGAATTTGTAAATTTCGACGACTCTTTCTATTGGGTAGGTTATGCTTTTGATGTGGCCCTGTATAAATCTTATTTAGGCACTGAGTATACCCGACACTGTTGTGGCGTTGTGGGTAGCGAGTCTGCCTTTAGTCTCGACGGTTGCGGGTTCGATTCCCGCTCGGGCAGATGTTTGTTAAAATTTCTGTCTCGATCTGGGCGTTTGTCCGTGTGGGTCTCCCCACCGTGCCTCGTTACGGTGTCGGTCCCGGTTATTATCAATAACATGTGATAATAATCGTTAACTCTTGATAAGTAAATTGCTTTTATCCAATGAGTTACTGGTTCGCCCTTAGGGTTGCGGAGGTCAGATGGCAATCGCTCCGTGTAAAAACTACTAATCTGTCAAATCCGGATAAGAGTAATAAGCAGACCCTGGGTACATAAAAATACCGGGAATAATGCTAGGATGAAGAAGGCACTGAGTATACCTATGGCGTAAAATAACATTATTATGATAACGTAGGGAGGCGTTTGGACTATGCTTTCAATTGACATCAGGTGGAGTAGAACCATCTACCATATCTTCTCCCTCCTAGCATTATTCTCGGTATTATACGACCTTTTACCCAGGGTCTGCTTATTACTCTTGTCCGGATTTGACAGGTTACTTTCCACAGAGCGATTGCCATCTGACCCAACTGAGATTAAGAGCATTTTACTAATCAAGGGTTAACGATTACTATCAGATTGTATGTGATAACAACCGGGACCGACAGCTTAACATGCTCTCCGAGGCAAGATGGGGGCACAAGACAAACGCCGAGAAGGAAACACGTATATATGATCAATGCAAACATCTGCCCGAGCGGGAATCGAAACCGCAACCGTTTAGACTACAGGCAGACTCGCTACCTACAACGACACAACGGTGTCAACGACACAATGAAATGGTCAGAGCTTAAAAAAAAACATTTACAAAGTAAGATTGAGACGGGAATTGAAAAAAGACATTCTAGGTTTTTTTTGAAGAATATTAGGCATTGCTTTTTTATGTTACAAGTTGGCAAACAAGCATGGCCCACCTGATTGTAAGTGGTTGCCGTAGCCTATGAGCGCTTGCAGCACCATTACTAGGTGCCACTTAGAGTTGCAGAGGTCAGATGGCAATGGCTCTGTAGAAACTAGTAAGCTGTCAAATCCGGACAACAGTAATAAGCAGACCCTGGGTAAATACTCGTATAGCACCGGGAATAATGCTAGAAAGAAGAAGACTTCATTGATGTCGCTAGTTTATTCTTAATTTTCACCAAGTCAGTTATTTTTGTTTTTCTTAATAAGCCGGTTGTTTTTAAAGAAAGCCCGACGGAGTTCGTGTCGTGGCGTGTTTTGAAAACATCGCGTTATTTTAACTTTTGCGTCGTTTCATTTTTTTCGAATACAATTTATTTTAACGGAAATTGCTTTTTAATAATTTGCATTAGTAATAAATTTAATAATTATAATGAGTGATTATATTGTCATTATTTCGTTTATTAGGACAATATACTTAAGTTAGTTATATAAAATAATTTTTAGAAAAAAATACCGGCTTCAAATTTAAACATTTAGACAAAATTTAGACTTGAAAATTAAAGAACTAGTTTCATCCCCCATTTCAACTCCTTACAACCTTTTCTTCGCATTCAAAAATAGCATATATCCTTTCTCAGACTCTAGACTATCTGTGTACCAAATTTATTATAACACTAAGGATTTCACATCATTGTTGCAGATAAGCTAATGATGAAATCCACAAACATGGAATCCTGTTCAGATCGCCTTAGCCCTTCCAGTGACATGACGAGCGAATCTGAAACGTCACTACCTTCGTTCCCTTACGAGCAAAACTACTACAATCAGACAGAGGTCACAGACAAACAATACTTCTCGTGCAAACAAAAATCCAGAGATGAGAGAAAGGAGGTTTACTTACAGGAGAGCAATAAGAACTCCTTCGAAAACTATCTGTCACCGAGAAGCAAGAAATATGTCAACTTCGAGCTAAAACTGCCGCCAATCAATGATAACTTTTTTTCACAACTTGAAGATGATAGGCGTACGTATTACAATGATGTGTCTATGAAAAATGTTCAAAACGAAAATAATCCAATTGAAATTGAGTTAAATTCTTTCGATAATATCAATGATAGGGACAGACAATATTTTGCCGATAGTGAAAATATGCGTAGGTGTATTAATTTTAATGCCGAGCAAGTGCAGTGTGTGTGTGAGGCATTACAGCAGAAGGGCGATATAGAGAAATTGGCGGCTTTTTTATGGAGCCTGCCGACTTCGGAACTTTTGAGAGGAAACGAAACTGTTTTAAGGTAGGCACAATGAACTTTTTAATTTTTTTTTTGAGTGATAGTGTTTTCTTATTAATATAAAAACACATTTTAGGGTTGAGTACCGAAATAGAGAATTGATATTTTCACAGAATGCATTGCTAAATTTTCATAGATTTTTTTTATTCTCTAAATTTTCCGATAGGTATTATGTATTGTATATTTATGTTTTTTTTATGTTACAAGTTGGCAAACAAGCCTGCAAGAGGCCGGCTAGGTAGGCGCCGACGCACTGTCAAGTATTCTACCGCCAAATAGTAGTGCTTAGGACTTACTGTGTTCCGGTCTAATATTTCGTGGTTGGCAATGCATGAGTGGCACTTAATAATGGTGTTGCGCGCGCTCATAGGCTACGGCAACCACTTACCATCAGGTTGGCCGTATGCTTGTTTGCCAACTTGTAACATTAAAAAAAAAGTAGCTACATTTCCGCATGCGAAATTGAGGGTAACGTTGGTTTTATTTGACGACCTTTGACGACCTTGTGGCACAGCGGTAGCGAACCTGCCTTAAACGCCACAGGTCGCGGGTTCGATTCCCGCTCGGAGCATATGTTTGTATCGACCATGCAAGCATATTTTCCGGTCTGGGTGTATTTGTCCGTGTCATTGTGAATGTTTCCGGACCCCGGACACAGGATATTACTATCCTAATGGGGGCTGTTGAGTGTGCAACGTTTATTTATTTATTTTATAAATAAAGATATTAATAAATCAGGGCTCGTGCACTTGTCGCGTTTCATCACGGCGTTTTTCAAGAACTCTACGGAATCCTGGAGAAGCATCCGTTCCCTCCGCGTCACCACAGCGAGTTACAGAAGCTCTGGTTCAAAGCTCATTATAAAGAAGCCGAGAAAGTTAGGGGTAGAGCTTTGGGTAAGTTCGAATTGGATTTTTAACGAATTAAAGCTTAGTTTCTAACCGACTTTAAAAAAGAAGGATGCTGTTAATTTGACCACATGTTTTTTTGTATGTTTGTTACCTGATTACTTGAAGGCTGCATGGGGATTTTTGTTTGAAAGGATATCCCAAGGTTGTCCCATTGTAACCTGGTCTGGATCTAGGGTAGGATCTTGGAGAATTGGGAGGAACTCACAAAAAATAAATGTTTTCCAGAGAATATTAATTTTTTTCTTTTTAGTTTTTACTTTTGAAGTCGTTTTTCGACTGACGACGTTGTGGCGCAGCGGTAGCGAACCTGCCTTAAACGCCACAGGTCGCGGGTTCGATTCCCGCTCGAAGCATAATATGTTTGTATTGTCCACGCAAGCATATTTTCCGGTCTGGGTGTATTTGTCCTTGTCATTGTGAATGTTTCCGGACCCCGACACAGGATATTAGTATCCTAATGGGGGCCGTTGAGTGTGTAGCGTTTATTTATTTATTTTATTATTTTTTTTCCAAAAAAATCCATAACTATATCCACTGAAAACGAAAATGAAGTATTTTAATTAAAATTAAAGCCATAACACTCTTTAGGATATAAGAAAATTAAAAAAGTTATTTCCCGTACCGGGAATCGAACCCGAGCCTCCTGGGTGAAAGCCAGGTATCCTAGCCACTAGACCATACGGGAGATATCCAAAGGTGAAAAATTATTCAACATTTCAAAGTTCTCAGAATATGATACAATAGCTGAGCTTAAACTATTTAGGGTTCCGTAGGAAATTATAAAATCAGAACACTTTTAATTTTGTCATGTCCGTCCGTCAGAAATTTCAAAATTCACCACACTTTTTATTATAATTTGTGAAAGTCAGATTTCACCACCGGCTTCAAAATTAAACCTTTAACTGTGAAGAACCTGGGTTCGTTCTTACAACCTGGGGTCCTTCAAACGAGGCGTGAAGAGGCAGGTGGAGTGGAGTTATTTGCCCTCCGGCGTTTGTATAAATAAAAAAAAAAAAAAAAAAAGTAAAAAAAAAAAAAAAGAACCAGCGCAATAAGTCAGGGATTTTTCAATTTTTTTTTTCTACAAAATTCAAAAAATATTTTTAGACAATTTAAAATGAGAGATTCTTAATTCGGCAGACTTTTTTTGTCATTTTAAAAATCGATTTTTGAGGGGATTCTTGTGACAATTCGGTAGCAAGGCTAGCCTTTTAGCCTTGATAGTCGGGGATCGAATCCCATTGAAGACAGACATTTGTATTGATCAGTTCTTTTAAAATCTGGGCCTTGTCCTTGTGCCTCGGAGAGCACGTTAAACTGTCCCGGTTGTTATCACATAACATATGATAAATATCGGTAACCCTTAATAGGTAATTTCTTCTTATCCAATGAGTTACTAGGTCGCCTTTAGGGTTGCGGAGGTCAGATGGCCATCTCTCGCATTCGCAGTGTAAAAACTAGTATCCTAAGCTGTCAAAACAGAAAAAATTGGGTATAATGCTAGGAAGAGTGAAAAGCAGTCAATATAAAAAGTTATATAACTTATTATTTGAAAGTTAAATTCTACAGATATGCCTTTTTTGTAATGGATTTTTATTAAGTCAAAGCAGCCTACTTATTATATTCACTGAAAAACCTTGAGTTGACGGTCTCATTCACAAGGTGTGGTATCCTGGAAAACCGACTTTTATGATTTTTATCTTCAATCATTTCTAATTTTTATAGGTGCTGTTGATAAATATAGATTACGAAAAAAGTATCCGCTACCGAAGACAATATGGGATGGAGAAGAAACGGTCTATTGTTTTAAGGAAAAGAGCAGGAACGCCCTAAAAGACTGTTATTATAGAAATCGGTAAGAAGCAGTACATAAGCCCTTACAACTTTACAAAATGACGACGTTGTGAGGCAGTGGTAGCGAACCTGCTTTAAGCGTCACAGGTCGTGGATTTGGTTCCTGCTCGGTGAAGATGTTGTATTGACCATACAGGCATGTCTTCCAGTCTGAGTGTGTTTATCCTTGTCTTTGTGTATGTTTCCAGACCCCCGACACAGGATATAACCATCCTAATGGAGGCCGTTGAGTGTGTAGCGTTTAGTTATTTATTTATTATTTAAGAATCAATATCTCGAGATTACCATCAGGAGGGCTGTTTGCCTGCCAACTTTTTCACATAATAAAAAAAAAAAACTATTCTGACCTTGCGTAATGCGTTACATATCTAAATCCAATACTATTTCCAGGTATCCTACACCAGATGAGAAGCGAGCGCTGGCTCAGAAAACAGGTCTAACACTGACTCAGGTTTCAAACTGGTTCAAGAATAGACGACAAAGGGATAGGACCCCACAACAGACAAATAGACCGTAAGTTTAGAATATCAAAAAATAAAAACGCAGCACACTAAACAGCCCCCATTAGGATAGTTATATCCTGTGTCGGGGGTCCGGAAGCATACACAATGACAAGGACAAACACACCAAGACACATGACATGTCATCTTGCCAACCCAAGGGATGGATGAGATGAGAAGGGAAAAGAGGAAGGGAACAGAAGGGGGAAGATTAGGCGTCCCACTCTCCCAATCGCGCACGAAACGCAACAGTATCTACTGATACCGTTACTTTACACCGATTTTCTTTTATAGGGTATTATTAACAACATAAAAGAGGATGCATTTAATTTTTTTTTTTATGTTAAAAGTTGGCAAACAAGCATACGGCCCACCTGATGGTAAGTGGTTGCCGTAGCCTATGAGCGCTTGCAGCACCATTAGTAGGTGCCACTCACGCGTTGCCAACCTCGAGATATTGGTTCTTAAATCTCGTCTGCCCAGTAATTTCACTAGCGTACAGTGCCCTTCAAACCGGAACACAGTAATGCCTAAGCACTACTATTTGGCGGGAGAATATTGGACACTGCGGTGGTACCTACCTAGCCGGCCTCTTGCAACAAAAGACCTACCACCAGTGTGACTGACTGCACTGGTGGATTAATCTCTGCTGTGACAGAGGTTATCTTAACAGCGGGCGATGGGGTCGTCACATCCCGACGCCGGTGAATCATATTCTAATGGAATGTGTCCGAAACAATGATATTAGAAAACGGTTATTTAATAATTGTGCCATTGGACTGTGTAACTCTTACCTATCTGCCCCACATTCAAATAATGCCAAGATGATACTAACCCTAGTAAGTCAAGGCATCAGAAATAGGTGATTATATATATTTTTAGGTATATTCATTCATTCATTGTTAGGTTGTTTTTGTTTTAATTAACTTAGTTATGATAATAAATTGTTGTAAATCTTAAATCATGTATGGAGCGGCATATTCGCTCAAGCGAAAAAGCTCCTTAATAAAAAAAAAAAAAGGGTGTTATTTCCCGAGTCGAACCGGCTTATTTGTGCTGGGAGGGACATGGCTATACTACTTTCTATTGTGTGTGAAAAAACCGCTATTTTAAATGTATTTTATAGCCTATTAATGTCCCACGGATGGACAAAAAACCTCCTCGCTATAAGGAGTTTAAAAACGCTGTAATTTACAGGTGTTTAGTTTTTCAGTTTCTTGATGACGTTTTCTTGCACCGTAAAGCGTGAGACGAATTTAAAACACTAATTTATTGTTTGATCACTTAGAAATAGGCTTGGTTATAATAAAAATTAATTACTAGGTTGTGCCAGCGGCTTCGCCCGCGTGAATAACGATTTTCATACAAACTCTGAACACAAGCCGCCAACACCCCCCTCTCCCCTCTTACAAACTTTGAATGTCATATTTATTCATATCGAATCAAGACCCTAAAAATTAGTTTCAAGCGTCTAGCCCTAAAAATTGAAGTAGCCTAGCTCTCAAGCGCTTTACTATCAATATAAAAAATTATTTTAAATCGGTTAAGTATTTTTTTGCGTGAGTGCGACAGTCAGTGAGACAGAGTTACTTTCGAATTTATAATATTATCCTTCTCGACATGCTACACATGTTCTTTGTTTTGATTTTCTATTCTGTACTGGTATTAACTATCAATAATCTTTATAATTCGACGGCAGAAAAGCGAAATGTCGTATATCGGAATAAATAAATATAAATTTTACACCAAGCTTATGAACTTAAAAACTGAAACAGCGCACATGATCATACAAAACTAAATACGGCACTTATAACATAATAAGATGTACTTATTATATTATATATTTATGTACTATAGAGCACTCAATAACCGCCATTTTTATTACCATAAACAAACGCAACGTTCATTTCATCTATGCCCCATTGTTTTAAGACTCAAGGTCAGTCCGTGTGGTCCGAAAATGTTCTTCGACGTTTTACGATTACAAATACGTGACTATTTGGAGTTTTTGCGAATTTTAAAAAAGCTTAAACGAATACGTCGACATGTTCCTTTTTAAAGTCTGCGAATTAGGTAGTTTCACTTTAATTTTTTTATATATTTTGAAAAAGTCTGTGCTAAGTATAATAAAAATTATAGCAAATTTTGAAGTCGGTATTTTAGTTGATATTTTAAATGAGACCAAACGAAAATCATTTATGCAAAAATAAAATTTTCTAAAGAGGTCTGAAATAAAAAAACATACTTAGATTATCAACAAAATTAGACCTTATAAAATTTTCATCCCTTAATTGTGTGATTTGCTCTGGAAAAGCTTAGTAGTAGGAGAGCCAGGCTTCTCCCAGCTCAAATCGACCGGCTGGCTCGACCGGGAAAGTACTACCCTCGCACAGAAAATCGGCGTGAAGTAACAGTATCAGTAGGTACTGGTGCGTTGCGTGCGATGAGTGAGAGCTCTAGAGGCCCAATCTCCCACCCCCTTTATTCCTTGCCTTCTATCCTTTTCATCCCTTCCCTCGTATTATTTGGGTTGGCAGCATGCATGTCATACTTCTAGTATCGCGCGCGTTCGTAGGTTGCGGTGATTGCTTACCATCAGGCGGACTGTATGCTTGTTTGCCAACCTTCAAACGTAACTACTAATGATGCCCACAATTAAAAGCCACTGAACTACACTATGCCTACTATTAAATATTTCACGGGTAGCTATAGAATTAGGTATCTTAATTTTTTTAGAAAGAATATTAGCAATGCTTTTTCAGGGCACAATGCTAATATTCCTATATTAGCATTGCTCTCCAAATAAACTAGAAGTTTGCGCGGTTACGACAATAGTACAAAGGGGTCAGGATCGAACCCACGACTCTCGCGTTAACGGAGCGAACTCGGACCTTCTACCGTTGAGTTATTGAGGCTTATGCTTTATTCCTTAAAACAATTTAAAAGCAATCCTTCTGAGCCGTAATTTTAGTTTTGACACGTGAGCAAATTTTGGTCACCCGCTGGTATTGTCAAAGTCGGTAGCAGAGATTTTAAATAAAAACTTCTAAATGAATAGAAGGACACATCTGCACTTAACATAATTCTTTTAAACATTTGTCATTAAAAATAAAAACAATAGTGTATCCGTAGCACATGTGCTGCCTTTGTTGCATTGATTAATGACCCTAATGAGGGTCACTTGCCGAGTGACGTAACGAAAAAAAGTAAAAAAAATGGCGGGTATTTTAATGTTCAAATAACATAGACAAATTACCGGAGAGAGGCCGGCTAGGTAGGTACCACCGCAGTGTCAAATATTCTGCCGCCAAATAGTAATGCTTAGCCATTACTGTGTTCCGGTTTGAAAGCACTGTACGCTAGTGAAATTACTGGGCAGAGGAGATTTAAGAACTAATATCTCGAGGTTGGCAACGCGTGAGTGGCATAAAAGTCCCTGGTATAAAAAGCCCCATCTTTAGTTTAAAACTTATATTTTTTATTTTTTTTAAATATGTACCTATTTCCTTTCAAAAAGTGTTAATATTTTGTATGTATGGATAGACATAACGTGAAGGTTAGGGAGGGGCCAGGGGGAGGCTCACAGCTTTCTTGTGTCTTCTTAGAATTTTTGCGTTAAATTGGGACTATCTTTCTCTCTCAATCTTCAATCAAGGATTATAATATTAAAAATAATCGAAACGGAACACTACCCGTCTTAGTCCCATGACCCATCGGATTTTGTATAATTTTTCGTCGACGTCTGTGAATATTTTAAGTATTTATAAGAGTAATACCTTTAAAATAAAGAAGTACTAGAAGAAAATAATTAAAGGGTGGTTACAAATTAGAGTTTTTTTTCGAGCGTTTACCGGTCGTGTCGGCATAAGTGTTTTCTGGAAATCCACAACAGCGCGATTTAGAATATTTTCTTCCTCGCACAACCACTCTGTGGAATCAACTTCCGCCGGCGGTCTTTCCGAACCGATACGACTTGGAAACCTTCAAGAAAAGAGCGTATTCTTTTCTTAAAGGTCGGCAACACGCCTGCATGCCTTCTGGTGTTGCAGATGTTCATGGGCGGCGGTGATCGCTTAACATCAAGTGAGCCTCCTGACCGTTTGCCCCCTCTCACATAAAAAAAAACGCGCCCTTCTTTTCCGGCTTTAAAAAGTCGGAAGTACATACGTGGACTTATTCTGGCGTGAACGCTGGAGCCGGTGGTGACAAGTGTCAGTAGCATATTATACAAATAATATTACGCCCATACGATCTTATAAGCGCCTCAACGCTCACAAGTGTTGCACGAGTGGTAAAACCTATACGTGTTGCAAAAAACGAGCTTACAAGCTTAAATAAAAAAAACGCTGGTCTGTAACCACCCTTAAATGAAATGCTGTATCATACCTATCTTCTGACTTATTTTCATCGTGCCGTTTGGCAAACAAACATACGGTCCGCCTGATGGTAAGCAGTCACCGTTACCTATGGACGCGCTCGATACTTTAAGTGCGTTTATGCGTGCTGCAAGCCCAAGGGATACAGAGGGGGTGGGAGATTGGGCCTCTGGCATCCTCACTCAAATAGTGTCACGGTACTCTAAGTGTTTTAATATTAATGAATGCATTTAACATGTTGAAGCGTTCATAAAGCGAATTTGGTGTTATATTTAATTGTCTTTTTTTTTCAGAGAAATGCTAGTACCAGCTCAATATGTTGGGTCCCAAGGAGGCTTATCTCAAAATTTTTTACCCAACGCCTATTATAAATTGCAGGACGCGTCCCACTATCTGCATGGAAACCCACCTTAAGATAGTGTTGCTATAGTAAGAAATATTCCTACCATTTAGTTGTTATTACTTTAAAAATGTGTCATATTAAAAAAATATTACCTCTTGTAATTTACTTATCTTTTTGTATAAAAATATTTTATAACATAAATAGTTATATTGTATATATATTATCATTAAATATTTTTCTAATTTGTTAAGAGGGCAATTTTCTCTTTAATCGATAGTCTAAATAGTATAGACTACGAATTTAGCTTTTTATTGATTACTAAAAGAATTACGTAAATATTTTCATTTTTATTGCATATTATAGAAATATAAAGAGAAAATAGGTATAATTCGTAGATGACGATATTATATGCTTACAAATTATTTCAATCGTTTTTAGAATAAATAATGTATTGAATAAATACTGCCAATGTCTAAAAATACTATAATTATATTCTAAAAAAATCAGTCTGTCAAAACTAATCAGTGTGTATAATGATTATTTCAATATGCTAGTTTTTATTTTTATAAAAAAGTTTCTATTACTGATAATTAGTATATTTTAATTTAGGATTAAAATATATATTTAGTTTTAGTATTATATAAATATAGAGGCTCTTTATATGCTCAGTGTCATAAATCATATCAATGTAAATATAACGGTGCTGTTAGGTTTTAAATCATTGTATTCTAGTCTAAAATTCTTATTAAATATACTTATCAGATAATTCCTATTTTGCTTTATTTATCGTCATTCAATATAAATAGTACAATAACAAAGCGATATTGTGAAATATTTTGCTGTACTTCACATCTACAACATTGTATGTTATGAAATCACTTCGAAATTTAGAGTATATAATCATGGAACACTATTTTTGCATTTTCCGTATCTTGTTGCATTTAGTATATTACTTTCATGAAATTTTAAGGGAAGAGCGTTACTAGAAGTATACATTACTAAAAATATTGTTAAAAATTGTATAATCTTCCAGGAAATATATTTAATGCAATATTTTATTATTGGATTAGCGACATTTGACTTGCTATATGTATTGTTTATGATACAAAGATCTATCTTATTATTTCTAGTCGTTGATAAGAGAGATTAGATTATATGTATTTTTGCATCTATATTTTACATAAAAAAGTAAAATAGGCTTACGAAAATAGTTAATATTTTTGTATTATTTCATTGGTTTTGCTGTTGTAGCACAAAAGTAGCATTTAAGTAATTATATAATGTTAACATTTCTAGAAACGTCCAATTGACATATGACAATTGACAGTGTCGAATTGACAAATGACTACTGACAAGAGACAAACAACACTGCAAAAATATTTTGCGCAACTAAACTAGTCTTTGTTCGATATAATTTACGAAATCATTACTTTTAATTCAATTATATAAGATCAGAGTAGTTTCCAACCTAAATATATTTAAAAGAAAACCATTAAAACTATAGACAGTACATTCTAATGTGTTTTAAAAACCTCGTAGTCAAAACTATCGCGCTACAATGAGTGAAACGAAGTCCTTCGTAAATTTTTCTTGCCAGAGATGTCTTCAGCCTTTGAAACTTGATGAGTCGTTGAATAACTTAGGTGAACATACTATTGCGGACTTAACGCTACAAATTCGACGGAACAACGAAGCAGATTTGGATTTACAATCATCAAGCTTAGAGCATTATGTTCCGCCTTTCCGTATGACGGAGTCAGGAAATGGCGCTAATGGCTTCATGGTTATCTCTGATGGATGGGAAACTACATCTATAGGGCATCAGCTACACGTTAAAGCAACGTTATTTGATCTTCTATCAAATAATTCTGATGTAGACCATCCCTTATGCGATGAATGTACTGACACGCTTCTTGAGCTAATGGATAACCAGCTGAGGCTAACTGAAGCTGAATGGAAGGACTATAATGATTATTTAAAAAAGTTAGAAGATGATAAGGAGGATTTGAATTTGGAAGGTCTTGAAAAAGAATTAGATGATTGGAAACAAGAACAGAACAGACTTTTACAAGAGTTATCATCGTTACAGAAAGAAGAAAAAGCCATGAAAGATGAGATAGAAGTACAAGAGAAAGAGAAGGAGAGATTGGAAGTAGAACAGGAGATTTATTGGAGGGAATATACAAGGTATCGTAAAGATTTGATGACAACGGAAGACCAGATGAAATTCTATGAATGTCAATTATCATATACCCAGGCTCAGTTAGAAAAGTTAAAGAAAACCAATATATTCAAAGCGACATTCCATATATCAGATTCCGGACAGTTTGGTATAATTAATAATTTCAGATTAGGACGTTTACCGACAGCTCCTGTTGACTGGTCCGAGATCAACGCTGCTTGGGGACAAACAGTATTACTCCTATCATCCTTAGCTAGGAAGATTAATTTCTGCTTTCAACGATATAGATTAGTACCATATGGTAATCATTCATACATTGAAGTATTGGAGGATCAGAAAGTCTTACCATTGTATGGGTCGGGGGGTTTTCGATTCTTATGGGATACAAAGTTTGATGCTGCTATGGTAGCCTTTTTGGACTGCCTACAACAGTTTAAAGAACAGGTTGAGAAGGGTAACACAGGTTTTTGCCTACCATATAGAATAGATAAAGGAAAGATTGAGGATACAGCGTCTCCTCCTCATGCGTATTCTATCAAAATTCAGTTTAACTCCGAAGAACATTGGACAAAGGCCTTGAAATATATGTTAACGAATCTGAAATGGGCGTTAACTTGGATTTCGTCTCAATTCAGCGAAGACAAAGTTGAGGGTTAAAGATTTTAAAAAAAATCTAATTATGAATTTTTGTAATTTTATTCTTTATCTTAATATATATAATTAATCTAAATCTTTATCTATATATAATTCTACTGCACGTGTGTATGTCACTGAACACTTCCTAAATGGCTGGACCGATTTTGATGATTTTTGTTGTGTACATTCCGGTGTATTCGGGAATGATTTAGATTAACAATTGGACCCAGTAGGGGGCGCTGCTATCGGGTCTCACTTTTTTTTATTTTCATGGCAGGACGTCTGCCAGGCCTGCTAATAATTTATATGTTGCAAAAAAGATTTACTTTATACTATATACTAATTTGATAGGTATAATTTTTTTTTAATATCCTGTTTCTTTAAAAGTTTGACAAGGATATCACATTTTATGTCTCCAATATAGGATATATTATACAATATGGGATAGGATATCTAATCTATATTATTTTGATAATTAAAACTTTTTGATGCTTTCAGGTTTCTTTTATAGGTAGAATTACAAAGATTTATAATTAGAGCAATAATTCTGTGATTTTATTTATATATTTGAGTATCTTAAAATATTGTGTAAATATTATGTATACAGTAGAGAAATAACTAGTATTGAAAATGTTATTCAGGTTTGAAATGTTAACGATTCCAGTGATAATATAAATATTAATAATACTATTTGTGTGTTTTATTAGAATATATTAATTGTATGATATTTAATATTTCTATAAGTGTTTTCTATCTAAATATAATTATATAAATGTGTATAAATTTCATTTTTATTTATTTAGAATTTCATGCCACAAATATTGGGCTGTAGAGGATAATCAAAAACGTATAAAACAGGTAAACTATCAAATCTGGATTCAGTGGCGGATTTACCAGCAGGCTGTGTAAGCTTGAGTTTAGAGCGGTGTCTTTTTGGGGGAGGGAAATTTGCGGATAGAACTTTTTTTGCTACCTCATAGAAATCAAAAATATTTCCGAATGATGGTTTTCTGATGTTTTACAGGAAGAAATTTGCAACAAAGTTGCCGATGACTTTCCCCTCTCAGTTGTCATTGTATAGTTCCTTAAATGTAACTTGAACCAAAATGGCCGCTTCTGCGCAGGTACAATAATGGACAAAAATGTTAGACAAAAATATTGGTTTCGTCTTATTTAAATCGATTCTTTATAAAGTAGGAAAACGAAATGAAGTATATAATATAGTTATTATTTCTTCTAAATTCAATTAATTATTTATTTATTATCGTTATTAATTACTTAAATAGAATAAAACAAATAAATAGTATAGAAAAAAGGCACCTATATATAAAAAAAAAGTTAATGTACATTATTAATGGTGAGACGGACTTCTTCGTATCTTCCGCAGTATTATTCAGAGAATTAGTTATATTATTTTCTTTTAAAAAATAACTATAAACATCAAATACCATCCTTCTCTCCCGTCTCCTTAAAGTTGATTGTGGCATTATCTTGAAATAAATGTTCATACCGCATACGGTTGAGACCCAAAAACGTGTTACTGCGCAGGGTTCAAGTTACATTTAACAGACTATACATTTCGAGTAGTAACTTCCATATTTTCGTCGCCCCAACTAGTATTCAGCCTTTTGTTGGGTTGTAAAAATAATAGTACTAATAATATATAAATAATCCAAGACAATTGTATAGGCAAGAGCCAAAAAAACCTTACATCCTTGAAAATTATACATTACATACATTATGATAAATAAAACGAGAATTCCAATTTAAATATTAAATTATTGATTTAATATACAATAGTAATTTTTTATAAATATGAATTGAATTTCCTTATTTACATTAAGACGACGTTGTGGCGCAGCGGTAGCGAACCTGCCTTAAACGCCACAGGTCACGGGTTCGATTCCCGCTCGGAGCATAATATGTTTGTATTGACCATGCAAGCATATTTTCCGGTCTGGGTGTATTTGTCCTTGTCCTTGTATATGTTTCCGGACCCCCGACACAGGATATCACTATCCTAATGGGGGCCGTTGAGTGTGCAGCGTTTATGGAAATTCTAAGATGTCTATTCAGTAGTAACTAATAATTTCTAAGTTATGTCAGGATTATCGGAAGTTTTTAAAATACTTTTCAGAATAAATGTCATCTATATAGACTGCTTGTTACTACGTAGCTTTTGCTTTTGTGACGAGATACTTTATATTGCCGCTAGGTGGCGTTGCAATGTTAAATAAAATGATGTCTATAAATTATATTTTGTAAAACATTATTTTGAATTTTTAAATGATTTATTTTAATGTTATCGAATTATGGTAAAAGCGTTGCATGTGTGTGTGTGTGTGGTATGGTTTCCATAATGTAATTCTATGCACGTAATAGGTATATAGTTTTCGTAAAGTAAGTAGTTTCAAGGCGTGTTAATCTTAGCTGTGGTCTTCGAGGCACGTCCGCTCCACCGAAGTTTTGCGTTACTTGCAGGATTTAGCGCTTAATGGACTTTAGTAATACAGGAGATAAATGCAACGTACAAGAAAACGAAATATATATACATATATCAATGTAAGCTTTCGATTTTTATGAAAAAAAAAAATTGTATGGGAATCAAAATTTGTGATTAAATATCCGAAATGTACCAATTGTGAAATTTACATTTTTTTGGAATCCGTGTCCAAAAGATAACAACGAAACGGATATTTTTAATTTATGGTGGTACGGAATCCTTTCTGTGTGTCCGACACGAACTTGGCCGGTTTTTAATTATATGTGGTAAATTATAAATTTTAAAGAATTTATAAATAATTTCTATGGCATTTCCAATATTCCTCATTCTGTATCAACCCTTAATGGGCAAAAAATATTACGAAATTACTTGTTTTCTTTCTCGCTATTCCAATTTGTATGAAGCATTTGTGGTTTTTTTACAACTTTTTCATTGTTATTTTTTACGGCTATTACGTTCATTTGATATTATGAACAGCGTTTTCGATCGTAAAATTATTGTAACTGTTATTTTATATGTACGACATAATTTGTTTTGAAATTTAGTTGTCATTTTTATCTTTTAGGGTTCCGTAGCCAAATGGCAAAAACGGAACCCTTATAGTTTCGTCATGTCCGTCTGTCCGTTCGTCCGTCTGTCCGTCCGTCCATATGTCACAGTCATTTTACTCGGAGACCATTGGCTCTATCTATTTAGTTTGAAGAAGATAGGTCTACAAATTTAAGAGATATATAAGCTTTTCCCATAACTTTGTTTTTCATATAACTTTAAATAATTACTATGAAATTACCAATTTATTTTTGCGGTCGATTTTAATTCGTTATTATTTTTAAAGTCCTTAAGATTCTTCATAAACAAGCTGCGGAACCCTTTAGTTTCGACTGTGCGTGGTCCACAACGCACTTGACTGATAATTTTATTATTTATTTAATAATGGGTAAGGTCTTGACCTCCATTGAGCGCGAAGACATAGATGCTGATGACATTCCATCTTTTAATTGGCACTCGCAGTTTTTTTGATGTCATGATGGTTCCCAAAGTCTACGGTTCGCCTGGTGGGAAGCAGTCACCGCACCAAGGGATAGGATGAGAAGGGAAAAAGAAGGGAAGAGAGGATATGGGAGATTGGGCCTCCAGAGGCCATTTATCAAACGAAACGTAAGAGTACGGATACTGTTACTTCCCGGGTCGAGCTGGTACATGCTTAAATCAGCAAAGGCTTTTTACTTTTATATTTGCGGGCCTACCATGAACTCTTATTGCGATTCGAATGACGACCTAAACTTAAGCATCGCAATTTCGTACCATAACATATATTTATACGTCATGCTCATATAAAATCTGAATCAATTTACTGTCAGAAAAGAATTGGATTGATTTGGTCGTTATTCAGTGGCGGATTTACAAATTTTCAAGGTTTTCAAGGGTGGTAGTGTAAAGAAATCACCTTTGAAATGGAAACACCTTCTTCAGCAACAATCTAATTATTAACAGTTACACTCACTAAATAACTAATACAACGTTCTTGTTTCAACGTCCGATGAGAACTGACTAGAACTAGTCCCGTTTTACATCATATTTGAATCAAATCAGCAACATTATTATTCAAGTCAAATCATTTTCGTATTAAAGAAATTATTTTAGTCAAATGACATACTTCTAATCATATCAATCATATCAATAACTATATATCTCGTGGCGCTGGTGGTTCATTGGGTTTTTGTGGGTAGTACTTAGCTAGAGGACTTTAATTCTACCAGTACCACTAGATAGGAGAAGTGTCCTTTAATGCCAAAATCAGCTCATTCGTTCATATTATTGCGAAGGAACAGTAGTATATGGTATATTCAATAACTAACTGTGCCCGTGCCTGCGCTCGCGTTATGTAGTTTTTTGATGATCCAACCGGAACCCAATATTTCTCCGGGATAAAAAGTATCCTATATGTTCATTCAGGTAATAAGCTATGTGTGTACCAAATTTCATCCAAATATGTCTTTTTTTTTTTTTTTATGTTAGAAGTTGGCAAACAAGCATACGGCCCACCTGATGGTAAGTGGCTGCCGCAGGCTATGAGCGCTTGCAGCACCATTAGTAGGTGCCACTCACGCGTTGCCAACCTCGAGATATTAGTTCTTAAATCTCGTTCGCCCAGTAATTTCACTAGCGTACAATGCCCTTCAAACCGGAACACAGTAGTGCCTAAGCACTACTATTTGGCGGCAGAATATTGGACACTGCGGTGGTACCTACCTAGCCGGCCTCTTGCAACAAAAGACCTACCACCAGTGTGACTGATTGCACTGGTGGAATAATCTCTGTTGTGACAGAGGTTATCCCAACAGCGGGCGATGGGGTCGTCACATCCCGACGCCGTTAAATATCCAGTGGCCTTCAGAAATCCAGCCATCCAAACTTTCACATTTATTTTGTTTGGATCTGATTATCTTTTTCATGCTAAAATAACATTTAAATTCGTCTCAAAAAATAGAAAATACCGAAATACAAGATAAGTACAACGTTCTTTTAAAAGCATCATGTTATATTTTCTCAGAAAATTTCCCAATCTTCTTAAGCTTGTTAGATTATTGTATTAAGTTAAAACGAGGGTGAACAGGAATCGCGAATTGGGGGACCCTTGAAGATTTAAACTGGTTTTGCCCTTGGGATTAAATTAATAGATTTGTGAGGGAACGAGGAGTGACGTCCCAAAATCAAAACTTCAAAACATCAAAATGGCATCGAGATAAGTCCAGGTGAATTGGCTGACGAAAAAATTAACAGACAAACGTTGTAAATTTTTTATAGTATACGTATTTTTTCTAAATAAGGCAACTTTCAGAATATCAAAATTTTTAAGAATAGGTACTAAATAAGACTAATGACTAGAAAGATACCATTTTAGTAGTTTTTTTTTATGTGAGAGGGGGCAAACGGGCAGGAGGCTAACCTGATGTTAAGCGATCTCCACCGCCCATGAACATCTGCAACACCAGAAGGCATGCAGGCGCGTTGCCGACCTTTAAGGAAAGAAAACGTTCTTCTCTTGAAGGTTCCCAAGTCGTATCGGTTCGGAAAGACTACCGGCGGATGTTGGTTCCACAGAGTGGTTGTGCGAGGAAGAAAGTGTCTTCTAAATCGCGCTGTTGTGGATTTCCAGACATCGAGGTAGTATGGATGGAATTTAGAGTTTTCGCATCATTTTAGTAGTAGTAGAATATCTCTGTAAAGTAACAAAAGCAGTCGGTAGAATATTGTAAGTATCGCGCGCATCATAGGTTGCAGTGAATGTGTACCATCAGGCGGACCGTATAAATATTTGCCAATCGTGTTAAAATAAAAAAACTCTAGTTAATCTCAATCGCATCTCTTCTACTGTGTCATATGCATATGTGGGTTGCACATATTAAATAAGTAAATAAATAAATGCTACACACTCAACGGCAGTACGGAACACATGCCTGTATGCTCAATACAAACTTCTGCTCCGAGCAGGAATCAAATCGAAGCAAATTCGCTACCACTACATCTTAATAAGTATACACATAGTTATTTCCATAACTTTCAACTAGATTCAATACTCAAGTCACAGCGAAATCAAACATGCCCGATGCTCTTGAAACTTGAGCAAACGAACCGTGAAGACTTCTTTAAAGTCAGCCAGTAGTTTGCGATTCGAAAGTTTGCAAATAAATATAAAAAAAAAACCATAAGAGTCGGTAGTTCGCGTTCATTTTAAATGGAAAATTTCTTCAATGCCTGTCCAATTACAGTTTCATAATGGCATTGACAAAAAAAAGTGTTTTAAAAAATAAAGCTTTTTCCGCTGTTTGTTTGCTTGGATCTTTTAAAGTATTAAACAGATTTTAATACCAATTGCAGTTTTCAGCAATAGATAGATTTATTCAAGGGTAAGGTTTATATGTATAATACATACACATTATAGTACAGAAAAGCCGAAAAATTGCGAATCGACGGCCACGCCTTGCCTATAGCATTGTATAATTCGTAAAGATATTATCTAGATTGCACCCGTGTGAAGTCGGGGCGGCTCGCTAGTACGTTAATTAACATTAACGCCAGTGAAACCACGACCATTCCTAGTACATCTTCTTCTTACTACCATTTTTCCCAGTATTTTATCATCCCAGGGTCTGCTTATTACTCATATTCGGATTTGACTGTTTACTAGTTTTTACACAGCGATTGCCATCTGACCTCCGCGACCCTAAGGGCGGACCAGTAACTCATTGGATATGAGCAAATTACATATCAAGAGTTAATGATTATTATCAGATGAGTGATAACAACCGGGACTAATAGCTTAACTTGCTCTCCAAACGGTGGGGAAACAGATATTTGTAAAATCAATAAAAACATCTACCCGAGCGGGTATCAAACCCGCAATAGTCAAGGCTAATGGCAGACTCGCTACCAATACGCCATAACGATGTGAAACAAATGTATGAAATAAGCCATACGTATTACTTAATAACTCAGTAAATCAATTTATAGCACAGTCTCAAGACAATAACCGTATTCAATTACTTGGTCAAACATACCACACCCATTTCATTACACCCTTAAAGCTAAGGGTGTGCTTTATTACTCTTCGTCGAGTGTAATAAAGCTGACTATCCACTAAAAATATCGCACGACTTAACGCAGAGGAACAAGGTATTCTTTTATATACGAATTAAAGCCAGTATTTGTTGAATGATATTTTAATTGAGCGACGTTCGGCGTAGGCGTCTGCCCGCCAGTAGCGCCGCGCGATGACTGTGCGGGGACTAGGATGGGAGATCTAATCAACGACTACAAATAATAAGACTTGCTTTTTATCATAGACAATATATTTAACAAATTAAATGTTGCCATTCCAATAGGATTCTATTCATTATTTAGCCCGGGGGATTGATTCTACTCCACTTTACGGTAAAAAGTTTATTTGAATGTGTATTGCTGTTAGCCCTACTGGCCTTGACAGCGTGACCGGGGAAGGAGGAGGGGGTGGGGATGTTGCCGAGGCCGGGATGGCGGCTACTACTGTTACACAGTGTGACATGCGAGCTGAGTAGTAGAACGTGGCTCATCTGTGAATATAGCAACAGTACATTTCTGCCAAGCGCTACTTCTCGCAATATCTTAAGGGTGGCTGGAATCGCCCTCCGTGCGAGAGATGTAAGTGAAGTTACATCTTAAAATAATATCCTGTGTCGGTTCGGAAACATACAAAATAATAAGGACAAACAAACCCAAATCGGACAATATGTCTATAAGGCGGGTTCGCTAACACTGCGTCACAACGTCGTCATAGAAATAATTTTAAAAGAACCTAAAATCGATCCAACCACGAGGTACAACAGCTTTTAAGAGCTCCGCTCCTCCAATGGGTGCCGCTTCTTGGACTACTCATCCACAAAAGATTATAAAATTTAATAATTAAAATATGGGCTTTCGGCAAACACTTCCGCAAATTAATAGCTCAGCTGACGCTCAGACAATTTGGGTTTTTACTGGAATACGACGACATTCAGATAATTGCTCGCCAATAAAAACTGTCATCTCCACAAATTGATTTTATTATAGTAACGCCAAAAGTTAAAATATACAACTACACAATTAATGACCATTTTAAGTAACGCACTCAAGCACTATTAATGTCGTTCTCAATGTAAACATGACTTAATGTTAACAAAAAAAAACCGACATTGTCTATTAAGTAATTATAAATTACAATGAAATTGTTTTGAAATTTTCTTGTAATTTAATAAAATAAATATAAATGAACGCTACACACTCAACGGCCTCCATTAGAATAGTAATACCCAGTGTCGTCATACACAATGACAAGGACAAACACACCCCAACCGGAAAACATGTATGGTCAATACAATCATCTGCTCCGAGCGGGAATCGTCCTCCGAACACCTTACTCCATCTTATCATTATTCCCGGTATTTTATGTACCCAGGGTCTGCTTATCACTCTGATCCGGATTTGACAGGTTTTACACGGAGCGATAGCCATCTGACCTCCGCAACCCTAAGGGCGAACCAGTAACTCATTGGATACGAGCAATTTACTTATCAAGAGCTAACGATTATTATTAGATGTTATGTGATAACAACCGGGACCGATAGCTTAACGTGTTCTCCGAGGGACGGTGGGGAGACCCACATGGACAAGACTGAGACAGAAATTTTAACAGACATCTATCCGAGCGGGAATCGAACCCGCAACCGTCGAGACTAAAGGCAGACTCGCTGCCCACAACGCCACAACGGTGTTCTCCCCCCGACCACCTGTAGCGCTTAAAGCAGGCTATCTTTCAGACTTTTTTTCGTAGGATGGTGGAAAAGATTTTACACAGAAAAGCAAACAGACGCACACAAAATGAACCTGACAGTCGTCATGTCGTTTGCCGTCATGACATACGAATATAATTATTTTCAATCAACTCCAAGGGTCGGCAATATACACATAGATCACATAGATATCACAAAGAGAATTATGTCTGTCAGACAGAAGAAAAAAAAGTTACTGAACTCTTTGGTCTTTTGTTGTGTGTTCGATTATTTGTGTTAATGGCATTGAAATCAATAGGACAATTATTATTTAAGTTCTGAATTCGACAATTTTTTTTAATGTTTCTTACCTCATAACTTTTGACTGGGTGAACCGATTCTGATGATACTTTTTTAATTTTAAAGCTGACGCTTTCCGTGTGGTCCGCCGTGGCATTAATCATTAAGTACAATACTTCGTAACGAAAAACTATAAAAATAAAGTCGGTCATCTTATAAGGTCCAGTAATCAATATCGCTATCATTCGATAGATGTGTTAATTGAAGAGGATGGACGCCATTGTTTTACGTCGAACATGCGTCACTCACTCCTAGTTAGTGGTAGTCGCTCAATTTCACGTGAACTCGAGCAGACATTTACACAGTACGATTAATTTCGATTTATCAAAAATATATTCTAATAGGATGGGACCCAAAAAAACAGGTAGCAATGAAAAAGCCTCAGTAGTTCAACGGTTAAAGGGCCGACTGTTAGCGGGAGAGTTGCGTGTTTGATCCTGTCCCCGTTGGCTATTGCACCCATTTCTAGTGTAAGCAACGAGCTTATTTGGAGGGACAGACAATGCTGACATTCTATATAAAATATAATTTGATTTAATTCTAGAACATTTCACGTGGGTGGAGTTGCAGGAAACAATTTACTTTTTTTTCAATATTAGTCATACATACATGGTACCTAAGATAGTTGAGATGATTGAGGACGACCGTTGTGGTGTGGTGGCGAGCTTGCCTTAAGTTTCGACGGTGGCGGGTTCGGTTCCCTTTCTGAACAGATATTTCTATTAATGTTAAAAATATCTGTCTCGGTCTGCGCCTTTGTCCTTGTTGGTCTTCCAACACGTTAAGCTGTCGGTCCCAGTTGTTATAAAAACATTTGACAATAATCGTTATAAAATTATATAAAAAATTTGGTACGATAAAATATCGTATCGCATGGTTAAAACTAACTGTTCCGTAACGGCTTAATTTCCTTTCGGAGACATCGTTCCCTACTCGATATGATACAAGAGGAATGAGCATTGGCTTATATGTTATAAAAGGGCAAGACCTGACTGACATATCAACGCCTATCTAAACCCTTTGATCTAGAAAGTGGAATTGTGTCACAGGTGTTTTTAAAACGTAAACGAGCACTAAGAAATGTTTTTTTGAAACTAAACCCTTGACAGGGTGAAAAATGGGTTGAGATTTTGTATGAAATATTCGCCATTTTTAAGCTAGAAGCATGAAACTTTGATTAAACAGACAAGCATGCGGCCCACCTGATGGTAAGCGGTTGCCGTAGCCTATGAGCGCTTGCAGCACCATTAGTAGGTGCCACTCACGCGTTGCCAACCTCGAGATATTAGTTCTTGAATCTCCTCTGCCCAGTAATTTCACTAGCGTACAGTGCCCTTCAAACCGGAACACAGTAATGGGTAAGAATTACTATTTGGCGGCATAATATTTGACACTGCGGTGGTACCTATCTAGCCGGCCTCTCGCAACAAAAGACCTACCACCAGTGTGACTGATTGCACTGGTGGAATAATCTCTGCTATGACAGAGGTTATCCCAAAGCGGGCGATGGGGTCCTCACATCCTGACGCCGGTGACGCCGGTATTAAAATATACATACATATTCGTAAAAATCTGACTGCCCAAGAAAAATATGAAGAATATAGAAATAAAAAAAAAAGATCGACAAAAACATAAAAGAAAATTGTCTATTTCATGGTTTTTCCTCTTTCGTTAAAGTGATAAAATTGATTAGAGGCGGCATAAATGATAATTAATATTTAGTTAGTTAAGAGCAGCCATCGAGATGACTTCGTATAAATGGTGTTTATTTGCGTCACTAGTTTGTACATTTCAAGGTTTTGATGGGGTAAGAAATTATATTTATGTTTAACTATGAACGAGAAGAACACTTTAAAATTAAGATACATAGAATTAGGATATTTAGTTTATATTGATTTCTACAAAATTTTATATTGTTTTATTTGTTAGCGAGCTAAATTTGTAAAAAACCGAGAGGAGTTGGCACTGTAAGCCGAAACACAGGGTATCCTAGTTCGGTTACAGATGCTTTACTATTTTTAAGTGAAAAATTGTTGGCTATAGCATTAAGTAAAACTGTATAACATTTTTTTTTGGTCAATAAACTATTATTATTATTATTATTATTACCATTCTTGCATCAACCGGAATACACACAAAAAGTCATCAAAATCGGTCCAGCCGTTTAGAAGGAATTCAGTGACATACACATGTACAGTAGGATTATATATATATATATATATATATATAAAGATATGTAAAAGTATCTTGTCACAGTTTTAGTTTTAGTTACCATACTTTTCTGAAACCACTTGACCGATTTTGATGAAATTTTATATGTATATTGAGTAGGTATGAGAATAGATTATTATGTATTTTTATACCTTCATGTAATATTAAATGATGAGAGTGGTCTCCACACCAAATTTTTTATTTTTATTTTTTGTCAGAAAAGCATACAACCCTAAATTTTCATCCTTAAACCATCAAATCAATTTTTAATAGTGATATTAGTAATTCAATAATTTTCAACGGTGTCACTTCTGTTCACAATTAGACTCAGAGGGCGCTGCTATCGGGTCCCAGATTTTTTGTCGGGACAGGACAACGTCTGCCGGCCTCGCTAGTAAGTAAATAAAATTGAAGTCTGTAAAATGAATTTTTTTTTTGCCAGTCTGTCTATCTGTTTGTTCCACCTAACCTCTGAAATGGCTAGACCGATTTTATTGGGACTTTCACTGGTAGATGGTATAGGCTACTTTTATTTTAGAAAACGAGTTAGGGTTCTGTGCCAAAAAGAAAACGTTGTTGTTGTTGCTAGTTTTTAATAAAGCTTTGGGGTTCGTCGCAGGAGGGGCCCTAGCAGTCCATCTTTTACCGGCTGAGGTCTCCAGACCCGGCCCCCACCGGTGACGCTGTCAAGGCCACTAGGGCCAACAGCAATAGACACTCCGAAAAAAAAAAAAAAATTGGGGTTCGTCGTGAACAGATCTAGAAGTAGGTACTATACTCAGAGAAGAAGACTTGCAGTAAGAATATCGGTATACCCTCTTCCATCTTCTAGCATAAGCTAGCAGTTCATAAGTTACGGTGACTGCATATGATTATTAATTAGTAAAAAAAAATGTAAAATAGGTTCGCAAACCCTGAACATTTCGCGTACAATTCAACGAAAAAAATGTAGCTGAATAAAAAAATCAGTATTGAGGTTTCACTTTGTATTTTTACGTTAACAAACAATCGTTTTTTGTTTTTGCATGTGACTAAGTTGGCAAGCAAGCCTAGGTGTGTCGGTAAGCGATTGTCAAAGCCTATGAGCGCTCGCACCACCATGCATTTATGTCACTCATACGTTGCCAACCTCGAGATATTGATTCTTGAATCTTCTTTGTCCAGTAATTTCACTAGCTACAGTGTCCTTGAAACGGAAACACAGTACTGCTTTACGGTAGAATAGCTGCTACTGCGGTGGTACCATCAGTAACCTTTGGACTTTACTGCCACCTACCATCAGGTGGATTAGGATCTGCGCTGTTGATGTTTGTGTCTGCCATCATAGTTTTAACAACCAGTGCCTCAGTCGCCATAGGCGCTGCATAGAAAAACGACCGTCCATGATCCATTGAATAAAGTCGCACCATGACAGAGACGACGGATGTCAATAGCCAACAGTTTTAATTTTAAATCCCAGACTAAAACCTCTTTTGTCTATATTGTAACATGTTATTAAATATATCAAACAAACTCTGACGTAAATATATTTATAACAGAAAAAATCATTATAGCAATCTTGTTTTATGAATTATTTAAAGCATCTTTAGTTAATTAGTATTCAGAATATCCATTGTTATCGTCTGTTAGAAGGTTCGTAACATTACAAAGGGATCATTATTAGCTTTTAATTAACAAAAACCTGTAGAAATACAAACATTTTATGAGATAAAACAAGCAACCTACTGATGAAATGTTTGTTTTAGTAAATTCAGAAGTAAATGTTTTTATTCCTAGTAAAGCCTTTCCAGGGCCGAATTTAAAAGTCTGGAAGCTCTGGGGCAACAAAAAAGTGGAGGCCCCGTGGGTCCTATTTACCAAATAAAATTAAGCATTTTTAGTCGAGTTCATCTGAAGGATATCGAAGTGGTGGTACAAAAAAATATTTTTTTGAAATCCCTATTGTGGGGGCCCCCTCTTTTGTGCAGGGCCCCGGGGCTGTAGCCCTGTATGCTCTTCCTTGAATGCGTCCCTGAGCTTTTGTCTTCAACTACCATAACAAAGAATATTCCTGTGAACTAGTAGTGTCTGTATTTATGTTTCGTTAATAGACAAAATTTAAACAAAATATGCAATATGAGATGTCGCAAATTCTAATGGATTATATTCCGCGTGGTTGGTGTTTGTGACTGCCATGATAATTTTATCAATCAAGGAACTTAACATTAACTTTTATTACGATTTAAACGATGCTACACCGTTATTTCGTATCATGACATATATATAAAATTTAAATCGATTTACTTTGAAAATTGAATAGAAATATTACTAAGATAATGGTAATCCCCCAGTTTGTCAGTAGCTCAGGCATTGCCTCGAAAAACGAGGGATGTCAAAGATTAATAGCGTTACTTTTTATTACAGACTACAAGCTTTATTATCTATATTGTAACATGATATTTAAAAATAAATAAATCGTTGCCAAGCTCGAGATATTACTTCTTAAATCTCCTTTGCTCAGTAATTTCACTAGCATGCAGTGCCCTTTAAACCGGAACACAGTAATGCCTAAGCACTACTATTTGGCGGCGGCATATATATATATATATATATATATATATATATATATATATATATATATATATATATATATATATATATATATATATATTACTGTTATTGATTCTAATTTCTTATTGTTTCAGTTTTTATATAGAAAACAAAATTCTGAAGGTAATTATGACTATAACACTAAATAGCTTTTAATAATTTAGCTTAAGCTATTTCTAGAGCGTAGGTATGTGTTTGTATTTAGACAACGTTGTGGCGCAGCAGTAGCGAACCTGTCTTAAACGCCAAAGGTCGCGGGTTCGATTCCCGCTCGGAGCATAATATAATAAATTTGCGGATTAGTATGAGGTAAAAAAAAAATTCGGTCCCCAAATTTGCCGCCTCAAAAATCTGCCGCCCTAGGCTCAAGCAAAATCCGCCACTGGCTGTAGTTGAAAAAAAAAACAAGAAGTACGAAAGTATAAAACACCGCACCACGAGTTTTAAGACTACTCAGTTGGTATGTAGACCTCGTGCTGAGCGGTCGTAGTATTGATTTATGTGTATTTCGAGTAAAGAGGATCTATTAAAATTGTTTTTTTTTTTTTAATCTACTCACATATTATTTCTAAAAGTATACATTTTTTCAGAGTTTGAATACGACAGAATGCTCCAACGCTCGAGTTTAAGAGCGGATTGTAATGAAAAGGTGAGAATTTGATATTTATTTTTAACTGACTTCAAAACGGAGAGGTTCTCATTTCGGTTGTATTTTGGTTTAAAGTTTCGACATTAATTAATCGATTTGCAATTCTTTTTTTGCTTGAAAGATATATCTTCCATTTTGTTCTTTTTAAATAAACAAAAATACTACTACCCTAGGATACAAAAAATTTTAAAACTCTTTTTTTTTACAAATAAACAAAATTTGTAATTTTCAATAAATTTTTTTCAGTGTGATTACGTACATTGCAGGGCTGAAGTAAGTTTTGAATATTTGAAAACAATAACCAATAGGTTTTCAATTTGTTGGTGTTTTGTTGGGTTTTCTAACGCAGTTTAAACAAATTTTACCTAAAAAAAATATATATAGCCACCTGAGTTTGTTTCGCCGGTTTTTCTAAAAATGCTCTTTCGATTTCTTTGTCAGAGCTGGCACTTAAACGGACACCGGTGTGGTGTTGTGGGTAGCGAGTCTGCCTTTAGTCTCGACGGTTGCGGGTTCGATTCCCGCTCGGGACGATGTTTGTTAAAATTTCTATTTCGGTCTGGGCGTTTGTCCTTGTGGATCTCCCCACCATGCCTCGGAGAACACGTTAAACAGTTGTTCCCGATTCTTATAATAAAATCTGATAATAATCGTTAACTCTTGATAAGTAAATTGCTCTTATCCAATGAGTTACAGGCTCGCTCTTAGGGTGGCGAAGGTCAGATCACAAGTGCTCTATGTAAAAACTAGAAACTTGTTAAATCAGTATAAGGGTATAAGCAGACTCTGGGTAAATACCGGAGATAATGCTAGAATGAAGAAGAACAGATGATTTGAACTGTCCCCAATTTTAAAGTGAATTTCATTTTTTAGTGCGTTGGTGACAACTCGGCTGCTACTGTAAGTAATTGTCATGATAAATGTTGTTTATTGATTTTTTTTTTATTGCACGGAACCCTAATTCTTTTTTTTTAAAAAGCCTTTGTTACTCCTTATAACATGACCTGTCTGGCAGTGAAAGTCCCGGTAAAATCGGAACAAACAGACAGATACACAAAAATCTTGAAAGTTGTTTTTCATATGCATTTAGTGATAAGCTGATAATATTGGGTATTCTTTAATATAAATATAATAATTTAATATTTTTTTATTTTTATTTTAAAAGTGCGCGAGTGCATTCTGTTTTGCAAATGTAAGTATTTTTAACTATACTTAACACGTACACTGCGGTTCACCCACCATCGGCCCGGTGCCGTGCTAAATCAAAATGCGCACCGTAAAAATAGGTTCCTCTCGCTGGTGCCGCTCGTTTCTTGGGCATTTTTACCAGTATGACAGAGACAAATATAATTTTCGATTTGTGACTTACAATGTAGGAATTTAGCAATTAAATAACGCGGCAGGCTTTTTCGACCTCCACCGCATATAACTTAAAAAAGTTATCTCAGTGTGGGAGCGGGCCTGTTTTGGTGGATGCCCGCTCGCGATTTGTTGCCGCACCGTGCAGATGCGTACACTACTGGCGTCGAACCGCCAGTAGTGTTGTGCTTGCTACGGGAAGAGTTTTATTACAATGGCCTATCGTAAAGATGTACATGTAAATTAATTATTATTAAAGTGAAACTTTTATTGTTATTGTATGCTTGTTCGCATGCTTGTCTTCCGTCCTCATTTTTATAATTAGTTTGCTTTTTACTATTTTTATGTATGTATATGTATTACTTTTCATCAACCTAGATGGCCAATTTATTAATTACGTCACATGAAAATAATCAGGATTTTTGACCCATCCTCGGCCTTGGCACAGCTCCGTTTCTCCCTAGTGTGACGTCACATAATTTTTGCAATTTCACTTTTAAAATTTTCGTTATCAATAACTCAAATTTTGCGTTAAATACTTTGTATGAAGTGAAGATGTAAGAATCATTAAGACATGAGATTAAGAAAAGTGAAACCAAACTTAGTTCCATTCCCCTTTAAGTGTGACGTAAGTTATTCCTTCACAGTGCATTCTGTAAAATTATGGAACGCACTTCCGCTGACTATACGACAGTCCAAGTCCTTGGAGATATTCAAAAATCTGTTAAAATGCATTATCTCCTGGACTAATTAGACGACTGACGACAATTCGATCTCTGATAAATGACTTTTATATTTATTAGTTTATATTAAATATATATTAGTTTATTATTAAATACTTATTATTATTTATCATGTGTATTTTGTTTAAGTAATAGAATGTAGTTATTTGTATGTATGTTTATTTTATATCAACACCGCCAACCATTTCATGCGATCTCCTATCCCTAAGGTTGTCTGGAAGAAATCGCTTCTAAGCGATAAGACCGCCTTTTGTGCAAATTTAAATTTGTTCATGTGTGTTGTATTTTTCTATTTAAAATTTTGGTATACAATAAAGTGTTAAAAAAAAAAAACCCACAGAGAGAATCGCAGCCATAAGACTAGCAATAATTCTTTTCTTATTCCAGACGAGAGGAAAACAATCCAAATCTTCGGTAATGTTATTATTTTACTATGAACATTAATTTTGTAAGGCTCCTAACCTAACCTAACCTAACCCCTATTACTAAGCCTCTGCTGTCCGCCTGTCAGAGGGCTGTTCACGAACCTTCATAGGTTGACAGTAGACATTTTTATAGAATGTGTATTTCTATATAATAAACTAGCGACCCGGCCTGACTTCGTGCGGGTGCATAGTAAATTGTTCCGTTAATTCCGTTCTTGGTTCTTCCACTTATAAACTATCTATGGACCTGTATACAAGCATTAAGTAGTCTATTTTATCCATACGAACTTCCCTATCCGTCGATTCCATACAAACCTGGTATTTACTGTTAAAATTAAAATTTACTTTATATTTAATATTTTCTGTCATAAGAATCTTCTCCTGACAATAACAAACACAACAAAAAAATTAGTGAAATCGGTCCAGCCGTTCACGCGTGATGGCGTGACCAAGGGATATAGGGATTCATTTTTATAAATATGGATAATAAAAACCGTAGCCTGTAGATCGTTCCTTCTCTTTATTACAAGCGCTACGCTTGGAAGAGGAAATGTATGGGATAGAATGTGTAGGAGTTTTACTCTTCGGCGCCCTCATTCTAACAAGACGCAAGCGTTATGATACTGCTACTTCTTCTTCTCAAAGACACAGCGATGAAGGAAGAATGAAGAATATAGAAGGGATATATGTTGGGTGGTCTGCTATTATGTTTTTTTTTTATTCAAAAGTGGGTAAGCTCTTGATCTCCATCGAGCGTGAAAGCTTAGATGAGGTCTACGTTGGAGCGAGCTTACTCAACAGAAGCCTATGTACTCGCACCTTGAAGAGGTTCAGGTTGTATGCATTCGGAAATACAGACGCCGGAAGAGCATTCCAATCCGTGCGCATTATGAATGACTAACGAAAGCGCATAGTTCGGATATTAGGTATATCGACCAGATATGTAATATTGAATCGATAGTTTTAGCTGTGTATTAATTCTACTTTTCCAAGCATTTAAGCTGGTAATTTAACCAGGTTCTACTAATTATTCTTATCAAAATTTAAAAGGTTATAAATTTTTACATAGAGCGATTGCCATCTGACCCAGTAACTCATTGAATAAGAGCAAATTACCTATCCAGAGTTAATTACTATTATCAGTATCAGACGTTGCGACAACAACTGGGACTAACAGCTTAACGTGCTCTCTGAGGCACGGTGGGGAGACCTACAAGGCCAAGTATGTTTAAGCTGTATTGATTTTTATAGACATTTTTAATAAATGTATGTCTTGTGACCTTTTTTTCAAAGCAAATCACTTTTCGTGTTTCTTGAACATGTACTTAAAAGTTATCTAGCAGTGAAAGCGTGTTTGGTAAACTTTTAATATCTGAAACTTTTAATATTTAAGCGCCACAGGTCGCAGGTTTGATTCCCACTCGGAGCAGATGCTTGTATTGACCATACAGGCATGTGTCTGGCTGTGTTTGTCCTTGTTGTTGTGTATGTTTCCGGACCCTCGACACAGGATATAATTATCCTAACCGGGGCCGTTGAGTGTGTAGCGTTTATTATTATTATATTATAATTTCAGTGTGATGGAACAAAGTGTACTTCAATGGTATGTAAATAAAATCTTTCACAATGTTTATGTATTTCATAAATTTTGACATTTTTATGTAAGTTATTACAGTTATACTAGCAGGCCCGGTAGACGTTGTCCTGCCCTGGAAAAAAATCTGGCATCCGATAGCAGGATAGAATTTAAGGCCAGAGTGAACAGACACCTTCTAGGCATACGTGCTCCATCTTAGACCTCATCTTCGCCTTCCACCAAGCGAGATTGAGGTCAAACGTCAGCCTATTTTGTGTAGTGTGGTAATTAATATTGTAACGTATGTTTGTGTGTAACGTAATGACGAACATGTACTCTATAAATTAGATTCCTTGATATAAAATAAACAGTACTACTTGAGCATCCGACGAAATGGTTTGATTTCCGATCACCGAGTCCCAACCTTATATTTGCATAAAAAAAAAAGCATCTCTTGAGTCTAATTGTTAAAAGAAGTGACACCGGTGATTTTTTTTAGGACTGTGTATTGCTGTTGGCCCTACTGGCCTTGACAGCATCAGCTTGGGGTTAATCGAGTACAGAGACTCAGCCGTGATAAAAGGGTAGCCCTCACCGGGGCTCAAATTTGATTCCGTCTTTAGGGTGAAAATTATTGAATTACTTATATCGCTATTAAAAAATAGGCGTTGATGGTAGAAGGGTGAAAATTTAGGGTTGTAGGTATTTTTTGATGACACATCATAAAAAAATTAACAAGATACAAAAACCTTAAGCTATCTGTTACATTAGCTGTCTGCCAGGACTTTTTTTTTTTAATCTTTATTCTGCCAGGATTAAAGACTTTTTAAAAATCGGTTACGGAGATAAGCCGGACCAAACATACAGACAAGAATTATAGGTACCCAGTTATAGGTACCGCATATAATTTCATGTGCCTTCAGTAAAAAGATTTTATTCTGACAAACACACACATTTCGTAGTAGACCCTGATTACATGTTTTTTTTCAGTGCTACGATAATAAATGCTCATCAAAGGTAATATATAATTATTTTTTCATAATTTAATTAATTATAGAATATTTCTTTTATACGTGTTTTTTTGTCTATGTGTGCATGCATGGGTATTTTGTACACTAGTGTACAACGCGTACCCTTTTGTGTGCGTGCGTGCGTGTGTGTATGTGTGTGTGTGACCATATAGAATTATGTTTATTTGATGATGACTGCTGAGTTGTTTCTCCGATCCTCAGGAAATCATATAATTGTAATTTTTTGCTTATTTTATAATTACCACATAATATAATTAAAAAAATATATATAATTTTCACAGTGCGATGGTGCAGTATGTCATTCAAAGGTAACAAAAAAAAGTATTTACGTAAAAAAAAAACTTTTGATAAATTCGAAAAAAAAACTAATGCTTTGCGGTAGAATTTGTGGTACCCACCTAGCCGGCCTCTTACAATAAAGGACCTACCACCATCTGCCCCAGTCTTTTTGTCATAGAGCTTTGTGCTTGATGATACGCCATTATACTAGTAATAGTGTGTCATACTCCTCGACCGGGGAAGTACTACCCTCTCACATAAAATCGGCGTAACGTAACAGTAATGTCTGCCATAAGTGAGAGTGCCGGAGGATCAATCTCCCACCCTCTCTGCTCCCTCCTTTTTTTACATTCCCATCCCTTCCTTTTTGTCCTTTTCATCGCTTCCTTTTCTCTTCTCACCCCTCCTTTACCTTGGGTTGGCAACGCGCATGTGATTCAAGTATCACGCGTTATAGGTTGCGGTTAATCCTTACCATATGTTTGCTGTCAGCCATGATGAAATAAAATAAAAAAATTACATTAATTTTATATAATCGGTCGGTTTTTACAATCTTTATGTAGATTTTATTAACGTGTTTAATTTGATTTCAATTTGCAGTGTTCAGGAGAAAATTGTGATGCTTTCGTGAGTAACACTTGAATACTTTAATACACACCGTTTATATACAATAAAAAGTCTTCTTTATATACATAATAATAATAATACAGCTTTATTGCATCCATGATCACAATTGAACATAGTAATAATTTAGCCAAAAAAACAAAAAGATTTACATGAAATTATTAAAGCGAATCACTGCAAAATGAAACGAACTCAGCTTAATGCTGTTACTTAAAAGCTAAAGCGCTGATTTTCAGCTCGATCCACACACGATACATTGAACAAAAATGACATAGTGCCGTGAGCCACATTACAAAAACTTAACAATTTTACCGTATAAGTATCACTTCTCTCAGTATTATAAAAGAAAATATTTGAAATAACATAATAAAAACGAGAAAAACATATTAAAAATATAATAATAAAACTAATTTTTACAATCTAAAACGGTTAACAAAACTAATTCAATCAATCAATCATTATTTTATTGCAAATTTGGATTACAATAAGGTCTTATATATATATTTAAAAAAAAAAATCTTATGTACAGCCAAATTTAACCTTACGGCATGCAATATTTAAAATTAAATTATATAAATAAAAACATTTATATTCTATAGTAGCTTAAATTAATAAAGAGTTCAGTTAAAAGAATTACCTATTAAAATTAATAATAAAAACTAATTATAATTATTTCATTCATATTTGTATGTTGTCATTATTTATCCCTTCCCATTATAATTTATCCAATAACATTTCTTTTAGCTTAACTTAAAGTTTTAAAATGTTAAATATGTTCTCTTTATGTGTAATTGTATTTACATTAATTTAAATTTTATTCCATAGTGTACTGGGGGCATTTGTGTCTCAAAGGTAATCATTATAATTGAATGCATTTAAATTATTAAAACTATCGTGAGACATAATTAACTTAATGTAGAATTTAAACGGCTAACACTCACGTTCAATCGGTTTAAGTACCGACTAGTTTCGGACTCATCGGAGGTCCTTCATCAGGGTGAGTGGGCTACGTTCGCGGTCGCAACCCGTCTCGCACTGATGAAGGACCTCCGATGAGTCCGAAACTAGTCGGTACTTAAACTGATTGAACGTGAGTGTTAGCCGTTTAAATTCTACATTAAGTTGAATGCATTTATTTAAATATTTATTATTGTTTCTTTTTTAAAGAATATTAGCAATCCTTTTTAAGGCTTTACCAATATTCCTATCGCTCCTCCAAATAAGCTCGAAGCTTGCGCTAGGAGTGGGTACGACAATAGCCTAAGGGGGTCAGGATCGAACTCGCGACTCTGCGTTAATGGAGCAAAGTCGGCTCTTCTACTGTTGAGCTATTAAGGTGTCAAACTTTATACTTTTACAATGGTTATTATTATTTTTAGTGTACAGGTTCAACATGTAAATCGGAGGTAATAATAATAATAATAATATTTTTTTGTCACAAACATGGGTGTAAATAATAATGATGGTCATTTTACAATAAGTCCCTTTCATGTTTTGCCCATCACATGGCTTACAAATATTATTAGTCGATTATAATTTATTATGATTTTTAAATCCTCATACAATAATAATAACAATGATTGATGTATGTGAAAAATAAAATAGAATATAATAATGCCAGTTGATTAATATCATTGGTCAATTACAATTTGTTACAATTTGAAAATCTAAATACAATTCTCATAAAATAGAAAAGTCATCAAGTAAGTCCGGTAGACATAGTAGGTAAGCGATCAACTCCTAGAATAAACTTTTTTCGTTTAATCATGTCTACATCATCAATACATATTAATGAAGTTGAAGTGTCTGTTTGTAATTCCAAATCAGCTTATCACTAAATGCATAATATATAATTATATTTCATTTGTCTGTCTGTTTGTTCCGGCTAATTTCTCAAACTCGGCGTAAAATTACAGAGTACTCTTATGTTTCGTGCGATGAGTGAAAGCCCGAGGAACAGTGTCCCACCCCCTCGGCTCCCTTCCTTTTTCCCTTCTCATGCCTTCTCTCGTATCCATTGGGCTGGCAACGTGCATGTGATAAAGTATCGCAAGAGATTATAGGTTAAGTCTTACCATCAGGTGGACTGTATGCTTATTGAAATATTCTTAATGGGTACATATATTTCTCATCATCATCTTCTTCTTCCTAGTTTTTATCCGTGTATTTTGTCCAGGGCCTGTTTATTATTCATATCCGGATTTGACAGGTTACTAGTTTTTACACAGAGCGAGTGTCATCTGACCTCCGCAACCCTAAAGGCGAACCATGAACTGATTGGATAAGATAAAGATTTCTATCAAGAGTTAACGATTATCAGATGTTATGATAGCAACCGGGAGCGACAGCTTAACGTGCTCTCCGAGGCACGGTGGGGTGACAAGGACAAATGCCCAGACGGAGACAGATATATGTAAGATAAATACAAATGTCCGCCCCGTTCGGGAATGTAATCCGCGACCGTTAAGATCAATGGCAGGTTCGATACTAGCACGCCACAACGGTCATCGCGTATTTATTTACATTTTATCATTGCTTCGATAAAATTTATAAATATCTTATTTTCAGTGCGAAGGTGGATCTTGTCTTTCTGAAGTAGGTATTCTGGTTTTAAATGAAGTGTTTATATTTTTATCTATGTATACCACTCTAATATATATATATACATATATATTATATATATAATATCGAGATATATACATATATATTATATATATAATATATATATATATATATATATATATATATATAATATCGAGATTTATATAACAACTAGCGGCCTGCTCCGGCTTCGCACGGTTATAAAATATATAGCCTATGTCATTCACTAAAAAAATTATTAAAATCGATCCAGTAGTTTTGATTTATTCATGCCCGTGGCCCGCACGCGTTAAATGTCATTATTTACGACATCACATTAGAAACCTCAAAAATAACAGTATTTCTCCACTATTTAATGGATGTTATTATACATATAAACTTTCCTCATCAATCACTCTATCTATAAAAAGCAAATTTGTTTCGAGCGAGAATCGAACCCACGACCTGTGGCGATTAAGGTAGGCTCGCTACCGCTGTGCCACAACGTTGATATAATGATTTTTTTAATAATAAAATGTTATAGGTACCCATGGGATTATAAAAAACTAAATTTACGCGATTAGAATGCGCTCGGAGCCGTAGTTCGGCCTCGCAGGAGGCAACCTTTGCACGAAATCAACTTTGGCGGAAAAGTGGCGTATCAAGCCTCCGCTTTTTCTCGGTTGGGTCTCAGTACCCACACACAGTGACGCTGTCAAGGCCGGTAGGGCCAACAGCAATACACATAATCCATCTTTTCAGAAAAAAAGATGGATTACTTTTCTTAGTAAAATGTTTAATTATTACAGGCTTCGGGAGTAACTTCAGTTGCAAATGTAATTATAAATATTTTATAATAATATTGCTTTTAAGATTTTTTTTTCTACGAAGCCACTGCGCCTCTGCGCTTCAACCATTTCGTTATAAGTCTTTGCACCTTTGCTTCACAGAGTGTATAATTTTTTTCCTATCTTGATGAAAAGTTCCCTTTTAGTCCCTGGTACGAGAGAAAGGTGTTCAATTCTCTCCCGGTAAGGTGATACTGATAAGCTCATTTTACCTCCCGGTAACCTAGCAGCTGTAAAAGTAATTAACTCATTTTACTTAACCTGGCAACCGTATGTTTATCCCTCGTACCAGGGACATTTCATCGTAGGAAAAAAATGCGTATGCCACGCACGACGGGCGAAAAGAAGGACATTGCCACCCGCGACTGTCGCGATAACCACTAAGTCAATAATCCATGGCCGAGAATGTCCTACTTTTCTGCTTAGGTGCGTAATGTACTATAATAGTAATAATAAAAATAATAATTCTTTATTTGCTAGAATATGGTTCGAAAGTTGTACACAGAATTTTACATTGATATGGTCCAACATATTCTACTTACCGGCGTCGGGATGTGACGACCCCATCGCCCGCTGTTGGGATAACCTCTGTCACAGCAGAGATTATTCCACCAGTGCAATCAGTCACACTGGTGGTAGGTCTTTTGTTGCAAGAGGTCGGCTAGGTAGGTACCACCGCAGTGCCCAATATTCTGCCGCCAAATAGTAGTGTTTAGGCACTACTGTGTTCCGGTTTGAAGGGCATTGTACGCTAGTGAAATTACTGGGCGAACGAGATTTAAGAACTAATATCATGGGGTTGGCAACGCGTGAGTGGCACCTACTAATGGTGCTGCAAGCGCTCATAGGCTGCGGCAGCCACTTACCATCAGGTGGGCCGTATGCTTGTTTGCCAACTTCTAACATAAAAAAAAAGAACCTTGCGGTGTGAAAATATATAATTTTTGGTGAACAATATAATTATGAACTCTGTGATTTGTTTATCGTTGGACAAAATTATTGAGGTTTAAGACATAAATATTTAGGTGTATTGAAATTGGTAACAATTAAAGGATAAATGGCGCCACCAAAAGTTGCTAGAACTAAAAATATTAAAATTTAAAATTTAAAATTATCGCCTAGATCGGTAATAAAATTTAATATTAATGTAAATATTAATATTGATATTTTTAGATATTGTTTTTGATTTAATTCTTTTTTTACAGTGTGACGGTGGTACTTGTTCATCAAAAGTAAGGTTTTTTTTTATTACAGGTCATAGGTTATATTCAATCGTAACCTGTTCACAGCAACAGTATCATACTACCTTTTTTAATCAAATTAAAAACTAACATAATAATATGTAGTAACGAGTAATACATTGTTTACCAACTTAGTTTTGCGATCAATTTTAAATTCATTATTATTCGAAGTCCTAAAGATTCTTCCATATCAAGTAGCTGAACCCTTTGTGGTGGGCTACGCAATGGCATTTATTTACGTAATGCAAAATATACAAACGTATAAAACGTATAAACGTATCCACTATACGTTTCTAATTACTCCCTTTGTGGCGGTACGACGTGAGAAATGCCTTTAAAGCAACGGGAGGATCCTCCGACCAGGCGGGTGATATTGTCTGGCGGACCGAAGCCCTGGGCCGAAGCCCGACGTTGGATAGTTGTATATATAGGCGAAGAGCGTAGGAAACTCTGATAGCTCGATTTAGGATCGTGACAATCATTGGTCGTCCATATCGTTGCGTAATATGCCCTGTAGCTTGATGTGAGATGTGACAATCTTGTCTTTCCCTTAAGTTACGTCATGTTGCGTGTAGATGTCGCAACACCCGTAAAGATCTAATTTTTAAATATATAAATAACAATTTTAATAATTTATTTCAGTCATACGGAGCTCACTCGAGAGCTATAGTAAGATAACAATTTTCATATAGCTGTTCTAGAATACTACATTTTTTTGTTTTTAATGACGGTTGGCTAACAGACACCATTGTGGTCTTGTGGGTGGCGAGTCTGCCTTTAGTCTCGACGGTTGCGGGTTCCATTCCCGCTCGAGCAGATGCTTTGTTAAAATGTCTGTTTCGGTCTGGACGTTTGTCCGTGTGGTTCTCTGCACTGTGCCTCGGAGAGCACGTTAAGCTGTCGGTTCCGGTTATTATCACATATCTGATAATAATCGTTACCTCTTTATAAGTAAATTGCTCTTATCCAATGAGTTACTGGTTGCAGAGGTCAGATGGCAATCGCTCTGTGTAAAAATTAGTAACCTGTCAAATCCGGATAAGAGTGATAAGCAGACCCTCGGTAAATAAAATTGGCACTAATGCTGGAATGAAGAATGACGGTGGGCAAGCAACGTTTGCTTGCATGTCCGCCTGATGGTAAGCAGTCAACGTAACAAATTAACGCTTGTGGTACTTAAAGTATCACACGCATGTTGCGTATCAATATTAGAATCACTTAGAGGTAGAAGAGAATAATAATCTAAATTCAATTTGCAGGTTAAACAATTTCACTTCTTTTATTTATAGTTTTTTTCTGTTTAGGAAGCATAATTATTGCGACAATTACGTAAAATCTGGACCGACTTTGATGAAGTTTATTTCTTTCAATAAAAATTTATGAAACCTCTTTGTCAGTCCTCATTTCCAGACAAAAAATTCAAATTTAAATCCGTGGTAGTTTAATAAACATTGATTATTGTACTCCTTATTTAGGCAATCAATTCAGTATGAATTGACTAATTTCATTAATATTTAATTGTTTTTAATTTATTTTTAAATTGATTTCAAGTGTTTTCAAATTAAAGCTATCCCATTTTACATGAACGTGGGTTTAGTTTCATGGGCCAAATTTAGTTAGTACATAATATTAATGAATATTAATTATATAAATTCTGATAATTTTCAGTGTAAAGGAGATATATGCCAAGTCACGGTGAGAATCATATCCAATCAAAAATAAATATATATTTGACGGTGACTGCGGTATATAAGCGGCATGCTCCTCATCGGTAGGAGATTCTGGTACCGGGTACACGGCGTAGGTATCTAACTTAGGGTCTTCCTAACTTCTGCCAACGACTTTCGATTTTAATACAAACTCTGAACCCCCCCTCTTCTTTTTACACACTTTGAATGTCATATTTATTTATATCATATCAAGAACTTATAAAATAAGTTTCAAGCTTCTAGCTCTATTATGTTGATACTTCCATACAACTTTTCATCCCCACCTTTCAACCCCTTACAACACTTGTTTCGCATTAAAAAGTAGCCTATGTTCTTTCTCAGGCTCTAGACTGCCTGTGTACCAAATTTCATTTAAATCGGTTCAGTAGTTTTGGCGTGAAAGCGCGACAGACAGATAGAGAGAAAGAGTTACTCGCATTTATAACACTAGCAAGGAAGTAAAGACAACAGTTGCTTCTCAGATGATTCTGATCACGTGACTCGTTACGTCACGGCATTAACTCCTCACCGTCAAAATAAAATCAATTGAGCTACTTATTATTGTCAATTATTGTTAATCGACGATATATTTTACTGTTTTTAGCATCATATATTTAAAATTTAGTATATAATATAGTTATTTATTAATCTGCATTTATATATAAATTTGTAAGTAGTATATTTTTCGATTTTTTTAGTGTTCCGGAAAAAACTGCACTGCAAACGTAAGTCAATTTTGTGTTTTCTTTTGCAATACCGATTTTCCTTTATTGCACAAAACCCAAATTCTTTTTCTAAATAATAGTGGCCTAAGGTGCTCCTTATAACATCAGCTACCTGTCAGTAAAATGCCCGTTAGAATCGGTTTAGCCGCTTCAGAGATTAGCCAGAACAAATAGACAATGAGACAAACATTTAGAAATTGATTAAATAAATAAACGCTACACACTCAACGGTCCACATTAGGATAGTTATACCCTGTGTCGGGGGTCCCGAAACATACACAATGACGAGCACAATCACAACACAATTTTATTTTTATTGTATAGATTAATTTTTTTTAATAAGAAAATTTTTCTTCAGTGCCACGGTGAAGTTTGTAACGCTAAGGTATTTATGTATTTTCTTAAGGTTAATAAAATAATACGTATAATAATGTACAGAGATAGGTAGTGCAGTGGTAATCTCCCTGATGGTACAATCGGCGCTCCAGTTCTATGTATTAATGTTATTAAGTGACCAGTCATTAACAAATTAAGAAGTTTAGTTTCAGTAGAGGTCAAACTCTGCGGTACCCTAGACTTGTCGTGATTTACGACGACACTATGTTGCCGCCGCAGGTGGAGGCCAAAGGCTTGGCGCGTTCGCGCGCTGCGCTATGTATTGGTATATATGTATTAGTGTGTAGTATATTTATATATGGCGGCAGTAGGTTGCCGCCACCGGTGGGCCCCTCGGGGCAAGCGCCGGGGCGTCGCTTCTATGGCGCTAGATGGGACCTTGGAGTTTTAGTGGGTAGGGGAGCTCGGCTCTGAGTCCACACACCTCCTGCGCCATTGCACCCGTCCCGGCGCTCGAGTGCGTAACTGCATTTCTCCAAGGAAAAAAAAATGATATTGTGTGACAAGGGGTGGGAGGAGTCCTAATTTTTTTTTACATTTTTATTTTATGTAGGTTGGCAAAAAAGCATGTGGTCCGCATGATGGTAAGCAGTCACTGCAAGCTATGAACACTTGCGATACTTGAAGTATCATATGCGCGATGCCAACTCAAGAGATAGAAGGAAAGTAATAAATAAATTACTCATAAAGATAAAATTTATGGAAATAAATAATTCAATCACTGTATGTAATATTTTTCAGTGTACGGGTGAAGGCTGCAGATATAGTGTAAGTTTTAACTCTTCGTCTTCTTCCTAGAATTATTCCCGGTATTACCCAGGGTTTGCTTATACTCTTATCCTGAATTGACCGGTTTCTACTTTTGCACAGAGCGATTGTCATCTGACCTCCGCAATCCAAAGAGCGAACCAGTAGCTCAATGGACTTATAAGTTTATTATATAATTAGGAATCCTCTATAGCTCAATCAATTGCCTCACCAAATAGGCTCGTAACTTGCGCTAGGAGTGTGTATGGCAATAGCTCAAGGCGGTCAGGATCGAATCCGCAACTCTCGAGTTAGTGCAGCGTCGTGCGGCGTCGGCGGCGGTCGGCGAAACTTTACGAGGTGCACGCGGATTAACCTACTGGATCCTTGCCATGGTTCTGAGGACGGTTTCACACCAGCAATTTAGACGAGCGTATAGACGCGTATAAGCGCGTAATATAGCGTTATAAGTATGCTAATATAATGTGATTTGTCTATTTTCAGTGCAATGGAAAAGATTGTTTGAAAAATCCATTCTCTAAGGTGCGAAATAGAGACCCCTTGACCCTGCTGAATTTGGAGTTCCAAGCTGATTTTACGGGTTGAAAAAAAGAAATCAAAAAACTTTAAATGTAAAATTAAATAATTAATCACACACAATGACTTTTTAATGCCATGAAATAAAAAGAAAATCTTTTATAGTTTGTTTAAAAATAAAATTATTATATTTAATTTTCGGTTGTATGTCCCAGCCTCTTTTGAGAGGATTATTTTCTGAGATATATAATCCTATCCTTCAGTGACCATGCGTTCCGGATTTAATATTGGCTAATTTATTTAACTATTATTTTATTAATAATAAATTTTTCCTATGTTAAATGGTCTAAGGGTTTTAGTGATTTATTTTATAAATACCACACTGTCAATTACCACACGTTCATATGGAAAGAGGGGCGTCACTAACCCCAAAACCACAGCAAACATAACAATTTCTTTGAAGTAGTTTGATTATTTCTAAATCATATCTTTCACTGAAAGAAAGGCGTTAATGAAGCCCCCAGTTCTTGGTAAACTGAGAAAAAAAAACAAATGAAATACTATTCCAAAATTTAAATCTTTCTCCGCACCTTCTCCCTAGCTTATGAAAGCTAACTCAAAAATATAGATAAAAATCTGAGTTAGCGATTACTCTCACGAACTATATCTATAAAGCTTATCACACAAAAAAAACAACATATCGTTTACTGTCATCTATCTCTCTCTCTCATTTCATCTTCCGAGTTTCATAATAGTTTGTTTTAGATGACCGTTTTGTTGAGTGCATAAGCTCCTTTTTTGAAGCGCGTATAAGAGCCTACAGCCACGTTTTTTTTGCCGCACGCGCACTAATTCGAGCGTTGACACGCTTATAAGATCATATACGGGCGTAGTATTTTTTGAATAATATGCTATTGACACAAGCAACCACCGGTTCGAGCGTGCACGTTGGAAAAAATCGTGGTCGGCTTTTTAAACTTCCCTTATCATCGAATAAACAACCACTACGTAAATGTTGCAATAATATACCCCGACTTGTCTTCTGCTATGTTATGTTTAGGTCGTTATGTATATAATATATTCGTCATATGATTAATGACCGTACTTGACTCTGAAATAGGGACAATTTGCGAGCCTGAATGTAGGTTGACTATGGTTTTTGATTTTTTCGAATAAAAAGTAAAAAAAAAGATACTTATTAGTAATTTAACTAGACCTTTAGAGACCTTTAGTTTTACAATAAACATAATTTTTTTATTTTTTTTTTAATTTCAAAATTAACACTTTGTAAGAGATGAAACGGTGTGCTACGTCACACACGTGTATCGATAGTAATTTTTTTTTTTTCAATCTCCATTTGTCTGCGTTTGTGAATGCTATTCTTTACAGTAGTTGAACTGATTTGGATGATAATTGGCATACATAATTATAGTCAATACTATAAGAGACAGGATACTTTTAATGAATCTAGGCGGGTAAAAACAGCGGGGCCAGCTATTTTAAATATACAATACATGTTTTTTATGTCAGATTATTTAGTAATTGCCGCCGTCCGTGAAGTGAACATATGCAATACTAGAGCTTAAGCAGGTGCGCTGTCTACCTTTAGAATAACAACTGGTTATACCCTGGCTGACCTCGGAAAGCTGCTGACGAGCAGTTACTTTACGAGTTTTTCACCAACGTTGCGGTGGTAGCCAACGAGGTATGCAATTAAGTCTTACCACCATAACAATATTAACCTTACCGTTATTCGACACAACGCTCCTCTAACTAAAATTAAATTGTTTAATTTCAAACATGTTTGAATTATGTAAATATAATAAGCCAAGACTGTCCTACTTTTAAGTGAAAATTAGATACATTCTACTTTCCGGCTGACAGTTTTTATATACGAAATATTACTCGCAAATGTTCTTGCGTTTTGTGTTTTATATAATATATTATATTTGCATACGAAGAGCAGTCTCATTAAATCTGTGTCTATATTGATTTTTGTGTCGCAAAGTCTAGACTGAAATAATTCACTTTCACTTTTAAGTGTGGGAGTTGTATTTTTATGCCATGCGTTATTGGCAGTTTTGATTATTGTTTAGCTGATGATTATTTCTGGTTCCGGTTTCCGGTTCCTGGGTGGTTCTGACTTTAGAGCCTCCAGTGAGCCTAAACTACGGCTAAATTCGTCATCGGGAATGCAGGATGCACTTCGAGACGAAAGAATGACTCGTTTGCCACTGGGCTAATAGGTTTCCCAAAAAACCTTTTTCTGTCTATTAAAGTCTATTAAACATTAATAAAACTATAAAATACTACACATATTTAATATAATAAATCATTAGTCATCATATGGTTTCCTCGAATCATATTGAGGGAAGTGTTGGTTCCACGTGCCTCCTCCGGAACTGGCCTTGCCGTTAATCACATAGCGACATGAGAAACTGCTACACTGGAATTAAAAAATATCACATAATATTATATTGTATTATATTGTTGTATAATTTTATATTATTGCAATAATAAAATTAAGGTGACATTATTTATTTATTTATTCTCAGTTTTGACAGCGTAGGTCAAGAGACCTCAGCCGGTTGAAGATAAATAGCTCGCGCGGGCCTCAAGTTGAATCCGTCCCAAAAGCCCCTCCTGCGAGGTCGTAGCTTAGGACGTCACCGGGAGGGAACGATAATACAAATAATTACATGCTATTTAACGTTAATTTTATCATAATGGAAGGCGCAGCGTGGGCAGGCCCCCCACAAGGTGGACTGATGACCTGGTAAAGGTCGCGGGAGTCCGCTAGATGCGGGTGGCGCAGGACCGGTCATTATGGCACTGTTTGGGGGAGGCCTATGTCCAGCAGTGGACGTCCTTTGGCTGAAATGATGATGATGATGATGAATATGAATTTTTAGATTTATGAACTAATTATATGTATAATAAATAAAGTATTATTACTCGTAAGTTATTTGGATATGAAGATATACATACACTTGCCTCGCAGCCATCACCCCGACACTGGAATATTACATTACAAAGTTTGTTTTGAAAGAAAAAAATATTTGTTAGAATACACATATCTAAAGAGCTATGGAAGTTTAAATTAAAAAAAATGCACTACATTATATTAAAATTTTATAGCTCAACAATAAATAATCAGTTTTATTTATATGTCCTAGATTTTGGAGAAATATTTTACTTTGGAAAACAAATGTTTAGTTTTTTTATAATATTACGGATTTCTTAGAAATATTTTACAAAGATTAATGCATTAAAATGAATAATTATTTATAATTATTGAGGTAACTTCAATGGCCTATGGCGTAGAACGCAGCTACGATAACGCTACAGAGTGTTCTACGCAGCTACGAGTGCTACAGCGGATACTGACGAGTGGCTACTAACAACTTAGCCTGTCTGTCTTATGATACCATTTAAGAATACAATTTTTTTTTTAATAGTTTGCAGTAAAAAATGTAACAAAACTTACTCTTGCTTCACATGATAAACCAACACACTGAAAAATAACAAAAACTTCAATTACCTATGTTGTGGCACTTTGACGACGTTGTTCACAGATCGCGGGTTTGATTCACGCTTCGAGCAGATGTTTGTATTGACCATTCAAGCATGTGTTCTGGTCTGGTGGTGTGTTGGTCTTTGTCCTTGTTTGTTTCGGACCCCGACACAGGATATAACAATCCTAATGGGGACCGTTGAGTGTGTAGCGTTTGTTAATAATAAAATCTTACCTTTGCACTGCATCCTTCACCGATACACTGAAATACATTAAAAAGTATTTAGGCTATTAAAAATATTTATATTTCATAATAATTATGACTAGCTTTTTTGCTTACGGGTAATGGGATTTAGTAGAATTTGTCACGTAATGTGTGTGCGCGCGGGTGTGTGTATCGAGCGTAGTACAAGCAAATGATCACACGAGCAAGCGAGTGCGCAACCGGGTGCGCAACTCTCTCGCTCTCTCTTTCTCTCTCTCTGTGTGTCTCGGTCTCTTTTTATCATATAACCTATTGAAATATAGAGATTTCATTCGGATTTGAAGAAAAAACGTAAGGAACTTCGTTCCTTTTATTTTTCACTCACTCAAGAAGGTTTTTAAGATATAAAAAGGTCAATTTAATACATACCATAGCGTGACAACCGGGACCTTTGCACTGAAATGGAACAATTATTAAAACCAATTATATTCAGTGGATCGCTATTGAAAGTTCTGTTCAGATAATTTATTTATTTATTTATTTATTTATTTTAACATTGGGAAACACACAGCTATAGTTATATACAGATGTAATAGTTCACAATTAAAAGTTCATTAGCCAATAAAGTTTCCACTTAAGTAATAGTTTACAAAATATTTTACATTATATTTTAAACAAAAAAAATACTAAACAAAAATATACAAAACTAAATGAAAAAAATAATAAGGTTCTTCTAGATTGATAATTAAAAGCAAAAAATAAACATACATACTTAAAAAAAAAAAAAAAAAAAAAGGCTAAGAATTATGGAGAATATCCTTGATTTTTCTACTAAACTGTCGGTAATTGTATTGAAATAAGTCTATATGGTTGTAGCAAGTATTATATACATTGCAGGCTCTTATAATAAAACAATTGCTAGTGTAATTGGTTCTACGTGCAGGAATGAAGAATGTGTCTTTGTAACGGGTGCAATGAGTTGGGCAATTAAAGCTAATACTACTTAAAATATGATTGGAATCAATTAAATTATGTAAAATTTTGAAAAGAAAAAGTTGGTCTTTATGTTCTCTACGCTTTTTTAAAGATAAATAGTTTAATTGCTTAATATCACAATATTGAAATTTATATTGTAATCTTTTGAAAAATTTTTCTTGAACTCTTTCAATTGCATGAATATATTTAGCATATTGCGGACTCCAAGCAGTCGAAGCATATTCTAAGTTGGGTCTCACATAAGCATTGTATAAGAGGTTCAAAGTGTGGATATGTTTAAAATCATTTCCCTGTCTAAATATAAAGCCAAGCATTTTAAAGGCTTTTGAAGTTATATTATCTATGTGTTTTTCAAATAAGAGAGCAGAGTCTAGCGTTACTCCCAGGTCTCTAACCTCAGACACCCTTTTAAGTGGTTGATTAAGAATATTGTAGTTAAATACAATTGGCCTCTTTTTTCTAGTAAATGTTATAATACAACACTTGTCCGTATTAAGATATAATCCGTTGGAGGTGCAGTAGTTTTCTAACTCGGCCAAATCATTTTGCAATTCATAGCAGTCACGGTCTTCCTTTATTATTTTAAATATTTTAGAGTCATCTGCATAAAGTAAAATATTAGAATACTGAAAAGATTTTAGAATATCATTGATGAAAATGTTAAATAGCAGTGGTCCGAGGTGAGAGCCCTGGGGAACGCCAGATGTAACAGGAATAAAGCTAGAAATGAATCCTTTGACAGCTACCGCTTGTGTTCTGTCTCGAAGATAAGATTCCAACCACCTTAGGAGATCACCATGTATACCGATTTGTCCAAGTTTAATTATTAACAGTGAATGAGAAATCTTGTCAAATGCCTTAGAATAGTCGGTATACACCGCGTCAACCTGGAATCCATTGTTTAAAGCAGAAAGAATAACGTCAAGAAATTCACAAAGGTTTGTCTCCGTTGAGCGCTTATTTACAAATCCATGTTGCTGTGGTATAATTAATGGACGTACGAAAGGAAATAAAGAGTCGTAAATTATTTTCTCAAATAGTTTAGGGATGACAGATATTTTTGAAATACCACGATAGTTTTTAATATTATGTCTGTCACCACTTTTATATATGGGGACAATAATAGATTTTTTCCATATAGGTGGCAAATAACCTGAGTATAATGACTTTAAAAAAAGTATATGTAAAGGGATCGAAATCTGTTTACTACAGGACTTTAAAAATATAGGATGTATCTGATCAGGACCACCACCTTTAGAAGGATCAAGTTTGTACAGATATTGTTCTACTTTATCACGCGTTATGTCTACGGTACTCATTATAGACTGATTATAACTAATTGGTAAGTCGTTAACACTAGATCTTAGATTAGAATCGGCTACAAAGACGGAATTAAAGAATAAGTTAAACATGTTGGCTATTGCTTGACCATCTGACCCACTCTTATCATCGAGATACATATTGTCTGGAATACAATTACTACTTCGCTTTGATTTTATAAATGACCAGAATTGCTTAGAATTGTTACATATATTTTTTTCTGCTGTATTAATAAATAAATCATAACATTCAACTTTTAAGCGTTTTGATTCACGTCGTAATTCCGAGTATCTATCATAATCACTAGATCTTCCGTAAATTTTCCATTTCTTATGTGCTTTCAATTTTTTCTTTATTAATTTTCTTAAAGGTCTAGAATACCATATAGGAAACCTATCACTATCATTCACTAGTTTAGTTGGTACTAATCGATCAATTATGTCATAAACAATGGTATAAAATTTGTCAACTGCACAAGCAACGTCTTCAGCCGAAAGGTGGTCAACCCAGTCAATTTTTGATAACTCATCATTGATTATATCATAATCAGCTTTGTAAAAACGCCGCACCATGCGTGGTGGAGCTCGTAAGTAGATGTTAATAGGACCTGCTTCAGCCTTCACGGTTAGTGATGGGTGATGATCATCCTCTGGCAATGCTAATGGTTCCGTTCTTTCTACCACGCAAACAATATTAGACAAGACAAGATCCAATAGTCTATTATTATGGTTATAAATATTGTTGTATTGATTAATTCCTGTAAATGTCATAAAAGCGAACAATTGCATAACTAAATTATTATGAGACGGATTTTGAATGGTGAAGTGGCCTTCAGAATTATGCAACCATATTGCATCCTTTATATTAAAATCGCCTAATACTATGAACTTATCATTTGGAAATTTAATAACTAAATCAGAAAGATATTCAAAAAACGTAGCTTGTGAGTCACTTTGTTGTGTATTCTGAGGGAAATAACAACAGAAAATGTGTAATTTATATCTAGTTGATCCCTGCTCCATAACTAAATCAAGAGACGTAATGTCCGCATCTGGTAAGCACGGAGTATTACTAATAAATCGCGTATCCACGGTTGCACAACCGCGACGAACAGCAATCAGTGTACCCCCACCCTTTGTCATGCCTTGACGCTTATAATCACGATCATTGCGGTATACACTATATCGTAAGTCAAAAAATTCTTCACTGAAAAATCCCTCTGCCAACCATGATTCGCTCAAGCAAACTAAATCATAATTCGTATTTAACAGACTAGAGTAAAATTGTTTTGTTTTAGTGCGTAACCCTCTTACATTTTGATAAAATATATTTAAAGCCGTCCTAAGCGTAAATAGAAATTGACAGATAGTGATGATGATTAATAATTTGATCCAAAACTCTTTGTATATTCATGCAATATAAATATATAGACCACAATAGAATATTTCTATAATAGTTATAATTTAAATAGCCCAAATATAGAAATGCACTCGTAAAACCAACTACAACGCAAATAAAACTGAATCTATAAATATTATTAAAAAATAAAAATAAAAAAACATGAAAAATAAATGAATATAAAATGTTATCGCTTATGATATTTTCTTTAAACAGTCATTGGAAGTGATATGTAGAACCGGTGAAGTGCTTGTCTTTCGGACCATGATTGTACAATTACGGACCCAGCAGTATGTGTACTCTTTCTCCTTCGCTCTACGCTTAGCTTCTTTTAGAAGCGATTTATTATAAGTAGAAAGGTGATCATTAGCGTATATTGGAGTTCTATTTCCAGCGTATCCGAGATCACAAGCTTTTAAATCTTTTAATTTACGCAGTGCAGAAAGAAAGTCATCTTTTTTATACCGTGCTTGCATTTTTAATATGATCGGACGGGGTTTATTCTCAGCCAAGTCATTCTTCACAGCGACTCTGGTCACAAAATCTACATCTGTATCCAGATTAATAGGAAAACCGCTTTTTGACGCTAAAGTTTTTATAATATGTAATAGGTTTTCACCTGTTCGCTGTGGAATACCATTAATCTGAATATTTGAGCGTCGAACCCACTGGTCATTTCTCCTGCTACTTTCCGTAAGTTCATTAAGTTTTAGTTTTAAATCGTTGAGTTCCGTTTGATAGTTTTCTACCTTAGAGACCTCTTTTTCTAAATTATTTATGCGATCTACCACAGAAGTAATGGATGATTCCACTGAACTAATTTTTGTAGACCATATATTAACCGTTTCCGAGAGTTTACGGAATTCGTCAGTTATAAAACACTTAAAAAGTTCAATTGTTGAATTTAAGCTATTTAAGCGATCGTCAACGTGTGCAAGCATAGATTTTAAATCTGTACTTGGAAACGAATGTTGCAGATGAGACGCTAAATTTGTCCCCGTGCTCTCCGGGACGTTGGTTGGTGTTGGACTTATATTAAAATGAATTCCCTTTTTTTTCGACTTACAGCTAATACAGCTAATACAGCTTACAGATAAGCATATATACAACTTTCTAAAAATTTAACATATTTTGATAGTTATTTTGGGGATTGTTCCATACATAGCATTCAAAAAGAACTTTTATCTGTATATTTACCAGAAACATCTTTTAAAAAGAAAGAATTGAACTCTGAACATTTTTGCGTAACGCATTAAATAGAATTTCAAAAATTCAAAACTATACATTATTTGCTGCTGCGTTCTTTCTAAGTTGGTACTACCATCGTGAAAATGAATATTAAACCTGCCTTGAGCACCGTGGTCGCAGGTTCGATTCCCGCTCGAGGAAGATGTTCGTATTGATCATATGGGTATATGTTTCGATCTGGGTGTGTTTGTGCTTGTCATTGTGTATGATACAGGACACAGGATATTACTATCCTAATGGGTGCCGTTGTTGACTGACAAGCTACAAATGTATTATCGATCTTGACTAAATTAAAACACTGTTCGATATAAACGGAATGTATTTTCCCTGATACAAATGATAACTCAGTATGTGTGTGCACGACGAGAGGCGGCGAGCGAGTCCCGATGGCGGGGCACGGCGCGGCGCGGGAGTGGTGGTCCCGGAACCGGTTGCTGGCGCGCTTCCATGTTACGTAGGAACAGCCGTTGAGTGTGTAGCGTTTATTTATTTGTGTGTACAAATCAAAATCCAAAAATAATTAACTATTCTATTGTGTGTATTACTTACTAATGTATTGCATTGACCACCGACACACTGAAATGGAAAAAAAATACTCTGTGTTATTTGGCTAATTGCTAATTTCCAATTGGTATAATAGTTATTCTATATCACGTAGGCGAGAGCTATGCTTGCTGACGTGTATTGACACACACTCTTGTCTAATTTTGACGCGAAACAATAAGCATTAGTAGCTCGCCCAGTGAGTTTAACCAATCAGAGCGCTCGCGAGCTACACACACAACTAAGACCAACCCGCCTTCGTGATATTTTTTTATTTTTATTTATTTAGTTAATCAGTTTACATAATGACCAATACATTTATCTTGATGTCCAAAAACCTTTTTCACATAAGGTTTGTGTGGACATTGCACATTCCTACAAGAATTACATTGTAACCAATACAATCGCAAAGTTATAAGAACATAGAAACAAAAAAAAAAAGACAAATAAATAACAAATGTAACTATTCGTTCATCTTCGTTTTACTTATTACATTTTAACTCAATCGTGGCTTGTCGTGTTTACTGTGCGACGCTCTCGGAAACCGGTTTGTGGTCACGGTATGTACAGGTTGCTCTAAGTTTTACAGAATATACAACTATACACTTCTACGTGTCACCGATTTCGCTCACTGAGCCACCACCGCGTTTGTGCTGTTGTTAATGATAAGCCATTCATAAATTACCTGATACTTAATTGATGGTAGGGTCGGCGTATTGTGACATAGTGTGATTAGGGTGGGAAGGTTTTTACTTTTGTGACGTCACCTTTTAAAATCGAATATATGTAAGTATTTACACGCAAAATTAGTAGTGGTAACAAAACATTAAAAAATATCTTATTAACTAAATTCGGAAGAGACGTTTTAATTTTTATTCATGTATAGTTGAAAAAAAAAGTGTGTGACGTCACATTAAGGAGGCCAGAGTCTCACAAATGTGACCAGTCTCAGAAAAGTCCCTGGAGATGAAGATGATATTTTTATAAATATAAAGCTACTTCATTCGATATTCTATTACAATCTGATCATACTGGCTCAGTCATGCTGAAAACTAAAGGTTTACTACTTATAATATATTACATTATAATAACCATAAATCATAGGTTAAACATTTTAATTACGGTGAAATATGTACATATATATATACCCCAGAAGCACACGTGTCGCCATTGCACTGAAATGTTAATAAAACAAATTATAAAGTAAAAAAAAGTTTTTTATTAAAGGAAATATATTTATTAATCCTTTTGTGATTCTGAACCATATACAAAAATGGTGGAGGAAAGAGGTATCATGTTCTTTTAGCACAAAATTAGGATGCTCCTTACAGCCAACGGTTAAAGTTGTATATATTTTTATCTACAGTGAAAACTTCAATAGCGTGATGCAGGATTATGACGATCCAGTCTTAGTGTGTGACTATACTACCCCTTCACATAAAATCGACGTTAAGTAATAATACTGTTGAGTGTATGCGATGAGTAAGAGCAACGGAGGCCTAACCTCCCACTCCCTCTGTACCCAACATTATTTCCCATCTCATCCCAACGTTGGCAAAATGCGTGTGATACTTAAATTATCCCAAGTGTTCATAGGTTGCGGTGCTTGCTTACCATCACCGGACCGTATGCTTATTCCCAACCGTCAAAAAATAACCTATCTATACATGAATCTCGGCTTATTCAAACAAATTTATTACATTTATATTTTAATATTATACATACATACCATTGATTCACAACCAATTTTGTAGCACTATGATATAAAAATAATAAAATATAATTTTAAGTAAAAAAAAAACGTAATTGATTTTTCGTAATTAACAGGAAAAGATTCTTTCAAGGGTCAGAATATAGTATATTATCAAACTTACCCTCGCTTGACATGCGTTTCCCGTACACTGATAAAAATAGTGATATAATAACTCCAGTGACAAGGAAGTTTGATATTCTCCGGATGAAGAATAGACAGATGAATAGATAAATAGCTTTATTGCACATAAAATAAGGTAAACAATTAAACTTAGGATAGTTTCTGCAATCTCTTACAGACAACCTTTTGACGTATTTTGTTAAAATTAGTATTTAAATCAATATCAATCAAGATCATATTATAATAAATATTAAATTAAATAAATCAAAAATGCAGCAGCAGAGATGGGAGTCCTGTGGTCAAAAGAGCGATGGAATTGAAAGTGAGTGGTAATGTGAAGAAAGGACGCCCGAAAGTCGTGGATGAAATGTGTGGAAAAGGATATGTGTAGAAGGGGAGTGAGTGCAGAGATGACGAATGATAGAAAAGAATGAAAGAAGAAGACGTGCTGTGCCGACCCCACCTAGGTGGGATATGGGCAAGTAGAAGATTAAATTAAATAAACCATATTGTTATCACAAGGGAATAAAGTTCAAAATCGCTTGCTACTCTCTTTGTTTATTTCGTCGACCGTCGCGCGGGTTCTAGAAAGATGTATTCTCGAAACATGCAGTATAACGTTCCGCGGACGGAACTTTCTCGAATCCGTGTTACGCGTTATGTAAGCGGCCCTGCGCGCCGACTGAGTCATTCAGTTCTGAGCAACAAGCGAAGAAACTGCAAGTCATACCAGTGAACAAGTGCGATAATATTATTATTATTATTATTATTATGTTTTTTTTATTTTTATTCTCCCTCTTTGAGGGGTATAAACGTCCCAATCATGCGGGCCGAAGCCAAGCTTGAAAGGTGATTACAGGGTTATTGTAGCTGATACGGATGATGATGTTAAAAATTTACGGGTAAGTCGACATGTATTTAAAATTGTTGCTTTTTGCAACGTGTAAAGTGTGTGTTTGGGTATTTGTAATGTTTCGAGACTTTGAACTAAGCTCTTTGGAATGATTCCAGTAGATGACAGGACTATTGGTACTATTTGTACGGTTTCTGCTTTCCACTGTATCTTAAGTTCTAGTGCTAGTTCTTGATATTTACTAAGTTTATCTGCTATTGTGGATTTTAAATTGTGAGTATTAGGGATAGCAATGTCTATAATGTATATTTTTTTCTGTATTTTGTTATGGAAAGTAATGTCGGGCCTATTGTAGTGTATGGTTTTATCGGTTAATATTGTTCTATCCCAATATAGCTTATAATTATTATTTTCTAATACTGGTTCTGGTTTGTATTTGTAATATGGTACGTTAGTATCTATAAATTTAAATTGTTGGGCGAAATATTGGTGAATAATGGCTGCAACTTGATCATGTCGATGCCTGTAATCAGTTTGCACTAGTGATTTACAGGCACCTGTGATGTGTTGTATGGTTTCTGAGGCTGCTTGACAGTGTCGGCAGAGGTCAGTTGAAAAATTTGGGTCTTTGATTATGTGTTTACTGTAATTACGTGTAACAATCACTTGATCTTGTATAGCCAACATGAAACCCTCTGTCTCCGGAAACAGTTCACCTCTCGTCAGCCATTCGTTCGACTTATCCTTGTCGACGTGTTCTTGGCTGAGATCGGATCGATGTCTACCGTGAAGAGATTTTTCAGACCAGCTTACTATTTTTTCTTCAATATTAGTTGTGTTTTCTGTACTTTGTTTTCGTCTATCTTTTAAATTAAGAGGGGTATTTTTATTGTCTGCTTCTGTAATATGTTTGTGGAGAGTGGAATATTGAGATTTGGTATGGAAGTAATTTCTGATGGTGGTTATCTGCATGTTGTGTAAGTTTGTGATATCAATCAGTCCTCTTCCTCCTTCCTGTCGTGGTAATGTAAGTCTTTGTAAACATGATTTGGGATGATGTTTTCTATGTTTTGTCATATGAGTATTAATAATTCTTTGTAGGTTCTTTAAATCACTTCGAGACCATTTAATTATACCAAATGAATATGTTAATATTGGAATGGCAAATGTGTTTATCGCCTTAATTGTGTTTCGTGAATTTAGTAGTGATTTTAAAATGTGATTCAGTCTGTGTTTGAAGTTTATAATGAGTTCGTTTTTTGTCTGCTTTTGATTTATTTGCTTGCATTGATTAAATCCTAAATATTTATATGTACTGTTTTCATTCATTGGTTCTATTTGTTCGCCTGTATTGAGTATAAAGGAATTATTTTCAATTTTGCCTTTTGAAACTGAAAGAATTTTACATTTATTTATGCCAAACTGCATTTCTATATCCTTTGAGAATTTTTGAGTAATATCTGCTAATTTGAATAACTGGTTTTTGTCTGATGCAAATAATTTAATATCATCCATGTAGATTAAGTGGGACAGAGTATAAGAACTATCTGTGTTAAAAAGTGTAAATCCATAGCTTGTATCATTTAATAGTTTAGATAGTGGGTTTAAGGCTAGACAGAACCATAAGGGGCTTAGAGCATCACCTTGAAAAATGCCGCGTTGAATTCTAATCGGTTCAGTAGTTATAGAGATGTGCTCCTGGTTTATTTTTAAAATTGTTTGCCACTTTTGCATTGTGCATTTTAAAAATTGCGTAATTATTGGATGTATTTTATATATATCAAGAACCTGTAATAACCAACTATGGGGAACGGAGTCAAAGGCTTTTTGGTAATCAACAAACATAGAATGAATATTTCTTTTTTCTTTATATGCTGTATTGATAACTACGGAATCTATAGTAAGCTGCTCCTTGCATCCCTGACTAAATTTTTTGCAACCTTTCTGTTCTTCTGCAACAATTTTATTATTTTCTATGTGTCTGTATATGCTGTCTGTTAAACAAGATGTTATTATTTTATAGATAGTCTGTAAACACGTGATTGGCCTGTATTTAGAAGGGTCTGTAAGGTTTTTAGGGTCTTTTGGTAGCATGTAAGTAACGCCTGCGGTTATATAATCTGGTAATGTAGATGGGTCTTGTATGAAACTGTTAACGAAACTATGTAGAAACGGGTAAATGAATGTAAATTTTTTATACCAGAAATTATGGATTCTATCCGAGCCTGGTGACTTCCAGTTATGTTGTTTTGAAAGTATTTTGATGAATGTTTCTATAGTGATATGTTCAAAATTCATTACTTGAGTATTTTCATGTCTTTTCTTCTCGGTATCAATCCATTCAGCATTATAATTATGACAAAGGGGATTTTCCCAAATTCTAGCCCAGTAGTTTTTGAGATCTTGTAAGTGAATATAATTTTCAGTTGTGTGTGAGTTATAGCTAATATTGGAACTATTTTCTTTAAGAGTTCTATAAAATTGTTTTTCATTAAATATAAACTGACTATTTTGCTTTTTTCGGAGTGTACATGCTTTATATCTTTGAAGTCGCTTGGAGGTAACTGCTAGTTTTTGTTTTAAGGTGTCAAGGAATTCTATTAAATTTGTGTTTATCGTTTCGTGGACAGAGTGTATTTTATACTTATTTAAAATTACTTCGATTTGTTTGCATACCTTCCTGGTTCTATTTCCATTAATGTACTGTGTTAGTTGACCTATCCTTTTTCTTAAATCTTCTATTTTTCTTTCTAACCTGATTTGCCATTTTGGTTTTATTTTTTTAACACTGGGTTGTGCAGCATTTTCAGCCCCTAAATTCACAATTTTGGCGCCATTCATTTTAGCCGCTGTTAACGCCGCACAGTATATGGAGGTTTGGAATGATTCAAACGTGGTATCACTATTTATATACTTTGGCAAAATATTATTATTTATATAATTGACGATTTCAGCTAACTTTCTAGATGCTCTCTGTCTTGGTATATATGGTCTATTTAAAGGATTTGTGGGCGTATATAAAAGTAAGGCATCTTCAAATGCCTTATCAATATTCTTACCTATCTGTAAATTTCTCTGGGTCAAAACTTGTGCTTGTGTTTGTGTTGTGTTTAGTTGGTAATCTGTTACTGTCATGTTTTGTGATTCCGATAACGTGAGCAAACAAGAAGCGAAAGATTCACCAGTAAGGATATTTACTTCGTTTTGTGTTCTAGCAAGATTATTTGTAATTGTGTGGTTTTGTGTAGTTGTAATTATTTCCCTTTGGATGTTTCCTTGACAGAATAACTGTTGTTTTTCTATTTCAACTTCCTGTCTTATTTCCTGTATTCTACTTTCAGGTATCATTTTATTGTTAATAATTGCCCTACGTTGGTCTGACAGTCTCTGTTCCGACAACTGAGATAAGTGTGGGTAAATTTCGAGAAACTTATCCCTTAACTTTTTTCGGTATGATGTTACATTGGTTTCAAGTTCAGTGATATCAAAATATATACGTATTATAGCCTCATTTATTTCATTCGACCATCTCTTTCTTTCCTCCGTTTTTGTAATCTCTTGACTAGGGGGTGTATTTTCCTTAACATATTTTGCAACTTCAGATCTAATTTCATCAAGTATGGTTGGTGAAAGTAATTTATTGTTAACTATTGCTCTTCGTTGGTCCCCTAGTCTTTGTTTTGATGCGTTCATTTCAGGAAATTTGGTGGCAAAGGTTTGGTGTAGTGAGTTTAAGTATCCTCGAGTATTGGTTTCTAATTTTGTAACTATAAGATATGTGCGCCATATGAACATGTTCATTTCTTGTGTCCATTTCTTTCTAACGCGGGTTTGCCTAGTAGTGGGTTCGGGCTTAAAAGCTTGTGCTTCTCGAACAACATCTACTAAGGGTGATAGAGATGATGAAGTAGATGATGATGAATCGGATGATGAATGGTATGAAAGATGACTGCTTGAAGATGATTGTATATGATGTGTAACGATTTCGGCTGTAACCTCTTTATTGGCAGGAGCCCGCCTGATCAACTCCTCACCACCGATGGTTCGCATGCTGGAACATCCAGCATCGGCTCCAGATGCGCCCCGGCGACCCCCGGGCAGCGACCGCAAATTATAAACTTTTTTATCCATTGTAGCTCCATTGAAATAAAAGGGTTTGGGATTTTTGGTTTGGGAAGGTCAGCTTAGATGGTATGAGCTTATTTAAAGTGTCTCTTTAGTAGTGAGAGTAGATGGCCAGATGTTATGGCTAGTATTAGTCCCTGCTTCCCGTAAGCCCCCACCGCGACAAGGTAAATTCCTGGGGGTTATTATTATTATTATTATTAATTTGTCACGGCATCAGTACTTTCCTCGCCCAGTGACGCTGTCAAGACCAGCAATACACAGTCCGAAGCAAAAGGACGAAACCATGACGTATTGCTAATATAATATCAATCAACAATTACCTGGATATCATCACGCCTGCCACCCATAATGATTTCAAAAACAAGCCAATCTTCTTCATTAGCGGTTTTCGTATCTGTATTCCGGACAACAGTACGAAGGGCAGTGTTCAACGTTGTTAGAACCGGTTTTAATGTGGTCTGATGGTAGAAAAAGTATTAATTAAGCTTTTGCACTTAATTACGCCCACGTGAATGTGGTTTTTGTGAGGCATCTTTATTAAAATAGAAATGGTTCACTTCTCTTGTTTTTTTGGCGGTAAACATTCTTCGCAATCAATTCGGTAATGAGTGAAAGGGCAATAGACAGACAGAGTATCTTTCACAGCTATCGTAATATTAATCTATGTGAATTTCGTGAGACGTGAATTTCCAGTCCTGTAGTGCGTGTTAAATCCAACGGGAACCTAACATTTATCCGGGATGATAAGTATTTAGGTAACAAACTATTTGTGTGCCAAATTTTATCCTAAAAATCCTCCCTTGCTCGCGTGCTCGCTCATTTGCTTGTAGTAGGCTCGATACACACACGCACACACACACACACACACACACACACGCACACACACACACACACACACACACACACACACAGCATACGGCATTTTGTTACAAAATATAAAAAATTAATCCAAACTGATAAACTTTTCGTTTTTGATGTCAAAAAATAAAATTGTTAATGTAACAGACTTACTGTCAAACCCAAACGCTCTGACGCGTAATCCGCTATAGGAACGTAGACTATATCCTAGAATGTTTGATAAAACTTAAATAGCAGTTTATTACTGTCCAGCTGTTGGGCAAAGACCGCTTTCTCCTGTTACGGAGTAGAGTTAGAACTCTTAGCCACCACGCTGTTCGACTGCGAGTCGGATATACATGGTTTAGAATTCCTTTGAAGATATGCAGGTTTCCTTACGATGTTTTCCCTCTTAGTAAAGCACGAATTATTAAGCACTTAACATAGGAAATACTAAAGGCTCATTGGTTGTCTGTTGATCATTGATTATCTTTAACCAATGAGCGTTCTATATTTGGTAACATGAATTTGATCAAAGTTCGAGAAACCGGGGGTTAGAGTGTTCAGCAATATTTGATTAAGGACTAGACGTTTCTATCCAATGACGTCTTATAATATTGGATTTTTTCAGTTTTTTTAAAGGTTATTGTAATCTATACTGATTTTACAGAGCTGAAGCTTTTTTTACACGACCTAACTGATGAATGATAAGCATAGGGTTTGCCTGATGGTAAGCGGTCACCGAAACCTATGAATGCGATACTTGAAGTATCACCGATCCTAGATATAGGAAGGAAGGGATAAGCAGAGAACAAAAGAGGGAAAGGAATTGTATTGCAATCTCAGATGCCCCTTATCTCTCACGGAGTATTTTTTTTATGTTATAAGTTGGCTAACAAGAATACGGCCCACCTGATGGTAAGTGGTTGCCGTAGACTATGAGCGCTTGAAGCACCATTAGTAGGTACCACTCATGCGTTGTCAACCTCGAGATATTGGTTCTTAAATCTCCTTTGCCCAGTAATTTCACTAGCTCATAGTGCCCTTTCAGCCGGAACACAATAATGCCTAAGACACTACTGCTTGGCGGTAGAATATTGTAGACTGCGGTGGCATCTACCTAACCGGCCTCTTGCAACAAAAGACCTACCAACAGTGTGACTGATTGCACTGCTGGAATAATCTCTGCTGTGACAGAGGTTATCCCAATAGCGGGCGATGGGGTCGTCACATGCCGACGGTGGGATGTAATAGCCTTCTTATTACATCATCATTTTTATTTAATTATAAAAATTGCGATGAATGACGATTTTAACATGAGTAAATAATCTTGTCCTGGGTGTTTGTTATGTATAAAGACTAGAGATTTGTATTTTAATATTTAAAAAACGCATACATTAACCACGATTTCAAAGTTTCTTCCCGTTTGTGGGTCCTGTAAATAGTTTTTGTTTATAATAATGTTATATTCTATTTTATATTACGTTTATTGATATTTTGTTATTTATTAATAAAAAAAACAATAAATCTTAAAAGATATATTATTATAACTTACGGTTACTTTCGCCAAACCATCACCTGTTTCATTCTAAATAAAAATTAAAACTTATAAATAAACTTATTAATGGTTTTTTATGTAATTACGTTGTCAAACAATCTATGTGAGTGTTTACAACACCAGACATAAGTGTCACTCACCCGTTGCCAACCCTCGAGTGGAGGGAGAACTAAATCTCTTTTACCCAGTAATTTCACCAAGTAACCGCTGAAGGTCCAATTCTTAAGCCTCTAGAGAAAGAGACAATTTCCATTATCTCCTATTTTCCCTCTGTTAATAATCCTTGGTTCAGATACATAGCAACAATTGGGTTTCTCAATCCGTTATGCTAAATCTAAGTGAATATCCTATTTAATTATATAAATGCGAAAGTTTGTTTGTTTGTGACGCAAACCGCTGAACCGATTATGATGAATTATTCTATTTATACAGAAGGTACCTTAGATGGACGCAAATAAGCAATACCATGTCAACCCACAAAATTGAAAAAACTGAGTTATATATACAGAAGTGTTGGTAAATGGCTGAAGAACATTTTTCTTTAATATTTGTAGAGTTTTAAGCTATAAAACTTCTAAAAAGCCATTTTTAATCATGCCATTGTTTTATGTTAAACGTTTTGGGTTATATTATATACGAAATATACAGTTTGTATACTTATTTTTGTGAAAATAAGTATAAATAACTTACATAAATCTGAAATTGCCAAAAACTTGACCAATACATAAAAAAAAAAAAGCAAGTTGTTCAAAATTTTCAAACGCGTTTTTACCAAAATGACATTCGTGTGCGTTGACATGGTATTGCTTATTTGCGTCCAGATACGGTAATAGGTTACTTTTTATCGCAAAAATTAAACTTGTAATAAGGCAAGTGTTGTGTATGCGCCCGAGTGGTCAAGCAGTCAGTCGTGCTCTAACCGTGAGCGAGTGCGGACGCGCTTTGGTTGTTTATTACTACTGGTTGCTATTTCGTTGATTATTACTACATTACCGGGTATAATCTGAAAGCCTGTTTAGTGAACATTACAGGACGAAAGATTGTTTTTAATCAATTATTTATATATTGCGAAATGCACCACATTTCACATGGGTGAAGACGCGGGTAGAAGCTAGTTATTATGTAGATAAAACATACGCTTATGATATGTAGATATATAGAGTGTGAATTTAATACTTACGGAATATAATGGCACCCATCGTATAGGAGCTTTATAATCATCCTAATGACAGTCAAAATAATCACGATTAATAATTACATCCTCAGTAGTTCAAGAGTAGAAAGACCGACTTCGCTCCGTTAACGCGAGAGTTGTGGGTTCGATCTTGACCACCTTTGGATGTCGTCTTTAGTAGTATATTAGTAATACCTTGAAAAAAAATGTTGATATTCTTTTAAAAAAAAACAAAGCTATCAAAACGATTATGAAATAATCTTTAAGCTCTTCGATTTTGTCCTTATAAATTCGGACCCCAAGTACAAATTGAGAAAACTGTGTTTTGTTTAAATTTACTATATCTTTCTTTATCTTTGCCTTTGTCTATAAAAGGTTGTTTTCGTTTTGAAATTGAAAAAAATAAATTAAAATCACCTCCGTTGGTAATTCCTTCAGAGTCCATTTTTTATTTGCCTCTTTTACTGTCTAAAAAAAAATACAATTGATATCAATAAAACATATAAAAATATGATGAAAACCGTTGTGGCGCAATGGCAGCGAGCCTGCCTTAATGCGCAGGCCGATGGTTCGATTCCCGCTCGGAGCATAGTATGTATTGACAATGCAAACATATTTTCCGGTTTGTGTGTATTTGGGTTTCTTTGTATGTATTTCCGGACCTCGACTAAGGATATCACTATCCTAGTGGGAACGTTGAGTGTCCAGCGTTTATTCATTTATTTATTATTATAAACGCTAAATACCTAACGCCCCCATTAATATCCTGTGTCAGGGGTCCGGAAATATGCACAACGGCAAGGACAAACACCCAGACCGGAAAACATTCCTGTATAGTCAAAACAAACATTTGGAACTAGACATTCTAGAGGTTCAAAACCGTTAGTTAAATAAAGTTAGATTAAGAGTTAATCAATAAAAATATATATGCTATATTTTAAAAAGCTTTTCATTATGCCTTTTAAAATTAAACTTACATGATATATAGGATAACTTTCCATTGATTCCTCTTTATTAAAGACCTAAATTTTTAAAATTAAATTAATGATATCTCAAATCTGACTACTAAGTGTATACTAGGGTGATTAAAAAGAAAAAAATTTTCAATTCCAAACAGACTTAAAAGTTTTTTTTGGGTGTAAAATTATGTAATTAAAAAAATGCGATGCGGACAATCGGATGCGAATTTTTTTATACCCAAAAGAAACATTTAAGTCTGTTTGGAAGAGAATAAAAAATTTTTTTTTTTATAAACCTAGTGTATATAGTCGACAGTAAAATTTAATAAATAAATATAATTTTATTACAAATAATTCTACATTGATTTAGAAAGAGAGAAAATTTGTATATTTTAATTATATAGAAATTATATTTACATTTGAAGGAAAATTTTCATTCATAGACAGAAACGGTGGTATTTGCATACCCAGTCCTTCTTTGTTTAAGGCCTTAAATTATTCAGTAAATTAATTGAATACAATAATATAATTGGCAATTAATTCGAATATGGAATACAGAATCAGATTACCAATACTTACATTAATGGGACTATCTCCACTTGATGGCGGAAAAGGTGGTATTTGCATACCCAGTCCTTCTTTATTTAAGGCCTAAAATTATTGAGTAAATTAATTGAATACAATAATATAAATTGGTAATAAATTCGAATATGGAATACAAAATGATATTACCAATACTTACATTAAGAGTATTATCTCTACTCGATGGCGGGAAAGGTGGTATTTGCGTTCCTAGTCCTTGGCTTAAGGCCTAAAATTATTCAGTCAATTAATTGATTGTTTTTTTATTTAATGATGGTTGGCAAACAAGCATGCGGTCCGCTTGATAGTTCGCACCGCAACCTATGAATCACATCACATGCATCACATCACATCACATCACAATCACAATCACATGCGCGTTGCCAGCCGAAGGAACAAGAAGGAAAGGCTAAGAAGGGAAAAAGGAAGGGAATAATTATACGTAATTTCTACTTACATTTAGTGGAAAATTTCCATTAGAATGCGGGAAAGGTGGTAGTTTCATCCCCAGTAAATCCATATTTAAGGCCTATAATAATGAAATGATTTAATTAACTACAATATCATACTCTTTGGTTACGAAAACTAATGTCAAAATATTTCAAAGAGTCGATAAAAATGTATTTAAATAAATATATAACTATACATCTAGTACTATATTCAGCGATTTGAGGCGATGTGGGTAGCAGCTAGTCCGCTTTTAACATCAACGGTTGCGGGTTTGATTGCGGGCAGATGTTTGCATTGATCTTACAAATATCTGTTTCGGTCTGAGCGTTTGTCCGTGTGGGTCTCTCCACCGTGTCTCGGAGAGCACGTTAAGCAGTCTGTCCCGGTTGTTATCAAAACATCTGATAATCGTTACCTCTTGATACTGTTACTTGACGCCGATTTTCTGTGAGAGGGCAGTACTTTTCCGGTCGGCCCTTTTATGCTGAGAGAAGCATGGCTCTACTACCGTTAAAATAAGTTTATTTCTGAAAATTTTACATGTTACAAGTTACATGTCATTAAGCTTACATGCTATGTTTAGTTATACATACATAATTGCTGAACTTATTAACCTTTGCGGGTTACTTAGATAACCTGTGTTAAGGTTAATATGCCATCCCCTATTGAAAGTATTATATGATACATACATGCAGATTTCACAATAAATGTTGATTATAGTAACATGGTGAATCTAAATTGTAACAATAAGAAAGTTTAATTACTATGCGCTATGTCTGCGTGCGTGTGTGTATGTGGGTGTCTGTGTGTGTGTGTGTGTGTGTGTGTCTGTGTGTGTGTGTATGTGTGTGTGTGTGTATGAGTGGGTGTGTGTATGTATGCGTGGCTATGTAAAATCATACTATTTATCTATATATATTGATTAAAATATTTTTCAGTTTCATCATATGTTTTCGTAAGAAAGAGACGAGTTATATTTTTTTACATTTAACATAGGGCATGCTGTACACAAATATCTCGCGGTTAATTCTGTTATATAAATAAGGGCCTAGATAATAAAAGTAATGTTTAATAGATTTAAATTTTGTAAAGGGTACGACACAAATCAGGTCACAACGCCGCTTAGATTTATGATTTACCTGGTATGGCGTTTTACGGTGTTGTTGAAGAATAGTGTTCACAATAAATAGTTGTCTCACAGTGAGTACGTTACATTCTCTATACAACTGTGTAGTTGGATAAAGAAGTGGTTTAAATGAACTAACCTTAAGTATGGCTCGTTGCGCGACTTCTAGGGGTTTCAATGTTGTTTTAGGAACACCACCCCAACATGATATACAGTAAGATATCAGAGACTGGCATAAGGCGTAGTATATTTTGCGTATTACAAAAGTATTAGCAATATCACGCAGATTTTTAAAAATATATATTAACTTACGTACTCGACCATAAGGGTATCAATGTGTGCTTTAAAGTTTAATAGCTTATCTACAATGATACCAAGATACTTGATATTATCAGTCGGGATAATAAGAGGGCATTGGCAACTATGAGTAAAGAAACAAGAATGGGCAACGAGAACTAAAAGAGTTTTTGGTTGAGAGGCTGGCCGGATAGAAAAATTAATAAATTTGGTTTTGGAGGCATTTAGGGTAAGGAAATGGGTAAGAAGCCAAGAGTTAATAGTATCAAAGCCTCGTTGAGCTATATCTTGAAGCTCGGTCCAGGAATCACCAAAGAAGGTTAGAGCAGTATCATCTGCGTAGGAAACGGTGCTGCCATTATAAAGGGATATGTTACACAAGTCATTTATAAAAATGCTAAATAGTGTAGGACCGATTATACTTCCTTGTGGAACGCCGTAGGATATGGGAAGCTCATCACTATAGTTATCGTTTATTTTTACTAATTGTGTTCGGCCAGAGAGCAGGCTGCGAAAGAACTGAAGTTGAGTGTTTCTGATACCTATCGCTTCTAGTTTTAACATAAGTATAAAAATTGGATCGGTGTCGAAAGCTTTGCAAGATCGACGAATATTGTCAGAACTTTATGGCCTTTATTGAGGTGGTCAACAATAAAACTAGTTAGTTCATGAACCGCATCTACTGTACTTCTATTTTTACGAAAGCCAAACTGATGTGACGAGATCAAATTATGCTTCTCAAGGTAACTGACTAGTCTATTATTAGTAATACGTTCAAGTACCTTTGACAGGACAGGGAGAACAGCGATAGGTCTATAATTATTTATACAAGTGTTTATTCCTCCTTTAAAAATGGGGTGTATGATTGCTTTTTTAAAGATGCGGGAAAGAACCATTTATGAAACATAGATTAAATATATGAGATAGAGTTGGTGCTAAAATTGTTGCATACCTCTTAAGAATGATGGGAGAAATGCCATCCCATCCTGCCGCTGTAGCAGATTTTAGAGAGCGGATAATCGTAATAATTTCATTAGTATCAGTAGGCTCTAAGACAAATGATGAAAGATTCCTGGTTGAGGTCGTCGGAGAAGGTGGTGCATTCGGAGGAAACTGGTTTTTAATTTTAGAGGCTAATTCACTGGCAATATTTACGAAAAAGTGGTTGACCTCATTGCATGCCATTTTTGGAGAATCTGAAATTGTCAGTAAGACTTGAGAATTATTTTGCTTGGAGTCTGTGGTTTCAATGACCTTTTTAAATACGTCCCATATACGTTTAGAATTATTTCCCGCTTTAATGAATTCCTGAGTATCATAAGATTTTTTAGCTTGCTTTAAGATTTTGCTGCAGTAATTCCTATATCGTGAATAAGTGAGTTTAAGAATCATATTATCAGGTGTTTTTTTAAGCTTTTTATATAACATATCCCTATTACGAAGACATTTTAAAATACCTGGGGTTATCCAGGGTCTAAGTATCCTTTGTTTAGAGGGTACTTTGATAATTCTCGCAAAATCGATGGCGGTTGTTAATAAATGTATTAATAAATTTGTAGCTGTTTCCGAATTCGACATGTTGAGAATTGAGGAAAAGTCAGACTGTGCAATTGCAAGATCTAAAGATTTATAATCTACTTTCGATATTTTTTTAACCGTCTGGAGTAGATTTTTATCGTGTTTTATTCCTATCAAAGTCGAATTATGATCAGTAACGGTAGAATCGAGAACGAAAGTTTTAGTCAAGAGTTTCGTACGTAATAAAATATGGTCTAGACAATTAATTCCTCTAGTTGGAAACATGTGGGCTGGCAGGAAACCATGAAAGGCCAGATTGTTAAGATAGTTATGTGAGCGTGAGTTAGAAGATGATGATTTAATGTCTATGTTTATATCGCCAGTTATTACCACTGATTGAAAATTATTTAAGGAAGAAAGAATATTATTTAATGACAAAAGAAACAAATCAATGTTGTCATTTGATGGGGAACGATAAATGCAAATAAGGGCAATATCATTTGAGTTGAGTTTAATTATCAAACCTGATGCAGAATTTTTGAAGTCTAATTCCTCATAAGTGAAGCAGAAGGTCGATTTTATATAAACGATCACTCCGTCACTCTGGTTTACGTGTTTAGTGGTTTGACACTTTGTATAATTAGGAATTTGAGGAGTAATTTGATTATTATTACATTCAAGCCAACATTCTGTAAGAACCATAACATCACAATCATAATCCAAGCGTGCGAGTAGACTAGCAAAGTTTAGGTAATTACAGTTTATAGATCTTATATTTTGTGTTAAAATTAAGAAATAGTCTTCAGGGTTCTGCAAAATCAGTCTTGAAGTCTCTGGCGTACAAGTATAAGCATCAGATATAATAAATTTATCGATATTATCAAAAATACCTTGTATAATCATTGCAAGGCGTAAAGTAGTTTTGGGTAAAAAAGTTGTAGTAGGATATTAACATAGTTAAAATCTGGGGGAAAAAAATATATAAAATTAACTAACTTAATAATTAAAAAGACAATTGAAACGGGTATGGGTTTGTCGTTTCGCATGTTAGCCAGTAATTTAATTTTTAATATAGTATACATACGTATTAATGTAGTATTTATTTTTAGTGAAGTATGTGTATATGGTAGTGTACTGTGTTTGTTACGTGGATAAGCGGTGTTTTTAGTAATAGACCAATATCTTAGAAAATCACATTTTATGGAGGTAAATAATATGATTAAATTATAAAAACAAAAATGTTTTATAAGTGTGTAGTAAGTGTTTAGTATATTATCATGTAGATTAAAAAAGTGTGTATTTGAAATTAAAGTGTTTTTAGCGCTTACATAAATAAAAAATAAAAATCTGTAACTTAATACTAATATACCAAATAATGTAACAATATGCAAGTGGTTGTAATACACGTACATAAAAACAATATAATCTAGTCACATTTTTCCTAATTGTTGTAGTTGGAATTCATTTTTTACTATTATGTAATTACAACCAGCGTCTTTTCTTAGTAAGATACGCCCGTTAGAAGTCCAACAAAACTTATATTGATGTGACTTAGCGAATTCTCGGGTAATATAAAAAAGTTTTCGTGCAGGAAGTGTCAAGAGCTCTGCTATATATACAGGTGTGTTTAAAATAATTGAATAATAATGTACATTGGTACAAATTCAAATATGAAATTCAAAATGAGGTTATACAATGGTAGAGTCATGCCATTTCCAGCACAAATAGGCCCGTTCGACCTAGAAAGTACTACCCTCTCACAGAAAATCGGCATAGAGTAACTGTACTGTTGCGTGTCGTGCGATTAGTGAGAGCGCCGGAGGCCCAATCTCCCACCTCTCTATACCTTTAATTTTTTCCCTTCTCAACCCTTCTTTCTTGTCCTTTGGCTTGGCAGCGCGCATGTGATACTTAAAGTATCGCTAACGTTCATAGGTTGCGGTGACAGCTTACCATCAGGCGGATCGTATGCTTGTTTGCCAACCGTCATGAACAAAAAAGTTATATAGAGTCGATATAAAATTTTTTGAAGTTAATACTATATACTTGTCACTATAGAAAGTTATTAAGCCCCCATTAGTACAATGATATCCTGTATCGGGGGTTCGGAAACATACACAAAGACAAGGACAAATACACTCAGACCGGAAAATATGCCTGTATGGCCATTACAAACATCTCCTACGAGCGAGAATCGAATCCGCGACCTGTGGCGCTTTTTTTTTTTTTTTTTTTTTATGTTAGAAGTTGGCAAACAAGCATACGGCCCACCTGATGGTAAGTGGCTGCCGCAGCCTATGAGCGCTTGCAGCACCATTAGTAGGTGCCACTCGCGCGTTGCCAACTTCGAGATATTAGTTCTTAAATCTCGTCCGCCCAGTAATTTCACTACAGCGTACAGTGCCCTTCAAACCGGAACACAGTAGTGCCTAAGCACTACTATTTGGCGGCAGAATATTGGACACTGCGGTGGTACCTACCTAGCCGGCCTCTTGCAATAAAAGACCTACCACCAGTGTGACTGATTGCACTGGTGGAATAATCTCTGTTGCTTAATGCAGGTTCGCTACCGCTGCGCTACAACGTCGTTAAGTTATATATTTACACACATAGTAAAAACTTTATGACCATGTTTTCAGGTTATATACTTACATTGGGAGGAAACTTTTCATTCATGGGCGGGAAAGGTGGCATTTGCATCCTCAGAGCTTTATTAAAAGGCTGAAATGTTGAAATAAATTATTTGATTTAAATAATATACATCGGTAGCAAGTTTTAAAGTTGTTTTTTTGAATTTAGCAATGCTTTTTTTAAGGTATTACTAATATTTCTATTGCCCCTCCAAATAAGCTCGAAGCTTGCGCTAGGAGAGGGATACGACAATAGCCCAAGGGGGTCAGGATCGAACTCACGACTCTATTGATGATTTAAATAAACTAAATAAATAAACGCTACACACTCAACGGCCCCCATTAGGATAGTTATATCCTGTGTCGGGGGTCCGGAAACATTAATGACAAGGACAAACACAACCAGACCGGAAATCATGCCTGTACGATTAATACAAACATCTGCTCCGAGCGGGAATCGAACCCGCAACCGTCGAGGTTTTTGCTTTATAATTATTATAGGTATATTTACCAGTAAATTTTCCATCGTAGGCTGGACATCTTCTGCTTGAATTCCCATTCTTTCATTTTGTTTTAATACCTTGAAATTTTTAAATAAAACCTTTACTTTACAGTAGAATATTAAATACAAGCTAAAAACGCGCATGTGTAAGTACTAGGGCTGTACAATTTAGGCGGCTTAGCCGGCTAACCTGGCTTAGCTTAGCTAATAATAATAATAATAATAAAGACATTTATTCATCAAGCAAGCATAATTATAAATTGTTACATCGATTAGAACTAACATTAACCATTAAGTACTGCTTGTGAAAAGGCCATCGACTCAGCTTACAGCTGCTTTTCAGTCAAAGCCTGTACAAATGCTGCCAGCACGATGTGTAGATGCTTAGGTACAAAATAAAGCTTAAGTAGAAAAAGAAAAATTAAAAATAATGAAATAGGCTAAAGGCTAACCAGCTTAACGGCTAATTTTTGTATTCTGGTTAATTTGTAGGAGAATTAGAATAAATTTTGATCCTATGATTTGCTATGCTTCTTCGTCCTAGCATTATTCCCGGTATTTTATTTTATCCAGGGTCTGCTTATTACTCTTATCCGGATTTGACAGGTTACTAGTTTTTACACAGAGCGATTGCCATCTGACCTCCGCAACCCCATGGGCGAACCAGTTACTCATTGCATAAGAGCAATTTACTTATCAAGAGTTAACGATTATTATCAGATATTTTTGTGATAGTAACCGGGACCGACAGCTGTTCTCCGAGGCACGGTGGGGAGACCCACAGACAAACGCCCAGACCAAGACAGAAATTTAACAAACATCTGCCCGAGCGGGAATCGAACCCGCAACCGTCAAGACTAAAGGCAGACAGGCTACCCACAACGCCACAACGGTGCTTATGGTTTGCTATGGAATAGTTGTTAATCTGAATTAAATTAATAGACGCTCATAGCCGGTTTAACTCACTAGCTGATCAACGAACAGTGTGCTAAGCCACTTTAGTATTAGGGAGCGGTCGGTATGTGGGTGACAGGTAAAGTAGATACAGACGCGATCAAAATCAAAATTATTTTTATTCAAGTAGACTTTTAAAAGTACTTTTGAATAGTCAAACGCTACCGACGGTTCGGAAGGTTGATTCCATAGAGAAGAACCGACGAGAAACTCGACAGTTACTCTTTTAAAATATATGTTTTTTACAATTTTATTCTTTAATATAAAGTTTGGTTCTTGAATGAGATCCAGCAATATTAAGAGTTGCAAGCATTTTTATCAGACAAATAAAAAATATTCCTCTAACGAATAGGCTTTATTGATAAGTTTATTTTTTATGTAGATTTGAAACTTGTTTATTGGCAGTTCCAATAAGCAAACAGGAATTTTGTTAAAAATGCGAATACCTAGCCCCTTAAAAGAATTACTGACTTTTGGTATGATAAATGATCACGTAATACATTTAACAACAGCGCCTAAAGTTAAATAACCAGTCACCCATCCATTTACCGACAGTGGTTGAAGTTACCGAATCAGTCGCTCATCCACGCATTGACCTGGCCTGAAGTTACATGGTCACCCATCTACAAATGCATGGTGTTGCAAGCGTTCATAGACTATGACAACAGCTTACCATTAGGTGGGTTGTATGCTTGCTGGCCTACTGGAATTTCATTACTTACTTCTAATTTCTTTAGGGCCATATTCATAACTTCTTTACCGGACACCTGAAATTTAAAATTTACGGCATTTTTTTTTTCGGAATGTGTATTGCTGTTGGCCCTACTGGCCTTGACAGCGTGACCTTCGAGTACAGAGACTCAGCCGTGATAAAGGGCAGCCCTCACGGGGGCTCAAATTTGATTCCGTCCTTAGGGTGCCACCTGCAAAGCCGAATCACGGCTAAGGACGTCATCGGAGATGGAAAAAATTTATGGTATGGTAATAATAAACGCTACACACTCAGCGGCTTCCATTATGATAGTGATATCCTGTGTCGGAGAGCACATAACTATCAAGAGTTAACGATTATTATCATATTCTTTGATAACAACTGCTATCGACAGTTTAACGTCCTCTCCGAGGCACGGTGGTGAGACCCACATTTGCTCTGGATGGGAATCAAACCCGTGATCGCCGAGGTTCAAAGCGGGCTTGCTACAACGGTAGTCCAGTGAATTTATACTACAATTTTGACAACGTTGCCTGGCAACGGTATGTGTTCCGGTCTGAGTGAGTTTGTCCTTGTCATTGTGGGTGTTTACGGACCCCCACACAGGATATGGGTTGGGTCTCGTTGAGTGTGTAGCGTTTAGTGTTTGTTGTTATTACTGTGCAAAAGAAATATAATACCAACTCAAAAAAAGAACCTTTCATGTTTAAAGCAGAATGATTACGTACATTTCAACGCCTTAGCCTTCTCACGTTTATGCAGTATTAAATAAAAGCGTATAACAAAGAACGTGCAAAATCCTAAGATTTTTTGCTTTAATGAAATAAATGAGCAAATATTTATAATAATTACTAGCTTCTGCACACAGCTTCAGTCACGGGAAAAACGATATAACGAGGCTTTTTATGTTATATAGAAATGCTCTATTTTGAGTCCTCATACAAAATTGCATCCCATAAATGGCAAATAGAGCTAGATCTATATCAAAATTCATTATAATTGCGTTCAGAAAACTAACTTTCACATAATTTGTAATATTAGTTTTATTATTCATAATACACTTACAAAAGTTCTTGAGTTAGTGCGTTTTTTTTCCTATAAAATTAAAAAAAAAATTGAGTGACAAAAACTTTAAGCAACGGAACCCTTTATGAAATAAATGTAGCTTAAGTAACTCCTTATAACATCTGCCATTTCAAGTCCTACAAGTTCAACCCATTCTGTGATTGCCGGAACAAAACGGACTGGCAGAAAAAAAAAATAACATAAATAAAAATTAAAAAAGTTATTTTATATTACATTATTTATATTTTTATAAACGGCCTCAACAGGTAAAGTGGCCTGAAGAATATAGATATAAAATAGGGGTATCTTTTCTTTCGCATTTCACTACATTTCACTACGCTACTACTGGCGTTGCAAGCTTCTATAGGCTATGGTAGCCGCTTTCTGGCTACGTCGCCCTTGGCTCTCTGCCTTTTCACCTGCGTGGTGGGGTGGGGAAGGGTGTTGACTGGGACAATGGTGGCATCTTATGATGATGCTTTCGTTCCTCAAGTCCTCACCCTCGGGGCTTTAAAAAGGGCACCCTTAGGTCGTGATTACACAGGGTGACGTCACCTGTGTGCCCATCACGCGGCCTAGACCAATTGTCGTAATGACAGCCACCCAGACTGAAGTCACAAATTCAAGCAAAACCATCCACTTTGAGTAGTCGAATGCTAATTCTAGGAAGAAAAAAGACCTCATCTTACCTCATCATCTTCGCTCGCCCAGTAAGCTTCCATCTACATAATTTTTACCATGAAAAAAAAAAATTAACGGTACACACTCAACGACCCGTTAGGATAGTTATATCCTGTGTCGGAGTTCGGGAAACGTACACAGTAATAAGGACAAACACAACTGGACCGGAAAACTTGCGTATATGGTCAATACAAACATCTGATCCGAGCGGGACCCGCGACCTGTGGCGTTTGAGGCAGGTTCTCTATCGCTGCACCACAAGGTCGTCGTAAATACAATAAATAAAATATTTATATTATTATATTAATATTTCTTATAACAAGGTTTTTGAAAACGTTATTTCTTAATAGCAAGGTCTGAATACTTCTTCAAAAATAAGGTATTCAATAATTGTATATGGAAGTTCTTTTTACTAGTGTTATTTTCCAGGGTCTGCTTACTCTTACCCGAACTTGAGAGTATACTAGGTTTTACACAAAGGTTTTACCATCTGACCTACGCAACCCGCACGGCAACCCAGTAATTCAATTTATAGGAGTAAATTACCTATCAAGAGTTAACAATAATAATAAATTATAGATGTTCTGTGATAGTAATCAGAATCGATACCTAGCGTATTCTCCGAGGCCACAAGGACAACGCCCAAACCAAAACAATTATTTGTAAGATCAACATTTGTTTTAAGCGGGAATCGAATACCATGCCATAACAATCGTAACAATTAATAGCGAATCAACTCAAAAAAAAAAAAATTATTACCTTCAACCTTAGTTTTGTGTTAAAATATTATATTATATCTAGAAATACTTACTCCCAGGCTCGGTCTACCCGTAGGTCTAGCATTCTATAACAGATATTTATTTTAATAATATTTGTATATATTTTATTATTTTACTACAAAATTGAGCAGCAGTTCGTAGAATACACCTAATTCACTAAATTTCTTATGGACGGAGCCATTAGTCTCCGTACGAAGAGAAGGACAAAGAGACAGACGGGTCGAGGGTGAGACGGATAGACGGACTTATGGAGATACGGACAGACGAACAGACCAGTTTTAAACAAATTGTTGGTATCGACTGGGGAAGTACTACCCTCTCCCTGAAAATCGGCGTAGAGTAACGGTAGCACTAGATTCTGTTTCGTTTTGTACTATGACCGGAGGCCTTATCTCCCACCCCCTTTGTTCCCTTCCTTTTTTTTCCTTCTGATCTCCTCCCCTTCCCACGGGTTGGCGACTCACATTTGATACTTAAAGTATCGCAAGCGTTCATAGGTTGCGCTGACTGCTTACCATCAGGGGAACCGTATGCTTGTTTGCCAACCGTCATAAAATAATAAAATGCCAAAATCGGAACCCTTAAAATTGATTTTTGAATTGACTACAGTGAAATACGACGAAGTCTTAGATGTAATGTAAGTTATTTTTAATAGAGTTCTTACCATAATGTACTGTCTTTCATTTTTTTTCATTGGCGGAGGCTATTAAAAAAATATTTAAAAATTATATATTCTTATTTAATTTTTAATATTTTTATTAAATATACTTCCCTATCATAAACGTACCGTATTGAGATCTTTTGACCATTTCTAATAAAAACAAAAATATATCTGTAGTAACATTAACATAAAATATTATAAACTAGCGGCCCGCTCCGGCTTTGCACGGGTATATTAAAATATATAGCCTATGTCATTTTCTGAAAAAATGATTAAAATCGATCCAGTAGAGTTGATTTATTCATTACTGCCCGTGGCCCGCATGCGTTAAATGTAATTATTTACGACATCATATTGGAAACCTAAGGACAGAGAAAGCGACTTTGTTTTATACTATGTAGTGATAAATAAAACGCAAAGTATTATCTATAATGAGAAGATCTGAATGACATATCAAGGCCTATCTTAAACCCTTGGACCTGGAAAGCTGATACTGAAATGAAGTTTTAAAAAGAGGTTTTAAAGTTTTTATTAAAAAAACTTGAGAGGTGTCAAGGGACACCCGTTTAGAACGAAGTTCCTTTTGATTAATTAGTGAAGGAATTGTAATAAAATTTTATTTTTTGTAAGTAATAATAATATTTTTTTTGATTATTATTTATTTTGTACAAAAAACCTGCATACACTCAACAAAAATAATCGTCGCGACACCACACTGTTCAATGCGAAATAGAAAGACGAAACGAGGGAGAGAGAGAGAGAGAGAGAGAGAGACACACGCGCACGCCGCACGGCTTAAAACTATAGCCAAAAGTTTCGCAATGCGCGATAAGGAACTTCGTTCCAAAAATTTATTTACGCGCGCGTAGCCGCTGGCAGACACTAGTATACGATATTTTTAAGGACTTCATTCCTTTTCCAACGAAACAATTTTTTTTCTGAATGTGTTTCGTTGCTGGCCTGACTTTGCTTTAACAGCGTCACCAGGTCAAAGGAAAGTTGTAGAGTAGCCTGCCTTGAAAAAGGGACCTTGCTGAGGCTCAAAGATGATTGGGGTGGGTACTGCAAAGTCGGTCGACGGCCTGTGACGTCATTGGAGTACAAATATTGTATGAATACTTACAATATAACTTTTAAATTTGAGATATTATGCTCTTTAGACTTTTATATAGGGTTGTTAAATGGTAGTCTTTTAATTTATAAGTTCTATAAAGAAATGATCCTTACCATCACTTTTTTTAGATCTTCTTTCCACTGAAAAACAAATTGAAAATGTTCTAAAACTTGATACAAATAATGGATTAAGCTATTTAAGAAAATAAAGTCATGCAAATTGATGCAAAATTAAATTTTGTATATTTGTTTTTATATAGTTGGCATTCATACAAAACAACTACATGATATAACTATTACGACGACGTTGACGACGTTGTGGCGCAGCGGTAGCGAACCTGCCTTAAACGCCACAGGTCGCGGGTTCGATTCCCGCTCGGAGCATAATATGTTTGTATTGACCATGCAAGCATATTTTCCGGTCTGGGTGTATTTGTCCTTGTCCTTGTGAATGTTTCCGGACCCCGACACAGGATATTACTATCATAATGGGGGCCGTTGAGTGTGTATCGTTTATTTATTTAATACGGAGTACCTTATCACCGGGTCATAAGGTTCAAAATCGCTTGCTACCCTCTCTGTTTATTTCCTTGACGACTCGTGGGTTCTAGAAAGATGTGTTCTTGAAAGATGTAGTATAGCGTTCCGCGGACGGAATTTTCTCGAACCCGTGTTCCGCGTTATATAAGCGGCCCGGCGCGTCGACTGACTCATTCAGTTCTGAGCAACGAGCGAAGAAACTACAAGTGATACCAGTGAACAAGTGCGATAATTAGTGACCTCGGCTATTCTTTTGGACTGTGATTGACCTGTGATTTGTGAAGTTCTGTTGTGTAATCTAGATCTTAATAAAGTCTTATTAGGAGCCATTAGGTGTTTGTTTCCAAATCCGCGAAAAAGTACCTAAATACCGCACACAACGTACAGGCCTACCAATTATTAGTCTAGTGAAATATTTAATAAAAAATAAAAATGAAATTAAGAAATAAAAGACCTTTAATATAATCCATTTTTGTAATTGAATAAAAAATAATGCATGTGTGTTCCAGATCCAATTATATTATGTATATAATATTATATACTTTATTTATTAAATACTTTATTTATTTTACTTTGACACCGTTGTGGCGTTGTGGGTAGCGTGTCTGCCTTTAGTCTCGACGGTTGCGGGTTCGATTCCCGCTCGGGCAGATGTTTGTCAAAATTTCTGTCTCTGTCTGGGCGTTTGTCTGTGGGTCTCCCCACCGTGCCTCGGAGACCACGTTAAGCTGTCGGTCCCGGTTGTTATCACAAAACATCTGATAATAATCGTTAACTCTTGATAAGTAAATTGCTGTTATCCAATGAGTTACTGGTTCGCCCTTAGGGTTGCGGAGGTCAGATGGCAATCGCTCTGTGTAAAGACTAGTAACCTGTCAAATCCGGATAAGAGTAATAAGCAACCCTGGGTACATAAAAATACCGGGAATAATGCTAGGACGAAGAAGAATATTATATACTTAAATTTTATGCGTTATTTATTTCCTTTATTTATAATTTGTTTATATCATTTTAGTTGAAATTTTTGACGTATCAGCCCTATACTAAAAGTACGTTAATAGACGCTTTTAGGTAGTTGCCTTTCTGGACATATTTATTTGTTACTTATGGCCTAATTTGTCTTGTAGTTTCACAGCTGTATTCCATTATGGTAACGTTTAATTACATTATTCACTTACATTATGATTTGGATCGTCTTCTGCTTCTTCCTATAAGAAATATCAAGGTATTTAATAAAATTATATTAGTACAATAAATAACAGCTTTTTACTTTTTTTATACAGCCCACATGACTATACTCCACCTAATGGTGAGTGGAAGTAGAGGCCAAACGCATAAGTGGCTAATATCTTTGCAGCAGGCGAGCTGCAGTAGCCACTCTCGCCCTGCTCACCCGCAAGATGCAACTGGTTATACGGTTCCTCTTAATTAGTGGTCGACCAAGTGACAAAGGTTTTCAGGTTCAGTTGGCACGGATGCTCAGTTGAAATACCACAATGTGATCACCCATTTAGTGACTGATCGCGTCTAAAGTTGCTTAACCCACCAATCGCTTATCGATCAGTGAGCGCACCAAGTGTTGGTGTATGAGTTGACCTAGAAACCTGACGAGCAGTCAGTCACTTCACGAATTTTTAACAACGTACCTTGGTAGCTAAGCAGATGAACTTAAGCACTACCAGCAATACTTACTTACGGAAGTATATACGGGATTTATAATCAAATTATTCTTACTAATATTAAAAGTTAATTAATTATGCTAAATTATAGATGAATACAGTGAAACCTTCATTTTCTCTGCCATTTCCTTGTATTCGTCCATCTGTAAAATATAAAAATTAATAGATAATTGAATTATGCATAGCTTTCCTGCATTCAGTATAAGGGTCTCGACCAGGGAAGTACTACCCTGTGAAGTGGGCTCACTGCAGGAAAAGATCAGTAGTAGGTTATATAGCTTTAACCGCGGTCAGTTAAGCTATAGTAGCTTTTCAACTGTGCGTCGTTGTGTTTTGATAATATTTATAATAATAGCTGGCTATTTGATAATAATCGGAAGTTTCAGACCAGCGTTTTATAGAAGAGTATAAGTTCGTTTTTTAAAGCGTATGGGTGCGTATATACGCGACTTTTACCAACCTTAACAAGCTTATAAGCTCGTATACGCGCGTAATAATTATTAGAATAATATGCTAGTGACACTACGAAAAAAAAAGATTAAAAATAAAGAAGTATGTATATTATACAAACCTTATTGTATTTGAGAATTCGGTCTTCCTGAAAAAAAAATTTAGGAAATTAAAATAATGCCCTAAATATCTAAGTTGTATCATACAACCGACCGTCAGCTAAACGTGCTCTCCAAGGTACGGTTGGGGGACCCACAAGTATAAATGCCCAGACCGAAACAGATATTTGTAAGATCAATTCAAACATCTGTCCTAGCGGGAATTGAACCCGTAACCGTCGAGGCTAAATGCAGACTACCCCTACCCACAACATCACAACGGTGTCAATAGTGGTTATGTGTTTTTGTGTATTCTTAAAGAGGCTGCACCGATTTTGACGAAATTTTTAGCCAATCTTCATATTACGTAGTGATTGCATCAATATTAGTTTTTTAACCGTGTGAAGCCGGGCCGCGTCGCTAGTGTCTATTATTATTACACCCTCATACGACATTTGGACGCAAATAAGCAATATCATGTCAATCCACACGGATGTAATTTCGAGAAAAACGCGTTTGAAAATTTTAAACAACTTGCTTTATATGAATTTTTATGTATTGGTCAAGTTTTTGGCAATTTCAGATTTATGTAAGTTATTTTACTTATTTTCACAAAAAATAAGTATACAAACTGCATATTTCGTATATAATATAACCCAAAACGTTTAACGTAATACATAGATTGCATGATATACAAATATTAAAGAAAAATTTTCTTAAGCCATTTACCAACACTTCTGCATATATAACTCAGTTTTTTAATTTTGTGGGTTGACATGGTATTGCTTATTTGCGTCCATTTATAGTATTTAGTTCGTGTATTAAGATTCAAGAAGGCGACCATCGTCCGTGGCGTGTTTGTTTGTATGTTTGTTATTTTAATTATTTTTCGGATCGCAGTTTACCGTTATTTTTTTTCAAATGGTAGTTTCTGATATTACCGTTCACCTTGTTTGAACGGTAATCTCAGAAACTACCTAAACTACCTTATTCACTTAATAGTATTAGTATATATATATTTATATGAAGTATGCTTACCATAAAACCGATCTGGTCAATTAAGTCTCTATTCTCGTAAAACGTCCGCGAAGGATCAATGTGCTGTTGAGAAATTTGTTATTTTTATATTATATTAATATTATAAATAATAAATAAACGCTACACACTCAACGGCCTCCATTAGAATGGTTATATCCCGTGTCGGGGATCTGTAAGCACACAACGACAATGACAAACTCACCCGGGCCGGAAAACATACAGTCACTAAAAACATGTGGTTCTTAAGACAGGTTCGCTACAGAAGAAAGCAACCCCATTAAAAAATTATTTCCGGAGGAGGGTGCGCTGCTTTGGCGATCACGCCGGGCGTTAAAATTGGTTGCGCGAGCGAGGTCATAGCGTCCCGTTTCTTTGTTTTTATCTTTTTATGCCCACACATACGCACACACACACACACACACACACACACACACACACACACACACACATATACACACACACTCAAACTACAATGGTTTGTAGAATACATTTTGCATGCATTACACGACTTCTTAATGCTATACTATATCAAGTAAATATAATGTCTTCTACTAGAGGGGAGCCCACTGGTGCCTATATACAGGGAATCCTAATTTAGGCACCAGAGACTCACTGCAACTTGTTTGTTATCATTGCATCTTGTATATTTTTAAGAACCTTTTATAATGGACGCAAATAAGCAATACCATGTCAACCCACACGAATGTCATTTCGAGAAAAACGTGTTTGAAAATTTTGAACAACTTGCTTTATATGTTTTTTTTTAATTTATTGGCCAAGTTTTTGGCAATTTCAGATTTATGTAAATTATTTTACTTATTTTCACAAAAAATAAGTATACAAACTGCATATTTCGTATATAATTTAAACCAAAACGCTTAAAAATACATAAATTACATGATTGAAAAAATGGCTTTTTTAGAAGTTTTAAAGCTTAAAACCCTACAAATATAAAAGAAAAATGTTCTTCATCCATTTACCAACACTTCTGCATATATAACTCAGTTTTTTCAATTTTGTGGGTTGACATGGTATTGCTTATTTGCGCCCATGTATGCATGTAAATTTGTTTGATTAATAAAGTTTGATTAGATTTGATTTTGATTTTGATGTTTGTATTACTTACAAAATAAAGCGTTATGTACCAGCTATACTCGCAATACAGACATGAGTTGCGCTTTTGGGCTCACCTTATTTTGCACCTTGTGATCTTCTTCATACGGTCTCACCACTGGATTTGGATTAAATTTTTGTTTCATGAATCCGAATCCCTGAAAAATATTACAAAATATCATATATAAATTTGCCACTTTCTGAGGATGGTTAGTCTTTCACTATAAAATTGCTAAACGGATATGGATCAAATACGGCACGTATACTTTGTTATCTTACTCGGCAAAATGTTAGGATCCTTTGGGATTATAAAAAAAAGAGTCTATTACTAGCCTCAGTAGCTAAACAGTCACAGGGTCGACTCCGCTCCCTTAACAGGGAGTTGCGGGTTCAACCCTGACCACCTTGGGTTATTGTCGTGCCCACTGCTAGTGCAGTTACAAGCTTATTTGGAGTATTACGATTAAATTGTTATGTATTAGTAATGACTTACAAAGGCATTGCTTATGTTCTTTTGCGAAATTTTCATCAATCAAATATATAAATATAGGATGACAGTGGTGGCGTATCGAACCTTCTTCAAACGCCAAAGGAGGTGGCCTCGATTCCTTCGGAGCAGATGTCCTTGTTGACCGTACAGGCATGGGTCCGGTCTCGGTGACCTTGTGTCTGTGTGTGTTTACGGGCCCCCGGACACACGATATTACTATCCTAATGGAGGCCGTGATTGTGTGCCGTTCATTATTTATTTAATTAATCTAATAATCGCTTGGATGTTTTTTTAAAGAATATTATCAATGCGTTTTCAAGGCATTATTAATATTCCTATTACCCCTCCAAATAAGCTCGAAATTTGATTCGAAGGAGTGGGTACGACAATAGCCCAAGGGGGTTAGGATCGAACCCGTGATTCTCGCGTTAACGAAGCGGATACGGCCCTTCTACGGTTGAACTTTTGAGGCTTAATGTCATTAGTTTTAAAAGTTCATTAAGATTAATAATATTTTTAACTATTATAAAAAGTATTGTTATGAATTTTAGGGAAACAAAACATATATAAAGGATACCTCCAAATCTTGTCTGTTGAAAAATTCCGGATATCTTTGTCCAAAAACAAATGATATTAAAAAAAGACATATTGCTACTGTAACCATAGTTAATTCTACACTAATCAGTCTAGTGTAACAGATTAGAAATTTAATTACTAATTGGAAAACAGATAACCTTAATTGAAATTAAATTTTACAGTCTTAGGTTAAAACCTTTTTAATTAATGGCATCTTCTATTTAACATTCTTGACAATGGCGTAACAATAGGGTGGTAAGAGGGTTCAAATATCATGAGTCCCCCAGCCGGAAAGGGGCCTCCGGTTAGAGGGCACAGAATGATCCTAACATTTAACAGGCAAAAAAAGTATTTTCAATTTCATTGAAATTTGTAATGGAACCAAAATTGAGATTTCAGTTCAATATGCTCTGAAAATCAAGTATTTGTTAAAGCGTTTTTATATTGAAACTCTTACATCGCCTTAATCTTAATACTTTACGGTAGTAGAGTCATGCCTTCTCGACCGCGGAAGTACTACCTCACAGAAAATCGTTAAGTAATAGTATCGTTACGTACTGTTGCGTTTCGTGTGATGAGTGAGAGTGCCGAAGGTCTAATATCCCACCCCCTCGGTTACCTTCTTTTTTTCCCTTCTCCAGTCCTCCAGTCCCTCGGGTTGGCAACGTGCTTGTGATACTTCAAGTATCGCAAGCGTTCATAGGTTGCGGTGACTGCTTACCATCAGGCGGACCGTATTCTTGTTTGCCAACCGTCATGACGTAAAAGAAGCACGAGCATGACCGGTCCTGTGCCACCTACATCCAGCAAACTCTTGCTACTTTTACCAGGTCATCAGTCCTTGTTGTAGGGTCTGCTCTCGGTGCGCACGGTGGTCCAATACGTGGTCGCCTCTCGAGAACCTTTTCGCTCCAACGGCCATAGTTACTTCAATGTACGAAACTCAGTTTGTCAAAGCACAAGTTAGTTACGTCAGCTGCAGTCCGAAGATTTAAAAAAACCAAAATTTATTTAAAAATATAACTTTAATATTATTTTTTATTACAATATAAACTTAATCCTAATCTACGTTATATCCTACTCGATGTAAGAAATATAATAATAAATTTTATGTTAAAAGAATATAATTCTAAAAATGACGTCAATGTAAATGTATCATCGCGGGACCCGCAACGTTAGCGATCCCCTTGACGCATGTGTATCTAACTCCTCCACCCTTAGAACAGCAACTATTTTAGCACGTTGAGATAAAATGTGGCTGGCATCTTCCTCCGCGCATCCGATGTCTCAGCTTCATCTGAATTTTCAATAGATTGTTCAGTTGAACTCGAAGTTGTAGCTTTGTTGAGTTGTACGCATCTTCGTGATTTATAGCGATGCCATATGATGAGGATAATAAGTGCACTTGCACTTAATATGAAGATGTATAGATGTATTGTCGTATGATATATAATGTTTGAATCCAGTTTTTAAAGTTGTAAGGGCTTCTCTTGAATGATTTGATCTTGAATACTGTGAAGTCCTTACAAATCTATGGAGTTCAGGATCTTCTCTGTCGCAGACTAACTGTACTTTTGTGAGATGAGGAAAGGAGAATACGTAATGTTGGTCATCTAGCTTTTCCATTGCTTCCTTTGCTAAATTTACTGTTGTGAATTGACAGTCTTCTTCAAGCACTTGGTGGACGATGAGTTGCTGTATGCAGTCAGGTTTAGTAAGAACACGTTGGCTCATTTCCTTTTCACAGAGATACCAGTAATTAAGCTTCGGGCATTCTGCCTCCATGTACACAAACGAATTCTCGTTAATTGCTATAAAGGATATGGGGAATGAGGGCCTGTTGGTTTTTATTAGGTACTATGGACAGTTGGTAGAGATCATAGATATTTTCAGAGACTATTGGAAATTTGAAAATTATAACTATTTGCTTATCTGTATAATAGCACCCTGGCTTTATAATATCGTAATATTCTCTTAATTCTAAACTTAATATCTGATCCTTATTATATATGTTTCTTAATCTATCTATCATAAATCTTAAAGTATCGACATCTATCATAGAATGATGTGTAGTCGAAACACGAATAAAAGCTAAACTATTTTCTATCCTTATTAATTCGGCCATTAAATCCTCTACATTTTCACCTATAATTACTAAGAGCTGAGCAAATTTCGCATATTTAAGTAAACGGTTGAAAATTCTGAAATCGAGGGGGTACAAACTGCACTGGGTTTATAAATTTAGGGGTTGATTGGGGTTTCAGTCCGTCTGTACCTAGCTGTAAGTATGTAACATTTAATTCTTCTTGAACATATTCGAGAGCTTTTTCAATAGTTTCGTGACGCATGCATCGAATCCGCGACCCTAATGGTTCCTTTAAACCACGCACAAATGCTTGCTTCGTTACCTTTTTATAAAGATTACATTTTGCCTCAATCGTAGTCGGTAAATTCTCATGTAATGTAATATAAGTCATTATCGTACTGAATAGCGTTTGACAATGGCTATAAAATTCTTGAGGTGTCTTATTACCTTGTACGGCTAATGAGAGGTCGTTGTATAAAGCTATTTCGTCACGTTGGTCCGAAAAATTATTGATTAAAGAATTTCTTATGCCTAGCCAATTATCCGGTATACCATTCGAATTAATAGTAGCAGCGGCGGTTCCCGTAATTTTATTTAGTATCCCGTTTAATAAACATAAATTAGATAATTCACTACCCGGCACGTTATTTAAATATTGAGTAACTATTTGATCACATATATTAATAAATCTTGTGAGCACATTAGGATTTCCGTCGAATTCGGGCACAATCCTAAGGATTTTATAAATAGTGTCCGGATCTTGAGCCATAATTAAATTATTAAAATTACTACAGTTATAATCGACTTCTAAATTTAAATCTCTATTATTATCTAAACTACGGTTACGGGCCTGCTGCGATACAGGTTCCCGATATCTATGAACTCTAGGATGATAAATCTTGGAGTGGAATTAAAACTAGGAAAAAGAAAGCAACACGAGAACAGTTCAAGTGTACTTACATATAATTCATTTCTGGTCTCTTTTGTGAATCGAAGTCTTGATCCTCCTCTGGGTCTGCAGCTGGTCCGTAGGTTCAGGATACTAGCGGTGATCTAACTAAGTCCCTATTCTAGTATCCTACCGACTGCGCCAGTTACGTCAGCTGCAGTCCGAAGATTTAAAAAAACCAAAATTTATTTAAAAATATAACTTTAATATTATTTTTTATTACAATATAAACTTAATCCTAATCTACGTTATATCCTACTCGATGTAAGAAATATAATAATAAATTTTATGTTAAAAGAATATAATTCTAAAAATGCAATTCTGCATTCCTGTCCAGAATGACGTCAATGTAATTGTATCATCGCGGGACCCGCAACGTTAGCGATCCCCTTGACGCATGTGTATGTAACTAGTTAGATAACATCAAGTTATATTTTTCAGATAGCTTATATATAAAACTAATGAAGGTTGCATGTTTATTCCTATGTACACTGACATGCTCTACTGTTCAAGTGATATAAGCACCGCTTAGAAATGGAAAAGCAAAGTTAAGTGCGCCTCTGATTTATTGGAGTGAGCACTTACTTGTTACCTCACGTTTTCCTGCCTCAGCCGTACTAAGTTTATACAAGTTTATTTTGCTAGTCAGCGACGCGCAACTTTCATGTATATTTGTAAAACAAACATCACGGGTTTACCTTTTTCGTAGCATTTTTAACCGACTTCAAAAAAGGATGAGGTTCGCAATTCGACGAGACTTGACGACGTTTTGGCGCAACGGTAGCGAACCTCCCTTAAACGCCAGAGGTCGCGGGTCCGATTCCCGCTAGGAGCATAATATGTTTGTATTGACTGTGCAAACATATTTTCCGGTCTGGGTGCATTTGTCCATGTCATTGTGTATATTTCCGGACCGCCGACACAGGATACAACTATACTAATGGGAGCCGTTGAGTGTGCAGCGTTTATTTTAATTCACTTTATTTTTTACCTCGTTTCGGCTGGTTGAATCTTTTTCATTTGCTTCAGTTCTGACAATGGCATCCATGAGAAAACCAAATAAGTCTTAGATATGCATTAATCATTGAGTACTATTATTCGTAACTATAAAGTATAAAATAAAATAATTTTTACATAACTTTTTTATGTTATGACGGTTGGCAAACAAGCATACGGTCCTGCATGATGATAAGCAGTCATCATACTATTACAAGTGTTGATAGTGTGGGACTCACCACTCGCTAATAGAGGTAAGAAACCAAAAGAACCGCTTTGCACTATAGTGGAACGCCAAGGCGCCGATCGTCGATGCCGGACGCCCTAGAGCCCCCTCCACTGAAACTAACTATTTAATGATGTTGTTTCCCTCTACGACCGACCAGCGTGATTTTTTTAGACAGTTTGACTTCCTGTTTCACCGACCAAGATCCTAAGGTCCCGGTAATCGTCAAAACATGGTGCCCTAAAACACCATTTTCAGAGACTAACTTTTTAAAGAGGTTGTTTCCGACCGTTGTTGAATACGACCGAACGTCGTTTTTTTTAAAGAGGTTTTCTTCCTCTCCGGCATGACCGGGGCTGAAGGCCACGGTTAAAAAACACCGGTGCCGCAGGAGCCGTTCAAAAGCACCAGAGCGACCGACATGACACGAAAATCCGGCGCACGGTCTAAAGATAAACCCCCACGCTCTATAAAAGTACTACCACAAGTAAATCACAATTAAAATGACTAATGAGATTTTAAAAAGGTTACCTAAAATTTCGTTTAAATAACATTTTTGATATCGAAACGAAAGGGCGATTTTTTGTACTCAATAAATCTCGTTAGTACAAATTCAATTTTGACAGTTCAGCAAATTGGCACTCGATAACAGGTCGCTGTAAACGCCATAGTGAATTTTACGCTTCTAAAAATTATTAATTAGTAATCGTAATATTGCGACGTAGCGATAATTTGAAGAGAATAATTTTTAAGGAATTTAGCTGAAAGAACGACGTCTAGAGAAAGACAAATGACTTTGAGACATTGTGATAAGGATTAAGAAAAAAAGTTAGTTCCATTTGTTGCCATTAAAGATTGTATGGAGCAATAATGAGCAGTGTTTTGTTTTCGTTTAAAAAAGTCACAAAGGTGGCAAATAAATGAACGCTACACAGTCAACGGTACCCCCAAAAATTATTCTAGAAACAAATACAAGCATAACCTTACAGACCGGAATGGGTGACCTTTAACTTTGACGGTTGCGGATTTTCCCGTTTGCTGATCCTATAAATATCTGTTTCAGTCGCGGCATTGTCCTTGTGGGTTTTACCAAGCGTGCCTCGTAGAGCACGAAGATATCGATCACGGTTGTTGCCATATAACATCTGGTGATAATCGTTAACTATTATAGGTAATTGGCTCTTACTCTACTCTACTCCAGATGGCAATCGCTCTGTGTAAAAATTGGTAACCCGTCAAATAAGTAGCCAGTTTATATTTCAAAAGTTTTGCCCGTCGCTTCGAGAACAGGATGTTTCGTCATTGCTCGACTTGGCGGGGAAACTGCCGCACCCTCTGAATACACAAAAAAATACCTTTAAAGTTTAAGAAAAAAAATTAAAGCGTAAAGTTTTCGGACCATTTTATTATTATGGAATATTAAAACAGTATTTCCATGAAACTCCTATAAAAATACGTATTTTCATTTAGCGCTGTATTGAAATAATCCGAAATCAAGATCGTCATATCGAACCGCCATTCAAACGATGACCTAAAAGATAAGCTAAAATCATATTTACTGAATCAACTACTATATTTTTTTGCGTCTCTACCCGATAAAGTACCTATTCAGAAAAGGTTTGAACGTTTTTTTGTTAATGGTATCTATAAATTGAAGTTTTTTCTTTTATGTTAGAAGGGGCAAACGGGCAGGAGGCTTACGTGATGCTAAGCGATCAGAGCCCATAAACATCTACAGAGGAAATTTTTTTTTTTGAAGATTTCCAGATCATATCTGTTCGGAAAGACCGTCTGGAGGATGCTGGAAAATGAAACATTTGTAGCGCCAATTAAGATATGTATCTAGTTTCTTCTTCATCCTAGCATTATTCCCGGTATTTTTATATACCCAGGGTCTGCTTATTACTCTTCTCCGGATTTGACAGGCTACTAGTTTTTACACGGAGCGATTGCCATATGACCTCCGCTACCCAGAGGGCGAACCAGAAACTTATTGCATAAGAGCAAATTTAAAAATCAAGACTTAACAATCATTAAGATTATCAGATGTTATGTTAACAACCGGGACTGACAGCTTAACGTGCTTTCCGAGGCATGGCGGGAGACCCAAAAGATCTGATTTTGTACGGGAATAGGGGCTGTTGCCCCTCCAAATAACGTTGTAGCTTGCGCTAGGAGTGGGACATGGGAAGTTGCCGCTCCTGGTGGGCCCCTCGGGGCAAGCGCCGGGGCGTCGCGGTTGAATGCTTCGGTGATCCCGCGACGTTCCACTATGGCGCTAGATGGGACCTTGGAGTTTTAGTGGGTAGGGGAGCTCGGCTCCGAGTCCACACACCTCCTGCGCCATTGCACCCGTCCGGGCGCTCGAGTGCGTAACTGCATTCTCAGTTATTTTACACAGATTTTCTGTGAGAGGGTAGTGCTTCCCCCGTCAAGCCCATTGTGTTGGGATAAGCATAGCTCTACTACTGATGTTGTTCATCATTACATAGTATAAAACAAAGTCGTTTTCTCTGCCCTTTGTATGATTAAATCTTTAAAAATACGCAACGGATTTTGATGCGGTTTTTTTTATAGATAGAGTGATTGAAGAGGAAGGTTTATATGTATAATAACATCCATTAAATAGTGGAAAAAAAATTTTTTTGAGGCTTCTAATGTGATGTCGTAAATAATTACATTTAACGCGTGCGGGCCACGGGCAGAATGAATAAATCGAAACTACTGGATCGATTTTAATCATATTTTCAGTGAATGACATAGGCTATATATTTTATATCCGTGCGAAGCCGGAGCGAGCCACTAGTATTTATTTAAAACAGTTAGGTCTCTTCTGTCTCATAAATCTAGTTATAATTCAGAATCTATATGCTGAGTCATGTAAGCTTGTATAACCCAGCAATTAAACGAACCATCTAGAACAAAATTGTTATATTAAATTTACCATACGTAAACATAGGGTGGAAATGCCGTTTCAATTTTGCTTTTGATTATAAATATATAGAAGGCTTGCATATGAAGGTTTCTTACGTGGGCTGCGTTTAATCGATCTAATCACAATTATAATATAACTTAGAATTCACATTTATAATATAACTTATATTATAAATGTGAAAGTTCGGATGGATGAATGAATGTTTGTAACTGTTTCACGTAAAAATTACTGGACAGATTTGGATGAAATATGATACATAAATAGCATATTACCTGGATTAACATAGAGGATACTTTTTATCCTGGAAAAGTGTTGGATTCCCGTGGGAACATCGAAAAAATACAAAACATGAGTGGAGCCGCGGGCTCAGCTAGTATTAATTAAATGAAAAAAAAAAAACGAAAAAATAATGACTTCAACTCACAAGCAACAATTTATAATTGTACTCTAAAACAGTAATCACTGAAATATGTCGGTATGTATGCTGATACCGGATATTACTAATGGGAGCCATTGAGTTTGTAGCTTTTTTATTTATTTATTTTATATTCGCAGCATAGTAATGAAGATTTGAAACGAAGTTACTTAACGCGGCTTACGGGTAGTGCGATTTAGTAGAAATCGTCACGTAACGAAATGTTTGCTGTGCGTGTGCGTTCGTGAATCTAGTCTACTACAAGCAAATGAGCACACGGGCAAGTGAGTGCGCAGTCGGGTGCGCAACTCTCTCCCTCTATGTACCTGTCTCTTTTTATCACATAACATTCATTCATTTCATTCCGAATTACATTCGGAGTAGAAGAAAAAACATAAGGAACTTCGTTTCTGACGGGGGTTCTCCGACCGCAAATTTTTTTTTATTTCGTGGCAGTTGGCAACCACGCATACGGTCTGCCCTATGTTAAGACGTCTCCCCAGTCTATGACCGCTTACGATACTTGAAGTATCATGGGCGTTATCAACTCAAGGGATAGGAGGAAACGCTCCACACTCAACGGCCCCCATTAGGATAGTGATATCCTGTGTCCGGGGTCCGGAAACACATACAAGGACAAGGACAAATACACCCAGACCGGAAAATATGCTTGCATGGTCAATACAAACATATTATGCTCCGAGCGGGAATCGTACCCGCGACCTTTGGCGCTTAAGGCAGGTTCGCTACCGCTGCGCTACAACGTTGTCAAAGGAGGAGGAAAGGGATGAGAAGTGAAAAAAGGAAGGTAGTAAAGGGGGTGGCAGTCTGGGCCTCCGGCGCTTTCACACATCGCACGAAACGCAACATTACTCCGTTAATTTTCGCAGATTTTTTATTTATTTATATAAAAGTCGTTTACTTTTAAGTCTACATACAAGTGAATCGAATGTACTTCATTTATATTCGACGCACACTGTTTGTTTATTTCACAAAGAAATGTAATTTACGTAATGTGTTACGGAAAAGTAATATTTTAGGCAAATGGAAGAAGCCTGTCTAAGATCATAATAGGGACTCGTTCTTACGTGGCTTTGTGACGTGTGTGTAATATGAGATGAGACATATTTAATCATATCATAGTTGTTTCATCTCACGAATTATAGTAGGAGAGCCATGCTCCTACCGGTACAATTAGGTCGGCTCGACTGAGGAAGTACACAGAGGAAATCGGCGTAAAGTAACAGTACTGTGTGGACAGTACTGTTGCGTTCCGTGCGATGAGTGAGAACGCCGGGTCTTTTTTTTTTTATGTTAGAAGTTGGCAAACAAGCACACGGCCCACCTGATGGTAAGTGGCTGCCGCAGTCTATCAGCGCTTGCAGCACCATTAGTAGTGCCACTCACGCGTTGCCAACCTCGAGATATTAGTTCTTAAATCTCGTTCGCCCAGTAATTTCACTAGCGTACAATGCCCTTCAAACCGGAACACAGTAGTGCCTAAGCACTACTATTTGGCGGCAGAATATTGGACACTGCGGTGGTACCTACCTAGCCGGCCTCTTGCAACAAAAGACCTACCACCAGTGTGTCTTAATCTCCCACCCACTCCGATCCCTTCCTTTGTTCCTTTGGGTTAGCAACCCATATGTGATACTTCAAGTATCGCGGTGACCCAACTTATCTTGATTGTCATTCTTTTGGCATTATAGTTGTATACTTGTCAGCCTATTTGTAAATGATTTAATTAATAGAGTTATAATTATCTACCTTATAATTTACTGATTTCATGATCATGATTTCACATTGTTACGGAGAACCTTATCACCGGGTCATAAGGTTCAAAATCGCTTGCTACTCTCTCTGTTTATTTCCGTAACGTCACGTGGGTTCTAGAAAGATGTATTCTCGACAAATGTAGAATAGCGACGGAATTTTCTCGAACCCGTGTTCCGTGTTATATAAGCGGCCCGGCGCGTCGACTGAGTCATTCAGTTCTGAGCAACAAGCGAAGAAACTACAAGTGATACCAGTGAACAAGTGCGATAATTAGTGACCTCGGCAATTCTTTTGGACTGTGATTCACCTGTGATTTGTGAAGTTCTGTTGTGTAATCTAGATCTCAATAAAGTCTTATTTAGAGCCATCAGGTGTTTGTTTCCAAATTCGCGAACCCCAGTCCGTAACAATATCAAGAAAAATACTTGTGTCCGCTTCTGATGTTTGAGAGTGACGTTCCGACAGACAGTTAGCACGACGTATCTTCATGACTCTTTCAATGTACTTTGTTAAATTTTTCACAGAATATGTATTTCTGTTGCCTCTACATTACCACGGTAGTATGAAACCCTTTCTGTGCGAGTTCCTCGCGTACTTTTTTTTATGTTAAAAATTGGCAAACAAGCATACGGCCCACCTGATGGTAAGTGGTTGCCATAGCCTGTGAGCTCTTGCAGCACCATTAGTAGATGCCACTAACGCGTTTCCAACCTCGAGATATTGGTTCATAAATCTCCTCTGCCCAGTTATTTCACTAACGTACAGTGCTCTTCAAACCGGAACACAGTAATGCCTAAGCACTACTATTTGGCAGCAGAATATTTGACACTGCGGTGGTACCTACCTAGCCGGCTTCTTTTAACAAAAGACCTACCACCAGTGTGACGGAATGCTGTGAATGTGTGCGGTGGAATAATCTATGCTGTGTCAGAGATTATCCCAAGAGCTTGGCCGGTTTTTATGAAAATATACAAACCATTTTAATAGTCAATTTATTGTTCCTATTTTCATTGACCGTTATAAATTCCTGAAGTGAGGCGGAACCTCATTAAAATGGCACCAGCTCATTTTGATTTACTGAGCTATAAAAACAAAATGGCTCCCTAAGGCCCTTGCAATCTAAATATCTAGAATAAGATTACACTAGAGAAGTCGTCAAAAGTCTATTACAAGTTATAGTACTCATCCGGTCCTTATGCAAATTGACTTCGTATTGTTCGTGAAAATTGTGATGGAAATAAGGCTTTATTAGATTTCAGTTGCAAAGACAATGTTAGAAACTTTTTTTTTCACAAAATTTGCGATTCAGTGATGTTGTGGGACAAACTTCAAACTAATTAAATAATAATATATAATATAATAATGAGTGTTTTTGTCTTTGTGTATTTTTCCGGATTCCCGACACAGCATGATAGTGATTATCATAATGGGGGCCGTTAAGTGCGCAGGGTTTTTTTTTATTTATATAAAAATATTGGCATAATAATGACAATCAGTATTGGTTAGGACGGACCGTTTAGCGAGACGACGGTCCGTACACTAAGACGCAATCGATAAAAGTGCATGCAGATACTGCGCTGCATAGCTATTTAGGCCTAAATTACATTTATCAGCAACGATCAGCATTTAGCTGCATGATTTTGAACATGAGCACTGAACGCTAGTGAAATTACTGGGCAGACGAGATTTAAGAACCAATATCTCGAGGTTGGCAACGCGTGAGTGGCACCTACTAATGGTGCTGCAAGCGCTCATAGGCTACGGCAACCACTTACCATCAGGTAGGCCGTATGCTTGTTTGCCAACTTTTAACATATAAAAAAAATCTTATGCTTAAGCGTTCGTCTCTCGTTTTGCTTCGAGTTCTTAGAATGTAAAGAATATTTTTGATCACTCAAGAGTTTTTTTGGACTAAATATGTTGGAATTATAAAAATAGCTCCCAAAACTCAAGCGACAAAATCAAACGTTAAAAACTTAGCACGAATAGTAAAGATCAATAGGTCGTCGAAATTGGTACATGCGCATACAAAGACAGACACAAAAACTTGGACATAATGCACATTGCACTCACATACATATATCATAGCAAAAGGAGAAACTAAATTCTACTTTTTTTATCCGAAAAGACTACTCATTCATGTGTAATGAAATTCCATTCGTTCTCCCTTTGTGTACAAAATAGTTGGTCACTTTATTAATCCGACAGATATTTATGGGAACAATCAATCAAAGTCCGAGGTTTCCATTCGTTCATTCTTACCCTCACCTATAACCTCAGTTGCTTAATAATCTACCCACATTCATCTTCGTGTAATATGTACTGATTTAGTTTTCTGGTAAGAGATAAGATAGGGTGAATGAACTTTTTTGGTCACATTTCCCGTGAACGATTTTAACTTAGGGTTACATTTTATATTTTTCTTCTTCTTAGCATTATTTCTGGTACTATACGAGTATTTTTCCCAGAGTCTGCTTATTACTCTTGTTCGGATTTGATAGTGACTAGTTTTTACGACGAGCCAGTAGCTTGATGATTCAAGACATTATTCTCAGATGTTATGTGATAACAACCCACAAATCAAATCAAATCAAATCAAATCAAATCAAATATTTTTATTCAACATAAAAGCATTACACTTATTTGTTGAAAGTCAGATTCTACCACCGGCTCCAAAATTAAACCTCTACCTGAGAAGAACCGGCGAAACAAACTCAGGGGTTTTATCTTTTTTTATATGTATTTTTTTAAACTGATATTAGTTTACATATTATAATCACTGAAAAGCCTGGAGTGACTGTCTCATTCCCAAGGCGTGGTGTCCACACTCCACAATGACAAATGCCCAGACCACAACAGATATTTGTAAGAGCAATGCAAACATCCGCAAGTTACAACTGGTGCAAGTTATGTGTCACAATCATGCCATAAAGAATCATCAAATTATGTATGTCTGGTCTGGTGTATGTATGGTCTGGAAGTTAGTTCCGTAGGATAAAAATATAAAGTATAATTGACACAACATCGTCAAAAATGGATGAAATTGATTGAAAGTTTGATTCAAAATGAATGCTGCTAAAACCATTGTGTGGTTTTATATTTATAATTAAGTATATACTAATTAACTTAGTCATTCCAAAACTTTATTAATTGAACGAACTATACCTTCATCATCCCACTATTGTACAGTAAAAACTAGTAACTAAGTTAGTAAGTTCCCTAGCTGAGACGTGATGAATGTTGGTAATAAAGGCACGCCATTCCTCAAATAATGTAATATTATATTCCAGATGAACTTATTGGCTATGTAAGAATACACTAATATTCTTTTATAGATTGATTTGTACTTTTTATATATGGACGCAAATAAGCAATACCATGTCAACCCAAACGAATGTCATTTCGAGAAAAATGCGTTTGATAATTTTGAACTACTTGCTTTATATGATTTTTTTACGTATTGGTCAAGTTTTTTGGCAATTTCAGATTTATGTATGTTATTTTACTTATTTTCACAAAAAATAAGTATACAAACTGCATATTTCGTATATAATATAATAATAATAATAATATCTTTATTTCTTCAAACTTAATCTACGATACATTTCATGGGTTTGAGAACCTCTTTTAAGTATTAGGATACCTGTGTTAGAGGATCTCGCTCTTCCGTAACATCTATTTTATTATGACCAAGTAAGTATAAATAAAATTTAATATAAGAAAAGTTTAGAGTTACAGATCTAGAGTTAACTATTATAATAAAAATCAGTAAAATTAATGCTTAATTAGCTTAATTTGTTGTATATTTCTAAGATATGGATGTGATAAGTTAAGTGATTTACAATTGCAAATACGTTGTGGTATTTATGAGTGCTCCTGATTACCAGTCTAGGACATGGATGTTTCAGGAGTACCAAAGTTTGTGCGTGTGCGTGTGTTTATGGCTGAGTATGTGGTGTGCGTGTGTGTTTGTGTGTGCGTGCGTGTATGTGTATGTGTGGGTGTGAGTGTATGATAGGTATGTCGTGCTTGTAGGTGGAAATTAGTGTTTGTTACGAGTCATTTTCCAAGAGTTTTTCAGCTTCTTCGTAGCTTAACGTCAATAACCATTCATTTACGTGCTTTTTACATTTGTAATTATTCATAGGATATATATTTAACGTTTTATTTATAGTGTTATATAGGTTGGAAGATTGCGTGGCATACTGTCGCGATGCAAATTTAGACCGAGTAGTAATTATAGTGGCTACTTTAGTTTTTCTTCGCTTATCAAGTCTTTTAGGGTCATATACCAGAGATTTATGGAGCTTCAGAATGGCGCTTAGAATATAAAGTTTCCTGACTGATAGTAGTTCAGAATCACGGTAAAGAATGTCTGTGGAATATCGGTAAGGTTTAAAATACATAACCTTTAATAAAGACCTCTGTGCTCTTTCAAGTTCCAAAAACTTTTCTTTTTTTATGTTAGAAGTTGGCAAACAAGCATACGGCCCACCTGATGGTAAGTGGCTGCCGCAGCCTATGAGCGCTTGCAGCACCATTAGTAGGTGCCACTCACGCGTTGCCAACCTCGAGATATTAGTTCTTAAATCTCGTTCGCCCAGTAATTTCACTAGCGTACAATGCCCTTCAAACCGGAACACAGTAGTGCCTAAACACTACTATTTGGCGGCAGAATATTGGATACTGCGGTGGTACCTACCTAGCCGGCCTCTTGCAACAAAAGACCTACCACCAGTGTGACTGATTGCACTGATGGAATAATCTCTGTTGTGACAGAGGTTATCCCAACAGCGGGCGATGGGGTCGTCACATCCCGACGCCTTTAATTTAAACTTTGTTTTGGTAGCTCCACCCCAAACTGGTATGCAGTAGTTTAGTATTGATTGTGCTAAAGATGTATAAATTTGATTGATTAAAGTTTTAGGAGCAGAATGACGTAGAATTTTAAATATCCAGATAAGCTTACGTACCCTGTTCATTAGTAGTTCTATGTGAACATGCCAGGACAAACGTTGGTCAATCATGATTCCGAGATATTTTGTAATTGTTACTTTATTAATGTTAGGGCAATCACAAGAAGCGTTAATCAAGTTACATTTATGTATTTTTATACCATAATCGTGATGTGGTTGGCTACTGTTAATATAACCTAAAACGTTTTACATAATACATTAACACATACATGATTAAAAAATGGCTTTTTAGAAGTTTTAAAGCTTAACCCTACAAATATTAAAGAAAAATGTTCTTCAGCCATTTACCAACAGTTCTGGATATATAACTCAGTTTTTTCAATTTTGTGGGTTGACATGGTATTGCTTATTTGCGTCCATATAAATCCATAAAAATGCGAATACCTAGCCCAGGTATTCGCATTTTTAACAAAATTCCAGATTGCTTATTGGAACTGCCAATACGCAAGTTCCAAATGTACATAAAAAATAAACTTATCAATAAAGCCTATTATTCGTTAGAGGAATATTTTTCCGATAGGAATGCTTGGGACTCTTCATATTGCTGGATCTCATTCAAGAACCAAATTTTATATGAAAGAATACAATTGTTAAAAACATATATTTGAAAAGAGTAACTGTCGAGTTTCTTATCGGTTCTTTTCGATAGAATCAACCTTCCGAACCGTTGGTATTCAAAAGTACTTTTTAAAAGTCTACTTTAGTAAAAATAATTTTGATTTGATTTAATTTTGATTGTTGCTACACTGACTGTCATTTTCCTCTACGTCGCTGAGCAGACACACAGGTGAACACCAACTGCACCCCAACTTAACCCATACATTTACTCTTGGTAGGCTATTTGTTACAAACAGCATGATAGGTAGGTATTTCCGCAGTGTCAGATATTTCACTGCAAAGCAGGAGTGTGTTTTGCATTACTGTGTTTCGGTTTCAAGGACACTGTGGCTAGTGAAATTACTGGGCCAAGAATATCTCGAGGTAGGTAACGAGTGAGTGAAACCTGCGAATAAATGATCTTGCAAGCACTCATAGGCTACGACAATCGCTTACCATCGTGTGGGTTGTTTGCTTGCTTAGCAACTTAGTGGCATAAAATATAGTATTAATTACTCGTAATAGTGTTAAAACATTGCACCTTTAGAACGAAAATCCATTAAAAAAAAAAAAAATTGGAAATTTAGTTGAATGTAACAATAGTGCCAAAATAGCTATATTCATAGCGTAAATAACCAAGAAAATATAATATATGAAAGATTGTGCAGGTGTCAATATTTTAAAACTTATTTTGTTGATTCCCAAAAAATTGCTTTTGAGTTACGTCGTTTTCATCCTAAGTTAAATTTTCATAGTTATAAAGATTTCACAGCGTATTTACCCGTCGTCGCATTATTAAACTGTGCTTATATAATCCATACATACCGCTATCCGAATATAACCCATATTACTTTACACTGTAAGTCCATTATACCAGAATTGAACACTTTCGCTCATACGAATTTCGTTGTCACCTTTGCTTTGTTGGAAAAACTTTTGTTAAGGCTTCTACGGGATTTTCATTTTAACGAGGAAAGTTTTTCAGTTATTGACTTGTATTTTGAATTTACATATATTTGCTTTTTTAAAGACAAAGAGTCAAATTAATAATCGATTTTGAAGTTTTTTTTTAAATGTTACAAGTTGGCAAACAATACGGTCTACCTGATGGTAAGTGTTTGCCGTAGCCTATGAGCGCTTGCAGCACAATTAGTAGGAGCCACTCACGCATTGCCAACCTTAAGATAATAGTTCTTAAGTCTCCTCTGCCCAGTAATTTCAATAGCCTACAGTGTCCTTTAAACCGGAACACAGTAATGCCTAAGCACTACTATTTGGCGGCAGAATATTTGACACTGCGGTGGTACCTACCTAGCCGGCCTCTTGCAACAAAAGACCTACGTGTAACCATAAAAATTACTACCTGTATGGCCTAGCTTTGCTTGGTATTTTTATTTTTGTTAAATCGTGTTTTTTTGGAAATTATATTTAGATATGAATTACATAATGGTGAAATATGAATATTTTTCAATGCCATGCCATACTGAGGAGGTTTTAGTTTAAAGCAACATTTGTTTTTTTTTTTAAGAATATTAGCAATGCTTTTTCAAGACATTACTAATATTCCTATTGCCCTCCAAATAAGCTCGAAGCTTGCGCTAGGAGTGGGTACGACAATAGTCCAATGGGGTCAGGATCGAATCCTCGACTCTCGCGTTAACGGAGCGAAGTCGGCCCTTCTACCGTTGAGCTATTGAGGCTGAGGAGGATTTATATTTATTGATGTCAGAAAGATTTAATTTTTAGAACCGGGATTTTTGTTGCCTGAAAACACGATCTATCTCGATTTATCGCCCTTTCGTACTAAACTTAATAAAAATCGCTAGACCCGTTTCCGAGATTCAGATTATATATATTATATATATACACGAATTTCTCGCGATTTATTGTAATACCTTGAAGTTATTACAATAAATTTCAACAATTTTCAAATAGGCTATATCATAATATTGTGAACTAAATCACTTAATTAATTGGGTCCTCAGGTTTCTCAACAAAAGCCTTTGAAATATAGGCCTAGGTGGAAAACCCAAGCACGTATAATATAATTGAGAATCTAATCTCAGAATATATAATATGACTAGGTTTCGGAAACATTATAACTGGCTTTTGGCAGCTTTTATAATCCTTCCTTACTTAATATTATAAATGTTTAAGTAACTTTGTCTCTATGCCTATCTGTCTGTCGCGCTTTCACGCCTAAACTACTGAATCAATCTTAATAATATTTGGCACATAGATAATCTTGAGCCAGAGAAAGGACGTAGGCTACTTTTTAATGAGAACTCTTATTATTTTTTTTTTTTTTTTCGGAATGTGTATTGCTGTTGGCCCTACTGGCCTTGACAGCGTCACCGAGCGGGGGCCGAGTACAGAGACTCAGCCGTGATAAAGGGCAGCCCTCACGGGGGCTCAAATTTGATTCCGTCCTTAGGGTGCCTCCTGCGAAGCCGAACCACGGCTAAGGACGTCATAGGAGATGGAGGCAGCGCTCCGAGCGCATTCTATACGATAGACTCACCCGACGGTGTGAGCGCGACGCGACGTGCGAAACAAAGGACCTCGTCCTCGCCGGCGAGGACGGTGTTGAGAACCCTTAACGCAACCCTTTTGCATATGTGATATTTAGGTTGCGGTGACTGTTTATACATCAGACGGACCGCATTCTTGTTTGCCAAACGTCATGAAACAAAAATGTAATTATATATTTTGAAGACTTCAAAATAAGTCCGAGTTTTCTTTAGCTACATATAAATTACTTTTTAGCTTTGATTTGATCGAATAAGATCTTGTAATTTTTCGTATTATATAGTCTAAGTTTCATTAACATTTAAGTCGATGTTTCTTAATAAGATTCGCTTAATTTTTGAATTCATAAACATAATTTAGAAGATTATTTGTGAGCAATTTGTATCAGGAACTCTATCAAAGGCCAATGTTGAATATTTATTTATTTTTCAATAATTTATTCTACCATTCTTTAATTGCTGTATTTTGTTTTTTAATTTTCTGTTTAGTTACAATTTATACATTATTATTATTATTAATATATATAGACCCTCATAGCCGAGTGCGCCCACTGATTAGTAGGTTAAGCAACTTTAGGCGCGGTCAGTCACTAGATGAGTGATCGCATAGTATTTTAACTGAGCGTCTCCGTGCTTCGGAGGGCACGTGAAAAGTTGGACCTGGCTGTTGACAATTTGGCAACAGTCGATAAGTCAAGTCAGAAGCCTACGGGCGACCCGAACAACTCTGACACTAGGTTGGCCACTAACCACTCGATAAGAAGAAGAATTATTAATAATGTTAATTATAGTCAGGTCATTGTATATAATTATAATACTATACTCTATATAGAAAAATTAAGATCTGTTGTAGCGTTTTGGTAGCGAGCCGGCCTTAAGTCTCGGCGGTCGCAGGTTCAATGCCGCTCGGGGCGGTCATTTGTATTTATAATAGAAATATCTATCTTGGTCTGGGTCTCCCATCGCGGCTCGGAGGGCACTTTAAGATGTCGGTCCGGTTATTATCATAACATCTAGTAATATAAAATGTGAGAAAATAGGTGCTTACGGAAAGGCGGTGCTGAAATTACAGCGACTGGAGTTGAGTCGTGACACAAACTTGAAATCGTATCTCCTCCAGATTATCGCGAAGTATAAGCACGTCTTCCTCAGCCCTGTTATATGACCATTAGTTTACCGTAGATATAGTGAAAGTGAGACAAAAACTCCTTAGTGAATTTAAATTGCGGTGTTATGTGGTGCTATATTTAAGTATTATAATATTGAATATGTATGTTAGTCTGTAAGGTACATATGTGCGGGCTTTGTCGCCTGATTTTAAATTAAAAAAAAAAAAATGTTTATTATAGGTAAAATAAATGCAATAGCTTTACAACCTTTTTTTGCGGTAGTAGAGCCATGCTTTTCCCGGCACAAATAGGCCGGCTCGACCGGGGAGTACTACCCTCTCACAGAAAATCGTCGTCAAGTAACAGTATCAGTAGGTACTGTTGCGTTTCGTGCGATGAGTGAGAGCACCGGAGGCCCAATCTCCCACCATTCTATTCTCTTATTTTTCCTTTCTCACCCCTTCTATCTTTTTCCTTGGGTTCGCAACGAGTATGTGACACTTCAAGTATCCCAAGCGTTCATAGGTTGCGGTAACTACTTACCAACAGGACCGTATGGTTGTTTGCCAACCGTCATTAATTTTTTTTTTTTTTTTTTATGTTAAAAGTTGGCAAACAAGCTTACGGCCCACGTGATGGTAAGTGGTTACCGTAGCCTATGAGCGCTTGCAGAACCATTAGTAGGTGCCACTCACGCGTTGCCAACCTCGAGATATTGGTTCTTAAATCTCGTCTGCCCAGTAATTTCACTAGCGTACAGTGCCCTTCAAACCGAAACACAGTAATGCCTAAGCACTACTATTTGGCGGCAGAATATTTGACACTGCGGTGGTACCTACCTAGCCGGCCTCTTGTAACAAAAGACCTACCACCAGTGTGACTGACTGCACTGGTGGAATAATCTCTGCTGTGAAAGAGGTTATCCCAACAACGGGCGATGGGGTCGTCACATCCCGACGCCGGTAATAAAAATAAAAAAAGATCGTTAAAATAAATATCTCTGTAATGTAAATGAATTTTAAAATAGGAATGGCTTACATCTTCTATGGATACAAAGTTTCTTATAAAAATTACCGAAAGCAATCTGATTTATTGAGCTGTAAAACAAAATGGCGCCCCAGCGGCACTAAAATGTAAGAACCTGGAATAACAATGGTTACTAGTTAAGTCGTAAAAACACTATCAAAAGCTGGATCACTTTTACAAGAACTTTATGCAAATCTTTACTGTCATTGTTTTGACACGAATTTCATAGTGTTAATATTTCAATCACACGGAAAATTAGGAACAGGGGCCTACCATGAATTCTTGTTGCGATTCAAATGACAACCTAAAATGAGCTACATGGCTATTCAGTACTATAGAATATAAATTGATACGTCATGATCATATAATATCTGAATCGTTTTACTACCCGAATTTATTTTGATCGCAATAGAATTGTTACTAAAAGTTCATTTAACACAGGGGGTCTAGAAATAGATTTAGGTCGCCAAAAGAACGTGAAACGTGAAATAGGTGATGAATGTTGGTATCGAAAACCATTTAGTTGATTCCTTTTTATTTATATTATTATTATTTATGTCCTTCGCATTACTGTGTTTCGGTTTGATGGGCACTGTAGGCTAGTGAAATTACTGGGCAAAAGACATTTAAGAATCAATATCTCGAGGTTGGCAACGCGAGAGTTGCACCTACTAAAGGTGGGCCGTATGCTTGCTTGCCACCCTAGTAACACATAAAAAAATATTCAGTGAAATCTAAATTTCATCACGCACTCCAAATGATAGCTAAGTTAGTAAGTTTCGTATGAAACCAAGATAACTGCTTAACAAAGGCTTCATGCTACTCCAGTTTAAAGTCTTAATGTACTCTATGATAAAATTATTCAAGCACGTACGGGTACTTAAGTAGGTTTCCAAATCTTTGATACTACCTGTGTCCGCGGCTCCACTAGCGTCATATAGTTTTGTGATGATTCTATGGAAACCCAACATTTTTCTGGGATAAAAAGTAGCCTATATGTTTCTCGAGTTCTATTTGGTAATAGAGGGATACTTCTCCCATCACAAGTGTGCCGGTTCGAATGGGGAAGTACTGCCCTCTCACAGAAAATCGCCATACAATAACAGTACGTACTGTTGCGTGTAGTACGACGAGTGATAGGCGACGAGACCGGCGTCGGGATGTGACGAACCCATCTCCCGCTGTTGGGATAACCTCTGTCACAGCAGAGATTATTCCACCAGTGCAATCAGTCACACTGGTGGTAGGTCTTTTGTTGCAAGAGGCCGCCTAGGTAAGTACCACCGCAGTGTCCAATATTCTGCCGCCAAATAGTAGTGCTTAGGCACTACTGTGTTCCGGTTTGAAGGGCATTGTACGCTTGTGAAATTACTGGGCGAACGAGATTTAAGAACTAATATCTCGAGGTTGGCAACGCGCGAGTGGCACCTACTAATGGTGCTGCAAGCGCTCATAGGCTGCGGACCATCAGGTGGGCCGTATGCTTGTTTGCCAACTTTTAACATAAAAAAAGCACCGGAGGCACAATCTCTCAACCTTTCTGTTCACTTCCTTTTTTACCTTCTCATACTCTTACCTCTGTTGTTACCTTGTGTTGGCAACGCGCATGTGATACTTCAAGTATCGCGAGTGCTCATAGGTTGCAGTGACTGCTTACCATCAGGCAAACCGTATGTTTATCTGCCAATATTCAATAATAATATTATAATAATATTCCTATTGAATATTAGCAATGCCTTCATCATTACTAATTTTATTTAAAAAAAAAGAGATCCCTCTGAACAGTTAAGATGTATACAACATTTTGTATCTAAATAAAACTCGTACAAGACCAAAAAACTTTTCGTAATATTTATAACCAAAGGTTCGTCATAAAAACTTTGACACTCAATCGCAACTTTTTAGACTCTATGTTGAATATTTCAATTCGTTGTTGCGGAGACTGAGATGAGCTACGCAATTTAATCTAAAAAAGGCAAAGAAAATGTAATAATAAACATATAGAACTATTTTGAAAAAAAAAAAAAAATTAATTTGTCATTGTATAAATGGACGCAAATAAGCAATACCATGTCAACCCACACGAATGTCATTTCGAGAAAAACGCGTTTGAAAATTTTGAACAACTTGCTTTATATGATTTTTTTAATGTATTGGTCAAATTTTTGGCAATTTGAGATTTATGCTAGTTATTTTACTTATTTTCACAAAAAATAAGTATACAAACTGCATATTTCGTATATAATATAACCCAAAACGTTTAACATAATACATAAATTGCATTATTAAAAATGGCTTTTTAGAAGTTTTAAAGCTTAAAACCCTACAAATATTAAAGAAAAATGTTCTTCAGCCATTTACCAACACTTCTGCACATATAACTCAGTTTTTTCAATTTTGTGGGTTGACATGGTATTGCTTATTTGCGTCCAAATAAACAAGGCATTTTAGGGTTCCGTAAAGTTGGTTGGCCAACGAAACCTTATTACGAGTACTCCGCCTCCACTGTCCATCCGTTCGTCTATTCTTCATTCTGTCAGCTGGCTTTATCACAAACTGTTATTTTCACAGAATGTATGAACTACTGTTGTCGCTATAATAACAAATACTAAAAATAAAATAAAGTAAAAAAAAAGTGATTTTCATACAAGAAACTTGATATATTTAGTGTACCGTGGTACGGAACCTTTTATAAGCCCGAAACTTAGTTGTTATTTTTTATATAACAAAAATAAAATTCATCTAAACAAGATCCTAATAAGGTCCAAGATACATCAAAGCGTATTTTGTTTTACCTTTATTTTTAAGAAAAACAGACCTCCATAGTCTGTTGTTGCTCTCTCGAATGGAATAAGAAATGTTTATGATAATTTTTTCCCTGTTTTTTAGGCATTATCTTCTTAAGACGTATTTATATTTGTTCGGACATTATCTTAAAGGATTTGGATAATCTTATTACACAGATAGGTTTTTAATAACAGGTTCCCGTAGGATTACCAAAAACTTAGTACAGGACGTATTCACTTGATATTCGGTCTACACGTTTGATTTAGAATATAATTTACAAATGTAGAAACGACCGTATGTATACTCTAAGAAAACGCTGGTCTGAAAACACACTAATACTCGCCCCAAGACCTCGAGTGCGACCGTGCGATTTTAGAAAGACCTCGTCGTATTTTGTCTAGATGTCAATCAAAAATGATAGGTCACGTGGTATTTCGAAAGCTTATCCCAATTCACATACATTTCGGAATTAACTAATTTTGTTATCGATAGTTAAAAGCGACTTCATGTGTCATACTTATTTATACAAAAAAAATCAGAATCTCGGAAATATCGGAAAAAAGTCTAATCACACTTTTTTCGGTCTTACACACATCGGCTAAGCGTAACATATAGAGCTTCGTTCCAATCTATTCTGAACGGCAATCAAAACGCAGTCTTGATTACTCAGTCACAACAGTCAAGAACATTCGTCCATCGAATCTCTTAATTGCGAAATTGTGTTGAAATTGACCACTTAACTTAATCAAAATTTACAAGACCAACTTTAGAAGACCACTCAAACCCAGTACTTTATATAACTTTAAGTATCAACGAGTTGTATCTGACAGAGTGAACTCAACAGTTGATTTCTCAAATCAAAGAACAAAATAAACTCCAGTCGAACAAAGCATTCGCTTGTTGATATTGTTTCGCAAAATCATGGATCTTCATTTGACTGGGCGCCTACCATGAACTCCTATTGCGATTCAAATGACAACTTAAACTGAGCTATATCGATATTTCGTAACATGACATATTATATACTAGCGGCCCACTCCAGCTTCGCACGGGTAAAAATATATAGCCTATATCATTCACTGAAAAAATGATTAAAATCGATCCAGTAGTTTTGATTTATTCATGACTGCTCGTGGCCCGCACGATTATTTACATCACATCACATTAGAAACCTCAAAAATAACAGTATTTCTCCACTATTTAATCGATGTTATTATACATATAAAACTTCCTCTTCAATCACTCTATCTTTAAAAAAAAAAAACCGCATCAAAATCCGTTGCATAGTTTCTAAGATTTAAGCATACATAGGGACAGAGAAAGCGACTTTGTTTTATACTATGTAGTGATTTGTTGGCACATGACGAAGTATAGAACCTATTTAATACGTTGGATTAGAAAGACAATATTTGAAAAGGATGTAATTCTAACGGGGCGTCACAATGATGGTTACTTCAATATTTTATGATACAGAAAACTATTGTCGTACCGAATATAATAGGACGAATCGTTAAAATCCGACGTGATAGTTACAGTGCTGTGCAATTTATTGTTATCTAGAAAAGGGGTTAAAAGGGTTGTTGGTTACAATAAGTTGTTCATAATGTTTACCCACTTGAATGAAATTCATAAAGGCTCCAGACTATCCTAAGCTTAGTTTCAATGTTATTCAAAAATGAAAACTGATAAAACCACGGGCGTGGTTTTATATTTATATTTAATAAATATAATTTGATTAATTAGGTTGTCGGCCTTGATGTTTCGATTAGGTTTTAGTATAAAAATGTTAAGTTTATAATAATTATAAATTAAAAAAATCATGCTCACGGAAATGGTTGCAAGTATGGTAGATTCTTTTCACTTTTGTAAACTTAAGCGGCCCATAAGCGGACGATAATAATTTATATATTAAAGCGGCCCGGCAGACGTTGTCCTGCTACGAAAATGAAATAAAAAATGAGACCTGATAGCAGCGCCCCCTACTGGTTCCAATTGTTAATATAAACCATTCTCGAATCCACCTGAATACACACAAAAAACTCATCAAAATCGGTCTAGCCGTTTGAGTTCAGTGACATACACACGTACAGTAGAATTATCTTAATATATATAAATCACGTGTCACGTTGTTTGTCTGCGATGGAATACTAAACTACTGAGCTAATTTTAATAAAATCTTGCACACTGTGTGCAGTTTTATCCAACTTGAAAGATAGGATAATTTATATCTCAATTTATAATCGAAATATTATTTTATTGCAAATTATTTGTGTATGTATAACAAAAAGTAATGATTATCTCTTTTGGTTTAGTAAGATTCTAAGAGATGGCGGTATAAGGTAATTCGTTGACTGGGTTGAGTAAGTATCCAATCGATGGCGCCACGTTAAAAGTACATTATAAATAAAATCAGAAGGCCTGTACCAAATCGGATTTTTGTCGTTTCGTTTGTAATTGTCAAAACAAGGTTTGTATGGAATCTACGGGTGGGGAAGTTCGTATGAAAAAATTGTATTACTTAATGTTTGTAACCAGGTAGATAGTTTATAAGTGGATAGACCAAGAACGGAATTAAAACTGCCACGGTAACGGGATAAGCGGAACAATTTACTATGCGCCCGGACGAAGTCGGGGCGGGTCGCTAGTATTATATATATAAGACAAAAGGCGCGAGGCGCGTCCCAAATTTACACGGGTGAAGCCGTGTATTGAAGCTAGTGGACATTGTTGTTAAACGCATAGTGCTAGTTCAGAAAATGTATGTTATAATTCAATAAATGATTGGGCAATCTTAATTAATAGTTGCAATATTTTCATTGCACATTATAGGTTTAATATTGACCAATATATTTCAGTAACGCTACGTCGTTAGAAAAATTTTACATATCAAAATTTTGACAATATTGTGCATTATACTAAAAGCTGGTCGCTTTAAACTTAAATATAAATATCGTAGTTCTATGAAACTGCTCTATTTAACTTTAGTGCTGTAGAAAGCGCTTTTACAGAACGACTTTTTTCACTTCAAAGGCTATTCAAGCGTAACAGCACTTTTATACTTCGTGTTTAAAACTGAAATTTTAAACAAAATATATAATTACGAATGCCAGGTGTAGTAAAAGTTTAAAGTGAAAATAAATAAATAAACATTAGATACTCAACGATAGTGATATGCTATGTCAGAGAACCGGAAAAACATGTATGTTATCACATGCGTACGCTACGCTTACTATTTCCTGCAGAGGCGTTTTACGCGCGAGTTCACTTGCGAGTACCGAAGATACTACAGACATACATAATACACGTAGATAAAATTATATCCTGTCCAAATGCCTATGCGCGTTTTTTCACTCGAGCCTAAAACGCATGCAATGAGCGGGACTCTCGACTCGCCCGTTTTAAGCACGAACGTCGCGCTAGTCGAGATACTCGAGCGCCATTGTTGGGTCCAGTACTACGCGTAACTCCATTAAAATCAAATCAAATATTTTTATTCAACGTAAAAGCATATAACTTATTTGTTGAAAGTCAAGATTCTACTACCGGCTCCAAAATTAAACCTCTACCCGAGAAGAACCGGCGAAACAAACTCGGGGGCTATATCTTTTTTTAATATATTATTATTTTTTAAATGTCCAAGTAATTTACATATTATGATGACTGAAAAGCCTGGAGTGACTGTTTCATTCCCAAGGTGTGGTGTCCTCAAGGTATTCATTAATTTTATAATAGCCCGCCCCACACAAACGTGTCTTGACCTTTATTTTAAATTTATTAATAGAAATTTTCTGAACGCTTTCTGGGATCCTATTGTAAAACCGTATACAGTTACCTTTAAAAGAGTTACTAATTTTATGCAGTCTAGTAACTGGTATTGTTAATTTAATTGCGAGTTTATGTTTGTGACTGGCAGAATTCCTCCCAGCGTAGATACGCGCGTAAAACGCCTCATCTGGACAGGCTCTTACGCCCGTTTGCCAGAAAAATACTACAATATGAAAACTTGTCTCAAAACTTAAGAAATAAGTAAAGTAATAGTGTAATTAAGTTAGACGAGTGATATTCACTTAACTGAATTGAGTTTAAGTTGAAGAGAAGCAGAAGCTTTAAAATAAGCCATACTGCTTTTTATTATCGAGTTTTATAATAATGTCGTGGCGAGGTCTGCATTTGATGGTAAAATAATAACGTTAGAGAAAACACAGCGTTCTTATATCACATATTTAGATGTAGAATAGAATAGAATTTATTTACAGAAACATTTTTGTACAATATAGTGATTAAATTACAATAATAATAAAAATAAACACTCCACACTCAATGCCTCTATTAGGACAGTGATATCGGGATATCACTGTCCTAATGGGGGCATTAAGTCGAGTCGGGGTTCAGGAAACATGACAAGGACAAATACACCCAGACCGGAAAACATGCCTGTATGGTCAATACAAAGATATTCTCTGAGCGGGAATCGAATCCGCGACCTTAACGCTTAAGGCAGGTTTGCTACCGCTGCCGGGGCGTCGCGGTTGAATGCTTCGGTGATCCCGCGACGTCCCACTATGGCGCCAGATGGGACCTTGGAGTTTTAGTGGGTAGGGGAGCCCGGCTCCGAGTCCACACACCTCTTGCGCCATTGCACCCGTCCCGGCGCTCGAGTGCGTAACTGCATTTCTCCAAGTAAAAAAAAAAAAAAAAAAAGGTTTGCTACCGCTGCGCCACAGGGTCGAATAAAATATAAAAATTCTGTACTCAAGGTAGAAATGAGAAATTTTCATCAGAGCTAATACTGTATGTCTCATTAATGCAAATTGACTAATTTCTTCTAAGAGACAACTTTTTGGACCCTTGATGTTGATTCTCAGACATAAGCCGGGGTCGTTGGACTACATAAGGTCCCCATTTCAATCTTACGAGTGTCATTCATTCTTCTTATCATCAACATAACTAATTCTAGACGGGTCAGTTCACTAGTGCCATTCTTTTAAATTATTTCATGTTTTTAATAATGTACAGTGGCAGATTCACAAATTTTTAAAGTATAGTATTTTAGTAGTCTAGTAGGTTATAAGGTTTTTGCCACCCTTGCCTCTAAAATTGTGATTTTCTAGATTATTTTTACAATCCAACAAAAAGCCGAATACTGGTTGGGGAGCGAGGAACTACCTGTTTTTTCTAAAATACGGAATTTTGATACTCGGAATTTAGAATGACAAGTCATCGGCCAATTTGTCTCAGATTTCTACCTATAATACATCAGAAAGCCGCCATGCAGAAATCTATTTAACTTCTAAGAGCTAGCAAATAAAAAAATTTAAATTTGCCGCCCTAAAAATCTGCCGCTCTAGACTCAAGTCTACTCCACCCTGCTGGTAAATCCGCCACAGGTAATATAGGAAAGTTTTACTAAAGAAAGTTGGCAATCAAGCATACGGTCCATCTGATGGTAACCGATGGATGATGGATGGATGGTCGTAGCCGCGTGTGAGCTCACTTTTGCCACTCACGCGCTGCGAACGCGAGATATTAGTTCTGATTATATGTAGTTATGGACACTAGTTACAGTGTCCTTAAAACAGAAACACAGTAATGGAAAATGCACTATTGCTTTCGGGTAGAATATAAGACAGTGCAGTGTCACTTACCTAACCGGCGTCTTGCAATAACAGCCTTAACAGGTAAAGAGGTTTTTATATTTAGTTATAAGACAGGTTCAAAACAGCTACTTTTTAGGGTTCCGTAGCCAAATGGCTAAAACGGAACCCTTATAGTTTCGTCATGTCCGTCTGTCCGTCCGTCCGTCTGTCCGTCTGTCCGTCCGTATGTCACAGTCATTTTACTCGGAGACCATTGACTCTATCTATACGAAATTTACTAATTAGGTGTATTCCATGAACCGCACAAGGATTTTGTAATAAAATCTAAATATATATATGAATTAAGGGTAGCAGTCCATACATGTAACTGACGATTGAAAAAAAAAATTTCTACGTATGGTAACGTGTGAGATATCTTTGGATAGTTCTTTTAAAATGATAAGGAGGTTTGATTTTGAGTTTTTTCATTAAGCCAGTAGTTGTTGAGATATTAGCTCCTAAAGTCCTAAAATCGTGTCCCCTCTAACTTTTGAACTATGGGATTTAAAATTCGGAAAAAATTTGAGCTTGTAGAATACCACATGAACTTTCATCCACATTTAGTTTGAAGAAGATAGGTCTATAAATTTAAGAGATATATAAGTTTTTCCCATAACTTTGTTTTTCATATTACTTTTAATAATTACTATGAAATTACCAACTTATTTTTGCGGTCGGTTTTAATTCGTTATTGTTTTTAAAACCGTTAAAATTCTTCATAACCTTACGATCACCCATTTACGCCTGTTTTCTCGATTTATCCAAGGCATTTGACCTGGTTAATTACGATATCTTATGACAGAAATTAAAACTCACTGGCATGCCTGAACAGATCAACAGGATTTTAAAGTTTTGGTATAAAAATCAGGTTACTGTTGTGCGATGGTCAGAGAGCTACTCAAGGTCTTACAGGTTGGAATGTGGGGTGAGGCATGGTGGCCTGACCTCACCCAAGTTGTTTAATCTGTATGTGAATGCTCTAATACAGACGCTCAGTAGCACTCGTGTCGGATGTCATATTGACGGAGTCTGTCTTAATAACATTAGTTACGCAGACGACATGGTTCTGCTGAGTGCATCTGTTTGTGGGTTAGCAAAACTGCTAAGTCTTTGTGAGAACTATTTCAAACGTCATGGCTTAGTCTATAACTGTAAGAAAAGCGAATGCATGGTCTTTCAGGCCAAGGGAAAATCGATTCCATCTATTGTACCTGCTATCAAGTTACACGGGGTTCCACTAAAGAGAGTTGAATGCTTTAAATATCTTGGCCATGTAGTATTCTATGACTTGAAAGACAATGCAGATATTGAAAGAGAACGCAGGGCTTTGTCTGTTAGGGCAAATATGATTGTTCGTAGGTTGTTCGTTAGCTAAATGCCAGTCAAAATAACGCATTTCAGAGCTTACTAAAAAGCGTTATTTTGACTGGCATTGAGCAACGACTCAGGGCAGACTATACGCGGAAACAGTACAACGCCCTGGGTGTACAATATAACAATGCTTTCAGGATGCTAATGGGTATGCCTGGTTTTTGTAGTGCATCGGGGATGTTTGCCGAGGCGTATGTGGACTGTTTTTATACCACTATGCGAAAGCGGTGCACATCGTTGTTGCGCAGGATTCTTTCCAGCTCAAGTGGTGTCCTGAGAGCATTTGTTAATAGAAGTTGTTTGTATGTGAACCACTGCAGTCGGATTCACGTGCTGACAAATTAATCCTGTCTTAGGTTAAATAAGTTTTAGAAATTACTAACAAATAGGCGTAAGATACTTGTATTAGTAACAACATATGATCCATTGTTGGTCGAAATAAAGTTATTATTATATATGTCGGCGCGAATACGAATTATTTGATCATGTCACTGGTAGCCTTTAATTGTATTTTCGAAAAAAAATATTAATAACGGAAGCAATTTTGAAATATTGTTTTTGTAATGAGATTGTTGATGTAGTTAAGTATTAATCTTGCTTGTACGGTTTATAAATAATTTGAACAACGTGTTGCCTCATAGACTGTTTATTTGCGACTAATTGAAAAATATATTAAACGGCGCGAACATGCCGCCCACCAAAGGACCCTTAGTGTCCTTTATTATAACATTAAATAAGTCTAAAGTATACATAAATTCTTAAGAACAACTTTGTATAAAACATGTATGTATGCACAATAGTAAATAACATAAACAATTTAAATCAAGAGACTATACGCAAAATCAGTAAGAGAGACAAGATTAATATCAATCAACATATACACATGAAATACTAATAAGAACAGTTTGATTTAATTTACATCTATTGGTAAAGGGCACAGTTTAGACACTGAACGTTGCACTATACTTTCACCACTTTTAACACTATACACCCGAGTCACTCCATCACTACCCGGATGCTTGTTTACGATGCGACCCAGCATCCATTTACCAGGTGGAAGGTTATCGTTTTTAATGAGCACAATGTGTCCAATATCAAATTCCTTCGCGTTCTTGTGCCATTTGCGTCTTTGCTGCAAACCAGATAAGTATTCTAGTTGCCAGCGTTTCCAGAAAGTAGACAACAACTTTTGTAGATGTTGCCACCTTGATAAGTGACTAGTGGGTACATCTTCAATATTTGGATTCGGGATGGTAATTGGAGCTTCGCCAACCAAAAAGTGACCAGGCGTGAGAGGAAGTATGTTGTCAACGTCTGAATCGTCAATAGGACTTAGAGGCCTTGAATTAAGACATGCCTCTATTTGGCACAAAAGTGTGAGCATTTCTTCGTAAGTAACGTTAGTTGTCAAAATTCTTTTCAGGTGGTATTTCATCGATTTCACACCAGCTTCCCACAATCCACCCATGTGAGGGCTATAGGCCGGTATGAAGTGCCATTGGGTGCCGTCAAGTGCTAGGGATTCTGCAATAGGACCTTCAAACTCTAACTTGGCTTTCATCCAAGCCGTTGAAAGTTCCTTATCTGCCCCGACGAAGCTACTTTCCCTGATCGCTCCATATATGTGCACATTTGCCAAGTCTAGCGACAAATCTTTTCATAGCTGCAATGAAAGAATCTGACGTCATATCTCCAACGAGTTCGAGGTGTATCGCCTTTGTAGCCATACATACAAATATGGCGACGTATGCCTTTGTCGTCTTAGCTCCTCTACCCTTGGACATCAGTATATGATATGGACCAGCAAAATCCACTCCACAATGCAAAAAAGGTCTGGTCGGAGTTACTCGTTCTCGAGGTAAGTCTCCCATCAGCTGTGATTTTGCGACAGCACTTTGTTTTGCGCATATAAGACATTTTCTAAATTTTAATTTAACTAAATTTTTGCTTTCAGGATCCAGTACTTCAAACGTAAGTATCCCATCATCAGCTGCGGTCCACCATGCAGTGTCTTCAAATGAGCGTCCGCAACAATGAGATTGGCCAGGTAAGTATCATGATTTAGTATTACAGGATGTCTACTATTTTCATTCAAATCGGCGTGCCGTAGCCTGCCGCCCACCCTGAGAATATCATCTTCATCGAGGTAAGGTTGTAAAGATTTTAATTTACTTTTGTCTTGTACTCTTCCTTTATTTTTTAAATAATCTATGTCCTCTTTGAAGCTTTCTCTTTGTACTATCTTAATGCATGTTTTTAGCGCTTCATCTAATTCCCTTGTTGTCATAGCTGTATTTTTATTTTTTAATTTATTTCCCTTTAAAAATCTTTTACTATATGTTATCATCTGAAGTAATTCTGTTAAACTATCACAATTTTCAAATTTTGAAATTAATCCTTTATTTGTTTTTTCTATTTTCAGGTTTGTCTGCAAGATGGCCTTAGTTTCTAAGGTTGTATCATTATTTCTAGGTCTGTAAAATTCAATTTCTTCTTCCTTTAACCATACAGGGCCGTTCCACCACAGCTTATTCTCTTTGAGGTCAAGGAGTGGGATTCCTCGGGATGCTACATCAGCAGGGTTGTCTTGCGATTGTACGTGATACCAATTGTGATTGCCGATGTCTTCTAGGATCTCTATCACTCGATTTCTCACGAAGGTATTCCATCTCCCAGGGTCTCCAAATAGCCAAGAGAGAACTATAGTAGAGTCGGTCCATGCATATATCTGTGAGGTAGGGATTTTCATGGCTTCCTTTATTTGTTTCAGAAGTCCAGCAAGTAAAACCGCGCCACACAATTCCAGACGAGGTAAGGATTTTGATTTAATCGCGGCTACCCGTGTTTTAGCTGCTATGATCGTAGTCTTTAAATCACCGGTATCTGTTCTTACTCTCATATAGGCAACTGCAGCATAAGCTCGAGTGGATGCATCACAGAAGCCATGAACTGATACATTCTTTATTAGGTTTTCAGTTGTTTGATACCAGCGATCTACTTCTATATCGGGTAAGTATGCAAAACTATTTCGCAAATCCATCCATTCGTCAGTAATCGTTTGTTCTACTTCTTCATCCCATGTTATGCCTTTTAACCATAGCTTTTGAATTAGCAATTTAGCAGGTAAGATAGAAGGTGCTAACCAGCCGAGTGGATCAAATAAACGTTGAATGTCGGCGAGAATTGTTCTCTTCGTGATTTGACTAGCTACAGAAGGTAAGTTAAGACTGTATTGAAATTTATCCTTTCCCATATTCCAGTGTAACCATAGTGCTCTAATGCTACCATCTATCGTGATGTCAAGGTTTGCTTTAGAACTTCTTAGATTAGGTTCAAATTGTTTCAGAAAATCAGCGTCGTTAGAGCACCATTTTTGCAGAACGAAACCTCCTTTTTTCAATATGGTATCTATATTTTTTGCAGTCTCAATAGCTTCTATTAATGTATCCTTCCCAGACATAAGGTCATCCATATAAAAGTCTTGTTTGATTATTGTGGCTGCGTCCGGGTAGATATAGCTTTCGTCATCAGCGACTTGATGTAGCGTTCTGACTGCCAGAAAAGGAGCCGAGGCTGTTCCGAATGTAACCCTTAAGATACGATAATCCTTTACTGGTTCATCTGTGTTGCTTCGCCAAAGGATTCTTTGTAGATCGCTATCTTCTTTAGTAACCAGAATCTGCCGGTACATCTTTTGTATGTCTGCGACGAAGCACACCTTTTTCATGCGCCATCTTAAAATTAAGCTTCTCATGTCGTCTTGCAATTGAGGGCCTACTAGCAACTCGTCATTGAGTGATATTTTATTACATCCCTTTTGTGATGCATTGAAGACGGTTCTTAATTTGGTGGTTTCCTTTTCTTCTTTAATGACAGCATGATGTGGTAGATAGACAGCTGGGTTATTCATTTCGGTTTGTGGTACTTCTTCCATGTGATTCTGTTCTTTGTAATCTTCCATTACCTTTTTATATTCATTCTTCAAACTTGTATCTCTTTCAAATCTTCTCTCTAATTGATTTAATCTTTTTAGTGCTATGTCTCTTGTTTTTCCTTCGGTACATAATAGTGTGTTTGTTTTGGTTGGTAGTTTTACGATATATCTTCCTTCATCTGTTCTGGTAGTGGTAGCCTTGTATATTTCTTCACATTTTCTTTCTTCTGGTGTGGGTAGTCGTTTTTCATCAGTATTTTGTTCTACATTTGTTTAAGCATATCATCCAGATTCAGATTAAGGTGCATGGTTATAATTTCATCTCTCTTTATCTCCTCTTGTATGCTTCCAAATAGAATCCAACCCAGGCTGGTATTTTGTGCACATGGAGTGCCTGGGGGACCCTTGATAACTTCACTTTTCATAATTTGGGCACATACGTCAACACCAAGCAGCATGTCCACTCGTCCTGGTTGGTTAAAACTTGGATCTGCCAGAACAAGATCTTTAATGTGCGGCCAGATGTTAGTTGAGATTGTTCGTGTTGGTAATTGCGTAGTGAGTCGCGTTGGCATGATATATGTTTTAATTTTCAGTTTGAATCCTTCATAATTCCTTGACATGATTTGTAATTCAGTTGCATGTTTTACATTAGTTCTCGAAGAACCGATGCCAGTAATAGTTCCGTTTATACGAGTCCTTTTCAAGCGTAATGATTGTGCGGCTCTCTCACTGATGAAGGATGCTTGCGAGCCGTTATCAACGAGTGCCTTAACTATGGTAGTGTGTCCGTGGTCATCCTCTATTTTCACTAACGCCGTTGCCAATAACGCTGTGCTCGGTTTAACACAGATATCGTGCGATTCGATTCTCGTGTTGACTTGTACCTCCCCTTCATTGCGTTCAGATGATACAGTCGGTTGTATAATTTCGTGTTGACCCAATGTACCTGCTGGTCTTGATTGATGAAGAAGAGAGTGATGGCGTTTGTGGCATATACGACATGTGTGTGGCACTCGACACGTTGTTGCTGCATGTCCCGGGGTTAAACAATTAAAACAAATCCTATTGTCTTTCACATATAAGCTTCTATCAATCGGCGATAATTTTGAAAATTTCCCACAATGGCTTAAAGTATGGTCACCCTTGCATTTTATACACACTTTAGCTGGACTCGACACGTGATATACTCCCTCTTTAGATGTTCTTTCCTTGGATGTGGCAGTTGGTGTAACTAATTCTAGAGTGCGGAATTTGGATTCTAGAAATTTCTTTAAATCTTCCCAGGTAGGCAGTTCTTCACTGTTTTCTCTGTAGGAGTACTCTTCCCATTGTCTATGAGACTCCTGGTCTAATTTTTGAACCACGAGATATATTGTGATCGGATCCCAAGACTCTGTAGATATATTCATATTTTGTAAACTTTTCAAAATTTCTGAAGTAGTATCAAGAATAGTTTTAAGTTTTAGCGGACTGTATAATTTGCTTTTTTGTGAAAAAGTCGTTTCAGCAAAGAATTTACTATAATTCGTCTATTTCCGTATCTATTATGTAAGGTACTCCAAGCGAGTGAGTAATTATCCGATGTTATTTGTAAATGTTTTAATAAAGCTGCTGCCTCGCCGGTAATACTTGTTTTTAAATAATGCAATTTTTGAACTTGGCTGAGGGATGTATCTTGGTGCACAAGTGAAGTAAATAGGTCTTGAAACGTTGGCCAATCCTCATAACTTCCAGAAAATGTCGGTAGTTGAATCCTCGGTAATCTAGCTAGGGCGTGAGGCGAGTTATCTGAGGTAGCACTCGAGTTTTTGTTTTCTGAGTGGTTACTTCCTTCCGGTTTAGATTTTAATGCCAACATGTCTTTTAACAATCCTTGCAAATATAAGTACAAATCTTCTTGAATATAAAACTCCTCGTTCACGAAATACTGTAAAACGCTGCGTTGCTCTCTAGTTGTAGATTTAATAAGGTCTTGATGTGCTTGTTTAAAAGTATTCCAATATTCATCAATACTTTTTATTCTTGATTCGAGATATCCCCTTGTAAGCCTATCCTTAGGACACTTTTTTAAATTTATTTTTGCTTTTTGAAAAACTTGTGCTATATCTTCTAGAATGCTAATAACCTGGTCAGGAGTATTTGCCATCATGTAGTTATTACGTTGAATTATTAATTTAATAGAACTCGACGCACCGATTTACAAGTAAACAAGTCCTTATCGCAGATTGAATTTCTTTTGTTCGACCGGCCGGCCTTTTGTCGGATGAATAGCAGGTAAAAAATTTAATCCGGCTCGATTTTCGACCATATGTTGATGTAGTTAAGTATTAATCTTGCTTGTACGGTTTATAAATAATTTGAACAACGTGTTGCCTCATAGACTGTTTATTTGCGACTAATTGAAAAATATATTAAACGGCGCGAACAGAGATTATTCAAAAATATGTTGTAACATCAACTTCCGTTGAACGTTTTATATAGCAAATGATTTGTGTTGTGAAATCACTTTTGCTCCTGCCTCTCGGCCTCAAACTCTGTAAGTAGTCTGTATGGCACTTTTTATTAAAAATTGTAATATTATTTTACTTGCTTTTCATTCCTAAAATTTTGTTGTTTAAATATGTGTGAATTTAGTATCAAATTACCTTACTTAATCTCATAATAATTAAAATCAAATCGGATACGCAGCGTATTGCTATTATTGTGTTTAAAAGCATAGCAGAACCGATGACTTACATAGGTTCAGCGGTTCTGCATATTTATTTTAAATAACCTCACTTCTGGTATGCGACATATATATTATTATATAACCATGCTGCGGAACCCTTTAGATTCAACTGTGCGTGGTCCACAACGCACTTGACTGGTAATTTTTTTATTAATAAAGGCAACAAGTAACATGTAGAAAATGTAAAGCACAGAATAAAATGATGAAGTTATACAATAAAGAACCTTTTCTCCACTATCGATATACTCAATTAAGTCCGGAAGAAAGTATCAAGTTAACAATAGGCTTTTATAAGTTAAGTAGGGAGAAATCGAGTCGATAGGCCATTGAGGAGGACGAGGGTAATATTAGTACTTGCAAAACAATTATAAATTATTTCATATATCACTAAAAAAAATTAGGTAGTAGAGCCAAGGAGAAGTACTACCCTCTCACAGAAAATCGGCGTAAAGTAACAGTATCAGTAGGTACTGTTGCGTTTCGTGCGATGACTGAGAGAGTCGAAGGCCCAATCTTCCACCCCCTCTATTCCCTTCCTTCTATTCCTTCTCATCGCTTCTTTCCTGTTCCTCGGGTTGACAACGCGCATGTAATACTTCAAGTATCACACACGCTCTTCAATCATGTCCACGGGGAATGGTAGCAAGAACGCTGGCTGCATTTGCTGCCCCACTAGATCGTAATCCCGATTCTTTGGTATATAAATGAACCAGCCCCCCTATCAATGTCCCTCCCGATGACGTCCCAAGTCTAGGCTCGACCTCGCAAGAGGGGCCCTTGGGACGGATTCAACTTGTGCCCCGCGTGGCAGTCCATCTTTTACCGGCCGAGGTCTCCAGACCCGGCCCCCACCGGTGACGCTGTCAAGGCCACTAGGGCCAACAGCAATGGACACTCGAAAAAAAAAAAACCTATCAATGAGACCGGGAATCACCTGTGGAGATCTTATAAAAATTTCCTAGCACTAACTAAACATAGCCCAAGAGTACAAAGTCTTCTGTACAAAGATATTATTATTTATGTATTCTCTTTGTTCGTTGGCAAAAAATTGTAAGCTATCGCGCCGCCAGTAGATAATTTTTACGAGTCAGTAGTGAGTCGTTACGGAGTCTTTTCTCAAAAATTTATGAGATATTTTCCCTTGGCTAAAATAAATTTGTAAAATCGCTTGTATTAAACAAAAAATAATATTTCTAAAACTTTTCCATGAGTAAGAGGATAATTTTCTGTGTTTTTTCTTCTTTGTATTTCTATTATGTATTAATAATTATAAACTTCATTTACGTATAGTTTTCAATTGAACTTCATTTTTATAATAAAACAAATAAATAGTATAGAAAATAGGTACCTATATATAAAAAAAGTTTAATGTACATTATTAATAGTGAGAAGACTTCTTCGTATCTTCCGTAGTTTTATTCAGAGAATTAGTTATATTATTTTCTTTTAAAAATAACTATAAACGTCAAATGCCATCCTTCTCTCCCGTCTCCTTAAAATTGATTGTGGTCAAATCTTGAAATAAATGTTAACACACTTGACAAAACTAATTTATATTTTAATTTAATTTTTAATAATTCATTTTTAAAGAACTAAAACAACCGTGAGCGAGAGTACTAAACGCGGCCCTTCATACCGCATATTGTTGAGACCCAAAAACGTGTTACTGCGCATGGTTCAACTTACATTTAACAGACTATACTTGAGCGCCCGCGTAGGATAGCACTAGGGCCACTCTTCAGTCTTGCCACTGTCTTGTACGCGAAGCCCGTGTCGCTCGATTTACCGGCGCTTTAAGTTACGTGTTACGTATAAGATCCAGAAGGAGGTGACTGAGAGACATCGAGAGAGAGGCGATCCTGATCGACAAAGAAGGCTGCGGCGTCGTCCACCTGATGCCGCAGGCCATTCTGGCCCGCCAGCCCCTGTGCCAGGGGCTGTATAAGTGGGACATGCCCTCGGCTCGTGGACGCGCAGAGTGGGGCGCCTGAGCGTCTGTGATTAGCGGCCCTGAGGAGCAGAAGGCAGCCGGTGTGGTCCCGACTGCCGTACGCTTGCGTGGGGTACGCTGGTGGGGCTTTGCCATCTCGACCCCCCGGGAATGAGCTCCGCTACCAATCGGAGCACCGTGATTGTCAGGTCACGTTGGAATGTTCTGCGAGAATTCCCGTAACCTGACAAACACACTGAGGTAGGCCACCGAGGAGGTTTTAGTGGGCGCCATGACGTTTCCACCTTGTCGTGGAACCCTACATAACCCGGTTCTCCTCCCCAAGACGCCGGGTATCTAGTAGTAGATTTCCTCCCAACACCAAAAAAAGGGTTACGTGTAAAATATTATTTGCTTTTTATTTCATTTCTTGCGCTTATCTCTGTTTCTTATTGACTTCTACTCCTTCGACTATATAGCTGTAACTTCCTATCGCGTAATTATCTATTTTACTGTGTGTTGTGTGTTGTGAACTTCTTTTAATAATAAATAAATAAACGCTACACACTCAACGGCCCCCATTAGAATAGTTATATCCTGTGTGGAGGGTCCGAAAACACACACAATGACAATGACAAACAAACCAAGACCGGAATACATGCCTGTATGGTCAATACAACATCTGCTCCGAGCAGGAATCGAGCCCGTTGCGCCACAACGTCAAAACATTTTTCGCAACAGCAACGTCTTGCCGGGTCTACTAGTTCTAATGAAAGAGGAAAAAATCCCTTAAAACATTACAGCTCACCTTATACGGTACGATAACATAATAATGTCTATTCTGTGATTTTTCGCTTGAATCGAAGCGTTGAAATTGATTAGAAGTGACATCACAACCAATCACCATTAATTGTCATAGTACTCTTCTATCATTTATTAAAATGACTTCAAGCAAGGTTATTGTATTTATATTTACACTGATTTGTGAATCTTATAATTATGAAGGGGTGAGAAATTATTTTTATTCGTCAGCATGATATGTTCTGTGTGATCAACCGTCATCTTCTCTCCGTCAAAAAAATGGAATTCTTTACCGGCACACGTTACCTCATTCTTACAACTTGGGGTCCTTCAAACGAGGCGTGAAGAGGCATCTTGCGGGTAGGCAGGGCGAGGATGGCTAGTACAGTTCGCCTTCTACAACCATATTAGCCACCTTCGTGTAGACTCCACTTCCACTTACCATCAGGTGGAGTAGAGTCATTTGCCCTCCGGCGTTATTTAAAAAAGAAGATTAGTTACTACGTCGACTGTATTGATTAGATCCATTCTTCTCCCGGGACAAATGGGGTGGCTCGACCGGGAAAGTACTACTCTCACCCAGAAAATCGGTGTAAAGCTACAGAGTACTGTTGCGTTTCGAGCGATGAGTGAGAGTGACGGAGCCCCAATCTCTCACCAACTCTGTTCTCTTCCTTTTTTCCCTTCCCATCTTTACCCTCCTATTTCTTAGTGTGACAACGCGCATGTACAACTTCAAGTAGGTATCACAAGTGTTTATAGGTTGCGGTAACTACTTACGATTAGGCGCTCATAAGCTACGACAACCGCTTACATTGTTGAATTCACCGATACCGTTACCCAGGGTACAATCACTCTAATTAGCCCTTTTGTTGACGGATAGGAAATCTGCTACCAAATACCCGGCTTATGTGGATAATCGGGTTATTTAATGTTCCATGACAAGGTGGTAACGTCGTGGGGACCCACTGACTAGCGTAGGGCTTACGGCAGTGGGGGCCACATTGATGACATCCTCATCAGTGCCATATATTGCTCAAGATAGCCCTAGGTGTAGCCCTAAACATGTGAACGTAATTAGCTTTTTTTTTATTCATAAATAGGAAAGCTCTTGACTTTGAAGAGGTTCAGTTTGTATGTGTTCGGAAATACAGACGCCGAAAGAGCATTCGAATCCCTGGCTGTGCGCATTATGAATGAGGAATGAAAGCGCATAGTTCAGATATTAGGTATATCGACCAGATATGGGTGGTATCCCGCAGAGCGCATAGTATCCCGGTAGAAAAACGGCGATGACGGTATAAGTTAGGTGAACCTATATTAAAACAAAACTGAATGACTTTTGTTTTCTTTCAGTTTCTGTTTGGAAGAAAGAGTTTACATCCTATTGTGCGTGTATTGAGAGCGAAATGTAATGATGAAGTAAGTAATTTTAAGTCGAAATAATATCATTCATTATTATTCATCATTATCAGTTTATTATATGGCCTACTATATTTGGACTCAAATAAGCAATACCATGTCACACACGCAAACAAAAACACACAAAATTGAAAAAACTGAGTTATATATGCAGAAGTGTTGGTAAATGGCTGAAGAACATTTTCTTTAATATTTTTAAGGTTTTAAGCTTGAAAACTTCAAAAAAGCCATTTTTAATCATGCAATTTATGTATTATGTTAAAAGTTTTGGGTTATATTATTATACACGAAATAAGCTGTTTGTATACTTTTTTATTGTGAAAATAACTAAAATAACTTACATAAATCTGAAATTGCCAAAAACTTGACCAATACATAAAAAATTCATATAAAGCAAGTTGTTCAAAATTTTCAAACGCGTTTTTCTCGAAATGACATTCGTGTGGGTTGACATTCGTGTGGGTTGGCATGGTATTGCTTATTTGCGTCAATTTGTCGGGAGTAGTTAGATATTTGATGTCAACTAAACCAAAACGGCGGTACTTAAATATTATTCGATCTCAACAAGACAAAAATGCCGGTGGTTGGATATTCAATGTTAGAGCAAATTACCTATCAAGAGTTAACTATTATTATCAGATGTTATGATAATAATCAGGACCGACAGCTTAACGTGCTCTCCGAGACACGATGGGGAGATCCATAAGCTCAAAGCATGCTCAATACCAGGACGCCACTGCGGTCGTATGAAATAGCATATACTTTAATTATTTTATTATTCTTAAATTATATTTTCAGTGTAAAGATGTATATTGCAGAGCTGAAGTAAGTAAAAAAAACAATATTGTTTATAGGATGTTTTAATGATTTATTTTTATTTAAAAAATCACTAAGTAATTGTAAAATATGCCTTACGGTACGGTAATTGGTTGACTGATTAAAATACAACGTATAGCCTTAACCAGTGGAAAAAAGCGTTTGAAATTGGGACGCGGAGTCTTTAAGAGTCTTAAGCATGAGAAAGAAGAGTTTTAGAGGAGGAGGGATAATATGTTATTGATATGCGAAAAACTCCGTCAAAACGCGTTCGGCCTTTTTAAGCTCGAAATGAAGCGCGTGTAAGCGAGTTTACGACCATTTTTATGACACAGTTTGCTGCGAGTAAAAAATACTACTATATTAAGTTAAAAACTATAATTATGAACTTAACTCAATAGTTATAGTTGAGGTGATTTACAAATAAAACTAATTATTATAAAAAATGTTATATTATTTTAGTGTACCGGTGAGGGGGGAAGAGCTAATGTAAGTATTAAAAGTTTTTTTTCAGTAATTTCAGATTTAATTTGACCAAATGCGCTGGGTCCTAAATATAAAATGACGTTTTTAAATGTATTTTATTTTTTATAGTGCGTCAGTCCTTTTTGCATATCATTGGTAAGACAACAGTTCATTTTTTACATACTGTTTTTATTTTTCGGAATGTGTATTGCTGTTGGCCCTACTGGCTTTGAAAGCGTCACCGGGCGGGGGAGCCGAATATAGAGACTCAGCCGTGATAAAGGACCAGCCCTCACGGGGGCTCAAATTTGATTCCGTCCTTAGCACATACTGATTGATTGATTTAATGGCTTTTAGTAATGCCAGACGACACAGATTATTACGCCAATGTTACGTGGGGTTTTTACATACTTTGGAAAAGATTAATCAATAATCAAAAAGAAGAATTAATCAATCAGCCTTAATTTTTGTCTATGTATGTTAGGTGACATTTTTGTCAACCGTTTTGATTATTTTTCTTTGTTGCAAAGGTTGTCTGGTTGATATAATGTAGACTTTGTTATGATCTTGGTGAAGATTCCTTATCTACAGATCTATAAATAAAGAAAAGGACTTTATAAAGTATTGTGCACTTTGTGTTCGTACTTATCAGTCTTTTTCTCCTTATCGAGTGGTTAGTGGCCAACCTAGTGACAGAGTTGTTCAGGTCTCCCGACTTCGACTTGACTTCGACTTGACTTTTCGACTATTGTCAAATTGATAATAACCGGGACAGACTTTTTACGTGCCCTCCGAAACACGGAGACGCTCAGTTGAAATATCACCATGCGATCACCCATCTAGTTACTGACTGCGCCTAAAGTTGCTTAACTCGCCGGCCGTTTACCATCGTCCACTTACTTATGAGTGATAGACAATGAAAGACACTGTCATGCGACTCAAAATAGCCAGCAAGGCCACCGACAGTGTGTAGGGGCCTTTATTTTTTTAGAATATGTAATGATATGTATTTAATTGCTTATTAATTTCAGTCAAGAGGAAAGTTCTCGACTGCCACGGTAATAATTATTATATCCTATTTAATTATAGCAATATTCTTAAGATTCTTCTACTGGTGGTAGGTCTTTTGTTACCACCACCACCACCGTAGGTACCACCGCAGTGTAAAATATTCTACTGCAAAGCAGTAGTGTCTTTGGCATGTCTGTGTTCTGGTTAGAAAGGCAATGTACGCTATTGAAATGACTGGGCAAAAGAGATTTAAGAGCCAATATCTCGAGGTTGGCAACGCGTGAGTGATAATATTTTAATTACTATTTCTTATATTATTATATGAAACTTGTTTTTTTTTCAGTGTGACGGTACAAGATGTAATTCGCTAGTAAGTAAAAAAGTTTTTAGGTAACATAATAATTATAACATTGACAAATAAATTTGACGCGTCGTGTCGCCCGCTTTGGACTGAAATGCTAGTAAATGCGTGGTGAAGCACGAACAGTGGAAACTAAAGGGTTCCGCAGCTGAATGATATATATATTTTTTATGTGAGAGGGGGCAAACGGGCAGGAGGCTCACCTGATGTTAAGCGATCACCGCCGCCCATGAACATCTGCAACACTCTGGTGTTGGCATGCAGGTGCGTTGCCGACCTTTAAGGATATGCAATGTATATCAAAAGCACTAAGGAGTATTGATAGAAACTTTGAAGGAAAATAACTTTCTACCCCTTTTTAACCTCGTTAGGGAATGAATTTCAACAAAATACGAAACACATCTTCCATCAATTTTGTTAAAAAAGGTTTATGCAAAATTTGAAGTAGCCTGAACCAAGGAATCGCATTGTCTTTATACCTCTCTTTTGCTCCCCTTTTCTTTTTAAGTGGGTACTTAAGGGTAGTATTTCGAAAAATCCTTTCTTATGGGATGCCTACTTCATACAAAACACACCCTCCAAATTTCAGGTATCTCCAATCAGCGGCTTAGGTTGTGCGTTGATCTGTCAGTCAATCAGGACAAAGCATTTTATATATACAGATATAACATTAGCTGTGCCCGTGGCTTTCCTTCCGTCATCGTCGTATCGTGATTTTATATAACCTATAACCTTCCTCAAGAAATGTACTATCAAATGCAAAATGAATACTTCAAATTCAATCAGTAATTCCAGATTATCGCGTTAAATCAAGAGATTGTTTCTCTTCAGCTTTATAATATTGGTATACATTTCGCTCAAAACAAGAATATAAATCACGAACTGACTCTCTGGATTTAGAGATATTTACTGCAGTTTCTAAATCTTTGGCCTCATTCGTCGAACAACTTCGCTGCCATTAAAATAAATTATATATTACAGTAACTATTGTTTGCTCCATAAATGTTATATATTTTATTATAAGGAAGTGTGCGTTTGTTTTATTAATTTTCAAGATGTCAATATACCATTAAGCTGGACACCATTGTGATTTTCTTGGTAGCGAGTCTGAAAGCTTATGTTCCAGTGGGATTATCAAAAAACTTCACAACTAATCTTCACAGCTAATGTTCTATACAAAGTGATTTAACGGTTTGATTTCATTTTTATCTTTTTTTAGTGTCACGAGTACAAATGCAATGCAGCGGTAAGAGTCACATTTTATTTTATCGTATAATAGTGTGTTGGGCAGTAATATTTTTACCAGCATTTTCCCTTATGAACAATTCAGAATTGTTGATAAAATTCTGATCTTTTCAGAAAATTCAAAATTTTTCAGAAAATTCAGAATTTTTCAGAAAATTCAGAACTGTTCAGAAAATATACGATAGAGTGCACACGTTCATTATGCTAAACCGTAGTGTGTGTAAAAACAGTTCAGGATTCATTTAATTGCGAAAAGTAATATTTATTAGTAAACATATTTTTCAGTGTCTTGGTGGTGTATGTCAATCAAAGGTATTTTTTATATTTTTATTTTTCATTGAAATAGTCTTTAAGTAGGGTCTGTTTCTAACATATATATGTCTATGGATACTGCAATAAAAAGGTACAAAAGTTTGTTTTTTTCACAGTGTGCTGGCGACAATTGTAATTCTGTTGTAAGTAGCATTAAAATCACCTTTAAACCGCATATCTTCATACATATTGCAGCTTTTAACTATTTTGTAGTACTAGAGACATGCTCTTCTCAGCACAAATGGGCCGTCTCGACCGGGGAAGTAATACCCTCTCACAGAAAATCAGCGTAAAGTAAAACTATAAGTAGTTCTTCTTCATCCTAGCATTATTCCCGGTATTTTGTTTACACAGGGTCTGCTTATTACTCTTATCCGGATTTGACAGGTTACTAGTTTCTACATGACGCGATTGCCACCTGACCTCCGCAACCTTAACAGCGAACCAGTAACTCATTGGACAAGAGCAATTTACTTTTTTTTTTTTTATGTTACAAAGTTGGCAAACAAGCATACGGCCTACCAGAGAGCGCTTGCAGCACCATTAGTAGGTGCCACTCACGCGTTGCCAACCTCGAGATATTAGTTTTTAAATCGCCTCTGCCCAGTAATTTCACTAGCGTACAGTGCCCTTCAAACCGGAACACAGTAATGCCTAAGCACTACTATTTGGCAGCAGAATTTTTGACACTGCGGTGGTACCTAGCCGGCCTCTTGCAAGAAAAGACCTACCACCAGTGTAAAACTTAACTTATGTGATAACAGCCGGGACCAACAGCTTAACGTGCTCTCCGAGGCAGACTCGCTATCCACAACGCCACAAAGGTGTCAGTAAAAGTATAAGTAGGTACAGTTGTGTTTCGTGCGATGAGTGAGAACACCGGAGGCCCAAAATCCCATCCCCTCTGTTTTTTTAGATTGACAACGCACATGTATGTTCAAGTATCGTCCGCGTTCATCGGTCGCGTTGACTGCTTACCATCAGGCAGACCAGTATTGCTTACCAACCGTCATAAAAAATATTGAGAACATTTCTTTATTAATTCTTATAACACTTATATATATCGACACCGTTGTGGCGTTGTGAGTAGCGAGTCTGCCTTTAGCCTCGACGGTTGCGGTTTCCATTCCCACTCGGAGCAGATGTTTCTATTAATTGTACAGGCATGTTTTCCGGTTTGGGTGTGATTGTTTCCAGACCCCCGACACAGGATATTCCAATCCTAATGGGGGGCGTTGAGTGTGTAGCGCTTAGCGTCTTATAACAGTTATTTTAACTTTTATAGTGTACAGGCGGTATCTGTGTATCAAAGGTATTATGAATATTTACTATATTTTAGTTTATTTGGTTATTAAACTTATTTCCAGTAATAATAATTGAATTATTTATTTATTTTCTAAAACGAAGAAAATATGTATATTCCTGGCATATTCTGCTATAGTTGACGACGTTGTGGCGCAGCGGTAGCAAACCTAGCTTAAACGTCACAGGTCGCGGGTTCGATTCCCGCTCGGAGCATAATATGTTTGTATTGACCATGCAAGCATATTTTCCGGTCTGGGTGTATTTGTCCTTGTCATTGTGCATGTTCCCGGACCCCCGACACAGGATATCACTATCCTAATAGGGGCCGTTGTGTGTGTAGCGTTTATTTATTTATTATTATTATTATAGTATAGTACTGGCTACTGCCAGTGGCGTTTAGGCTGAGCGTTGATATGCCAGTCAGTAGTTCTCTTTTTATATCACTACATAGTATAAAACAAAGTCGCTTTCTCTGTCCCTATATTCCTATGTATGCTTAAATCTTTAAAACTACGCAACGGATTTTAATGGGTTTTTTTAATAGATAGAGTGATTGAAGAGGAAAGTTTATATGTGTAATAACAAATTATATAACTCCAAATTTAACGCGTGCGGGCCACGGGCAGTAATGAATAAAACAAAACTACTGGATCGATTTTAATCATTTTATCAGTGAATGACATTAGCTATATAATTTATACTCGTGCGAAGCCGGAGCGAGCCGCTAGAAATATATAAAATCGGATTGAGTTTTCAAACATGTGTCAAAATAAAATGTAAAAAGCACTAAGGAGTATTTGATATCAAATTCGAAGCAAATTATTATCAAAACAACTTTCTACACCTTTATAACCCCATTAGGGTATGAATTTCAATAAAAAACGAAACAAGTCTTCCATCATTCCTTTTAAAAAAGGTTTATGTTAAATTTAAAGTAGATTGGATAAAGGAATCGCGCTGTCCCATACAAACACACTGGTGGTAGGTCTTTTGTTGCAAGAGGCCGGCTAGGTAGGTACCACCGCAGTGTCAAATATTCTGCCGCCAAATAGTAGTGCTTAGGCATTACTGTGTTCCGGTTTGAAGGACACTGTACGCTAGTGAAATTACTGGGCGAACGAGATTTAAGAACCAATATCTCGAGGTTGGCAACGCGTGAGTGGCAGCTACTAATGGTGCTGCAAGCGCTCATAAGCTACGGCAACCGCTTACCATCAGGTGGGCCGTATGCTTGTTTGCCAATTTTGTTTCCTTTTCAATCCCTTAGAAGTAGAATTTCGGAAGATCCTTTCTTATCGGATTTCTAGGTCATACAAGAAATACACCCTCCAAGTTTCAGGTAATATTTTTGGGTTGGGTGGTAGATATACATTGAAACATAATTAATTCAATAAAAACATTGAAAGTAGAGAATAATTAAGTAAAAAGTAATAAAAAAATTTAAAAATTCAATAAAATATATGAACTTACTGAGAACTGTAACAGATTTAAATTATACTTATTTTCAGTGCGAAGGATTAAGTTGTAATAGCGACGTAAGCTTTGAACATTATTTACATTATTCCCCATTTTTAATTATTATTTTCTATTAACCTTTATAAATAAGCCCCATATTGTATACTTTCGACAACGTTGTGTTGCAGCGGTAGCGAACCTGCCTTAAACGCCACAGGTCGCAGGTTCGACCGCTCGGAGCATAATATGTTTGTATTGACCATGCAAGCATATTTTCCGGTCTGGGTGTATTTGTCCTTGTCATTGTGAATGTTTCCGGACCCCCGACACAGGATATTACTATCCTAATGGGGGCCGTTGAGTGTGCAGCGTTTATTTATTATTATTTTATTATTTATACTAGTTTTTCCCGCGGTTTAACCTGGTTTTATGGTTGCTGTGTCGTAGCGTGAACATAGAACAAATTTGATTACCATAAAAAGAACCTTTAAAAGATAGATACATGCTGTGATTTTTGGAACTTTTAAAGAGGAACGATTCCATCATACATAATTTTTGCGGAACTTTAACAGTTTACGCATCGCACGCAACGGAAGCTCTAAATTTTTTTTTTCCATTTTTCCCACATTTTTCATTGATGCTCCTATTGATTGTAGCGTGATGTTATATAGCATATAGCCTAGATGACGTAAGTAGTCATTTTTAATTTTCAGTGTGAAGGCGGAACGTGTGCTGTTCACGTGAGAATACTTTATATTTTTTTAAAGTAAAAACTTCTATAGGGTAGTTTCATAACAGCATTTTATACGATTAAATAAACTTATTTTTCGAAGTGCACTTTTTGCCATACGCGAGTTATACCACTTATAAGCGTTGAAGCACTTATAAGCTTTTATAAGAGCATAATCTTCTTCTTCTTCCTAGCATAGCATCTTAGTCTTCTACGAGTATATTACCCAGCTGCTTATTACTCTTGTCCGGATCTGATAGGTTACTCGTTTCTACACAGAGCAATTGCATGTGTTCCGGTCGGAGTGGTTGATGTTTCTGCTTGTGTGTATTTCCAGGCCCCACTTGACGCACTTAATGCATAATTTTTCCTTTCCCAAAAACCTCAAAAATCGATCAAAGCGGGTAAAGAAGTTTTACCTTATTTATTAATAAAACAAATCTATTTCAGGCCAAAGGGATGTTCGCGAATGCTAATGTAAGAATAATATTTTATGTCGCTATGAGTCGTTTGTCATAAAATATCAATTTATATGGAATATTAATATAACGACCGAATTATAAAAATTTACGGTGAATTAAAAACTTGTACCGATTTGCTGTAGAAGCAATATGATAAATTATTTCTGTACGGCTATTGAAAATATTGGAAATTAAATCTAGAGCTTGTCAGCAATTATAGGTTGTCGTAGCCTATGCGCGCTTGCAATACCATACATTTGTAGGTGTCACTCACGCGTTGCCAACCTTGAGGTATTACGGTGGGTCATTACACACGCCATGTACCCTGTAGTCTATTAGGGATCAAACCTTCATCTCATGACCTCCTTGCTTGAGCTGTGGTTCAGCTTCGCAGGAGGGACTGTATGGACGGAATCAAATTTCAAATTTGAGCCCACGTGAGGACTGTCCCGTTTTCATGCCCGGGTCTCTACACACCACCCCACCCCATACCCTGTCAAGGCCAGCAGGGCCTGCAACAAAACATTCCAAAATAAAAAAAAGGATTGGTGTCCGGTATTCACATTAATACTGATGGAGAAAAAGTAAGCTTCTAGTCTGTATTTCTATCGTTAATTAATGCAAGAAATTGTAAATTTGTTTCAGTGTCAAGGCGGTACTTGCTCCACAGAAGTAAGATTATTTTATTTTGCAACTACTTCAAGTGCACGTGACAAAATAATCACGTTAACAAAAATATGTTTTATTTAATAAGCAATAAGTCATTTTTTTCAGGTTATAGGAGTGAATTCAAAATCTACAGTAAGTTATATTTTAATCGATTTAGTTAATAAGTAATTGCACTATAGTGTATATAAAGAAAAACATCTATTTTGGTATCACTAAAAGGTGACGGTTAAATAGTTCAAGCTCTAAATCCGGAACCCTTGATAAAAACCTAGAAAAGTGTGCACTATCCACGACAAAATGTAGGCAGTTATGACTACCGACAAAAGTGAACCCTTGAAACCTTGGAATAATCACTCCCTCCCTAAACTAAAATACCAGGGAGGAGGCTCCCTGGTATTTTAGTTTAGGCACTGTAGACTTGGGATTCATAGAAATTTCTAGAATGATTACAACGCAGCCATTTTTTATGTCAGAGGGGGCAAACGGACAGAAGGCTTACCTGGTGTTAAGCGATCACCGTGCGATACTTGATGTATCACATGCGCGTTGCCACACCAAGGAATAGGAGGGAAAAAGGAAGTGATAAGAGGGGGTGGGAGATTAGGCTTTTAGCGTCAACTCAATCATCGCATGAAATGCAATGCTGATACATTTGTGCTAGAAGAAGCATGGCTTTACTACCCCTAAAAGAATGCAAAGTTCTTATTAAGAATGCATTCTGACAATTATTTTCAGTGTAAAGGTGACGTATGTCAAGCTAAGGTGAGTTTGATAAAGTTTAAAAAAGTTTTTACCGGCGTCGGGATGTGACGACCCCATCGCCCGCTGTTGGGATAACCTCTGTCACAGCAGATTCTTAATAATAAGGTAGTAGAAATGTGTTTGTAGGTCTTTTGTTGCAAGAGGCCGGCTAGGTAGGTACCACCGCAGTGTCAAACATTCTGCCGCCAAATAGAAGTGCTTAGGTATTACTGTGTTCCGGTTTGAAGGGCACTGTAGGATAGTGAAATTACTGGGCAAAGGAGATTTAAGAACCAATACCTCGAGGCTGGCAACGCGTGAGTGACACTAATGTTGTTGCAAGCTTTTTTTTTTGTTGTCGGGGAGGAAATCTGCTTCACAGATACCCGACCTCCTGGGGAAGAGAACCGGGTTATGTGGGGTTCCATGACAGGTGGTCGTTCATGGGTACCCACTAAAACCTCCTCGGTGGCCGACCTCAGTGACAGAGAGAGGCTCCGGGATCTCTTACAGAACTCAAAACCGGAGCATCTCGAGCACTGTGCTGGTAGAGCTCGGTCCCAGGGGGCAAGATGGAATGCCTCCCTACGCTTCTCAAGGAAGAGTGTACGGCATTCGGGCCACACCGACTGCCATACTCCTCAGGGCCGCTAAACACGTACGCACAGGTTCCCCACCCTGTGCGTCCACGGCCCGAGGGCACACCCTATTTATATAGCCCCGGGTAAAGGGGCTAATGGGCCGGGACGGCTAGCGGCATCAGGTGGTCGACGCCGCCGCCGTCGTTGGCGTCTAGCAGGATCGGCCCTCTCCCGATCCCGCTCGGCCGTCTCCTTCCGGACCATGACGGTCACTGTTGCAAGCTTATCGCAACCCATCAAGTGGGCCGTATGCTTGCATGCCAACTTTAGTAACATAAAGAAAAAAAATGTTAAAAGGCGCTTATTACTTACGAAACAGATTTTTCCCACCCATGCTGTCAGTACTACATAAGTGCGTAGAGCACGACGATATCTTACGCCTTGATGACGTCGTGGCGCAGCGGTAGCGAACCTGTCTTAAACGCCACAGGTCGCGGGTTCGATTCCCGATCGGAGCATAATATGTTTGTATTCACCATGCAAGCATATTTTCCGGTTTGGGTGTATTTGTCCTTGTCTTTGTATATATTTCCGGTCTCCCGACACAGGATACCACTATCTTAATGGGGGCCGTTGAGTGTGCAGCGTTTATTTTTTATTTTTAACTTTTTAGTACTCTCTTTCAGTGTTCCGGTGTAAACTGCACGGCGTCCGTAAGATATTTTTTCTTGCTTAATTTTTTTTTTTGTTTGACCATTATTATATAATTATTATTTTCAGTGCTTCGGTGCAGTTTGTATGTCTAAGGTTTGCATGTAATTCACTACATAGTATAAAACAAAGTCGCTTTCTCTGACCCTATGTATGCTTAAATCTTAGAAACTATGCAACGGATTTTGATGCGGTTTTTTTTATAGATAGAGTGATTGAAGAGGAAGGTTTATATGTATAATAACATTCATTAATTAGTCGAGAAAAAAGAGGTTTCTAATGTGATGTCGTAAATAAGTACATTTAACGCGTGCGGGCCACGGGCATTAATAAATAAATCAAAACTACTGGGTCGATTTTAACCATTTTTTCACTGAATGACAAAGACTATATATTTTATACCCGTGTGAAGCGAGAGCGGGCCGCTAGTATCATTATAAATATTTGAATTTAATTTATTTACTTTTCTTTATATTATGACACAAAGGCTTGGCATATAGGCTTAAGGTTGGCAAACAATACGGTCCGCCTGATTGTAAGCAGTCATTGTAACACTTGTGATACTTGAAGTATCACATGTAACTAACCAACCCAAGGGGTAGGAAGGGACAACAAGGGAAAAAAAAACAAGTGAACAGAGGGAGTAGGAGATTGGGCCTCTGACGCTGTCTATCATTGCATGAAACGAAATAGTACTGGTACCGTTACTCAAACGCTACACACTTAACGGTCACCATTATGATAATTCTATCCTTTGTCGGAAGTATGAAACATACTCAATCACAAGGACAAACACACCCAGACCAGAAAACATGTCTGTATAGTTAAATACAAACCTCTGCTCCGAGCGGCAATCAAACCGCGACCTGCTGCGCTATAGGCAGGTTCGCTACCGCTGCGCCACAACGTCGTCAAACTTACTTTACGGCGATTTTCTGTGAGAGGGTAGTACTTCCACGGTTGAGTCGACCCATTAGTTCTGAAAGGAGCATGGGTCCAATGCCATAAATATCTTTATTTCTTTTACAGTGTGAGGGAAAAGAGTGTAAAACAAAAGTAAGTATTTTTTATGATCTTATCGAGTGGTTAGTGGTCAACCTAGTGTCTAAGTTGTTCAGGTCGCCCGTAGGCCTCTGACTTGACTTATCGACTGTTGTCAAATTGTCAACAGCCAGGACCGACTTTTTACGTGCCCTCCGAAGCACGGAGACGCTCGGTTAAAATACCACTATGCGATCACCCATCTAGTGACTGGCCGCGCCTAAAGTTGCTTAACCTACCAATAGTTTACCGATCAGCGGGTGCACTCGGCTATGAGCGTCTCTTTTTTTATGATGAAAATGACAAATTATTAGTCTCGTATGCCGAAACAAAGAAAGCTAGTCCTGTAACCGCGGTAAGTCAAAAATATCGACCAACCAACCTCCACAATTGAGTTGAGCTATCCCAACATATTGACTTCATCTTCACTAGATGAGTTATCGGATATTGGTATTTCAACTGAGCGTCTCTGTGCTTCGAAGGGCACGTAAAAAGTCGGTCTCGGCTGTTATAAATTTGATGATAGTCAAGTCAGAAACCTATACGGTCCACCTGAACAACACTGACACTAGGTTTGCACTAACCACTCGATAAGAAAAAAAACCTGTATCAAGAAAAACAATAATGCGAATACAGCTACATTATTTCGATATTCTTTGTAAAGTGTACTGTAAATTAACTCGCTTGTCTATATTCTTTTCTATACTCTGTCGAAGCTTATGCTGAACTTCATAATGATCGGTTGAGCTGTGGCTTGAAAAGATAACAATCAAATGAACAAAATACCGGCGTCGGGATGTGACGACCCCATCGCCCGCTTCTGTGATAACCTCTGTCACAGCAGAGATTATCCCACCAGTGCAATCAGTCACACTGGTAGTAGGACTTTTGTTGCAAGAGGCCGGCTAGGTAGGTACCACCGCAGTGTCAAATATTCTGTGTTCCGGTTTGAAGGGCACTGTACGCTAGTGAAATTACTGGGCAGAGGAGATTTAAGAATCAAAAAATCAAACTTTATTCATTAAGCCGGTAGTTGTTGAGATATTAGCTCCTAAAGTCGTAAAAATGGTGTCCCTCTAACTTTTGAACTATGGGATTTAAAATTCTGAAAAAAATTGAGCTTGTAGAATACCACATGAACTTTCATCCACATTAGTTTGAAGAAAATAGGTCAACAAAACTTAGAGATATATAAATTGTTCCCATAATATTGTTTTTCATATAACTTTTAATAATTACTATGAAATTACCAACTTATTTTTGCAGTCGATTTTAATTCGTTATTATTTTTAAAGTCCTTAAGATTCTTCATAACTAAGCTGCGGAACCTTTTAGTTTCAACTGTGCGTGGTCCATAACGCACTTGACTGCTAATTTTTCTATTGTTAGTGTCGTTTTTTCTACAAACGTAGAATAAGGCGAAACATAAAATTTTTCAAAAGATTTTTTCTTGTTACGCCAAAGAAGTATAACGTCTAACGCGTGTACACACATTTTTACCCGACTGCCGGAGGGTAATGTTTTTCGAGCGTATGTATGTATGTATGTATGTATGTATGTATGTATGTATGTATGTATGTATGTATGTCTATTTCTTTGTGACGCTCTACAGGCTAAACCCTTGGACGTACATCGACTTATAGGGTATCATTAGATTCGTCTCAGTTGTGAGAGTGACATAGGCTACATTATTTTAACATGGGTTCCGCAGAAGCAAAGATATTCAAAGCGGAATATCACAGTTTGCTCAGAGCTAAAATCTGATGATGTTTCCTTGTAGAACTTAATAAAATAAGACGAAAATTAAAAATAAAATTTTTCGTTATATTGCTTAGTTTTTGAGATATCGATGATTGAAATTTGATTTTTTTTTACGAGTGTTCGCCAATTACACTCCAAAGGTTTATGTTTCTTTTGAATACTGAATTAAAGCATTTCCTATAAATAAAAAATAATTATGAATATGAATATTACGAAATAATTATATAAATAGGTAGATTAATAAAATAATTAAACTACTAAAGCGCAAAACTGTTATATACAATGCTATTCAATGTATTGAATAATTAAGTACACAAATTTTGTTAGTAAAATATAGGAATAAGCACAATATATTATAATAAAAGTATTGTTCGATTCCTAGTCATGTAATTTCATTAGGTAGTGTAAGAAAAATATAAATTTTAAGTGTCTGTAAATTTCAGATTTTGATAAAATAGATGTTGGTCGAGACTAAAAATAAGTGATGAAATATAATATATTTATAATTTTTGTAAATGTCTGCCTGTTTGTCGGCTCTCTGCACTCAATATCCTCACACGCATCGCTGCAAAACTGCAATTTTTTAAATTAAAAGTTAGCAAGGAAATGATAAACCATATTTTCGAGGAACATTTAGTTTCTTTTCGTAAAAATAGGTTGACTCCATCTAAAGTTATTGCAATTTTGATAACAACGTGAGCTAAGTATGAGAGAAGAGTAAGAAAATAATTAAGTCTATTCACGCAAAAACTGCTGATCGAATTTGGATGAAATTTAGCACACAGTTAGGTTTTTGAAAGTTAGTTATTAAGTTAAAACATGCTACAGAACCTTTTAATTGAAATTTATTAAAATAGTGTCTTATGAAATATTATTAACTTACAAATGGTTCATTTGTCTCTAGAGCCAATTCTAAAATCAACGCGGATGAAGTCGCGGCCAGATGCTAGCTCGAAATAAGTTATAAGCTTGTGCGATAGAACCAAAAATATAATCTAGATTCGAGTTAGACCTGCATGGTGCATAGAACTAAGTTATGTTACTAATAACTAGCCACTACCCCGGATTTCGCTCGCGTTAAATTTGGAGAAACAAAGTCCTTCTTTTCATAAGGTATTTAGAAGCTAGCTTCTGCCCACGGCTTCGCTAGCGTTAAATTTGGACAAACAAAGAACCTTCTTTTACATATAAAGTTTAACACCTTCAGGGTAGAATTTAAGGAATTGTTAAAACACGTGCTTTTTCAATGTTAATAGTTCCCGAAAAAACAAACTAGAAGCATGTAAGCTTCTAGTTTCAAAAATGATACTTAAAAGCAAACTTTTAACCCCTTGAATTTCTAAAAATACATTATTAGTGCTAGTTTACGTTTTAAAAACAACACCAACAAAAAAACGATTTTTAGGTCGAAGAGCTTAGGCTTGGCGTTTATAATTAATTCAGGTCTTCTCTTTTTATATACACATGTAGATCTTCTCCTTTATATATAATATACATATGTATAGAGCGCAGTATCAAATAGACATTACTGTGTTCCGGTTTGAGGGACACTGTAGGCTAGTGAAATTACTGGGTAAAGAATATTCAAGAACCAATATCTCGAGGTTGGCAACGCGTGAGTGGCACCTACTAATGGTGTTGCGCGCGCTCATAGGCTACGACAACCGCTTACCATCAGGTGGGCCGTATCCTTGCTTGCCAACTTCTAACATGAAAAAATATAGATACTTAATCAATTATTAATAATATAACGAAAAAGTTTAAAATAAAATAAATTATTAAATTAAACAAAAAACCCAACTGCATTAATAATAATTCCTAAAAGCTAAAAACAAGCTCTACAATGCCTACTATAATATAAATATTACTTTAATGTTAGTAAAGGTACTGCAGACGGGGACAAGCCGATCAATCTATTTGTAAATGGATGATGGAGTTTAGAAGGAAATGCTTAAATTACGGACAATTATAATTATTAAGTTTTATGTCAATGCTTGTCCCCGTCTGCAGTACCTTTACTAATATTAAAGTAATATTTATATTATAGTAGGCATTGTAGAGCTTGTTTTTAGCTTTTTAGGAATTATTATTAATGCAGTTGGGTTTTTTGTTTAATTTAATAATTTATTATTTTTTATTTTTATACATATATACAAAGAAATAAATAAAATTGATGTCTGCTTATAATTCCAAATTAACAAGCTTTTTACTAAATGAATATGAACGTATATACGGTGCTTAGATAAAAAACTAAAATGTTGACTATATATTTTTCTCTAACGTGCCAAAAGAAGTATAACTTCAAAAAAACACAGTCCAGCGATCAGATGATCATCGCTCTGAGGTCACATTGCCATCGGTCTGAGTGTGGTCCAGAGTAATAAGCAGACCCTGGGTAATACCAGGAAAATGCTAGGGAGAAGAAGGCTTAGTTGGCAAGCAATACGGTCGACCTGATGGTAAGCGGTTATCGTAGCCTATGAGCGCTTGTAAGACCATTCATTTGAAGATGTTACTCACGCTTTGCCAACCTTAAGATATTGGTTCTTAAATATTCTTTGCCATGTAATACTACTAGATACAGTGCCTTTCAAAACGGAACACAGTAATGAAAAATACACTATTACTATGTGGTAGAGAATCTGATAATGCGTCGGTACGTACCTAGCAGACCAATAAAAGGCCTACCAACAAGCAAAAAGTTTGTTATTAAACTAAATATATTTTTTCAGTGCAATAACCAAGAATGTATACGAAAAATACCCCACAGTCGTGGTGGTAATGGTTTTGGTATAATCAAGATGCAGCTTCATACTGATGACGACTAAAACACCTTAGGTATTAAAAATAAAGAATTTAATGATTAACACATTGTTTAATTTCATTATTTATACCTTTTTTTAAATCTTAAATGAGTAAGCTCTTGACTTCCATCGAGGGTGAAGGAATGAGGTCTACGGTGGAGCGAGCTTACTCATGAGAAGCTTATGTACTCTCACCTTGAAGACGTTCAGGTTAGCGTTCGGAAATATAGATACACATAATATTATATATATTACTATTCTATCATTCTCACTACAAATTATAAAACAAGTTCCGTCATGTAAGGCCCATCTGATGGTAAGTAGTTGTCGTAACCTATGAGAGCTTGCAACGCCATATATTTGTAGGTGGTTTTTTTGTATGTGTATGCTGTTGGTCCTACTGGCCTTAACAGCGTCACCGGGCGGGGAGCGGGTGGTCGAGCACAGAGACTCAGCCGTGATAAAGGGGCAGCCCTCACGGGGCTCAAATTTGATTCCATCCTTAGGGTGCCTCCTGCGAAGCCGAACCACGGCTAAGGTGTCATCGGAGATGGAGGCAGCGCTTCGAGCGCATTCTATACGATAGACTCAACCGTATCTTTGATATATTGTAACATGATTTTGTAATTTTTAATGACAAATAAAAAAAAAAAGTATTCATTAAAATTAGAGATCGTAAAGCATTGCTAAAAGAGATATTAAGATATCAAGTTTTTAAAGCACAGATGGCCATCTATTTTACATAAAATTATTATATTTTCCTTTATTTTTTATTTATTTATTTTACAAATTGAACATGCATTACTATTTTAAACAAATGTCTTCTGAAGAATATGGAAGTGCAAGAATTAAAAATTGTATAAACCTATATCCAATTTACTTATGTGAAACAATTTATAGTCTTCTATTAGCTTCGATACGAACATATTCAGCCAAAATGTGATATACTGCTATAATTTTTCACTCCGCGCATCATGGTGTTTTACGTTTGCCCATAATAGAGTCAAATGATTCGAGAGGGATGCGTCCGAATTGAAGCAGATTTGATAAATTTTAAATTATTCTACCGTATTATAGATAAGCATTAAAGCTCTTAATTTTATATGTCATAAGGGGGCCCATTTGGCAGGGGCTCGCCACCTAATGTTAAGGAATTACCGCCGCCCATGAACATGTGCAACACCAGAAGGCATGCAGGTGCGTTGTCGCCCTTTTTAGGATACAACTGGTTATACGCTCTCTGACCTCGAAACTACTTAATAACTTTGTCACTAACCAGGTGAGCCTTATGTTAATCTTATAATCTATGTATAAAGGATGTGTAATATTTATTGTGGTACGAAAACTTTTTTGTGTGAGTCCGAAACGCACTTGACCGGTTGTATATATCAAAGGTATAAATGTATAAATCATGAACTATAATTATAATACAATAGGTAACGCTACAACATTCTCACTGTCGGATCAGTCACGTCAGGAATTCATAGTACATTCTTGGAATTAATTGATATACAACATTACTGAGCAATAAATATAAATTATGAATACTATCATGATAATTAGAATATCTTCGTTAATTGTTGGAATAGCAGTATTTAATTTATTATATTAATTTATAGTCCTTGATTAGATAAGTACAAAGATAGATAGATAGATAAAAAGCTTTATTGCACATAATAAAAACAAAGTAATGTAAACAATTGAACTTAGGCTAGTTTCTGGTGTGCAAAGGCGGTCTTATTGCTAGAAGCAATCTCTTACAGACAAGTTTTGGTCGTGAGGAACTGTTACAGTTAGAGAAATGGGTCAAGTGCAAAAAAAAAAACATGTATCTACTAAGCAAACAAACATCATACAATAACTGTCAAAACTAAAATTAATATCAAATATGGCAAAATATATAATACTATGTTACATGTACTAAACAATATTAATATACTAAGCAATACGAATATGTATATTTAAATATTTATATAAATGTATATATGTATATATATATATATATATATAAATATATAATAAACAAGTACACAAATATTAGAATATAAATATGTATATATAACCATTGACATTGTATAAGTTATGCAAATATTAAACATTGTTAAGGTAATGCTGTTTCAAACGACGTTTAAAAGTGTCCAGGGATTTCGAATTTCGGATTTGAGGGGGTAGATCATTCCACAGTTTCACAGATTTAAAAGAAAAGGAGTTGTTAAATGTATGGGATAGATCGATAGGAAATTTAAATTATTAATTATTAAAGATGTACGTAGACAAAGGCGTGCGTAGAAAGAGAAAGAAGATAGAAGTAACATTAGCTCAAAACTGCGTGCCAATATTTTAGGTATTCTATGTATATTTGCATCTATATAATTGACAGTCTTGACCGGGTATAAAACATGCCAACATTGACATTTAGGAAATAAAAAAGTAAGTTACCAAATCTATATATATCTATTTCTTTTACTCCTATTAGTTCTATGAGCAACAGACTAAGACAACAATATCTCCTTTGAAATAACGTTACAAGAGCGGCAACATGGTATGGCTCCGTCCATGAGATTCGTAGTCTAAGAGGGCGTGCCTGTCCGGTTTCTGTGACAGCTGTTATTATATACCTTTGAGGTATGAAGTTGGCTCGGTCAGATGTGAGCCGCAGACGCAATCAGGTCGTCCCGTCACTACGCAATGCTACAAGACGTTACGGTACGAGGCATACGGTCCGCCTGATGGTAAGCAGTCACCGCAACCTATGAACGCTTCCAGTACTTTAAGTATCACGTGCAACCTGTCAACCGCGCTTTAAGGGATGGGAAGGAAAGTTATGAGAAAGAATAAAAGAAAGGGAACAGAAAGTCACTGACTCATAGCAGAAAATGTAACAGTTCCTACTGATACTGTTCTAGTACAGTAAAAGAGACTTAAGAACCAATACTTCCTAGTTAGCAACACGTCAGTGCCACCTAGAAATAAATAGTGTTTCAAAATTAACAAAATTAAATTGTTATTGTGACAAAATTAATTTTCTATCTGCATACAAACATTGTGTAGTAAAAATTTTGGAAGAACGTTCATTATCTTTAAAGTTTCATCAAAATGGCTTCACTGGTTCGTAAAAGGGTGACAGAAAGAAGAGTTACTTTCGCATTTAAAATATCTGTAGGCATTGTCGAAAACATTTCTCATCTAAAATATATATTTTTCTCACATTTATTAGTTTTCTAGACGATTTTATCAGCATGAAAATGAGAAAATTTCGCTTCAGAGCTCGACAAAAGAATGCATTTGAATGAATTTCAGTCAGTCGTAAATTTAAATGCATAGAATTCCCGACTGGGATGCGTTGCTTTTATTTGTTTATACCAATTGCATCCGTCGTATTATTTAATATATTCTTATAAAAACATAGATGTGAAAAACCGGACAATTTCGTGTCAGACTCAGACAGGATTCCGTATCACAGTAGAATAAAAATATCAAGTTTGTTTTCCGGGGCCTCTTTAATTGTGAAATTAAATTTTGTTTTTATAATTTGTTAGTCTCTCCGCTATAGAAATACATAATCTATGAAAATTCCAAAAAACCCTTTCAAAAAATTAGTTACAGTTCAGAAAAAGGTTTATAAACCCCTTTTTTATATTATTTTTAGTATTTGTTGATGTAGCGCTAACAGAAACATTTTCTACTGATAAAAACAATCAAAGATTTTTTAAAATCGTAACGGTGGGCAAATGACTCTACTCCACCGGATGGTAAGTGGTAGTAAAGTCAAAACGCGAAGGCGACTAATAGTTGTGGCACAATCTCTCTCACCCTGCCTACCCACAAGATGCCTATTCACGGCTCGTTTGTATTCGATCCCAGATTGTACAAAAAGTAAGAGAATATATTATTTTAAGAAAGTTTTAATATAAATGAATAATAAATTTATATTCAAAGAATTTAATATATCCGTAAATGTAAAGAAAAGCAAAGGCGAATAATATTAAAATATATGAATGCAAGATGGCTACGTTCTATTATAATATGACTCTTTCAAAATTGTGAATAAGAAAGAGGATTTATTACGTTTAAAGAGATTGATTATATGATAAATGTTTACCGGAGAAGTTTTCACCAATTTTATATTTGAAAGTAACCTACTTAATGTTTGGGGACACGGCGGTGCCCCCACCAAGTCGAGCAAAAAAGCGCCACGGCCGTACTATCATTTTCTCAAAGCAGTTCAGGCCGTTTTCGACCCCTATAACTTTTTTGTGGATAAAACGAAAACCCTTAATTTCCAGTAACCAAGCAGGCTTCACATCAGGTGAGCCTCCTGCCCGTTTGCCCCCTCTTATATAAAAAAAAATTGTATAAACACGGTATATTTCAAGATTATTAAATATAACTAGTCAAATTTCTTAATTTTGTCACTCACTAACTGACTGATCATTAAAACTCTAAGGCACTTCTACTAAATACAGAAGCTTCAAATTTAGAATACAATTAATGTTTAGTGTATAAATCGAGGAAAAACTAAAATATTTTGTACTTTCGGTCAATTTTTTTAGATAATCCAACTGCCTAAATAATTTTGTAATCCCATATAAATATATAGGATTTCAAAGTTATATTTGCAGTTAATGATCCGGTGTACCTATATAGTATAGTGGAAAAATAGGTGTAGATATAATAATATACGAGTAAATTACGGGTATGTACGGGAAAGAAAAAGGAGAACTATCTAAACCAAGGCATGATATCCTATAAAAAAATGTAAAAAAGTCCAAGTCTCGCAACGCATATCTAATTTGAAATATAATAATAATAGTCTGTTAAAAAATAAGACCAATTCAGATTTTTATAAATGTGAAATAAAATAGGAGTCACTAAATATCTCCCCTGCTTTGAAATAGCCTCTTCACTCCAAGAGAAGGATCTGAAGGCTTATTCCACTAAGATATTTAAAAGCGTTAATAAACACTCGAAAATCTTAGAGAATTTAATCTGCCATTTTGAGATAAGATCTTTTTGGTTTAATTGTTCCCGCCAACTCGACTATTGTCTGGTAATCCTCTTGTATTTAGTACTAACAGCTCCGGCTTCGCACGGGTATAAATATATAGCCTATGTCATTCACTAAAAAAATGATTAAATGTAATTATTTACGACATAACATTAGAAACCTCAAGAATTAATTTTTTTTTCTCCACTATTTAATGGATGTTATACATATAAACCTTCCTCTCCAATCACTCTATTAAAAAGAACCGCATCAAAATCCGTTGCGTAGTTTTAAAGACTTAAGCATACATAGGGACAGAGAAAGCGACTTTGTTTTATACTATGTAGTGATGTAACTTTGTCTGAAATGGAATTTAACATTTACAAAAATATATTGACCATTAAGTCTAAAGGATCACTGCTAAGTTCTTGGAAGCCATTTCGTAAGGCCCGCCTGATGCTAAGCAGTTAATTAGCTGGCGATACTTGAAGTGTCATGCACGTTGCCATCCCAAGGTATATGCCCCAAGGTATTGCCACCCCAATGTATATCTTGAGGAAGGGAAGGAATGGGAGAACAGAGGGGGCGGGAAGTTGGGTTTTTTCCAGCACTCTCACTCATCGCACGAAACGCAACACTCGCAGAGTTACGGATTAACGGACGGATGATCAGCGGAATCCCAGTACTTTCAGGCATGGAAAAATATTAATAAAAGTAATCGCAAGAAAGCCAGTTTTCTCGTAGTAGTTAACTCGCTATGACACTATGGGTACGGAACTCTAAAATGTAATTGTTAGTTTAAGTAATTTCTTTACTGGGTTTAACTTTGTAAACTATGATAGACGGATAGTCACAATCCTAAGTTCTGTTCATTTATCTCGGTCCTACAGCAAAACTTGGTAACTTAGTTGTAGTTATAGTTAACTAAGACGCGTGATTGTTTGAAGGTTTTATGGCGCATCTTCAGAGCTACTTTTCACGGAGCAACGTTTCCAACAGTTTTTGAAGTTTTACTTCTTTTGGTGCGTCAGGAAAAAATTATGAGAGTAAATTTTTAGGATGCGCGCGAGCTATAGTCAACATTTTTTTTGTGATATTTAAATAAACTTTATTTAATTAGAGAATGCGTTATAATAAAACTTTCAATGTATTAAATACCTTTTTTCTATTGTTAGTGTCATTTTTTTTTACAAACGTAGAATAAGGCGAAAGGTAAAATTTGTGAAAAGATTTTTTAATAGTTATTATTTCGAGGGTTTATTCTTATTGAATACTAGCGGGCCTGGCATACATTGTCCTTTTTTTTTTTTTTTTTTTTTTTACTTGGAGAAATGCAGTTACGCACTCGAGCGCCGGGACGGGTGCAATGGCGCAGGAGGTGTGTGGACTCGGAGCCGAGCTCCCCTACCCACTAAAACTCCAAGGTCCCATCTAGCGCCATAGTGGGACGTCGCGGGGTCGCCGAAGCATACAACCGCAACGCCCCGGCGCTTGCCCCGAGGGGCCCACCGGTGGCGGCAACCTACTACATACATAATAATACATAAAATACATATATACAGATATACACCACCGCGCGCAAACGCGCCAGGCCTTTCGGCCTCCACCTTGGGCGGCACCATACTGCCGCCATATATACATACTAATACATATAATACATAAATACAATATACGGCGGCGCTTTCGCGCCCCACCGACCGGGACCAAAAGGCCCCGGCAAACCCAACCAAGGGAGCCCTGGGTCCTAGGGCTCCCCCGCCGAGACTAACTTTTTAATGAGGTTGTTTCCCTCTACGACCGACCGTCGTTATTTTTTAAAGAGGTTTTCTTCCTCTACCGCCCGACCGGGGCTGAAGGCCCCGGTTAAGCACACCTCCGGTGTCGCAGGAGCCGCTCGCAGTCCATTCTGATAAGCAGAAAAGTACCGGAGCGACCCATACGACACCACCCTCCTAGGCGCGGTCTAGCGTAAAACGCCCCACGCCCGAACCGTTTGACCCTGTTAGCTTCACCGGGCAGTCGAAGGTGCCACCTGCACAATCGACTCCCGGCTACTGAGCCCCCGGCACGACAAGCCCAGGGTACCGCAGAGTTTGACCTCTGCGGTTGGGGGGGTGGCATACATTGTCCTGCCTCGAGCCTCGAAAAAACAAACTGGGACCCTATAGCAGAGCTAACCTAAGCGAGTGTAAAAAAAAATGACACCAGTTAAAAATATTGAATGAATAATACTGCTATTAAAAATAGAAGGGTGAAAATTTAGGGTTGTATGTATTTTTCAATTCTGTATCACAAAAATAAAAAATAATTAGTCCAACAAAAAAATTAGTGTGGACCACCCTTAAGATTTTGTAAGTAACATTTGGAAACAAACACGACGTAGTAACAATAGACAATATGTAATAAATGTTACGCTTTATAATATTTTGTTAACTCATGTTACCTGCGGATCGCGTTATATTGTTTTGAGGAACATTTAATAAATAGCAACAAGTTATCGCAAAAGTTAAACGTTACGTTAGATAGGGTGTGGCTGCACCATTAAACATAAAGAGTTCAAGTTATAATGGTAAAATCAATTAGATCAACTAATTTGAATTTTCTAAAGTATAATTAAAGTTAATATTTGTTTCTTTTTTTTTATTCGTTTGGCCTTGAGTGGTATTAATATGATTTTTTTTTTCGGAATGTGTATTACTGTTGGCCCTACTGGCCTTAACAGCGTCACCGGGAGGGAGTATTAATATGATGATTTTCGTAATTATTATGGAATTAATAATGCATTATTTAAACATAAGTTGGTTGACAACTAAAAAGACGAAAGACACTAGTAACAATGCAGCTTGAAGGGTGTATGTGTTACGGTGACCACTAAGGGTGACCTGCAATTTTTATATTACTAAGTTGGCAAGCAAGCAGCAGCAAGCAGGTGAGCTGTACACCTGATAGTAAGCGGTTGCCGTGGAGCTTGTAGGTGTCACTCACGCGTTTCCAACCTCGAGATATTGTTTGTCAAATCTTTGCCCTTCAAACCAGAACACAGTAATGCCTAAGACACTACTGCTTGAAGGTACATAGAATATTTGACGCTGCCTACCTAGCCGGCCTTTTACAACAAAAGTCCTACCACCCATGTGACTGATTGCACTGGTGGAATAATCTCTGTGACAGAGATTATCCTAACAGCGGGTGATGGGGTCGTCACGTCCCGCCGCCGGTAAACTATATTAAAACTATTAACTATCTGGCATAACGCATTCTTGTGTATTAACATTTTGGTAAAATAAATGAAATTTTATCCAGTCCACATAAAAACCTTAACCTTCGAAGTTCATTGACCTACCCTAAAACCATTCCCTAAAACTAAAATAGTATATATACGCTAAACGGAGATTGATGTGGGTAGATTATTAAACTGAGTTAGGTGAGAGAAAGAATGGACGAACGAAAATCTTTGACTTTGATTGGTGGTACAAATACATGTCTGTCAGTGTTGCGGCACCGCTGCATGCAACGGAACGCAGAAGTCGTTCCGGCTAACACGATTGGTGTTCGAGCAACGAAACAAGTAGAAACAGGATTGTAACGTTCATTCAGAATTCAGCGACCATCTTACCAATGTGCTTATTAATTTAAACAAATAAAATATATTATACAAAACAGTCAGGTTAATGTGAAGGAACCGCACATTTACAGATTGTTAGACTTTCTTATGTGGTAGTATTTTATAGCCAAATACACTTTTGGTGCCTTAAAAAAGGTTTCTGTTGTAGCTTCAACATTGAGAATTAAAGCTGCAATCTACACAATATGCGCATTAGTCAATCCTATATATAAAGAAATCAAATTATAAATAAACTCAGTTTTTTTCACGTTTCAACCCAAAAAATCGAATTTTTTTTTATTTATATCTTTGAAAATACATATACTTGACACAGAGTTCAATTCCGGAATGAAAAAAGTCGAAAAATGAGGTCAAATTCCACACAGTGCACCGCAGTATCAGGTATTCTACGGCAAAGCAGAAGTGTATTTTGCATTTTATTGAGACTGTACAGGGAGATTTAAGAACCAATATATCAAGGTTGGCAACGCGTGCATAAAACCTACAAATGAATGGTGTTGCAAGCGCTCATAAGCAACATCTTAAAATATCAAGGCAACAGCTTACACTTTTTTACGTTACTTCAGAAGCACGTCATACTAACTTTAATATTCAATCACCCATAGACTGAATGCACTGGAAGCTGTGTGATAGCAAAATTAACTAACAATGAAACCGTCTTGCAATAAGGCTTGTAATAAAAATATTGCATAAACATCCATTAACAGTACCATCGCCTTTGATAGACTTTTTACGACTTACTATAGCCTAGGCTCCTAGATTTTAGTGCCCCTAGGGCGCTGTAGAAACTTCGTAAATAGAATGGGTTTGCGTAACTTCTTTATGAATCTTTGCATCTCTGTAAAGTGAAAACAATTTTTAACTGTGTAATGGCTCCGTTATTATTATTAAAGTAATAAATCTATATTTGTACGTAAATAAGCAATACCATGTCAACCCCCACGAATGTCATTTCGAGAAAAACGCGTTTGAAAATATTGAACAACTTGCTTTATATGAATTGTTTTATGTATTGGTCGAGTTTTTGGCAATTTCAGATTCATGTAAGTTATTTATACTTATTTTCACAAAAAATAAATAAATAAACTGCATATTTCTTATATAATATAACCCAAAACGTTTAAAATAATACAGAAACTGCATGATTAAAAATGCCTTTTTTAGAAGTTTAAAACCCTACAAATATTAAAGAAAAATGTTCTTCAGCCATTTACCAACACTTATGCGTATATAACTCAGTTTTTTCAATTTTGTGGGTTGACATGGTATTGCTTATTTGCGTCCATATTTAATTAATACACGAAAAGAAAACTTCGGACTCCTTTTCAGCAAATTCCGTCCTCAGGTATACGACCTTTAGTATAGTTAAAGTTTATTTGGAAATGCAGTGCAGAAAACTAGATTTGAAGTCGAAGTAGAAATATATGAGTTACTTTCTATTTACGCTTTTACGGCTAAACTACGTGATTGATTATCGTGAAATTTTATTTACATGTTGTAAATAAGGGTTTATGTATTTAATATATGTATGTTGGGATAATATCTGTCACAGCAGAGATTATTCCACCAGTCAATCAGCCACACTGGTAGGTCTTTTGATGCCACCACCACCACCACCACCGTAGAGTCAAATATTCTATCGTCAACAGTAGTGCTTAGGCGTTAATTTGTTCCGGTCTGAAAGGCACTGTACGCCAGTGAAATTACTGTGACACGGATATTTAAGAACCAATATCTCAATGTTGGCAACGCACCTACTAATGGTGTTCCGCACGCTCATAGGCTACGGCAACCGCTTACCATCAGGTGGGCTGTGTGCTTGCTTGCCAATTTGTAACATAAAAAAAATACAGAAAAGGTTATATGTTACTTTTCATTTAGAGTAATGTAATGTCTCCGGGGAATAAAACAATCTTTTTTAGATATTTCTCTCTGAGCATGATTCTGAAATCGACGCAGATAAAGACACGGGCAGTTGCTAGTATTATTAAAATAAATCGTTACTTACTGTGAAGTCAAAAAATATCCCATTCTGTTCCAATTTAGCACCCAATACTGATCACGAGGCTTTTAAGTCATTTATCTTTCTCTCGTTGACCTTTTGTCGGTTCAACGACTTCAAAATTTTCCCGTTTAATTATCGCACCCTTACGAAATTACGGGAAAATTTCTTCGAAGCGAAAAACTTACCTTGTCGCCAATAGCTGTAATTGGGTGTAAAGTGTTACAATGAAATTTGTGCTTGCAAGAAATTATTGCCGAAAAAAGTGTCCCTTCATTTCTTTATAAATGTTCAAAGTTCTTTTTAAATGTTGGAGTAATTATTTAAAAAACTTTCGAGTTATTTGGAATATCAGCAATTAAATCTTTTGATTTTTGGTCTCCTTATAGTTTTATCGTGTTTTTACATAGACTTTATATTTACATAGAGCGATTACCACCAGACCAGAGCCAGTAACTTATTGGATAAGAGCAAATTACCTATCTAGAGTTAACTACTATTATCTGATGTTATTATAACAACTGGAACCGGCAGCTGAATGCTCTCTCTGAGACACGGTAATACCGAAATCATAATAATACATATACCGATATTATGCAATCAACACCCACAAACTCGAACTTCAGCGCTTTCTACAGACTGTTGACCACGAGAATGTTCAGAGGAATTATTTTCTCTTATCCCTCCCTCCCCTTCCATTCAAGAACTACGCGTGCCGGTCTCCGATGTCACCGACTAACTGTGGCATCAATTCCATCGCAAACAAAGAAGTTTGCCAACTCTTTTCTTTGTCGCACGTCAAAAAATGGAATTCTTTACCGGCACACGTGTTCCTTCATTCTTACAACCTTGGGTTAGTACAGTTCGTCTTCTGCAATCACATTAGCCAATTTCGCGTGTGGGCTGCACTTCCACTTACTATCAGGTGGAGTAGAGTCATTTTCCTTCCGACGTTATATATAAAAAAACTTAGTTAATAAAGGTTATTATGACATAATAAAACATATTTATTTTACTTTTTCGTATATGAAAAAAACCTTTCTGTTTTTCTGACAGGTGCCTTCAGTATATTAATTAAATGTACTCTCATTAAAATACACGTAACTGAATACTCCCACGAACCAAACATCAAAGGCTTAACCAAAGTTTTATAATTTTAATTGGGAAACTCTTTTGATGTTTGGTTATGACGTGGTCTTTTTCGAATCTTTTTTTTCGGTTGTCACCGAGCGAGGGAACCGGGTATAGAGGCTCGGCTGTGAAAATCCCTCACGGGAGTTCTGATTTGATTCTGTTCTTAGAATGCCTCCTGCAAAGCCGAACCACGGCTAAGGACGTCATCGGAGATGGAGAGTGCTCCGAGTGCATTGTACACGATTAACTCACCAATAGATGTGGGCGCGACGTGACGTGCGAAACAAAGGACCTCGTCCTCGCCGGCGAAGACGGTGTTGTGTGCGTGTCTGTGCTGTGTAAGGGGTTTTAGGAATCGAAGCTGTACCCTTGACGTATCAGAAAATTGGGATAAAAATATTAACACTACAGAAACATACACAATGACAAGGATAAACACAACGAGACCAAAACACTTGTCTGTATGATCAATATAAACATCCACTCCGACCGGGAATCGAACCTACGACCTGTGGCACTCAAGGCAGGTTTGCTACCGCTGCACCAACTAGCCGATGAACTAAAAACAAGGCTATAAGCCTTAAAGTAAATTAGCACAAGCAGTGGCTTGTTATGTTTTAAAGTCTTAGTTGGTACGCTTAAAATAACTTTGATGATCAGCTTAAAGTCAGAAGTTGGGGAAGTAGTTTTAATGTTATGTCAAGTGGCAATCGCTCTGTGTTAAAACTAGTAACCTGGTAAATCAGGAACAGTATCATAAGCAGACTCTTTATTTATAACTAAGGTGGAAGCAAGGATAAGCCTTGCAAGCGGTTGTCGTAGGCTACGGACGCTTCTGCGAGCGGCTACTGCGACACCGAAGGTGTGCCCCGGTCGGAGGGGCGCGAAAGCGCCGTGGAGTGTTTTATATATGTATAGTATGTATTAGTATGTATGTATGGCGGCAGTATGGTGTCGCCCAAGGTGGAGGCCGAAAGGCCTGGCGCGTTCGCGCGCGGAGTTATGTATTTTTATGTAAGTACTAGTATGTATTATTATGTATGTATGGCGGCAGTAGGTTGCCGCCACCGATGGGCAAGCGCCGGGGCGTCGCGGTGGTATGCTTCGGCGATCCCGCGACGTCCCACTATGGCGCTAGATGGGACCTTGGAGTTTTAGTGGGTAGGGGGACTCGGCTCCGAGTCCACACACCTCCTGCGCCATTGCACCCGTCCCGGCGCTCGAGTGCGTAACTGCATTTCTCCAAGTAAAAAAAAAAAAAAAAAAAAAAAAAAAAAAAAAGCAATACATTTGTATGTGTCACTCACGCGTTGTTAACCTCGATATATCGTATCTTAAATCTCCTTTGCCCAGTAATTTAGTAATTTGACTAGCTACAGTGTCCTTTAAACCGAAACACTTTGCTTTTAATAATGCTAGAAAGAAGAATAAAAATATAAAATAAATAAATAAATATATTGACACCGTTGTGGCGTTGTGGGTAGCGAGTCTGCCTTAAGCCTCGACGGTTGCGGGTTCGTTTCCCGCTTGGAGCAGATGTTTGTATTAATCGTACAGGTATGTTTTCCGGTCTGGTTGTGTTTGTCCTTGTCATTGTGAATGTTTCCGGACCCGACACAGGATATATTTATTCTAATGGGGCCGATTGAGTTTGTAGCGTTTATTTATTATTTATTTAAATAAACGCTACACACTCAACAGCCCCAATAAGGATAGTTATATTCTGTGTCCGGCAACATACACACAAGGACAAACACATCCAGACCGAAAAACATGCCAGTACGTTAAATACAAACAGCTGCTCCGAGCGAATCCGAGGGAATAATGCGAAGCAATAATCACTAGAACATCATTAAATAAGCATCGTAAAACAATCATTAATGTTTTTTCTATTACTTACTAAGCTATATCAGTTTAACGACTTGTTTTTCGCTAAACTAACGAACCTATTAATTCAGTCAGTCATTATAGTAAATTAAACTTAAGCTATATCGAGTCCATTGAAAGAATTTATTTTTTAGGGAACAAATTATTCTTACTAATATTATAAAATCAATTCTGATTCTCTGATTGTCACGTATAAGAACCAAATTAAATGAAACTAGGTACACAGATAGTCTAGAGCCATAGAAAGATTTTTAATAGGCGTCGGGATGTGACGACCCCATCGCCCGCTGTTGGGATAACCTCTGTCACAGCAGAGATTATTCCACCAGTGCAATCAGTCACACTGGTGGTAGGTCTTTTGTTGCAAGAGGCCGGCTAGGTAGGTACCACCGCAGTGTCATATATTCTGCCGCCAAATAGTAGTGCTTAGGCACTACTGTGTTCCGGTTTGAAGGGCACTGTACGCTAGTGAAATTACTGGGCGGACGAGATTTAAGAACTAATATCTCGAGGTTGGCAACGCGTGAGTGGCACCTACTAATGATGCTGCAAGCGCTCATAGGCTACGGCAACTACTTACTATCAGGTGGGCCGTATGCTTGTTTGCCAACTTCTAACATAAAAAAAAAAAAAAGTGAAAAAGGGATTATCAGGGTCTAAAAAGGGGGGGATGAAAAATTGTGTAGAAGTATCGTAATTTTTAGAGCTAGAAGCTTGAAACTTTGTAGACTGTTGATTCGTTATATATAAATATGAAATTCAAAGCTTGTAAGGGCGGGGGGAAGAGACAGTTTCAGAGTTTGTATTAAAATCCTTATTCACTTCAAATCGTTGTTAACGTGGGCGACGCCACTGACAGAAACTAGTTTATAATATAGTGGATTAAAAGTGTCTCATTAAAAATCACGTGACTGTAACCGCGGGCAGAATCTAATGTTATATCAAGGAACTGCGCAGAATGTGGTTTAAATATGGTTAAAATACAAGTATCAAAAGGTATTTTAGCTTCCAATTAGCATATTTATACAATTTTCGTCTGCTTATTATTACAGTAACGAGCACACAGGTGTGTGGGCTTTTAGATGTATTACTTGTGTCAACATAAAATGCAAAATGTTATGATCGACTTTGATGAATATATTTTGATGGCGTTATATTACGTCATTATTACAACATTATTCTGTGTCGGGGAAACATACACAATGACAAGGACAAATACACTGTACCACTATGCGATCTAGTGACTGACCGCGCCTAAAGTTGTTTTACGCATCGATCGCTTACCGATCAGTGAGCGCAACTGGCTATGAGCGGCTCTCTCGTTATAGCAATTTATGTTTAAGGAATGATGGGGTGTAGTAGACCTTTGGGACTCTTACTTACGGAGTAAAATGCGTTTTGCTGCCACTTTCCGCCAAGTTTTGGTAAGAGAATGGTCCAGTTCAGTTGCAGCCACTTGTGATACGAGTATCAACTGATTGCACTGGTAGAATAATCTCTGCCGTCACAGGGGCATCAGAGGATTGTCTCGTCCCGACGCGACGACAAATAAAATAATAATTTATGGAATGGAAGTCTGTCATTTTCAAAACTATAATCAATTTTTTTTTTTAATGTTAGAAGTTGGCAAACAAGCATACGGCCCACCTGATGGTAAGTGGCTGCCGCAGCCTATGAGCGCTTGCAGCACCTTTAGTAAGTGCCGCTCGCGCGTTGCCAACCTCGAGATATTAGTTCTTAAATCTCGTTCGCCCAGTAATTTCACTAGCGTACAATGCCCTTCAAACCGGAACACAGTAGTGCCTAAACACTACTATTTGGCGGCAGAATATTGGACACTGCGGTGGTACCTACCTAGCCGGCCTCTTGCAACAAAAGACCTACCACCAGTGAAAGACTTTGTTTTGAAGTCAAACATTAGATATGTGTAAACATTTATTTTAATAATTAATTTTAAATGACACTCTTGTGGAGTTGTGGGTAATGAGTACGCCTTTTTGACGATTGCGGGTTCTATTCCGTTCGGGCAGATGTTTGCATTGATATTACAAATATCTGTTTCGGTCTGGGTCTGTTTGTTCTTATGCCCTAGAGAACACGTTAAGTTGTTATCACATAACATTTGATAATATTCGTTAATTCTTGATTAGTAAATTGTTTGTATCCAATGAGTTACTGATTCAACCTTACGGTTAGGGATGTCAGATGGCAGTCGCTCACAAGCAGACCCTGGGTAAATACTTGTATAATACCGTGAATAGTGTTAGAAGAAGAAAACGTGTATTTTAATGTTTTGTAAAATTCCACCCTTAAGGGGCTGAAATAGGGCTTCAAAGTTTGTATTAAAATTGTCATTCAAGCGGGTGAAGCCGCTGCCAGAAGCTAGTTTCATATAAAACACGCTAAAAGTAATGAACGTTTTATGCCATGAAAAATGTATTGATGATGTATTCCAAAACATTGTGAAGAGACGTCAGATGAACTTGCCTTTTAGGGTTCCGTAGCCATATGGCGAAAACGGAACCCTTATAATTTGGTCATGTCCATTCGTCCGTCTGTTCGTCCGTCTGTCCGTATGTCACAGTCATTTTACTCGGAATCTGTTGGCTCTATTTATACGAAATTAAGTAAATAGGTGAATTATATGAACCGCTAAACGATTTTATAATTAAATCCTAAAATATGTAAAACTTAAGGGACCACGTACATTTAACTGAAGGTTGAAAAAAAAAAAAATTTAACATATGGCAACGTATGAGATATTTCAAAAGAGTCTAAATGAACCCTTCATTATATAGGATATATAGGTCAAAAAATTTTAGAGATATATAAGTTGTTCCTATAACTTTATTTTTCATATTACTTTTAATAATTACTATGAAATAACCAACTTATTTTTGCGGTCGATTTTAATTCGTTATTATTTTCAAAGTCATTTAGATTCTTCATAATCAAGCTGCGGAACCCTTTCAACTGTGCGTGGTACACAACGCACTTGACTGATAATTATTTTACTCATTTTATTGACACGAAAAATAAGAAAGCCACGTCATACTTTTCATAAGTCACGCTTGCTTTATTAAATTTCTCATCCGTGGAAAAACCTCAGAGCTTATTTTATTTTTTTCGGTACGACTCATTCCCGGATGTATGCGTTTTTATTATAAAGAATTCTTATTTAATTTCTGTTGAACATTTGTATTGTTTTTTATAAAAGTTTTCCAATAATATCTTACTAATAAAATATAATAAATGTGAAAGATTTTGAAAATGTATGAAACTTCTGAATGGACAGGATTATCATACATTGACGACGTTGTGGCGGCCTCCATTACGATAGTTATATTCTGTGTTGGGGTCCAGAAACACACAAGGACAGAGACAAACACACCCAGACCGGAAAACATACCTGTCTAGTCGATATAAATATCTGTTACGAGTGGGAATCGAACCTGTGATATATAACGCTTACAGTAGATTCGCTACGGCTGCGCCACCAAATGAAATACAATTTCTATCTATTTACGCCTCGAGGTTGCTTTATTAATTATAACAGAAATGTTGCATGTTTCCATAATTAAATTTTATTATTAATAATGAGCCTTTGTTATTTAAATGGTGTTTCGGGAATATTATCAGCGATAACAATGGAATATTTAAATGTTAATTAATTAATATTAATAAAACCTGTAATATTGTTTCAAATATTTATAAATAGAGAATAATTGTAAGCGACTTTTATAAAGATTTTGTGAATTGTGGATTTTTTGTTGACGACCGTTGTGTTGTGTTGGTGAAGCTGTCTTTAGCCTCAACGATCGTGGATTTACTTCTTGCTCAGAGCGGGTATTTGTATCTTTTAAGCATCTGTTTCGGTTTATGCGTTTGTCCTTGTGGGTGTCTCGGAAAGCATATTAAGCTGTCAGTACCGTTTGTTATCATAACATCTGGTAATAATCTTTAACTCTTAATAGGTAATTTGCTCTCATCCAAACAGTTACTGGTTCTCCCTTTGGGTTTCAGAGGTCAAGTGGCAATCGCTCTGTGTAAAAACTAGTTTTTCAAATTGGGCTAAGATAATAAGCAGACCCTGTATAGATTTCGGGAATAATGCTAGAAAAAAGAAGGTATTTCTATCCAGTTTTTTAATGATCATCATGTTTTTGTATTTTATGGCTATTGGAGTATGGAACAAGAGACGTCGTGTTTGCCGGGAAGGACAATGTCGATTGCGTGTTTGCTCCGGCGAGCGCAGGAATGTTAAAGACACTATAGTTCCTTAAATGTAACTTGAACCAAAATGGCCGCTTCTGCGTGGGTACAATAATGGACAAAAATATGAGACAAAAATATTGGTTTCGTCCTATTTAAATCGATTCTTTATAAAGTGGGAAAACGGAATTAAGTATATAATATAGTTATTATTTCTTCTAAATTCAATTAATTATTTATTTATTATAGTTATTAATTACTTAAATACGATAAAACAAATAAATAGTATAGAAAAAGGTACCTATATATATATAAAAAGTTAATGTACATTATTAATAGTGAGACAGACTTCTTCGTATCTTCCGCAGTATTATTCAGAGAATTAGTTATATTATTTTCTTCTATAAACGTCAAATACCATCCTTCTCTCCCGTCTCCTTAAAGTTGATTGTGGTCGAGGCATTATCTTGAAATAAATGTTAACACACTTGACAAAACTAATTTATATTTTAATTTAATTTTTAATAATTTATTATTAAAGAACTAAAACAACCGTGAGCGAGTGTACTAAACGCGGCCCCCTTCACACCGCATAGGGTTGAGACCCAAAAACGTGTTACTGCGCATGGTTCAACTTACATTTAACAGACTATACCGCTTTGCGGTAGAATATCTGACACTGCGCAGGTACTTACCTCGCCGGCCTCTCGCAAAAAGAGTCCTACTACTACTAGCATTTAAAGTGTCGGCAGCACTTTGTTGCAAGCCATAAGCTGCGGTAACCGCATACCATCAGAAGACCCATACGGTTTTTGTAACTAGTAGTAAAATTTAATCAAATTTATCAATATAAAAACGAACACCATATGCGCATTATTGGTTCTGTGACCGATTTACCGCTTTAAGCGGATTGAGTCTTAGACGGATACATTCTGAAATACGAGGGATAAAGCGACAAATGGATTGAAAGCATTGAGCTTAGGGCACGTTTGCTTAGATTAGAGGCATTGAAGATATTTTTAGATAACCGTAACAAATGTAAGAAAAAATAGATAGATGTTATCTTCTGAAATAAAATTGTTTTTTTTTTTAACGCGTAAGTTTAGAATCACTTATAGAATCACGTCACTCATATAAATGCGTCGGGACTTGACGACTCAATCAGTCACACTGCTGGTCTCTTATTGCAAGAGGCCGGCTATGTAGGTACCACCGTAGTGTCAAATATTCTACCGCAAAGGACTGTGTTTCAGTTTGAAGAGCACTCTAGGATATTGAGATTACTGGGCAAAATAGATTTAAGAACTAATATCTCGAGGTCGGCAACGGGTGAGTGAAGCCACTAATAGCGTTGTAAGCGCTCATAGGCTGCGGCAACCACTTTCCATCAGGTGGGCCGTATGCTTGCCTGCCAACTTAATAACAATAAAAAACAGAATTTACTTAGTTAATCACTTAAAGAGTTGTGGTCAAAACTCATCTTAAATGCGAATTTAAAAATATATTTTTTATATTTTCGACTTTTATAAGTAATTCCTACTGGGTTCAGTAATTCGTTCTATATTTATATAAATGGTCACAAAATAATCGTTCTAGAAATTCTAAAGTTTTTGTGTACGTTTAAGAATAGAATATAGGTCACGAAGCGTTACACAAAGAAATATAAAGCCTTCAATGCAATATTTAATTCAAATTCCATGAATTGTAAGTAACGAAATTTTTTAATACAAAAAATAATGTTTTTTTTTCTACAATAGTATACAAAAACTCATTAAAATAGCATGTTATTATAATAAAAAAACTCACTATTTGATACTATTAGATTTTAAAATCTCAAAAGCATATTTTTAAGCTTATTACTTTTCGTACCTACTGGATTTAATAACCGGTCACAGCCTACGGCTCACCTGATCGAAAACGGCCATTGCAACCTTGCGATATAGCTGTCACGATACAAGCAAGCTGACAAGTGGCGGATTCACAAATTTTCAAGATAAAGGCTTTTTTGCCGCCCTTGCATCTGGTTAATAGTGGGAAGAGTGAAATAAAAGAAAAAGTGTGGGCAGAGGGCGCAGAGGCCGATTACTGTTTGGGGGGCTGCAAACTGGGTGTTTTATTCTAGAATATTGAAGTTTGCTGCTCGGATTGTACAGTGACAAGAGATAGGGGAAAGTTATCGGCAAATTTGTTGCAGATTTCTACCTGAACGCATCAGAACACCGTAATGCAGAAATCTTTTTGATTTCTATGAGGCAGCAAAAAACTCGTTCCCCAAATTTGCCGTCCCAAAAGTCTGCCGCCCTGGGCTGAAGCCAACTTACTCAGCCTGCTGGTAAATCCGTCACGTCAGTCTAGTACAGAGACTCGGCCGTGAAAAATGCTCACGGGGAAAAAGGCTCACGGGGAACAAGGCTCACGGGGCCTTAAATTTGATTCCATCCTGAGGGTGTCTCCGCCTCCGAACCACGGCTATGGATGTCATCGGAGATGTAGGCATCGCTCCAAACGCATTCTACACGATGGACTCACCCGACGGTGTGAGCGCGACGCGACATGCGGAACAAAGGACCTCGTCCTCGCCGGCGAAAACGGTGTTGTGTGCGTGTCTGTGCTGTGTAAGGGGCATTTTCTAATGTATCCTTTATTTATTTATTTTTTTTGGTAATGGGGAGGAAATCTGCTACCAGATACCCGGCTTCCTGGGGAGGAGAACCGGGTTATGTGGGGTTCCATGACAAGATGGTAACGTCATGAGGACCCACTAAAACCTCCTCGGTGGCCGAACTCAGTGCGATTGACAGGTTACGGGAACTCTTGCAGAACTAACCAACGCGACCTGACAAGCACCGCGCTTCGGCTAGCGGAGCTCGGTCCTGGGGGGGCGAGATGGTAAGCCCCCCAGCGCTTCCCATGCAAGTGCGTACGGCAGTCGGGTCCACATCGACTGCAGTCCTCCTCAAGGCCGGTCAACACGAACGCACAGGTTCCCCACCCTGCGCGTCGACGACCCGAAGGCACGCCCTATTTATATAGCCCATCCTATCGTAAGGGTCTTGCAAGACGTGCTTAGGATGCCTAATTTTTCTCGATTGGTTACATTGGTTGGTCTAATTTTACAGAAATATTCCTTTACAGAATAAACTGGGAAATGATAAAACGCTTCCCCTAATTAGACGACAGTCCAAGGTCTAGGATATATTCAAAAAGTCTGTTAAATTTCACTATCAGTTAGACTAATTAGACGACTCGTGACAATTTGATTTTCATAATATGACTTTTATATTTGATGCAGATCTCCTATCCCTAAGGTTGTCTGGAAGAGATCGCGTCACGTAAAGGATCACCTGATTGCGTAAGAGGATCACCTGATGCTAAGCGATCACCGCCGCCCAGGAGCATCCGCAACATCAGAGGGCGTAAAGGAGCGTTGCACACATTTAAGGAAGGAATAGGCTCCTCTTTTGAAGGTTCCCAGGTCATATCGGTTCCGAAAGACCACCGGCGGAAGTTGGTTCCACAAAGTGGTTGAACAAGTAAGACAATGTCTTCTAAATCGCACTGTTGTGTATTTCCAGACATTTATTTTATTTTCGTGTGCAATAAAGTGTTAAAATAAAAATAAATAAATAGTTTATGTATATACTAAATTGGATAAATTCTCTTAATACTTTTATTACACGTCATCAATTTCACATATCAACGCTACGTAAACAGTTTTCTGTCAATAATTCAATTTTCACAAAAGCTTGTGACACAGTTCGAGTAGCGCTTTATAACGCTATAATCAATTATTTTTTTGTCATTATGGTAAACAAGAATACCGTCCGCCTGATCATAACCAGCCACCGCAATATATGAAAATACGCGATACTTGAAGTATCACATTCGCGTTGTGAACTCAAAGGATAGGAGGGAAGGGATGAAAAGCTTAAAAGGAGGCAAATATTGGGGTAGGAGAGTAGGCCTTCGGTGCTCTCACTCATCGCACGAAACCCTACAGTTCTGATACTTTTAATTTACGTCAATTATTTTTTATGTTACTAAGTTGGCAAGCAAGCATAAGACCCATCTGATGGAAACCGGTTACCGTAACCTATGAGCACTTGCAACAACATTAGTAGGCCACTCACGCGCTGCCAACCTGGAGACATTGGTTCCCAAATCATCTTTGCCCAGTAATTTCACTTCCCTACAGTGCCCTCAAACCGAAACACAGTAATGTCAAAGACACTAGTACTTTGCCGTAGAATATTTGACACTGTGGTGGTACCTACCTAGCCCGCCTCTTGCACTGCTCTGCGGGAGAATACTTTTAGATTTTTGTCAGACTGTAGTACTTCCCGGGGCAAGCTGGTATTTTTGTTAGAAAGAGGCTTTTCTAGTACTTTATATAAATACTCGTCAATATGAGAAGAGAAGATAAGCGATTTGATGCTTTTCTGCTTTAAGTCGTGCGATATATCTACTGGATGTTTGGCATTAGCATATTGGACGAAGAGTAATAAAGCACACCCTTAGCGCTGGGGTATAATGAAGAAGGCGTGGTATGATTGTTCAAGTAATTGAATATGGTTATTGTCTTGAGACGTGGCTATAAATCGAATGACGTAAAAGTTATTGCGTCATAATATCTTATGACATTTTATTCGATATAGGCTTGATAAATTTTGATACTTTGTTCAGGTTTCCGTACCCAAAGGGTAAAATGGGACCCTATTACTAAGGGTACGCTGTCCACCTGTTTGTCCGTCTGTCACCAGGGTGTATCTCATGAACCGTGATAGTTAGTAGTAGGGCTCCCTTTTCCACAATTAGACTCGTAATTTGGTCCTTTTTGTGTGTGGGATTGGCCAGTCTATTCCAACCAGCCCAGCTCCTTCCAGAAGTTCAGAACTTTCCTGGGACGTTCACAGACTTCTTGGAGCGACCTCATATCCTTGAGGATTTTTGCCCGTTGATCAGCCACCCCTGCACAGTCCAGGATTACATGGGTGACCGTCTCTTCCTCGTTCAGACAGCCCCTGCACAGGGGCTGTCCGTTACGCCGATTGTAAATAGGTGTTTATTTAGTGATATGTGCCCTGTAAGGGTGCTCACTAAAATTCGGAGGTCATGCTTGCTGAAGCCGAGGAGTCGTCTGGTCAGTCTTGGCGACGGTGCAGGCATCGCTTCTTTCGACTGTCGGCAGCTCGTGAGGTTTGCCCATCGGGCATTATGTTCGGTTTTGGTAAAGGCGCGTAGCCATGTGCGTATTTGGCTGTAGGGTATTGGCAGTAGGGGCATGGGGCCAGCCACCTGAGCCATTGATCCCCTTCTTGCCAGCTCATCGGCTGCGTCGTTACCTAGTGATCCACTATGTCCTTTAATCCATTGCAGGATTACCCTGTTGGCGGAGGCTATCCGCTCTAGGGACTTGTGACATTCGTAGATTAGCCCTGAGGTAATAGTATTACTCTGCAGTGCTATTAGTACGGCCATACTGTCGGAGATGATCCTGATATTATGATCGTTCATCTTCCGTCTCAGTACAGCGGTGGCTGCCTCCTTGATGGCTACACATTCACATTGGAAAATGGAGCTGTGTTTGCCTAAGGGTATTGATATTTGTATGTTTAGTTCCTGTGAGAAGACACCAGCACCGGTTCCTGACCCCATCTTTGAACCGTCTGTGTAGATTCTTACTTCACTTGTGTCTGATTGATCTTTCTCTTCTTCGGATAGTTGTATTAGGTAGTGCTTATGGAAAATGTTTACTTTTGGTATCCTGTCGCAGGGGGCCTCGCAAAGGGGATGCTGCTGTTTTGCTCTGTCCCACAACGCTGCAACGGGGCCTTCTTCACCATTCCACTCACCTAGCAGTTTTAGGCGCAGGGCTGACATTGTCGCCTCATGTTGGATGTGAAGGTCCAGCGGTGTTAGGCCCAGGATGGTTTCCAGGGCCATTGTCGGAGTGGTACGCATGCAGCCCGTCATGGCTGTGCAAGCCAGTCTTTGGAATCGCTGCAGCTTGGTTTGAACAGTGGTAAGCTGTGTCCTGGGCCACCAAGCTATCGCACCGTAGGTGATAATCGGTCTTATGACTGCTGTATAGAGCCATCTGCAAATCTTTGGGGCAAGACCCCAGGATTTGCCCATGAGTCTTCTGCACTGCCAGAAGACTATGCTGGCTTTCTCTAATTTGTAGTCAATGTGTTTGTTCCAGAGCAACTTATTGTCAAGAGTGATACCCAGGTATTTGACTTCATTAGTAAGGCTCAGCTCGACATTGAACATCTTAGGTAGTGTTAACTGACCTATGCTGCGTTTGTTGGTGAAGAGAATAAGCTCCGTCTTTGACGGATTCACCGTTAAGTTGTGCTTTGTGCACCACTGTTCTACGATCTTAAAAGCGCGCCTCATGAGGTCGCATAGCACATTCTCAAAGGGACCCCCTATGAGAATGGTAAGATCGTCCGCATAGCCTACCGTGTACAGTCCCCGTTCATTCAGGTCTACGATGAGTTCGTCCACCACAACGTTCCACAGAAGCGGCGAGAGTACTCCCCCTTGCGGGCAGCCCCTCGCCACCACTGCTCGGGTGCTGGCGTTCACGGTAAATTGTATCGCTCTATACCTTAACATGTTGTCTATCCACCCGGCAATTGTTGTGTTGACTTCATGTTTGGTTAGCGCTTGGCTAATGCTGGTAAAGTTAGTCTTATCGAAGGCGCCTTCAATATCAATGAAGGCTCCAAGGGTTGATTGTTTATTTGATAAACCTTTCCCCACGCGAGATGTTACTCTGTGCAGGGCAGATTCTGTTGACTTGCCTGAACTATAGGCATGTTGGTTAGCGTGAAGCGGCTTACGCAAGAGGGCATTCGTTCTGATGTCCCTATCGCACAGTCTCTCTAGGGTCTTCATGCAGAAGGACGTGAGACTTATTGGTCTAAACGATTTTGGTTGCGTATAGTCGCTTTTGCCGGGCTTGGGGATGAATACTACTTTTACTTCCCTCCATTGGAGCGGCACATACCGGTGGGCCAGACATGATCTGTATATTACAGTAAGATGTTCGGCCAGCATGGTCTTGCCACTCCACTGCAATAAACCCGGGAAGACACCATCCAGGCCCGCAGATTTGAATGGGAGGAAGCTGTTGATTGCCCACCTTACCTTGTCAACATCGACTACACTGTGAGCAGTTGCCCAATCCGCCCGATCCAATGAGCTGCTCTGCATCGCCACGTCCCATGACTGGTCGTTGTCAATACGGCAGTCGGGGAAGTGCGTCTGCAGAAGAAGTTCGCAGGTCTCGGCGTCAGATTTGGTGTAGGTGCCGTCTGGTTTTTTCAAGCCGCCTAGGTTGCGCTCTGGATCACTTGACAGGATTTTCCTAACTTTGGCAGCTTGATTGGTTGATTCTATACTAGTGCAGAAGCGCCTCCAGCATTCGCGCTTCCTGTCCCGGATGCGCTTCTTGTAGTGGTACTGGGCTTGCTTGTAGGCATCCCAGTCTTCTGGTTCACGTTTGTTCTTAGCTCTGTTGAACAGCTTCCTTACTCTGGAGCGCAGTTTTTCAAGCTCCGGTCCCCACCATGTTTGTTTGCTGTTGGAACCAAGCTTGGGTGTAGTAAGTGGACACGCCTGTTCATAGCTGTTGATTAAAGTGGATGTGATTTTAGTTAGATGTGATTCAATACCTGCTGTACAATCATGCTCAGCTGGCAGATCGATGGACTGAAGCCCCTCACTTACCAGTTTACTGAATTTAGCACGATCCGTTTTGCGCGGATTGCGCCTGGGTACTACAGGTTCGATGGTTATGCAAAGGTTGTACCTAATCCATCGGTGGTCCGAGCATGAAAGTTCATCTGACACGTGCCAGTCAGTTATGTACGAAGATACCCGCTCGGTTGCCAATGTTAGATCGATAATGGTCTGAGCGCGAGACGTAACAAACGTTGGCTCAGAACCCCTGTTAATAATGTTAAGATTGGTTGAGAAAAAGTACGTAAGCAAGTCCTCACCTCTTCTGTTCGTATTCCTGCTGCCCCAGATACTGTGGTGCGCGTTGGTGTCTGCAGAGATGATGAGCTCAAGCCCCTCCTTCTCACAGTAAGTTACCAGCGCCGCTAACTCCGCTGGAGGTACATCGACGTCGCCCGGCAGGTAGGCAGACGCTAGTACTACACTAGGCAAATTTAAGTTGTTGTCAGGTCGAAGCCTGACAGCAGTCAGATCTCTGGAACAGAACTCGTTTATCATGGCGGTAGTTACATGCCTCGGAGCAAAAATGCATGTACGGGGATTACTTACGGTGGTGTCCAGGAGAAGTTTTCCCCCGATGTTGCTTAGACCACATATTCTGCCCTTCCTAATCCACGGCTCCTGGATTAGGGCTATGGTCTCGGAGTTTACCTCCAGCGTCCGCCGTAGGGTAGCCGTCGCGGTTTGGCTGTGCTGGAGGTTGGTTTGGATGACTTTGTAGTTACGTGGGGGGCGATTCAGAGCCGCCATCGCTGCTCAGAAGCCTCTCCTCCACGTCCTCCTCCAGGTGTGGGTCGGTACCCACCTGCCACCAGTCTATCTTGGGTTGCTCAACCACGGTGGGAGCACTACCCTCTATGGACATGGTGGTACCTGGGCTGTCCTTAGTCTCCGTGTTGGTGACCCGGAGCTGCAACTGGTGCGGGGTGGCGCCTGAAGTGTGACCTAGGCCGCCTGCCAAGTCCTCCTCCCTATGGACGAGGGTTGGTATCCCGGTCGTTGTTGGAGCTGGGGGTGTCGGTTGAGGTGTCGGCCTCGTTGGCAGTTTGCCTTCGTCCGACCACCTCACGTAGACCGAGCCGCATTTATACGAGACTCGGCGGTCCCTCTTGTTAATCTCCTCCACGTCTTGGAGTGGTATACCTAGGACAAGGAAGACGCCTTTCTTTTCCTCTTGCCTCTCTGCGTGGTATAAACTCCAGGCGCGTACGTTGTACCAAGGGTTCTGGCCTGCAAAACGGGCTTGCAGAAGCTCAATGCCCTCCTGGGCATACCTTGGCACAAACATAGTCGCCTTCACCTTTGTCGGGATTTCGGCTTGACGCCTCACCACAAGTCTGGTATCCGGACGTGGGGATCGTATCAATGTGGCAGTTTGTCGGAGCCATTCCACCGAGTAGGTGTCCTCGCACCAAAGTTTGAGAACACCCTCGCTATGGAAGGCCCTGCCACGGAAGCTGGGCAGTCGCTTTGGGGTACTGGACGAGTGAGGGGCACAGAGCTCTGCATCCATTGCCGATTCAATCGCGATCTCGATTGACTCGGCCTCGTCCGCGGTAATATCCGTAAAGGGTTCGGTCATCATCGCCACGCACAAGTCGTTTGACTTGCACGCGTCTGCGTAGTTGACCGAACCCATCGTGGTGGTGGTTCGCAAGGTGGTCTTGGGGCGCTTGAAGTCGTCCCGAGGCGACAAGGTGTCGTCAGGGCGAGCCCGTTTCTCGCGCTTGGGTTGGTTTGACCCTTGCGCAGAGCGAGCCTGAGCCTTCTCCCTCACACTCTTGCCTGCACGCTTCCCACGTGGTTTTCGTGGTTGGGTTGGGCCACCTTGAGCTGGGGGGGCTGGGGATTGTCCAAGGGATTTTCCCTCGCTCTTAGCTACGCGGTCTCCCTGCTCCCTTTGGGGTTTAGGGTGACCACTTTTAGCGGCCTCCCTCCTAGCCTTCTTGGCCGCGGCTCGCGCACGGTTGCGCTGAGTCTTGGTAGAGGCCGTGCGGGCCGATTCAGGCATAGGAGGTGGTGATGATGGTTTGGTTTCTGGTTTTTTTGGCTTGGCCTTCCTACCTTTGATGGCCAACTTCCAGACGTCGCCAGCTAAGGGCGCTGTCGGTATTGCCTCCCTTAGGGTAGTGAGGTCAAGCGTCGTAGTTTGTGGCGCTCCTTTCGGATCAGCCGTAGATGAGTTTGGTGGCGCTTCCATTGGAATCGCCCGCCGTAGCGCTCCCGAAGGATCAGCTTGGCCGGTGGTGTTAATTTTCCTCTTGTTTTCCATGAGGTTGGTTTAAGAAAATTCATCCTCAGCGGTGTTCCACCCTCCTTGGAGCCCACAGATGGGGACGCCATGCACCTTAGTGTACATGGACGCCAGAACTACCCTGAGGATATAGTCACCCTCACCGTGAAAGACTGATGACTGACGACCGAGAGACTCCAAAGCTGCATACGGTGGGCAAGAGGCACCCTCCGCGCTCACTCTGGTGCCCGCGGCCGGGCCATAGCCTCCCACATGGATTATTGGGATCCTCGCCTGCAGCCCTCTGACGGGATGCCACAGCCGATTGATCTTGAGTGGCTAGCCCAAGACCTCCCGTTTGAGAAGAAATCCAGGCCAAAGAGGCGTGTTGCTTCAAGCAGGTAACTGACCCGACCCGCTATCCGCTCAGCGTCCAGGTTCCCTTCATCCTCCTGTACGGGTCTCCACGCACGGCACAAACACGTGGGTGGTCGTTTTTCCCTACCCACCATCTGGACCGACACCGACTGGATGATGGGCCCTCAGCCTTTCAACCACAGGTAAGGTGAAGTGTTGGGAATGGCTGTTACCAGTTTTGCGGCGCTGGTGGTTCGCCGTCGCCCTGCATAGATTTGCTACTGTACCCCGGGGAAGTTGGATTGTGTGAAACCCGTTGCAGGTCGCAGTATTTCCAGCGTGCACGGCCTCTGCCGCAAGCAGCAGAGGCCCCCTGCTGCCCTGCGGCGGCAGGACAGCAGGGGCGAGGACGTTCTATGCAGGACTTGGTGGTGGACGCCTGTAGCTTAGGGTTCACACTCCCTTAAGCGTGCGTATTCTGGCTTTACCTGGTTTTTATTGGTGGCAGCTTCCAGCTCCGCCGCCACCCCAGGGCCCTGTACACCACCACCCGACACACGCCTAAACCGTGATAGTTAGACAGATGAAATGTGCTCACGGCATATTGATATCGGCAACAGGTAGACGCTTGAAATATTCACACAATGTATAGTTAGCCACCCTTGCTCTGCTTACCCGCAAAGATGCAATAGGCTGGCTGAGCTCGAAACCGGGTGGCAAGCAGTTACTTCACGAACATATGGGAACTCTTATTCCGGGTTATTAAAAATCTTGAGTAGGTTTTGAATTCAGTAAATAAAAAAAAATTATATATGTCGGCGCGAATACGACAGTTGAGCTAAAAATTAGTTCAGAAATCATAAAACTGAGATTGTTATTCTAAAATTAACGTTAAAAAGCATGTAACTTTTAAACATTTGCACGTGTATCAAGACCTTTAAATACGGCTGCTTTGTCATTGTCAATGAGTTCGTGTGCGAGCCGTCATACAGTACGGACCTATCTAGGCCGTCGTTACGCTGCCCGATGAAATAAAGTGTACCCACATACTGAAGTTTTCTTTGGAGGACCCGAATAAGAGTCATCATCATGCAGTAATTCGACAGTGACGTCAGCAAATGATGTCACGCATTTTTAAAAGACGACAGGATCGCTTTCTGCGACATATATATAATTGTAGTCTCTGTTTTTAATATCAAATTCATAGCTTTTTACTACTTTACTTACTTAAAAGGTCAATCAGTCAATCAATTTTTTTTTTATCTGTTTTGTTTTTTGCTTCTCTGTTGTAATCTTCGAAACGATTGGACCGATGTTTACAGTAATTTCATCGGCAGATATAATGTTATGCATATTTTTATTACAAAAAAACCGGGCATTAAAAAAACTAAGCACAGCTAGTATTAATACGTCACAGAAAATACATAAAATAGTAAAGATAATAATTTTTTTGAAACGTTTCAATAAAAACGTCTAGACATATAAATTACAGAATCGTCAAATATTCTTTTTTCACGTGAAAAAATGCGTTTTATAAAATTACTACGTCAATTATTTTTTAAAAAACCTTAAAACTAATCTGGAATTATGTCAAGGGCACATCGGCGGACAATTAAATCGCCCGGGGCTCCCAAATTTACAATTTCTTTCAACCGTCGCTGTAATATAATAACAATTTTAAGGGAATAAAGATTTTTTCCTAGAAAATTAATTTTGGACAGGAATATTCTACGTTAACAATATTTTAAATGAAATACTAACATCTAACCGCGACTTACCCCTAGTTTCTCGAACGTTGATCAAAGTCATGTCAACTTAACATAGCTAATACAAAACGCTCATTGGTTGTCAGTTAATCATCGATTATCTTTAACCAATGTTATATATTTGGTATGTTAAGGTGACATGAATTTGATTAACCGGCGTTGGGATGTGACGACCCCATCGGCCCCTGTTGGGATAACCTCTATCATAGCAGAGGTTATTCCACCAGTGCAATCAGTCACACTGGTGGTAGGTCTCTTGTTGCAAGAGGCCGGCTAGGTAGGTACCACCGCAGTGTCAAATATTCTGCCGCCAAATAGTAGTGCTTAGGCATTACTGTGTTCCGGTTTGAAGGGCACTTAAGCTAGTGAAATTACTGGGCAGGTATTGTACACGACAACGCGGCATGCGCGCTACAGACGCTGAATGGGCCAGCATGAATGCGGCCTAAGGTGGTAGTGTTATGGTATGCCAGTGTTGTACAAGTATAGAATATGATCTACGGTAATCGCTTTCCATCTAAGAGAGGAATATAAAAAACTCATAAACTTTTCTACGTCAATCAGAATTATAATCAAAATATAATATCTTCACAATGCATTATTCAAACGAAACCTTGCGCTTGTTTTTATTTTAAGCCTTCCTTTTATCTGCCATTACACTCCGTATCTTTCTCGTAAAACAGAAAAGTTACGACTCTGGATTGTGCCTTTGAATATAACCGAGCTGGTTTTGATATTCCTTTTGTAACGAATTCATGTAGAAAAATAAGTCAGCTAAATTATAATAGCATATATTATGTATTGTAATTGTTTTATAAAATAAAATAGTCTGGATATGGAGAACGCGTTGCGTTGTACGTTTAAAAGTTGAAATAGCCACAAGACCGTAGACTTTAACCAAAGGTCGCGATTTCAAATTCGACCAAACGGTTAACGATCGGTGGGTTAAGCAACTTAAGGCACGGTCAGTCACTAGATGAGTGATCGCATATTGTTGTTTCAACTTAGCGTCTCCGTGCTTCGGAGGGCACGTAAAAAGTCGGTCCCGGCTGTTATCAATTTGATAATTACGTGATAATAAATGATAAGCCAAGTGTGAGACCTACAGATACGTGCGATCTGAACAACTCCGACACTAGGTTCAAGGTGGAAAAAATATATTAAGGCTTATTATCTTCTAACAAATAAAATTCTCGTGTCACAATGTTCGTTCCCATACACCTCCAAAACGGCTTGACCGATTCTTATGAATTTTTTATGCATATTCAATAAGTCTGAGAATCGGCTACTATCTATTTTTCAAACCCCTCAGTGGTAAGGGCTGTCCACCCCAAAAATTTTTTTTATTTATTGGATAAAATTTTTATTTTTTTATTATGTGGCATTGAAAAATACATACGACTCTAATTTTTCACTTTTTATCACCAACCCCTGCTTTTTAATAGCCTTATTAGTCAATCAAAAAATTTCACCGGGTAGAGGGCGCTGCTATCGGGTCCCAGATTTTTCGGGGCAGGACAACGTCTGCCGGGCCCGCTAGTTAAGTAATAAATATAATACTTTTAAAATCAAACAAAAAAAACGCTGTAACAAAGTAAAAATGAGATGAGTAAGTCATCAAAAAACAAAATCGTTTGAAAACCCATAAAAAAGAGCTCGCATCCGAACGTTTTTTAATACTGACATACATTCCGGAACAAAATTGCTTTATCAAACGCAGATGGCTGCGCTCAAAACCAACGATGCTAAATTAAACCTTATCACCAAAATATAGGGCTTTAGTTTTTATGAGACTATCATGTAAGTTATGAAATGAATATATCCAATGTTATTGGTCCAAAAGAATATTAAGATTACGTCCGTCTTAGGAGTATTAGCTTCGAATAAGTTTTGTCTTTTAATGTATATATTAATCGATTTTAAATGTATCCATTTTCAGGGTCCTTAGCTAAATTGGCAAAAACGGAACCCCTTAATTTCGCCATGTTTGTCTGCCCATGTGTCACAGTCATTTTATTCGGACTATTGGCTCTGTATAGAAGAAATTTAGTAAATACGAGTAAGTGTATTCTATGAACCGCTAAACAATTTTGTAGTGACACAATAAAATATATAAAATTAAGGCAGTCCTGTATCAGTACCAGTTCCACATGTAAGGTAGATAGGTCTTTAAAAATGTAAAGGATGCTTGATTTTAGGATTTTTATTGTCAGTAGTTGTTGAGATATTAGCTCCTAAAGTCATAAAAGTTGTCCCCCGCCCCACTTTTAAAATTCCGGTCTAGGTCTACAAATTTCAGAGATATATCAGTTTTCCCATAACTTTGTGTTTTAATATTATTTTTAATAATTACTATGAAATTGCCAACTTATTATTGCGGTCGATTTTAATTCGTTATTAAAGTCTTTAAGATTCTTCATCACTAAGTTTCGGAAGCCTTTAATTTTTACTATGCGCGATCCACAACGCACTAGACTGGTAATGGATGGTTTTCATTAATCACGCCATCAGGTAATATAAACAACCATCTTTGATAACTTCGAGTCAGAAGTATTAAAGTCACCAATGCAGTCTTTTGACTTGACTTACCAGCTGTTATCGAATCGATAATAGCCGGGACTGACTGCTAATTGGGAGTGTATATTTTATAATATTTTTCCATAAAGTAAATAGAACCAGAAATAACAAATTCTCAGATATCTCATATTTTTTTGTTCTAAACGATAGAGCTATGTTGTATAGACAGTTACACGGGTCACCGGGCAGTTGGTATCTTAGCTTTTGTTCAGAATAAATTACACATTTTTGCTTTGTTATTTTTTGCGTTTGGAATCATTTGGATGAGTAATGATGAGTTTCAGTATTTTGGTTTTTTTTTTATGTTACAAGTTGGCAAACAAGCATACGGCATACCTGATGGTGAGTGGCTGCCGCAGCCTATGAGCGCTTGCAGCACCATTAGTAGGTGCCACTCACGCGTTGCCAACCTCGAGATATTAGTTCTTAAATCTCGTTCGCCCAGTAATTTCACTAGCGTACAATGCCCTTCAAACCGGAACACAGTAGTGCCTAAACACTACTATTTGGCGGAAGAATATTGGACACTGCGGTGGTACCTACCTAGCCGGCCTCTTGCAACAAAAGACCTACCACCAGTGTGACTGATTGCACTGGTGGTGGAATAATCTCTGTTGTGACAGAGGTTATCCCAACAGCATTTTGGTAAAAATAAACAAAACGCTAAAGTCCTGAGAAAAGTTTTTAGAATGGATGGTTTGTAATTTAGCATCCTACACTATTTACAGATAAATTGTGGGTCTCCCCATCGTGACTCGGAGAACACGTTAAGCTGTGTGTCCCGGCTGTTATCATAAAATCTGATAATAATCGTTAACTCTTGATACGTAATTTTCTCTTATCCAATTCGCAGTTACTGGTTTGCTCTTTGGGTTGCGGAGGTCAGATGGCAAACTGTTGGTAAAACCACTAACCCGTCAAGAGAAGACTATTTACGGATAAAATTCAGTGTAAGCTGGTAGCTAGTTAGTAAAGCTATTGAAATAAGTAATTTGAAAAAATTACTTTTCAAGGGATCGGTTTTTAGGATTCCGTAGCCAAATGACAAAAAACGGAACCCTTATAGTTTCGTCATGTCCGTCTGTCCGTCTGGCTCTATCTATACGAAATTTAATAAATAGGTGTATTCTATGTACCGCACAATGATTCTGTAATGAAATCTTAAAATATATAATAATTCAGGGTAGCAGTCCATACATGTAACTGAAAGTTGAAAAAAAAACTTCAACGTATGTCAACATGTGAGATATCTTTGTATAGGTCTTTCAAAATGATAAGGAGGTTTGATTTTGACTTTTTCATTAAGTCAGTAGTTGTTGAGATATTAGCTCCTAAAGTCATAAAAATTGTGTCATAAAAAAGTTAGAGGGGGTCTAACTTTTAAACTATGGGATTAAAAATTCTGGAAAAATTTGAGCTTGTGGAATACCATATGAACTTTCATCCATATTTGGTTTGAAGAAGATAGGTCAACAGAATTTTGAGATATATAAGTTTTTCCCATAACTTTGTTTTTCAAATTATTTTTAATAATTACTATTAATTTACCAACTTATTTTGCGGTCGATTTTAATTCGTTATTAATTTTAAAGCCCTTAAGATTCTTCATAACCCAGCTGCGGAACCCTTTAGTTTCAACTGTGCGTTGTCCACAACGCACTTGACTGCTAATTATTTGTATTAAAATCGTGCAAAATATACGCCTCACTGGTCCCGTATTCTATATAGTAGTATCTTAGTAGAACGCACAAAGTGATCTTTTAATTTTCAAAATTATTTCAGTCCTTAGTAGCCATTTGCAGGCTGTACTATTTTGTTCGCTATACAAACAAATATCTAAGCTTTTGTAAAAGACTTATGTGGAATGCCCTTGTATCGTAACCGCAGATGCAACTCAGAAAAAAATATATTTTTCATTATGACGACGTTGTGGCGCAGCGGTATCGAACTGGCCTTAAACGCCATAGGTCACAGGTTCGAATCCCGCTTAGAGCATAATATGTTTGTATTGACTCTGCAAGTATATTTTCCGGTAAGGGTGTATTCGTCCCTGTCCTTGTATTTGTTTCCGGACCCCCGACACAAGATATCATTATCCTAATGGGGGCCGTTGAGTATGTAGCGTTTATTTATTTATTATAAAAAAAGAAAATAGTATCTTCTTCATCCTAGAATTATTCCCGATATTTTTATGTACCCAGGGTCTGCTTATTACTCTTATCCGGATTTGACAGGTTACTAGTTTTTACACAGAGCGATTGCCATTTGACCTCCGCAACCCTAAGGGCGAACCAGTAACTCATTGGATAAGAGCAATTTACTTATCGAGAGTTAACGATTATTATCAGATGTTATTGATAATAACCGGGACCGACAGCTTAACGTGCTCTCCGAGGCACGGTGGGGAGACCCACACGGACAAACGCCCAGACCCAGACAGAAATTTTAACAAACATCTGCCCGAGCGGGAATCGAACCCGCAACCGTCGAGACTAAAAGCAGACTCGCTACCCACAACGCCACAACGGTGTCAAAAAAAAAAATAGTATCTGAGATGTATTTATGAGTTTATAAGTCATTGCATCGTCTAATAAAATAAACAACGAAAATTGGGTATATTTATATAGCATTCAACAAAAATCAAAGGTATTTGTATCGTATTTTATTTCAAAGGCTCCATTCGATTCCGTTTTATATTTGATCGTTTGAAACGAATAAAATATTAACTTCCGAAAAATACATTTACTTTCAGTATCATGTACAAGGAAACAACATTTTTATATACGACCAAATTGACAAGCATCAATACGGTCCACCTGATGAGAAACGGTTTTAGTAGACTATGAGCGCTTGGAACACCGTTTGACTTATAGGTGTCACTCACGCGTTGCCAACTTCGACATATTGGTCCTTAAATATCCTTTATCCAGTCACTTAATTAGGTAGTGACTAATGCAAAACGCATTACTGTTTTGCGGTAGATCTATCTAGAAGGCCTCTTGTATTTAAAAAAAGTGTACCAATATTTTTGTAAACATATTATGTAATTTGTTAAAGGCGTTATTAGTTATCTAAGATATTAATATCGAAGAAGTAATTAAACAAAAAGTCATGTGTATATCGTGGTAGAAGTGACAGGTCTCTGTGAAGGAAATTAAACTGTTACGGCATTGGTTTGTTTTAGCCATGCGATACGATATCGCGTTCTATATATAGGTGTTTTAATAGTTTCAAAAGTTTAAACTAAAATTAACGTTAATTAATTTATTAATACCAATAATAAAGGATTCCGACCGATTATATTATTTTCGGTGAAGATATTCATGTTCGGAATTGTAAGTCATTGATTTATAATTTGTAAGATATATTTATAACAATATGTATGTTGTAAAAGTTTAAATTAGATTTTGCCCGCGGCTACGCTCTCGTTAATTTTAATGAGGTATCTTTGTTGCAATAGAAATAATAGGTGTCTGATAAAACTTTTTATCTCCTATTTACCCTCTTCTAGATTTTTTTTTCATCAACATCAAACAGCGGCCTGAGCCTTAGTTTAGGCACATATTATAGACTATGTGCCAACTAAATTATTAAAGAATTACTGTCTGTCTGAATCTCAAATATCAGTCTGAATAATGTTATTTGTTTTTTAATTTATAGTCCAGCGCTTGACTGTTATCACACCTGATAAGAAGTAATGATACAGTCAAAGGTGGAGCGCGCTTGTCTAGAAAATGCTTATTCACTCTTAATTTGTAGGTTACCGACATTGTAGGTAGGAGGAAAGATGGAGATCGGCATGTTAATGCTAAGCTTAGCGGTGCGTATCAGGAACGAGGAAGCAAATTAATTATTAGTCCGTTCTATGAGACCCATCTAAACTGAAATTCAAGTCGTGTATATTTTTTAGTACATATTTTGTTGTAGCGGCAACAGAAATAAGCATCTGTGAAAATTCATCTCTTTAGATATAACGGTTCATCACTATACAGCCCGCTTATGGAAGGACGATCGGATTCTAAAAATCGTACAATATAAATGTCTTCCTGCTAGCTTGTCAAATTGAACAACTACCACTACGTATTAAGTGACGCATGTCCGATGAAGAACAATGACGTTGGCCCTCTAATCAACACTCTGATCGACTGATAGCGACTTTGGTTACCAACAGACCAATAGAGTGCTTTCGTAGGGTAGCGAAATCAAGTATCAGCTTTTTTAATGTGTATTTGTTACGTATGTAGGTGCATAATGTATTCTACATGTGTGAGTGGCTGCGCCCACCGCTAGATAATTGTTCATACAATAAAGCAGAGCGTTGTCAACTAGCGATCGTTTCACTTGTCCTCGCATACCGAACAGTATTGCTGTTGACTAATTGTAATAAATAATAATAATAATACACGTTGCACACTTAACGGTCCCCATTAGGACAGTGATATCCTTTGTCGGTCCGGAAACACATAAAAAGACAAGGACAAATATGATTGCATGGTAAATATAAACATATTATGCTCCGAGCGGGAAACGAGCCCGCGACCTGTGGCGTTTAAGGCAAGTTCGCTACCGCAGCGCCACAACGTCGTTAAATTACTTCTACTACTTACCCAAAGAGTTACTGGTTCGCCCTTAAGGTTACGGAGAACAGATGGCAAGCAGGGAACTGGGGAGGTGGGAGAATGGGCCTCCGGCGCTCTCACTCATCGCACGAAACGCAACAGTTACTTTACGCCGATTTTCTGTGAGAGGGTAGTACTTTCCCGGTCGAGCCCATCATATATATATCGTATCGTTTGAGACCATCACTAAAATATCAGTCGGCTAAGTCAGGCTCGGTCAGTTAGTGGATGGGTGACCACATAGTGGTAATTTCTGAAAATAATATTTGCAACAATTTATCACCTAATTAACAAAATGAAATAATATTCCATTAGTGGAAAATTTTATCATGTAAATATGTTATAAGGTCATTAACTATGGAAATCAATTTAATATAATCTAATATAATAAAAGGTCATGCAGTATAGCTGCCGTGTATCTGGGAGCACGGCAGTGCCCGCGCCAAATCTAGCAAAACAGCACGGCCGTACTATCCTTTTCGCGAAGCAATTCAGGCCATTTTCAACCCCCTATTACTTCGTTGTGGATAAAACTGAGTCTGAATTTTTAGTAACCAAGCAAGCGTTGTATAGACATGGTATATTTCAAATTTCATTCATTTTAAACCAGTAGCTTGAGAATTTTTATTAGTCAAAATTTCTTAATTTTGTTACTGACTAACCGATCATCAAAACTCTAAGGCACTTAGCAGACATGGAAGCTAGTGTTTAGTGTATAAATCAAGGAAAAACTAAAATAAATATAGTTTCGGTTCGGTTCAGTTTTTTAGATACATCAACGGCATAAATAACTTTGTAATCCTAAATAAATGTATACGATTACAAAGTAACATTTACAGTTACATTTACCTGTATATTGAATGTATAATTTAATAGAATAATAGGCGTAGATTGGTACATATATATTATACGATTAAATTCAAGAAGCAGGTAGAAAAAAAGTAGGACTTTCTACAAAAAGGTATGATATCCCGACAAAAACACAAAATGTAAAAAAATCCAAGTCTCTTTTTTTTTTTCGGAATGTGTATTGCTGTCGGCCCTACTGGCCTTGACAGCGTCACGGGTGGGGGCCGAGTACAGAGACTCAGCCGTGATAAAGGGGTAGCCCTCTCGGGGGCTCAAATTTGATTCCGTCCTTAGGGTCATCGGAGATGTGAGCCGACCGTCACCCGACGGTGTGAGCGCGACGCGACGTCCGAAACAAAGGACCTCGTCCTTGCCGGCGAGGGCGGTGTTGTGTGCGTATCTGTGCTGTGAAAGGGGCATTGTCTTGTTGAATGTAATTGTATCTTCAGGGTCTTGCGGGACGTGCTTAGGACGCCTTACTTTTGTCGGTTGGTTACATCGGTCTGTGTATCCAAGTCTCGCAAAGTACTTCTTCTACTACAAAAAGTGGTGAGATCTCATGTACAGCTTGGCAGTTACGACAAACTAATGTATTTGAATGAGTAGAATATGTTGCCGTAAAACTGCCAAGTTTCAGTTCTGAAAGCAGGCTTGCTACCGGCACGCCACAACGGTCTTTAAATACTTTATCATTATGATTTTATCAAACGTATAGTCTGTGTGTATGATAAGCCCCAACTAATTAAATTTGTAGCTAATATAGTTTCAAAATCATCCATACGAATATACAATTAATGGGAAATTCGCTCGTTACTGATTCCTGGCCAATAATTGGCATGTTTTAAGAGCCTAATTTGATTTATTTGCAGTTTTATGTTATACTAACAACACCCGCGGCTTTAATATAAAGACGCAAGAACAAAGTGCCTTCCCTTAATAGAGACAGTAAGAAAAGTGTTGATGGACACATTCTTAGTTTTACTCTACTTAGCAATTTATGTTAGATTTCAATTATTTATTAGTCTTTCTAGGCTAGATCGTAGTATCAATGAAGTGTCTTTAAATAATTAAAGGGCACGTCATTAAAAGCAAAAAAAAAAAAAACCCGCGGCTTCGCCCGCTTCATTTTAGTTGTTATGCCGGACGACCATCTAAAAATTGCCCCCCCTCCCACTTTGAATGCCATATTTATTTATATCGAATAAAAAGCCTAAACACTAAGTTTCAAGCTTTTAGCTCTAAAAATGACAATACTTCCATACAACTTTTCATCCCTTATTTCAACCCCTTACAACACTTTTTTCGCATTGAAAAGTAGTTTTGGCGTGAAAGCGCGACAGACAGATAGACAGAGATACAGAGCTACGTTAGTATTTTGAATATTAGTAAGTAGAGTAATTTGAGTTGTAAAGAAAAAGACCCCACACTTCGAACTCAAAAAGAAATACGTGGGACGAATATATAATTATTTATTAGTAAGGCGATTTACTGGTGAGTACGTTTTGCATTATCGTGTTACGGTTTGAAGTAGCGGCAAAGGATATTTAATAATCAATATTATCGAGGTTCGCAACGTGGGAGTGAAACCTACAATTGAATAGTTTTGCGATCGTTCATAGGCTACGACAAACGCACCCATCGAGGTAGGTCGTATTCTTGTTAACCAACTTATTCGCATAAAAAAAGTTATTGTTTTGCGTGAATCAGTGGCGTGTCTGAAACGCCGTATTATAAAAAATCTTTTGTTAGACGGTGTGTTGTTAGGTTAATAATTGAGGGAAGCTTAAAATTTTACGGTCACTTTAAAATAAAATACGAATTCGGCCCATTTCCCAAAACTGATTTTATAATTTTTGGATTAACATTTATTACTATTATAATAATTTTCTTGTTTCAGGTTGTAGTTATTATAAAGATAAAAGTATGTTTTTGACACAAATGTCAAAAAGACATTCTAAGTGGACATTATCGTTCACAAGGAGCTATTTTTTGACCGGGAAGAAGTCTGCTACCAGATGCATGGCTTTCTGGAGAGGAGAGCCATCTTTTGTGTAGGGTTCCATGAAGATAGTATATTTTTGGGGACCTAAACCAATGCACCTCTTGTTTAGCGAAGCTCTTTCTCAGGGGGCGGAGCAGTCGTACAACAACAGGCGCACAACAGTCAGGACTGCGCCGAATGTCGTCCTCCTCAGAGTTGCTCAACAGGGGTGCATAGGTCCCCACTCTGCACGAACAGGACTCTAAGGTAACCCTATTTATATTGCTCTACCATATAAATGCATAATAGCGTACAAATGCAGACAGAATTCGTAATTTTGAATATAATTTTAAATGTAATTAATGTAAAAACATGGTATTAAAATACAGAATAAAGAATTAAAAATCACTGTAAAAGATCGTCAGGCTAAGACATTATGTAGAATTATTTTCGACTCTATTAATAGCTTCTATTGTGTAACAAACAATACGTTAAAAAAATATCACAAAAGAAGTGGTAGACAGTTTCAGAGATTGCTAGCTACGTTTTAGACTATATGTCAGAAACACTCCACCGACGACGCCGACGCCTTGTACAAAACAAACAATAGGCCATTCAACAAGTTCTTTCTAAAGGGAAAAAATATTTTTATATTTGTTATAAAATTTGATTCTTCAATAATTTAGATTACTTGTGGTTGATTTTTGATGTTTCAGTTTTTTGAAAAAAATTTCACTTCTTCGTTTCGTGTGGTTAATGGCCAACCTAGTGTCAGAGTTGTTCAGGTCGCCCGTATAGGCCTCTGATTTGACTTTTCGACTATTGTCAATTTGATAAATGCCTTGACGAATTTTTACGTGCCCTCCGAAGCACGGAGACGCTCAGTTGAAATATCTCTATAGACCGCGCCTAAAGTTGCTTAACCCATCGATTGCTTATCGATCAGTAAGCGCTGTTTGTATCACACTCATTGTTTGTATAAAATAGCTCGTTCTGAAGCATTTTTTTTTATTTTCAGCATGCGCAAACCAATTGAGTAATTGAGTAATAGCGTAAGAGTGTGTTTTTTGTGAGTGTTTCATTCCTCTTCTCTTTTTTAATATTTTAAATATAGAGTTTGTATGATTGGAATTTTAGTTATTTGTAACTAACTATTGAATAAGTTTGGACGAATTTTGGTACATAGAGAGATTATTAAAGGCGTTGACACCCCTAGGAGTAGAGAGTGGTGTGCCAAGGAGTGGCAAACAATAATATTGAGAAATGAAATTTAGGAAGTTCGTTCCTACCGCACATTAACGAGTTTTAATTTTTGTTAATCGCTTTATTTTTAGGTTGTTATAAATCCTTTGAGTATATTAAGGTAGTGGACTTTTTACCATACCAAATTTTACTTAATTACGACTTTAGATACAAAATTTAAGGCGTAGATTATCTTTTGTAATTTGACGTCTTAAGTGGATGTTCGGCTTTGATACTTTGAACGAAGACTAATAAAGCACACCCTTAACTTTTAGGATGTAATAAAATGGGCGTAGTGAGATTGTCTAAGTAATTTATTGTAGTTAAAGACTGATACGTAAATTGGTTTATGTGCTAAGTTATTGCATTAAAATAACTTATAGCTTTTTTGTGGTTATCAAAGATTGATAGCTATCGCATTTATCACGGGGAATGTTCTGAGAAATTACTTTTACTGGTCCCGCCGGTAGAATTTTATCATCGGACATCAAGTTAAAATGCAAAATTCTACCCTCACAACCACTCTGTGGAACCAGCGTCCGCCGGCGGTCTTTCCGAAACGATACGACTTGGGAACCTTCACGACCTTGCCCTGCTTACCCACAATATAGAACTGGTTACACGCTGGCTGACCTCGACATACGATTGACGAGCAATCACTTTACATAAGGTGATATTTTTTTATGTTAGAAGTTGGCAAACAAGCATACGGTCCACCTGATGGTAAGTGGTTGCCGTAGCCTATGAGCGCTTGCAGCACCAGTAGTAGGTGCCACTCACGCGTTGCCAACCTCGAGATATTAGTTCTTAAATCTCGTCCGCCCTGTAATTTCACTAGCGTACAGTGCCCTTCAAACCGGAACACAGTAATGCCTAGGCACTACTATGTGGCGGCAGAATATTTGACACTGCGGTGGTACCTACCTAGCCGGCCTCTTGCAACAAAAGACCTACAAAAAGACTTTAGATTTATAAATAATATTGTTATATATTTTTAACATTAAGCCGTCGGTCCCGATTCATATAGCATCTGATAAAAATCGTTAACTCTTGATAGGCAATTTGTTGTCGTTTGTATGTCGTTGCGCCATATGTAATGGGCGGATAGCTCTACTATATAAATAATTAGCAGTCAAGTGCGTTGTGGATCACGCACAGTTGAAACGAAAGGGTTCCGCAGCTTGGTTATGAAGAATCTTAAGGCCTTTAAAAATAATAACGAATTAAAATCGACTGCAAAATAAGTTGGTAATTTCATAGTGATTATTAAAAGTTATATGAAAAACAAAGTTATGAGAAAAACTTATATATCTCTTAAATTTGTAGACCTATCTTCCTCAAACCAAATTTGGTTGAAATTAAATTTTTTCAGATTTTTTCTGAATTTTAAATCCCATAGTTCAAAAGTTAGAGGGGGGGGGGACACAATTTTTACGACTTTAGGAGCTAATATCTCAACAACTGCTGACTTAATGAAAAAAGTCAAAATCAAACCTCCTTATCTTTTTGAAAGACCTATCCAAAGATACCTCACACGTTGACATACGTCGAATTTTTTCAACACTTAGGTACATGTTTTTTTTTTTTTTTTTTTTTATGTAAGAGGGGGCAAACGGGCAGGAGGCTCACCTGATGTTAAGTGATCACCGCCGCCCATGAACATCTGCAACACCAGAAGGCATGCAGGCGCGTTGCCGACCTTTAAGGAAAGAATAGGCTCTTCTCTTGAAGGTTCCCAAGTCGTATCGGTTCGGAAAGACCGCCGGTGGAAGTTGGTTCCACAGAGTGGTTGTGCGAGGAAGAAAATGTCTTCTAAATCGCGCTGTTGTGGATTTCCAGACATCGAGGTGGTATGGATGGAACTTAGAGTTTTGTCGCGATGTCCGATGGTGAAATTCTACCGGCGGGATCAATCCAAACAATTCCTCAGAACACTCTCCGTGATATATGCGATAGAAGATGCAGAGTGATCCGACATCTCTACGCAATGCCAAAGGATCAAGCCGATCGGAAAGACCTTGATCGTCGACAATTCGAGCCGCTCTACGTTGGATGCGGTCAATTGGAAGTAGCTGGTACTGGGGAGCTCCCGCCCAGAGGTGAGAGCAGTACTCCACGTGTGGTCGAATTTGTGCCTTGTAGAGCTTTAGGCGATGAGCCGACGTGAAGTAGTGCCTCGCCTTGCTGAGCACACCAAGCTTTTTAGAGGCCAACTTGACCTTTCCTTCCAACTGACCGCGGAACTGAACGACGCTCGAAATGTCGACACCAAGTATTCCGATACTAGCTGTGGCAGCCAGGGAGTGTTCTCAAAACGAGGAGATACGACAAATGGTGATTTTTTAGCGGTTAACGTGCAAACTTGTGTCTTCTTGGGGTTGAATTGGACTAAATTTAGTCGGCCCCAGTCCGAGACTTTGGTCAATGTAGTCTCGACTTCAGAAACAAGTTTGTTCCGGCACTCAATGACGTTTTCCCGAGAAATATTAGCGCGGCCGGTGTATAAAGCGTCTACAGTGCTGTCGTCGGCATAGCAATGAATGTTGGAAATTTCCAACATGTCATTGATATGCAGAAGAAACAAAGTAGGGGACAGTACGCAGCCTTGCGGGACACCAGTATTAATGGGTTTTAAGTCAGAGCATGCACCGTCGACAACGACCTTGATGCTCCGATCTGCCAAAAAGCTGGTGACCCACTCGCATAATTTCTCAGGAAGCCCATAGGAAGGAAGCTTCGAAAGAAGTGCCTTGTGCCATACCCGATCGAAGGCCTTCGCTATGTCCAGACTGGCCGCTAATGCCTCCCCCTTGGACTCAACTGCTTCCGCCCACCTATGTGTCAGGTAAACTAGAAGATCACCAGCTGAACGACCACGACGAAAACCGTACTGGCGGTCGCTAATCAACTGGTGCTCCTCTAGATACCGCAGGAGCTGGCAGTTGATAATGGACTCCATTATCTTTGAGAACAAGGAGGTAATGGCAATTGGCCTATAATTGGACGGATCCGAGCGGTTGCCTTTTTAGGGATCGGGTGCACTAAAGCCGTCTTCCATGAGTTCGGGACGACGCCTGATGAGTAGGAGTACCGGAAAAGACGCGTTAAAACCGGCGCCAACTCAGGAGCACATGTCCGCAACACGATCGTGGGGATTCCATCAGGCCCACTCGACTTATGAATGTCCAAGGAAAGAAGTGCTCTGCGAACTACACTTTGCCGGAATTTAACCTCCGGCATCGTGGTATCACACCGCTGGATTGCCGGTGGTGACTTTCCTTGGTCATCCACAGTCGAGTTGGACGCGAAGAGAGAGCACAGAAGATCAGCTTTCTCTTTCGCGGCATGGGCCACCGAATCATCGTCCCTATGCAGAGGTGGAAATGATGGCTTACAGAAATTCCCTAAGACAGACTTGGCGAGGGACCAGAATGCACGTGTACCCGAAGGAAGACGCACTAGTCTCTCGCCAATTCTGCCAATGTGCTCCGACTTTGCTTTGGCAATAACCCTTTTGAAGGACCTGGAGGCAGAGTTGTACTCCTTTCTAAGTGCGCTGGTATTTACATCACGAGACGTCGACGCCTTAGCCCAGGCTTGGTAGCATTCCCGTTTTCGGCGAAACGCCGTTTTACAGGAGCGACCAAACCAAGGCTAAGACTTGCCTCCGATGGGCACTGCAGAAGCCGGAACAAAAAGTTCCATGCCCTGGAGTATCACATCGGCGACAGAGTTGGCAACGACGTCCGGATCATCCGGCGAGAAGCAAATCTGTCCCCATGGGTAGGACGCAAAGAAAGAACGCATCCCGTCCCAGTCTGCCGACCTGTAAATATATAAATCGCCAAGAATCACGATCTCAGCAGATGGGATCTGTTGCAGCACGGAATCTGTAGCCATTTGGATGTGCTCAATGAGTCGGTCAGTTTCGGCATTTCCGCTATGGGACCTATAAAGGCACGCGTAGATTCGCGGATGGTCATCGCAGTCTACGCGCAGCCAAAGAATCGATAGGTTTTTTTTTTTTTTTATATATAAACGCCGGAGGGCAAATAACTCCACTCCACCTGATGGTAAGTGGAAGTGGAGTCCACACGCGAAGGTGGCTAATATGGTTGCAGAAGGCGAACTGTACTAGCCATCCTCGCCCTGCCTACCCGCAAGGTGCCTCTTCACGCCTCGTTTGAAGGACCCCAGGTTGTAACAATGAGGGAACACGTGTGCCGGTAAAGCATTCCATTTCTTTGAAGTGCGACAAAGAAAAGAGTTGGCGAACTTCTTAGTTCGCGATGGCATTGATGCCACAGTTAGTCGGTGACATCGGAGACCGGCACGCGTAGTTCTTGAATGGAAAGGGGAGGGAGGGATGAGGGAAAATAATTCCTCTGAACACTCGCCGTGGTATAGTCTATAGAAAGCGCTGAGAGCGGCAATCTCACGTCGCTGTTGTAGAGGTTCGAGGGTGTTAGAAACCTCCACATCACCAATAATTCGAACGGCGCGTCGCTGCAACCGATCCAGGGCATCAAGCAAGTACTTAGCGGAGCCATCCCAGAGGTGCGAGCAATATTCAACGCAAGACCGTACCTGCGTTTTATACAGCAGGCACAGTTGTTGTGGCGTGAAGAAACGCCGCACCTTGTTCAGTACTCCGAGTTTACGTGAAGCAGTTTTAATAACTGCTTCGATGTGATCCCTGGGATTTAGGTCACAGCGAAGCTCCATCCCAAGCGTGGTGATACTGCTTCGTATCAACAACGAAGTGCCAGAGAGCGAAGGATGAGGGGAGAATGGTGACTTTTTAGTAGTGAACGCGCAAGCCTGAGTCTTCTTGGCATTGAAAACAATCAAATTGTCAGCACCCCATTTGACGATGAGATCCAACATCCGATTGATTTCAATGACAAGACTCTCGCGTCTCACTTCGGTGTCTGCACGCCCGGCGGCTGCGTGCCCGTAATATCCTGCATGCAAAGTACTGTCGTCTGCATAGCAATGAATGTTTCCAAGAGGAAGCATATCATTGATATGCAGCAGAAAGAGTGTAGGGGACAGCACTGAGCCCTGAGGTACACCAGCATTCACTGCGTATGTTTGTGAAGCGTATCCGTCAACAACGACACGGAGACTGCGCTTGTGCAGGAAGCTGGCCACCCAATCGCAGAGCTGAGCTGGCAGACCGTATGCCGGGAGCTTGGACAGAAGACCTTTGTGCCTAACCGTATCGAAAGCTTTGGTCCCCTACTTCAAGGCTGCCGAGGCAACGAGAGCAGACATCCTCCCTGACCTACATGCACACACCAGCCCGGGGTACAAAGGAATGTTCCAAATTGTATCCCGGGTAGGAGAGGAAAGAAGTATCAGCCAGAGAAGATATCTGGGTCTCGGTGAGAAAAAGCAAGGCCGGCTTCGCCGTCTCAAGGTGGTGATGGACGGCGTTCAGGTTGGAATTCAGCCCTCTAATGTTACAAAAGTCCACAGTTAGCGTGGAAGGGGTTGCCTCAAGTTGCCTGCTTCGTTTGCCCCGAACAGTTTTTGAGCGCGCAAAATTGCCCCCCCAGAATTCGGAGGGCAGCCTGGGCATCCATGCTCAGCTGGAGTTCGTGCTGAGCATGGACGCTCAGAGAGGGATTCTCCACCACGAACGCAGGTGGTACCCTCCTGGGGTACACGAACCGAATTCTGCACGTCCATAGAAGGGAGGGGGTTAAGAAGGCCTCCGGGACTCTCACTCACCGTACGAAACGCGACACATGTCACTTCACGCCGGTTTTCTGTGAGAGAGTGGTACTTACCCGGGCGTGCCGGCCCAATTCGGCTGCACAGAAAGAGCTGTGCAGCGTGGCACTACCACTAGTTGAATTGACTGACTGCACTGGTGGAATAATCTCTGCAGACAGAGATTATCCTACCAGCGGGCGATGGGGTCGTCACGTCCCGACGCCGGTAAAATGGATGGACGCCGGCATGTATGGATTGCTACCCTTAAATCTTATATATTTTAAGATTTTATTACAGAATCGTTGTGCGGTTCACAGAATACATCTATTTAGTAAAATTCGTATAGATAGAGCCAATGGTCTCCGAGTAAAATGACTGTGACATACGGACGGATGGACAGACGGACAGACGGACAGACGGACAGACGGACGGACGGACAGACGGACATGACGAAACTATAAGGGTTCCGTTTTTGCCATTAGGCTACGGAACCCTAAAAAGGCTCACTTTTTTATCTTATCGTCAGATAATTGTTAATTTTTATCCTTGAGTATAATGATATTATATAATTATGCATAAAGTGAACTGATATTTTAAAGCAAAGCTACTTTTCCAATCTATAAGAATAGTTCCGATAATTAAATTTGGACCTTTAAAAATGTGTGTTTTATTGAATGTTAAAAGTGACAAGCAAAAATAAATACAGCAAATTTTTTGTATTTTATTTTTGCAAGCCCAAATTCAGCCACATATTAATAAAACGGCAGTTACGATAAATTTACGATCGGAAACGCAGCTGATCACAATTTGAAAAGATCGTAAAAACCATAAGAAATAACGATGAAAATGTAATAAAAACCGACAAATGGTTTATTACATTGAAATAGCGATGGAATGCCGAAAAACAAATAACTTAATATTTCTCGTCCATTAGTTGTCATAAGAATTATTTTATTCTTATTTTAGTTCTGTAACGACATCTACACGCAACAAGACGCAACGCGATAGAAAGACATGATTGTCACAATGTCGCATCCAACTACAGCGACACCTACATGGCATACCTCGCAACGATATTGAAGACCAATGAACGTTACGATCCTAAATCGCGCTATCAGAGTTTTCTACGCTAGATGTATATAAAACTTCCAAAAGTCGTTGGGCTTCGTCCCGCCAGGCAATATCAAACCCGTCTGGTTGGAGGACCTTCCTATTCATGTTGAAGGGATTTCACACGTCATACCCTCCACAGTTCCTTTAACTAAATTCAGTCCTCAAGTGTGAATTCGTTGAAAGCCGATATAGCCAAGTGGGATAGAAAACATAGACTGGCTGAACGTCATCCATCTTCCCAGCATTATTCCTTGTATTTACCTAGAGACTGCGTAAACGCGTATGGCCCGCCTGAGCCTATGAACCTATGAGCCTATGAACGCCTGCAACCTCAAACTTTTTCAACCTTCCATTCAACCTTCCGTTGAAGAATCCCATACTGTAGCTTGTTGGGAAAACCTCGGCTCAGTAGCCGGGAATCGATTGTGCAGATGTCACACCTCACACATGTGAAATAACCTCATTAAAAAGTTAGTCTAAATTCGCGAGCGGTAAGTCCCACACTACCACTACTTGTAGTGGTGCGCCTAAATGCTTACCAACGTCGACAACCAAAAGGGAGCTCATTCCAAAACCGGAGAGTTTGCGGTAGGAAATTCTTTTGGAACCGCAATGTACGCGACGATATAGGTTCCAATGTGTGTGGATGAATAACAAGCGGTGCGGTGGTGGAAATTTGTATTGTTACTTATTTTTAAACCAATAACTTTCTAGTGATTAATTGTCGCAACTAGTTTCAAGGTTCCCTTACAGCTTAATAAGACCCTTGTAACATTGAATTCCACTTAGAATTATCGCCTATACAAGTCAGAGTTGTTCAACAATAGGCCGCGAAGGAATTTCAATGTTGATAAACAAAATTTCTCAAAAGCAGAGCGGTGTTATAGACAGGTTCAACAGGTTTTGATTCTTTTTAAGATTACGTGGTCACATGGTAAAAACTAAAGCCTAATTTCGTCCTGTCCGGACGTATGCTTATAAAATAGGCGTACTCTATGAAACGCTACTACATTTGTGTACTGAAATAATCTTTACTAATATTATAAATGCGAAATTAATTCTGTCACTCTGTCTGTCGGCCTGTCGTGCTTTTCGGTCGCACTATATAATTCTTTGTCCTATCATTATTCCCGGTATTTTATTTCACCCAGGGTTTGCTTATTACTTTTTTTTTTAGTTTATTGGTCCATAAAACAAAATGACAATCAAAATAAAAAGTACATGTAAGTATAACAATAGATGTAAGAACTTATCTATGAATTATCATTTCTCTAGATAAAGACACGACATGCATTCTCAAATATAACAATGTAACTAAATTAAGCATCTAACTCTTATCCGGATTTGACAAGTTACTAGATTGTACACGGAGCGATTGCCCTAAGGGCGAACCAGTAACTCATTGAATAGGAGCAATTTACTTATCAAGAGTTAGCGATTATTATGATATGTGACAACAACCGGGACCGACAGCTTAACGTGCTCTCCGAGGCACGGTGAAGAGACCTACGGACAAACGACTAGACCGAGACAGAAATTTTAACAAACATCTGCCCGAGCGGAGTCGAACCCGCAACCGTCGAGACTTAAGGCAAACTCGCTACCCACAACGCCACAACGGTGTCACAACTATTTTATATATCGCAATATATAAATATAAGGGCAGCAATTCATACATGTGAATTTTATGAAGCTTTCTGCAAAAAGGCGCGGAGGCAAAGATTCAAATTTCGAAATTACAAGCTTTCATATTAATTGATTGATCCCACCGGTAGAATTTCACCATCGGACATCGCGACTAAACTCTAAATTCCATCCATACCACCTCGATGTCTGGAAATCCACAACAGCACGATTTAGAAGACATTTTCTTCCTCGCACAACCACTCTGTGGAATCAGCTTCCGCCGGTGGTCTTTCCGAACCGATACGACTTGGGAACCTTCAAGAGAAGAGCGTATTCTTTCTTTAAAGGTCGGCAACGCACCTGCATGCCTTCTGGTGTTGCGGATGTTCATGGGCGGCGGTGATCGCTTAACATCAGGTGAGCCTCCTGCCCGTTTGCCCCCTCTTACATAAAAACAAATAAAAAAAAATATAGGTTTGATTTTTTTATTTACCAAGCGGCTGGCTCGACTGGAAGTACTACTCTCTAACAGAAAATCTCCCTAAAGTAACAGAGTAATGTTGCGTTTCGTGCGACAAATGAGAACTCCGGAGGCCCAATCTCCCACCCCTTCCTCTTTCCCTTCCGATCCTCTCCCTCCTATCCCTTGGCTTGGCAACGCGCATATTAACTTCAAGTATCGCAAGCATTCATAGATTGCTCACCATCAAACGGACCGGGTACTTAATTGCCAACCGTCATGATATAAAATATATATTTATGATAACAAAAATCATTTGTTAAGTCACGTCACGAACACTTTACGACATCTTAATTTAAATAAGCTATCTAAAGGAAGTTCGACTAGACGACAGCTCTGACAAAATTCTGACGAAAATCTGACAATATCTTCGTCGGCCTTTGTCACTGCCTATTAATTAAAAGGAGAGATTGTCACAAGTCAAGTCTATTAATTACGTGAGCTGTAAATTTAAAATCGACTGTTTGAAATTTATTTATAGGTAGCTTCTGCCTATGACTTTACTCGTATACGAAGAATTTTTTATAAAGTAATCTGCCTATATTGTATTTCAAGGGTTCGATTCCCGCTCGGTGCGAATGGCTGTACATGTTTTTGTCTGTCCCAAAAACAAGGCAAGCTGAACAAAGCCTTTTTATTTCCTATTTTTGTCCCAAGTATTATATAGTATTACACAGAGTAAATGTCATCTGATGTCCCTAACCCTAAAGAAGGAACCAGTAATTCTTTGGATAAGAGGTTTATTTCTTTCTTTCTTTCTTTCTTTCTTTCTTTCTTTCTTTCTTTCTTTCTTTCTTTCTTCCTTTCTTTCTTTCTTTCTTTCTTCCTTTCTTTCTTTCTTTCTTTCTTTCTTTCTTTCTTTCTTTCTTTCTTTCTTTCTTTCTTTCTTTCTTTCTTTCTTTCTTTCTTTCTTTCTTTCTTTCTTTCTTTCTTTCTTTCTTTCTTTCTTTCTTTCTTTCTTTCTTTCTTTCTTTCAAACATCTGCCCCGAGCGGCCCCGAGGACCATGACCATTTAAGATAAACAAACACACCCAGATTGGAAAGCATGCCTGTGTGGTTAATACAAACATCTACTCCAAACGAAATGAACCCGTGACCTATGGCGCTTAAGGCAGGTTCGCTACCGCTGCGCCACAACGTCGTCTAATCTGAAAGGAATAATTGCCAATATATAAAGGTTTATAAGTTATTCTAGATAAAAAGCTATAATAGTAATAAGTCAAGTGGGCTGCTTATCTTAATCCTCATTCAATTAGCCCATATGAAAGTGTCGTTTTGATGACAAATGAGAGGCGGGTTTTTCTTTTTCATAATATAAGAAAATATATAAACATATATATATATATATATATATATATATAGTGGTCATGTTTTTTGTTATTTATGTGACACAGGCTAAAATAATGTTCTAAAAGAAACTGTTTGAACAGACTTATAGATAAATATTGGGCATATAATTTAAAATTCCGACGTGTTGTTTGTTATTCTACTTATCCTAAAGACCTTGACAGATTATTTTTATTCTGACTAAACCTTTTATTTTTTGTATTTACAAATTAAAAAAGACCGTCACAGAGGAACCGCTGTCAGGTAAGCTAATAATTTAAGGCATTCAAAGCCGTTATGCATTACAATAAGTTGAAAAAAAATTTGAACGTTTGTCACTTAAATTCATTTACGACCCACCTGATTCTTTTTTATGTGTAAAGCTGTTGGCCCTACTGGCCTTAACAGCGTCACCGGGCGGGGGGCCGAGTACAGAGTACAACTCAAATTTGATTCCGTCCTTAGGGTGCCTCCGGCTAAGGACGTCATCAGAGATGGAGGCAGCGCTCCGAGCGCATTCTATACGATAGACTCACCCGACGGTGTGAGCGCGACGCGACGTGCGAAACAAAGGACCTCGTCCTCGCCGGCGAGGACGGTGTTGTGTGCGTGTCTGTGCTGTGTAAGGAGCATTTTCTAATGTAATCCTATCGTCAGGGTCTTGCAGGACGTGCTTAGGACGCCTTACTTTTGTCGGTTGGTTACATCGGTCTGACCCACCTGATGGTAAGCGGTTGTCGTAGACTATGACCGCGCAATACCATACATTTATAGGGATCGCTCATACGTTGCCAAACTCAAGACTTAGCAATGCTTTTTGCAAGGCATTACTTATATTCCTATTGCCCCTCCAAAAAAATTTTGGTTCTTATATCTCCCTTGCTCAGTAATGTCACTACCTACAGTGTCCTTCTAACTGGAACACAGTATGCTGCTTTGCGGTAGAATAAGCCTTTTCACGCGTGCCCTTTGTCGGGTATCCGGTGCCAACTGTCCGGTAACTCATTTCACTTTCACGCGATCATATTTTGAATCTAGTAGCTCTTGCCGAGCAAAATTACGCGGGTACGTACCGTATACCCAGCGCCGGTTACCCGGCAACTGGAACGTGAGAAAAGACAATAACTGATACTGCGGTGGTACCTACCTAGCCGGCCTCTCGGAACAACTGGCCTACCACTAGTATAATATTATGTTATACCTACCTATTATAAACTATCATGTTTCTATAGTTACAAAATGGGTAGCGGTAGTCATGTCACGGGCACTGTATGCTAGTGAAATTACTGGGCAAAGGAGATTTAAGAACCAATATTACGAGGTTGGCAACACCTGAGTAGCACCTACTAATGGTGTTGCTAGTGCTCATAGGCTACGGCAACCGCTTACCATCAGGAGGGCCGTATAAACACGGTATGCTGTTTTTCTTTATTAATTGGCATGGTGGTATATACCTTGTTGGCCTCGCGCAACACGTGGTAGGCGTTTACCACCATTACAGTATTTCATGTTTCTATAATTACAAAACGGTAGCTTGTATGTAGCGGATGTTTGTATGGTACCATTTTAGGAATTAGGTGAAATATAAGATGTACAACGCCACAACGGTGTAGAGTAATCTCTAGGACACCGTTAGGCGTTGTGGGTAGCGAGTCTGCCTTTAGTCTCGACGGTCGCGGGTTCGATTCCTGCTCGGGCAGATGTTTGTTAAAATTTCTCTCTTGATCTGGGCGTTAGTCCGTGGTTCTCCCCACAGTGCCTCGGAGAGTACGTTAAGCTCTTGGACCCGGTTGTTATCACATAACATCAACTCTTGATAATTAAAATAAAATACCGGGAATAATGCTAGGACGAAGAATAAGATGTAATTATTCTCGATAATTGAATCCAAATTGCTTTGTATACCTTGCATTAAGTTGACATTTCCTTTGGCCTATTTGAAATTAAATATATAACACGTAAACTTATCTCATTTAACTTGTCAAGAACTTTGATGTCTTATAAAAGCGATTCTTAGATATTTTCCCGAAAGGTTATAAAGTGTTAACAAGATTTGCAGTTGATTTTAAAGCAATAATTAATTTTAAAACTTCTTTATTGTTGATCTTTAATCGAGTATTTTAATAATAATTTATTTTGGATATAGATGCAGATTATGAAATAACTAGCGCCTGTCCGCAATTTCGTCCGTGTTGACCTTCAAATTGGCTTCAAAGAGAATGAATCACTTGTAAATAAATAACACACATCTATACCGAATTCAATTAAATACGTCCCGTAACATGTTTTTGATTATCCCACAAGTATTTGAATATTTTTCCAGGATAAAAAGTATTGTATGTCATAATCCGGCTAACAATCTATATGTATGCTAAATTTTATCCAAATCCGTTAAGCCGTTTTTGCGTGACTGAGCAACAAACATGTAAACATCCAAAACTTTCACATTTATTATATTAGTAGTATCTTTGACTCCATAAAATACTAGTGGCTTAGACCTAGGAGTTTATTGGATGAAGAAGTTGTGTGCGCATAAAAGGTTTTATAACGGCAAACAAAAAAAACAGTTTTGTGACATTCTTGCACACTTTTCGAAATGGCTGAAATATGATCCATTTTAAACACCCATTTCATTTTGAAAAAAAAAATACAAAAACGTAACTGATAAAAAAGACCTCGAGATTTTGGTTCTTTAATCTCCTTTGCCCAGTAATTTCACAGCGTTTTTCAAACTTCTTCTTATCGAGTGGTTACCGGCTAACTTAGTATCAGAATTGTTCAGGTCGCCCGTATAGGCCTCTGACTTGACTTATCGACTTTCATCAAATTGATAACAGCCGGGACCGACTTTTTACGTGGCCTCCGAAGCACGGAGACGCTCAGTTGAAATACCACTATGCGATCACCCATCTAGTGACTGGCAGCGCTTAAAGTTGCTTTACCCACCGATCGTTTACAGATCAGTGAGCGCACCCGGCTATGAGCGTCTTTCAAACTTAAACACAGTAATGCCAACTGCTTTGCAGTAGAATACTTCGTGGTAGCTATCTAACCGGCCTTTTGCAATATAAGGTAAAGGTAAGGTAAGGTATACCACTAAGTACTAAGGTAAGGTAAGGTATACCACTTCTTCATCCTAGCATTGTTCCCGGTATTTTATGTACCCAGGGTCTGCTTATTACTCTTATCCGGATTTGACAGGTTACTAGTTTTTACACGGAGCGATTGCCATCTGACCTCCGCTACCCTAAGGGTGAACCAGTAACTCATTGGATAAGAGCAATTTACTTATCAAGAGTTAACGATTATTATCAGATGTTATTGATAATAACCGGGACCGACAACTTAACGTACTCTCCGAGGCACGGTGGGGAGACCCACATGGACGGAGGTAAGGTATACCACTAAGTAACGGAATTCATGCTGAAAACAGTAAGGATCTTTACGAATTTACTGAGTCATCTTTGTGAGATAGTTTAGGAGCAAGCAAAAATTTTTATTGAAGGTAATAATTATTTCAACCACGTAAAGATAATAAAATCGTTACACGGTTGTAAAACTTATTTTATGTTACTTACTAAGCGATATTGTTTTAACAACTTTTGTAGGTGAACTAATGAGCTAAATTTATCGTTAAAGTGTGCATATTACATATTATAGTAGTATTTTGGGTTTTCTGTTTTCTGTGTGGATGTGCTGGCTGGATCGTAAAGTACCCTACCACAGAAAGGTAACACTACGCCATAGAATAATGAATCGAAAGGAAATTACTTTATTAACCGATTTCAAAAAGGACCAGGTTCTCATTTCGGTTGCCTTTTTTTTATGTACAACGATTGCGCTGAGACTTATAAATAAAAATAAATAAACGCTACACACTCAACGGCCCCCATTAGTATAATTATATCCTGTGTCGGGGGTCCGGAAACATTCACAATGACAAGGACAAACACAACCAGACCGGAAAACATGCCTGTACGATTAATACAAACATCTTCTCCGAGCGGGAATCGAACCCGCAACCGTCGAGGCTTAAGGCAGACTCGCTACCCACAACACCACAACGGTGTCCGAGTCCCGACTTATGATCCGATTTACGTGATTAATTTGAGTTTGTGTACGGCTTTTGCGAGTTTTCATTTAGGTTGATTATATATTATGAAAGTATTATTCGTATCTCAAAAGTATAAAACAAAATAATTTTAACAAAAAAAAAATATAACGACTCCAAAAATAAAAGGCAAAAAGTAGAATATTGTGAAGAAATTTTCCTACAGATTATTATTACTCTATGCAGTACCCAGTACCGGATTAACTATAGCAAATGTAGTAATTGCTACGGGCCTCGCACGAAAAGAGGCCCCGCGTATCCAAGCTCGCCAACCTATCAAAAGTATAAATAAATAAATAAACGCTGCACACTCAACGGCCCCCATTAGGATAGTAATATCCTGTGTCGGGGTCCGGAAACATTCACAATGACAAGGACAAATACACCCAGACCGGAAAATATGCTTGCATGGTCAATACAAACATATTATGCTCCGAGCGGGAATCGAAACCGCGACCTGTGGCGTTTAAGGCAGGTTCGCTACCGCTGCGCCACAACGTCGTCAAGTATATTAACACAGTTTCGGAAAAAAAATTGAATACGTCCTTTTTTTCAATGGCACCGTGTTCAATTAAACCTATCAAGTAGTGATTTTTCGTTCCCATAATACTAAGATCTAGACCCATAGCGTATCAAAGGCCCGGGGATAAAAACTGCTGTTGCGTTGTCGCTCGATGAGTGGAATCTCAAGCTCTGCTCACGAATTTCGCTGGCGTATTTTATTGATAATAATAGTACTTATGATGTCCATGAAATTAAATTAATTTATACAAATAAATAAAATTGACTTCACTAAATGTATATCACTTAAGGTAGGTACATACAAAAAATATATTTTTAATTTTTTTATCTCTGTCATTTTGTTTCAACTAACCTCTGAAACGGAAGACCGACTTTAACAGAATGGCTGGATGTCATAAAGAGTAACTTACGCTATTTTTGGCAAAAACGGAACCCTAATAGTTTCGTCATGTCCGTCTGTCCGTCCGTCCGTATGTCATATTCATTTTACTCGAAGACCATCTCGCTCTATCATCACGGAATTTACTAAATAAGTGTATTCTATGAACTGCACAACGATTTTGTAATGAAATCTTAAAATATATAAGAATTAAGGGTAGCAGTCCATACGTGTAACTGAGTGTTGACAAAAAAAATTCAACGTACGCCAACGTGTGTCATATCATATCATGTGGTCTTTTAAAATGATAAGGAGGTTTGATTTTGACTTTTTTCATTAAGTCAGTAGTTGTTGAGGTATTAGCTCCTAAAGTCATAAAAATTGTGTCCCCTCTAACTTTTAACTATGGGATTTAAAATTCTAGAAAAATTTAAGGTTGTAGGACATCAAATGAACAACGCCATTTGGTTTGAAGTTTACAAATTTGAGAGATAAATAAGTTATTCCCATAACTTTGTTTTTCATATTACTTTTAATAATTATTATGAATTTACGAACTTATTTTGCAATTTTAAATCGTTATTATTTTTAAAGTTCTTAAGATTCTTCATAACCAAGCTGCGAAACCCTTTAGTTTCAACTGTGCATGGTTTTTTTTTTATTTTACAAGTTGGCAAACAAGCATACGGCCCACCTGATGGTAAGTGGTTGCCGTAGCCTATGAGCGCTTGCAGCACCATTAGTAGGTGCCACTCACGCGTTGCCAACCTCGAGATATTGGTTCTTAAATCTCCTCTGCCCAGTAATTTCACTAGCGTATATTGCCCTTCAAACCGGAATACAGTAATGCCTAAGCACTACTATTTGGCGGCATAATATTTGACACTGCGGTGGTACCTACCTAGATTGCACTGGTGGAAGAATCTTTGCTATGACAGAGGTTATCCCAACAGCGGGCGATGGGGTCGTCACATCCCGACGCCGGTAAAACCGGTGGTGGTGCACAACGCACTTGATTGGTAATTATTTTATTTAAGAAACAGTTAGGGTTCCATGCAATAAAGCAAAATCGGTACACCAAGCGAGTGGAGCCGCCACTTTAATATTAATTGGATAACTAAAAAAAAAAACCACTCTTTATATATTCTGTCTAGCCAATGCAAATATAACTTTAATAAAATGTAATAAAGCTGAATATATTATTCTCACACCATATGTGTTTTATTGCTTCTGAAATGGATTTATACCTTTAAGCAGATTGAGACGTTCTAATATGTGAGGGATAAGGCGACAAATAGCTTTGCAGCATCGGGCTTAAGACACGTTTGTTTGGATTACGTATATTGAAGATATTTTTAGCCACCCGTAACATAATCGAGGCTTAGATATATTGATTATTGGCTTTTTCCCGCGGCTTTGTCTACGTGAATAAAGATTATAATGAGGCACTTTTATTTCAATAGAAATATGGTTCTACTACTACTGTGAGAGTTTCCGTTACAAAATTTCATCCTCTATTCCCACCTTTAAGTTTTTTTTTCAAATTAGGTAAATAAATATAATTATATAATTTTTGTTAAATATTAATTTTCCGTAAGATACTAAAAACAATATGGAAGACTTGAAATTATTATTATTATTATTTTTTTATGTTAGAAGTTGGCAAACAAGCATACGGCCCACCTGATGGTAAGTGGCTGCCGTAGCCTATGAGCGCTTGCAGCACCATTAGGAGGTGCCACTCACGCGTTGCCAACCTCGAGATATTAGTTCTTAAATCTCGTCCACCCAGTAATTTCACTAGCCTACAGTGGCCTTCAAACCGGAACATAGTAATGCCTAAGCACTACTATTTGGCGCCAGAATATTGGACACTGCGGTGGTACCTACCTAGCCGGCCTCTTGCAACAAAAGACCTACCACCAGTTATTATTACCACCAATTATGCTTTTTGAAGTCATTATCAATACTTCTATTGCCCTTCCAAATAAGCTAATACGAAACTAGTCTTAGGAAGTCAGGATCAAACACGCAATTATCGCGTTAAAGGAGTGAAGTCGGTCTTCTAATTGTTGAGCTTTTGAGGCTTCTTTTTATACCGGTGAAATGGTTGTTTATTTTTTAGTTTATGGCTGGCAAACAAGAATACGATCCGCCTGATGATAAGCAGTCACCGCAAACTCATACGCGACACTTGAAGTATCATAATTATGCGCGTTGCCAACCCAAGGGATAGAAAGGCAAAGGAAGAAAACAGTGGGGTTGACAATTAGGCCTCCGTCGGTCTCACTCGTCGCACTAATGTTACTTTACGCTAATTTTTTGTGAGAGGGTAGTACTTCTCCAGTCGGCCTAACTGTGGGATTATCAGAAAATGTGTTACAGGACTTATTCAATGGAAAATCAGTACATATGTGTGTTATGGAATATAATTTTCTAACAAATGATTCATTTCTCTCTGGAGCCAATTCTAAGGTCAACGCGGATAAAGTCGCGGGCAGATGCTAGTCTTCATCCTAGCATTATTCCCGGTATTTTTATGTACCCAGGGTCTGTCTGCTTATTACTCTTATCCGGATTTGACAGGTTACTAGTTTTTACACAGAGCGATTGCCATCTGACCTCCGCAACCCTAAGGGCGAACCAGTAACTCATTGGATAAGAGCAATTTACTTATCAAGAGTTAACGATTATTATCAGATGTTATTGATAATAACAGGGACCGACAGCTTAACGTGCTCTCCGAGGCACGGTGTGGAGACCCACACGGACAAACGCCCAGACAGACCGAGACAGAAATTTTTGCTAGTATTATATGTAAAGAATTTATTGCATGGCATTTCTGTTCTAATTCATACTATGTTACTCGATCTAACATACTGTGCGAAGTGTAATAAAGGCAGCCCTCAGGCTTGTAATGAAATAAGCGTAATATGTTTATCAAAGTAATTTAATATACGTAGTTATTGTTTAAATACTGGGACGTAAATTAACTCCAATTGTTATTGCGTAGTATTAAAATAGGTTTTTTTTCCTACCTGGATGAAAAATTGCTTTTAGTCCCTTGTAAGAGGGAGAAAAATGTTTAATTAATGCTATATAGCGTTATCTTAGTTCGCATTATATGTTAACTCACTTTACCTTCCGGTAACCTAGCAACCGTATGTTTATCCCTCATACAAGGGACTGAAAGAGAACTTTTTAAAATTTTTCACGTGTGTCTGTCTGTTTACTCCGGCTGACGTCCGAAAAGACCGAATCAGTTTTAAAAGGAATTTTAGTGGCGAATGTCCTTGCAAGAAACTTCATATTTTTATCGTACGGTGGTACGGAAACTTTTATGTGCGAGTCCAAAACATATTTTTATTTTATCAGACGGGCCTTACATTGCCGCTTGTGACTGACATAGTCATAAAAACAATTATAAGAAGTTATTAATTACACAATACCATCTCTCCCGACGACAGCATTAATTTGAAATCCTTCATAACACAAAATACAAAGCGCTCTCTCAGGACTTATTAAATATCATGACAGTTTGACGATATCTTTGATTAACTTACTTTATGTTCTGTGATTTATGTAGACGGAGAAATATTTATTAATTGCAAACCCGTAAAATTGTAAGCAATTGCTATAAAAAACTAATTTATGTCAGTAAGTTGGCAAGCAAGCAAAGCTCACCTATGAGCGTGCGCAACACCATTAGTGACACTGACGCGTTGCTAACCTTGAGATATTGGTCATTAAATCTCCTTTTCTCAGTTATTTTACTAGCCTTCAAACTTGAACACAGTAATGATAAAGGCATTACTACTTTTGACACGCTCATAGTCGAGTGCACCCGCTGATCGGTAAACGATCGGTAGGTTAAGCAACTTTAGGCGCGGTCAGTCACTAGATGCAGGCACGCGGTCAGGCACGTAAAAAGTCGGCCCCGGCTGTTGACAATTAGACAACAGTCGATAAGTGAAGTCAGAGGCCTACGGGCGACCTAAACAACTCTGACACTAGGTTGACCACTAACCAATCGATAAGAAAAGAACTAGTACTTTGAGTTAGAACATTTGACTCTCCAGTGTAACCTATCTAGCCGGCCTTTTGCATTCCTGCAAGTGCAGTGAAACTATTATTCTAATTATTATTTGCGTTAGTATTACTAAAATAATTTTCATTACATAATTAATGTGAATTTAATTTTAGAATACGTATTCTTCCAGCGTTTACGCTCGAAACGGAAAGGGTTTACATTATAGCCTACTCGAATATCAAACTTTTTATGGTTATTAGTAATGTGTCTTATAGCTACCACTTATCCAAGCTGGAAATATCACTTTCTAACGTCGTAATACACTAAGTAATTGAAAAAACAACATTTTAAAATTTTAAATATAAACATCTAAAAGATCGCAAATTCGTACAATTTCTCATACTTATGGTGTCACCAAAGATTAAAATAGATAACTAGAACACCTTTTGACATAAAATATAATAACTGTGTCTTAATCACAAAATTATTAATGATGAAAATGAATTTCAGATTTTGAGAAACAACATTAAATCATTACATCTGCCATTTATCTAAGTATTATAATATAATACAGATTACATATGTTACAGATAAGTTTCGTTAAAAAAACTAACATACTTCTTAGTCACGAAACAAAAAATTTACAGTCAAAATAAATATGTTTTATTTAGTTAATCATAATGATGAGTAGTTATGAACTTACGAAAAATTAAATTTTAAGTAGAACTAGTTTTTTCTGGCACTCGCCGGCCGCTGCCGCGGCACTTTTATATTTATATATTATAATATTTTAAATTTATATTATAATATTTTAAATTTTCAAAGTAGAATTTGTCTTAACTAAATGTTTTCATGCCATAGGAGTGATAGTTTCAGAATAATATGATAACCGTTTACGTAATATGAGCACTAATTCCGCCGAAATACTGCCATTGAATTGAATTTTAATATGAATATTTTAAATTTCAAAATGCTTTTTTTTCAATTACTAAGTGTATTATGACGATAGAAAGTGATATCCCCACCCGGGTAAGTGGTAGCTATAGGATACATGACTAAATAACATAAAAAGTTTAATTTTCGAGTAGGCTATAATGGAAACCTTAGCCCTCGAAACAGTGATGGCGAATGTCAATAGCATATATTTTATAGCGCTTTATGTTGCGTGGCTTATAGGAGCTTATAAGCGCGTTCACTCTTATAAGTGCAAAGCTTACGCCGGTACGTGTGAAAGTTACCATGCAATACACTATGCAATCGGATACCCGGCACCGGATACCCGGCAACCGGACCGGTCCGTACACGTCGTGTGAAAAGGCACTGATAGACGGGCGCATGTCGTAAAAAGCGCATCCGTATACGCGCTTCGAAATCGAGCTCATACGCTATAAAGCACTGTTGTGAAACCGCCGAAGATTTGAAACTAAGATATTAAAAACAAATTAACTGTATCGTTTTTTTTTTTTTTTTTTTTTTTTTTTTTTTTTTTTTTTTTAATGTTAGAAGTTGGCAAACAAGCATACGGCCCACCTGATGGTAAGTGGCTGCCGCAGCCTATGAGCGCTTGCAGCACCATTAGTAGGTGCCATTCACGCGTTGCCAACCTCGAGATATTAGTTCTTAAATCTCGTTCGCCCAGTAATTTCACTAGCGTACAATGCCCTTCAAACCGGAACACAGTAGTGCCTAAGCACTACTATTTGGCGGCAGAATATTGGACACTGCGGTGGTACCAACCTAGCCGGCCTCTTGCAACAAAGACCTACCACCAGTGTGACTGATTGCACTGGTGGAATAATCTCTGTTGTGACAGAGGTTATCCCAACAGCGGGCGATGGGGTCGTCACATCTCGACGCCTTAAAAATCGTATCAAAAACAGAAAACAATAGTACAGTTTAATCATCCAGTTAACTTTATTATTTCTGCAGTTTATTTGAGTCAGTTGTTCTGTCTTACTCTGACAGTTGAGACTTGTTCAAAGATACTAAAACTTAGATTGATATAAAGTGGGACTTGTACTGAGTGGGTCTTTGAAGTTGTTCTGAGAAATTGTTGATTTAATTTAGTGTAAGACGATCGTATTTCTATTGAAGTTTATTATAAACTAATTGTGCTCGTGGCTCCGCTTGCGCGATGTGTAGATTTTTCTGAATTGCACGAAACCCTATTTATTTTTCTTAAATAAAATTTGCCTCAGTTACTCCATATACTATCAGCTATCTACCAGTGAAATAATTTAATGTTGTGGAGGTACTAGGTATGAAACGTCCCTCCAACACGAAGGGAGGATCCTCCGACCAGGCCGGTGATATTGCCTGGCGAGCCGAAGCCCAACGACTTACGTTGGAAAGTTATATATATATGTTACGATCGTAGGAAACTCTGATAGCGCGATTTAGGATCGTGATGCTCATTGGTCGTCCATATCGTTGCGTAGTATGCCATGTAGGTGTAGCTGTAGCTTGATGTAAGATGTGACCATCTTTGTCTTTCTAACGAGTTGCGTCGTGTTGCATGTAGATGTCGCTACAATGTAAATACCGTATATACTTTCATATGCATTTTATGAAATGCTGTTTATTTGGTATTAAAAACAGACACTTGAATTTTACTTATTGTTAATGCTTAGATTAAGATGTAAGAGCATTTAGGGAATATTTATTATTATATGATTTCTAAGCGTCTAATATGAATATACTAGCGTTTTTCCTTCAATTTCATTCACTGAATATGACACCAGTTGCGGTATGCAATTTTCTTCATATATCCAGACTGAAAAAGAAATTAAAATCGGACCTGTTGTTTTTGAAATAAACAAGTTTTTTTTTTCATATAAATGTAGGTATATACTAGACAAATTCAAACCGAGAAATTTCAAAAGAGACCTAATATTGAATTATGTTATGTCTGTTGATACTGTCACATCATAATTATTAGTTAAAAATAAGAGACTAATATAAAAATTTTACGTTGAAGTTGTCATAAGAAACATCAGCAAAAACTAACTAAAAAAAGCAAGAAAAAATCGAACCTTAGTTGTTAGAAGGCTTTTTTTTTCCTCGCACAAACACTATGTCCACATACCAACTTCAACGGGTGGTCTGTCCGAACCGATGCGAGGAAACCTTCCAGAGAAGAGCCTATTCTTTCCTTTTCGTAAAAGCAACCTGCTTGCCCTCTGGTGGTGCAGATGTTCATGGGTGGCTATGATAGCTTAACACGGGATGCGCCTCCTGCCCGTTTGCCCACTCTAACATAAAAAAAGCACTCTTCTTCGTAGCATTATTACCAGTGTTTTATTTACCCAGGGTCTGCTTATTACTGTTATCCGGATTTGACAGGCTACTAGTTTATACACGGAGCGATTGCCATCTGACCTCCGCAACCCTAAGGGCGAACCAGTAACTTGGTTAAGAGCAATTTACTTATCAAGAGTTATTGATAATTATAAGATGTTATGAGATAACAAACGGGACTGATAGCTTAACGTGCTCTCCGAGGCACGGTGGGGGACCCAAACGAACAAACACCCAGACCGATACAGAAATTTTAACAAACATCTGCACGAGCTGGTATCGGACCCGCAACCGCCGAGACTAAATGCAGACTCGCTATCCACAACGCCACAACGGTGTCTAATATAAAAAATAACATAAAAAGCATTAGAGACTTCTAACAATAATAGATTTTAATGGTATTGTTATTTTAAAAAACAACGCTTCGACAAATAACATTTTATGTGGCTTGGTTGCTAGAGTTATTTTTAATGAGAACGCTGACCTTTTGAGATTCAAGACTTTTTTATTTTTTGTCAATTGAATTTATATTGAGCCAATTACATTGCAATTTAAGATTTTGAATAAAAAAATATATTAATATATTTTCTACGGAATATTTTATTATTTTATTCATAATTCTGTCTTCTGTGCCGATATCATACTTAACACTAAATTTTAAATTTAAATTAAAAATAAATTCTATATTAAAAATAAACGCTACACACTCAATGAGATAAGAATAGTTATACCCTGAGTCGGGGGTCCGGAAACATACAAGGACAAGGAAAAACACATCCAGACTGCCTGTACACATGCCTGTATGATTAATACAATCATCTGCTTCGAGCGGGAATCAAACCTGCTACGCTTTAGGTGGGCTCGTTACCACTGCGCCACAACGTCGTTACACAACGCCACACTTAGCTTATACATTTTAGTTGCGAGTTGCATTTTATCGCAACCTATGAAATATTTATTAGTATTGTGTAGTTTCAATAGAACACAAAAACTTTTCCTTTCTGATGTTGGTTAAAAAGCGTTACTGGGTTGTGGGCTGACTCCCCATCCGTGAAAAAGGGACAGCCCTCACGGGGGCTCAAAATTGATTCCACCCATGATTAGGATACCTCTTGTAAGGTTGGAACACAGCTTAGGACGTCCTTGGGGAAAACTATATATATGTTTTGCTTTGCTATGTGATAAAGTTTTATAGTGAAATACAGGAACGTGACGTCATATCATTGGTGCGTTTAGTTGCGTTGCGTTCCGTTGCGTTTTTTTTTAATTTGGAAAGTAGTGCAGATGATTTTGATGGTAGAGTTGCGGAATGCAACCGTGTTAGCCATCTTCGCCCTGCCTACCAGTAAGATGCCTCTTCACGCCTCGAGAGAAAGAGATTGTAAGAAGGAGGGAACACGTGACCCGGCATTGAGTTCTACTTTTTGGAAGTACGACAAAGAAAATAATTGGCAAACTTCTTTGTTCGCGAAGGAATTGATGCCACAGTTAGACGGTGACATCGGAGACCGGCACGCGTAGTTCTTGTATGGAAAGAGGAGGGAGGTATGAGGGAGAATAATTCCTCTGAACACTCGGTAGAAAGCGCGGCAATCTCACGACGCAGTTGAAGAAATTCGAGGGTGTTGAGACCTCTTCGTCGCCAATGATGCGAACCGCTCGTCGCTGCAACCTATCCAGGGCTTCGAGCAAGTACTCAGCGGAGCCATCCCAGAGGTACGAGTAATACTCGACGCAAGACCTTTGCATTACCTTACTTTGCATTGCGTCATATTGTCTATAGCTGATGTTACTTTTTTTTTCACACGCTTTTATTACCTCCACTTGTAAGTAATGTTGAGGCCATCGGGATTGAAAGGCGTCGGGATGTGACGACCCCATCGCCCGCTGTTGGGATAACCTCTGTCACAACAGAGATTATTCCACCAGTGCAATCAGTCACACTGGTGGTAGGTCTTTTGTTGCAAGAGGCCGGCTAGGTAGGTACCACCGCAGTGTCCAATATTCTGCCGCCAAATAGTAGTGCTTAGGCACTACTGTGTTCCGGTTTGAAGGGCATTGTACGCTAGTGAAATTACTGGGCGAACGAGATTTAAGAACTAATATCTCGAGGTTGGCAACGCGTGAGTGGCACCTACTACTGGTGCTGCAAGCGCTTATAGGCTACGGTAACCACTTACCATCAGGTGGGCCGTATGCTTGTTTGCCAACTTCTGACATAAAAAAAAAATCTGTTTTAAAAAGTCCAATAGATTTAGCTTTGTAACAAGGGTCTGCTAAGCGTGTTCTTTTGGTCTTATCAAAGTACATGTTCTTATCATCATTCGCTTACTGATGATAATGATAAATGGATCTACTTAATAAAAACATTAAAATTTTAAGCAGAATCACTTCAATAGATTCTGATATATTTAATAGAAAGCTTAATATGAACTAAAGTTTGCGTGGGCTTTGACCTAAAGACTGGTAATATTCCAAAAGCTGTTACAAGACACTTTGACCACCATAATTGATTTAGTCTCTAGTTTAGACCTAGCAGCCAAGCGAAATACTCTCTAGATTTAGTCAACGGATAATTAGATTAAAATGTATTCTATTACTAAAACCAGTAAGCATTTATTTAAATTAATATGACCGTTCTAGTTGCCTTGATTCTAGAAACTAAGTTTGGTAAATTGGTAACCAAGAATAGTTTTTGCAATGGATCGTGGCAGAAATATACACGTCCCCCGACCCTTATATTTTTAGTAGCGAACTTACCATATGCACCGGAGGTCGCAGGCTCGATTTCTTCTCGAGGCTGTCTGTCTTGACTATACAGATTGTTGAGCGTGTGGTGGTTTTCAATCTTCTTCTTCTTATCGATTGGTTAGTGGTCAACCTAGTGTCAGAATTGTTCAGGTCGCCCGTAGGCCTCTGACTTGACTTATCGACTGTTGTCTAATTGTCAACAGCCGGGACCGACTTTTACGTGCCCTCCGAAGCACGGAGACGCTCGGTTGAAATATCACTATGCGATCACCCATCTAGTGACTGACCGCGGCTAAAGTTGCTTAACCTACCGATCGTTTACCGATCAGCGGGTGCACTCGGCTATGAGCGTCTCGTGGTTTTCAATAAAAATACCATTCGAAACAAAAAAACAGCTATCAAAAGCCGTTTTTAAATAACCGAGTAACACACATAACATGAAAATATTGAAACAAATTTAGAACCTCCTCCTTTTTTGGACCTGTTAATTAGTTTACCTATATCAGATACGAACATCGTATCATATCATATTTACGAACATTTCTAGCGCATACCTTATCTATAGACTGAGACAGCTTAATAGAACTCTTGAAATATTGATATGTAAATGTGACGAGTCTATGAATAAAGATGAAGGCAGATTTATCATGTCCCGTGAAGATTGATTATATGTTTATGACTCCGCATACATATCCTAATAGAATGAAAATGTTCCTTCAATCTTTTTGGCAGACTAAAATATTGTCTTCTTACTCAAGATAATGAATAAGTATTGTCATAAAAGGCCGTATTAGCTGCCATCGCATCATAGACATTTTGTAGACACCGGTTGCTGGTTTAATTCTCGTTCGGGCAAATGCTTGTATTGATCTTACAAATATCCATTTCGGTGTGGGTGTTTGTTCTTGTTGGTTTGTTGAGTGATGGTGGTGGTTAAGCAGACAGACATGTTGGAACCACTAGGTTCAGATTGTTTCTGATTGTATAATAATGTTGGAAAAATAAATACATAGCTCACTAAGCACCACCACAGAAGAAGGGTCCTTCTTATTCTATTAATATTTCCTTCTTTTTTCGATTCCCTCCGCGTTCGCTTTGTGGGTCCGTGCCTCGCAGAGTACCTTAAGCTTTCGGTCTCGGTTTTTATCAAACAACATCTTGTAATAATCGTTAACTCTTTATAAGTAAATTGCTCTTATCCAATGATAAGTTACTGGTTCACCGTTAGGGTTGCGGAGGTCAGATGGCAATCGCTCTGTATAAAAACTAGTAGTCTATCAAGACCGGATAAGTGTAATAAGCAGAGTCTGGGTAAATACCGGCAATAATGCTAGACAGATGAAGACTAACTTATATCAGAATATTTTCCATAATATAAAGTTGCATGAATATTCATATATACACAATATTCCGTAATAAATGGATAATCTATGATAATGAACAATTTGTAGCAAGTCAAGCTTGGTGACTATTTTATTTGCAGTCAATTAGGCGCCATGACAGTTTCGTTTTAGCGGCAAATTAGACGCGGGTTCCATGACTTAGCAAAAAACATCTTCTAATTTTGTTTGTGGGTATTTATTATGGATTGTTTAGTAAAAAAATAAATTATACGTAACGTTTACTATAAAAGTAACTAGCTTCTGCCAGCGGCTTCGGCCATGTGAATTTTAATACAACCTTTGAACTCTTCAGAGGTGTCTAGTTTCAAAAATGACGACATATACAAAATTTTGACCACTTTTTCAAACCTCATAAGAGTTGAATTTCACAAAATCTTTTCTTAGTGCTCGTTTACGTTTTTAAAACCAACATCTTTGAAAAGATTTAGACTGGGCGTTGATATGACAGTCAGGTTTTCTTCTTTCATATGTATAGATGTCACTTTTTATGATATCTTACAAAAAACATAGATAAATATAAAATATATATAAATTCTTTTGGAGCATAGGTAAATTTTTATATCTATCTGTAATATAAATCGACGCACTACATAATTTCATCTTGACATTAACTACACTTAGCATAAAAAAATTTATAAATATTGTTAGTTAATTTTGAGACTTGACAACACGCCATCTTTAATAATAATAAAAATCTTAATATTACGCGGGCTTCGAAGCTACCTGTATTATCTTTAAGCACTTTAGGTTTATAAAACCATTTACATAATGTTTGCGTTTCGTTAAGAATTCACATTTTCTTAATATAATAAACAGAACAGAACGGTCAAAGTATAGAATAATTTATACAAAGTTTTCATTAGTTTGAAAAGGTTTTCAAAATTGAATCTTCCTAAAAAATCTATTCAAATAATAAAATCGTAAACTTCATGTTTTAGATTTCTATGATTTTATTTTGGATGGGACTAAAAATAAGTGATTTTGTACATTTTTATTATTTTTAGTAATGTCTGTCTCTTTGTGAACGCATCACTGTTCGTAAAACGACAAAGTTTTGACTAAAAATTAGTAACAAAATGATTAATAATATTCTATAGTAGCATTTAATATTTGGTTTTAGTAAAATCCGTTTACTCTTTTAAAAGTTATAGCCAAAGTTTAAGGAAGGAAAATCAAAAAATCCCTATAATTGTTGAGATTTCTGCGTTTCTTTGTGCTTGATTTATGTTTTTATATTTTACTAGCGGCCCGCTCCGGCTTCGCACGGGTATAAAATATATAGCCTATTTCATTCACTGAAAAAATTATTAAAATCGATCCAATAGTTTTGATTTATTCATTACTCCCCGTGGCCCACACGCGTTAAATGTAATTACTTACGGGATTACATTAGAAACCTCAAAAATAACAGTATTTCTCCACTATTTAATGGATGTTATTATACATATAAACATTCCTCTTCAATCACTCTATCTATTAAAAAACCGCATCAAAATCCGTTGCGTAGTTTTAAATATTTAAGCATACATAGGGATATAGGGACAGAGAAAGCGACTTTGTTTTATACTATGTAGTGATTAATGTGTTGTTGACCTTCAAGGAGAGAAAAGAATTTTCCCTTGAAGATTCCTATGTCGTATCGATTCGGAAAGAAAAATTATAATATTTATACATACTGGAACGAACGAAAAAGGCAATACTACTAGGCGAGCTAGGTTTAAAAGGAACTGTGTACTCTCGGAATTAACTTCAAGATCTATATCTCATTTAACTTGTCACAAAGTTGTTAGACACCTAATAAGAACTCTCAGATTTTCCTTTTATGTAGTTCTTTATAAATGTTCAGGTAGAGTTGTATCTGAAATGAACGCGATAATTACTTTCTAAACAAATAAATGAAGGAAAGGTTAAATTGTCGAATAAATTGAGCGAACCATTATTTTATAACACAATTTATTAATAACTTAACACGTAACTTAATTAACAATGTTTTCCAAATTAATACTTTTAAATTTTAATAAATATAACCTGTGACTATTTAGTATTTAATAAAACGACAAATCGGAGGTATAAAGCTATACTTCTTTGTTCTTTATTTTTAATTATAATTAATAACTAGCTTCTGCCAGCGGCTTCGCCCGCGTGTAAACATTCAAATGAACCTTACATATTATATCCATACAAACTTTCATCCCATATTGTTAGTTTACACCCTTGAGGGTAAAACTTTTACAAACTTTGATTGAAAAAAGTGGAGGGGGGATGCATTTAGACTTTGTATTAAATAATAAGAAAAAAATATTTTTGAACGACATGACATTAATTTTTCGGAATGTATATTGCTGTTGGCTCTACTGGCTTTAACGGCATCACCGAACGGCGGGCCGAGTACAGAGACCCCGCCGTGAAAAGACAGCCAGCAAGACAGCCAGCAAGCTAATTTGATTCCGTCCTTAGAGTGCCTCCTGTGAGGCCGAACTACGGTTAAGGACGTCATCGGAGATCGAGGCAGTGTTCCGAGCGCATTCTACACGATAGACCCACCCGACGGTGTGAACACCTCGTACCTCGTCCTCGCCGGAGAAGACGGTGTTGTGCGCGTGTCTGTGCTGTGTAACAGCAACACAATAATAAAGATAATAACTATGTAGACTATGCAGACCACGCAAACGAAACCGCGGACACAACTAGTTTCAAAACAATACAGTTATTACTCGGGTAAAAAAGTTCAGCACTTTCCAATTCCCAGGTAAAATGATCGTCATGTAATAGCCGTAAAAGCCCTCAATAAAAACCACACACCGACCATGGGATATTTTATTTGGTCGCATTATATTGGCGTCGTAAACGATTTCTACGAAACGACGAAAACTACATTTGAATACCACGAAACCGATATTGGACAAATTTGAAATCGAATTTAGGAAATGAAAATATTATTTAATAGTTTGAACTACAAATACTGTGTATGTAAACTGGTTGTAGGCGTCTTATTGTCAGATATTCTACCGTAAAAAGTTGTGTTTTTATATATCCAAATAAACTCGAAGCTTGAACCCCAGAGGGGTTGCATCCAACCCATGACCCTCGCGTTAACGGAGTGCAGTCGGCCCTCCTACCGTTGAGCAGGAACTTCTGTTTCGGTGTGTTTTTCATTAGTAGACACTGTAGATAGTGAAATTACTGCGTCTAGGTGGTTTAAGAACCGAGATTGGTAACGCGTGAGTGATATATACAAATGTATGGTGTTACAAGCGGTCATAGGATACGATAGCCGCTTACCATCAGGTGCACCGTACGCTTGCTTTTTCACATATAGGCTGTGATAATCGCTTACCATCAGGTGGTAGGTCTTTTGTTGCAAGAGGCCGGCTAGGTAGGTACCACCGCAGTGTCCAATATTCTGCCGCCAAATAGTAGTGCTTAGGCACTACTGTGTTCCAGTTTGAAGGGCATTGTACGCTAGTGAAATTACTGGGTGAACGAGATTTAAGAACTAATATCTCGAGGTTGGCAACGCGTGAGTGGCACCTACTAATGGTGCTGCAAGCGCTCATAGGCTTCGGCAGCCACACGTACCATCAGGTGGGCCGTATGCTTGTTTGCCAACTTCTAACATAAAAAAAAAAAGGTGGGTCGTATAATTTTTTTTATATATGTGTATTAAACTTATATTGCTCCGAATTAAATTTAGTGAAGCATCATTATTTTTATTTCAAACTATGGAGGAGGAGAACTTATGACCGCTATTTTGAAAAATGAATCAGCCGTATATTTGACTATTTTGCAAAAATTATCAAATTTATAAAAAAGTCAATATATCAATTTTCTTATATGTATACCTTTATTCTTATATTTTTTTGAAAATTGTTGTTGTATCAGCCACAAAAATACAGCCTCTATAAAAACTTGAAATCTCTACCTTGTATGGTTCATAAGATAAGCTTTCTGACGGACGGATGGACGGACGAACTGTGAAGGTTTACTAATATGGTTCCATTGTGGCGACGACGCTATGACGCAGCGGTAGCGAATCTGCCTTAAACGGTCGCGCGTTTGATTTTCGCTAGGACCATAATTTGTTTGCATTGACCATATTTTGCGAGCATATTTTCCGGTGTATTTGTTCTTGTCCTTGTATGTGTTTCCGGACCCCCGACACAGGATATCACTATCCTAATGGAGGCCGTTGAGTGTGTAGCGTTTATTTATTTATAAATTGTTACCCTTTTGGTATAAAAAGTACATTGGTAGGGGAAAAGCTAATTTGGATTTGCGTCGAGCAGTTTACTGAATTGGAAACACGCTGTTATAAAATGTAAATTACAACACGACCGATTATGTTTACAAATGTTTTTGGGTATAAATAATTTTAACCTTTTATAAAGGTTGTTTAAAAAATAACTCGATAAAAATTATAGCGTTTAGCTTGCCTTAAGTCTTGACGATGAAGGATTCGATTCCCACTTGGGATGGATATTTGTATTGATATTATCCTTTGTCCTTTTGGTCCACACCGTGCCTCGGAGAGCACGTTAAGCTGTTAGTTATAACAACCGGGTTGTTATCATGCTCGTAACATTTGATAATGATCGTTATTAGGAAATAAGATCTAGGATCTGATAATAATCTTTATTAGGATATAGAAAACCGCCCCCGTCAGGATAACACTCAGAGCGGAAAACCATCCACGTATAGTATAAAATCATCTGTTCCAAGCGAGAATCGAAACTGCGACGTGTGGCACTTAAAGCAGGTTTGCTAACGCTGCGCCACAACGTCGTCAAAAAAAAAACCACTCATATTTCCAATTATTATAATATCAAGCTGAATAAAATATTTCAATTATAATTTCTCTTTGTGTATCCACAGTGGTACTAATTAGTACTTAAAATTTAATCATTTGTAGTTTTACATAGAAAAATAATTTTTAATAAACGCTACGACGTAGCCGTAGCACTCGTAGCGTTAAGCCGCTGTCCCACCACGACGCACTCTGTTGTCTGCCATGCGACGCATTTTAGCGGCATGAGATTGTTTGTTTGATAATGTGGGTCTAATTTTCACCTGCAACCTACAGAATACACGAATATCATATAAGTAGAGCAAAGTTTCCTATCATATCGTAACCGCGCGCCACAAGTCGCGGAATTGATTCACCGGTTTTCCGGTCTGCTGTTCTTGTGTATGTTGCTAGAACCCCGACATAGGATATCTCATGTGGCTGTTGAGTGTGTAGATTTTTTAATATATTTATTATTTTTATTATACACGCCACTGCCATATCCCATGCGCACCCCATTTCTCGTACTGAAGCTAAGCATTCTGTCGTATACTGTAGTCTTAGTATGTTCTTCAGGGGTGTTATATATGAGCAGGCCACGTGTCAAGCATGACTTCATTAATTTTGTATTCGTGCGTAGTGTCTTCGTGAGTTACAGACATATTCACGACACATGTGTATCACCGTGTGCAGCAGTGGGCCTGCGCCCTAAAAAATAATACCAGCCGCTATCACAAGCTTGAAATGATTTTCGTATAAGAAGTATTGTCTCTAATAAACAACCATATTGTATGTCTAGTCCACTAAATCCGATAGCTGTCATAAGATATTTCTTTTATTTGGAGACCCTTAACAATAGTTATGGCTATATTTACCTTTTTTAATATATTATATACCTACTGTGTACATAATGTACACAGTATATTGAGAGATTTAGCCAAGTCTCTAAATTTTTATTATTCTCCCTTACTTTCTGATCTCCTACTACAGTTTCCTACACTTATTTAAGGTGACAAACAAGAATCAGATTTTCCTAAGGTAAAAACCGTAAAGAAAGAAAGAGTGCTGGACGCCCAATCTCCCCCCCACCCCCTCTGTTGAAGAGAAAAAGAAGGGCTTTTCTCTTCTTATTCTTCCCTTCTATCCCTTGGGTTGACACCGCCCATATGATATTTCAAGTATCACGCGCGTTCATAGGTTGCAGTGACTGCTTAACATCAGGCGGACCTCTAGCTCTACTACTCGCGGAGGCACTGCCGTGCCTTCTGATTGATCAGATAAAGGATAGAAAATCTTTATATAACTATAAATTAGGTTTTTAGGTTGCTATGTACAATATTTACTCAATAATGGTACACAATACAAAACAACAAAAAAATATTGTCAATTTGTTTCATTATTGTTTCTTGAACAGTAAGTTAGATACTTCAACACAAAGTCTAGAAGCTAGTTCTAATTATCTATTGTCTATTTACAGAAAAAAAAAAGAAACGTAAACAACAGTCACTCGAGTTCGGAGAATAGTTTTTAGGGTTTCGTAGCTAAAGGGTGCCAACGGTACACCATTACTAAACCTCACTAGCCATATTAGGTAAAGAGTAAACGTTGCACATTCATCAGTCCCCATTAAGATAGTGATATACTATGTCGGGAGTCTGGAAACATACATAAGGACAAGGACAACTACATCCAGACCGGAACGCATGCCTGTATGGTCAATACAAAAATCTGCCCCAAGCGGGGATCGAACCTGCGATCTGTGGTGCTTAAGGCAGGTTCGTCACCGCTGAACCACAACATCGTCATAAACTTGAAGCTTTCACTTAATACGTGTTTCAGTTGCCGTTTATAATAAAATAAAACGGGTCCTTATATACAAAAACCCTCACATTTTTGATGATTTTTTAGTATCCGTCTGTACGGAACGCTTTTTCTTCGAGTCCGACACGAACTTGACTAGTTTTTAAGACCTTTAAGTTGAGAAAGCTTCTCGCTTCACGTAACAACGAAAGTAAGTGTGCTATATAAGACTTAAGTAAGTTCTCTTTTGAGCAAATACTTGGAAAAAAGAATTTCCTTGCCCGTTCAGATCACAATCCGATTTTTTCCATGGAATATTAGTTAGTAAAATTTGAATATCTTTAATTGTTGTTTAGGGTTTTCGTAACCAAATGGCAAAAACTAAAACCTTATAATTTTGTCCAAAAACGTCCGTATGTCAGTACCTTTACTTAAAGACTATCTCTATGATAGGCTCTATATGGGATTTTTTTATCGAGTGGTTAGTGGCCAACCTAGTATCAGAGTTGATCAGGCTGCCCGTATAGGCCTCTGCTTTGACTTATTGTCAAAGCAAAGTTTGTTATCGACTAAAGCACCCGGATATGGATGTCTCATATATAGAATTAATAAGAACAATATCGCAACCATAAAACTAAATAATTGAATTAGATTTTTGTAATACAAAAAAATTTGCCAGCGTTTGCTTCTTAGTTTGATTTTTAAAATAAACTCCATGTTTTGCATTGTTTTATTTTAAATCACAAGTTCTGTTAATATCAACCATCTATCTCCTTTCATACGCGACTAAAACCATTGTTGCATCACTAATAGAAACAAGAAAGAACAGAAAATGACGTCAGTTGATATTTCAATTGATTTTGCTGAATTGAAATCAAAAGACTCTATATTTTCTTACTTCAAATATGATATATGATTTATTCATAGAAGTATTATAAGGTTTTTTTTATTTTTAACCTTTTATATATTTTTCTATCGGACTAATAAGAAATTTCTTAATAATAGGAAGACCCCGTTGTGGCGTTGTGGGTATCGAGTCTGCCTTTAGCCTCGACGGTTGCGGATTCGATTCCCGCTCGGGGAGATGTTTGTTATAAATTTCTGTTTCGGTCTGGGCGTTTGTTTTTGTGGGTCTCCCAACCGTGCCTCAGAGAGCACGTTTACCTGTCGGTTCCGAATGCTATCACATAACATGTGATAATAGTTATCAACTCTTTATAAGTAAATTGCTCTTATCCAATGAGTTACTGGTTCGCCCTTAGGGTTGCGGAGGTCAGTTGGCAATCTGTAACAATCTCAACATTACACTTTATTTAAATCTCTAAAACAATATATTTTCTAAAATATGAACCTATTTTTGGACGGTCACCCATCCATTTACTGACCGCACCCAAAGTTGCTTAACCTAAAAATCGTTTTCCGACCACGTGACTATGTGCAACGTTATACTAAGTATGGACATACCCCGAAAAAAAATTTTTTTAAAAATTAAAAATTTTGTATGAAAATTTCCATGGAAATAGGAAAATGTATGGAAATGCACGGATTCAGGTGCAATGTCATTGCAGCTGTTTCACATATATAAGGGGTGTGGTGTCGGCGAAGGTGTCTCCGAGCGTATGCTTGGTGAGCGCCCGTCAGACGTGTCTGCCCCCGCGTATATGTGGACGGTTTACCAAGGCGGTGCGTTCGGTCGGCTATGCTGCAAGAATGCTAGTTAAGGTTTCCGATCTTCGTATATGGTTTTATACATATTATTAATGGTGATTGGTGATGCATGGCAAAGAATATATATAAAGTATATATTAACTATATATACAATAATTATTGAAGAAAGAAAGAAAGAAAGAAAGAAAGAAAGTTATTTATTGTCTAAATCATACTACAACAATCATCGTATTCTCGAGCAGCGCTGGTTTTCAGCTTCACCCCTGCCCTCTGAGGTGGAATTTGAGAGCTCAAGTGTTTGAATGTTGGCTGACATTCCTTAATTGTATGTTAGATAAAGACTATCACATACCAAAAACAGAATAAAAAGTAAACATTAAAAAAATTATATTAAAAAAATAATAATAATAATAATTAACAAAAAAAAAGAAAGCAAAGGTAAGTTACAGGAATAATACAGTAATGTCATATTATGTACGAACGGTGTTATTGTGTATGAGTATGTCAGTGTATGAAGTGCATGTCTACATAAATGTTTATCTGTATGCGTATGTGCATGTGTGTGTGTGTATGTGTGTGTGTGTGTGTGTGTGATGTGTGTGTGGATTGTGAGTGAGAGTATCTTATTGCGTTGTAAAGAATGATCTAAGAGCTATATTTTTGATGTGGGAGTGTTTCAAGTTTTCTGTAGAATGTTGTCTTCTAAGCAATGCATTTTTATATTTAATTTTGAAGCAGTAATGAGACATTTTAAGACGCAATGGTGGTTGCAAATCATTCCAAATTTTCGTAGCCCTAAACTTGAAACAGCCTCGGAATCGTGTAGACTTATGGAATGGCATTGAGAGAAGATTTGTCGACACGGAGCGAAGATTTGTTCGGCTCTGATCTTTTTTTCCACATCGGTTGTTGAAACAAATAATGTGGAGTTCTTGTCCAGATAACTCTTCTCGTAAGACATGCATAGTGTAGCTCTCGTCTGGCTTTCATATTTAGAATACCTTTATTATTCATAAACCTCTCCATGCTACCATTTACTCTAGGTCCATATACTGTGTCACAATAATTAATAGGTGATAATACAAGTGCATCCACTAGGCGTATTCGAAGATCTTCACTAACATAAGGCCTTATCTTGTATATCATTTTTAATTTATAGAAAGCGTTTCTAACTTTCTCATTTACATGGTTTTCATATTTTTGCTCGCCGTCAAGAATTACCCCCAAATTACGTGCATTGGAAACTTGTTCTATTTCACATCCATCTATTTTTATAGATTCTTCGCATTCTTTGACCTTATTGATTTGATGTTATTAAATGATGACGTCCGTCTATGATTACTGGCAAAGAGATCTAATATGAATAATATGATCTATACATGTTAAAGGCAAATTTATATCGTTGAAATATATTGAATATAATTTATTATTATAAATTAAATATTTAATGACGGTTTGTGGGTCCGTCAATTATGAATGTATATATGTTTGATATATATTAAGAAACGAAGTTTACTCAGTTTCTTTAATATTATGTAATATTGTAATAGCGAAAGTAATGCTTCGGCGCAAATATTGTTTATGTTTCAGAATCTAATGGATTATTTGAAACCTAACAAGAAGCGAATTTAATGAAGATTTAAAACTATGTGTTGGGAAGAATTTATGCGTCATAAGTAATAAATAATTATATTTCAGCTGTATGCATATATAATGTTTTGGCGAGTTTTAGTTGACCCAATACTTGAGTTTGAGGCGCCCCAATACTTGAGTTTGAGGCGTCTGATGTGACCATCTTCAATTATTACGAGTTTATAGGTTATGGCGAATGCTTACAATCGTGCGGACCACATTATGCTTGTTTGTCAAAACGTTATGTAGTAAAAAAGGGTCAGATATTCTACCGCAAAGCAATAGTGTATTTGGCATTATTGTGGTTTGGTTTGAAGGATACTGTAGCTAATGAAATCACTGGATTGGCAATATCTTAAGGTTGGCAACGTATGACTGACACCTAGAAATGCTGATACAAGTAAAAGGCTACTGCAACTGCTTACCGTAAGTTGGGTCATATGCTTGCTTGCCAACCTAGTAACATAAAAAAATAAAGTCTCTGAAGCAATCCTGTCCTCTGCGCTTAAGTTTTTGTCTTTTATTTACAATCGTCTCCAATTACGACCTTGCGTATATGCTTGTAACCTAATAGTTTCAAATTGCATATGGAAGTCTCCAAGCTCTGCATAGTTTAATAGGAAACTCACAAGTCAAATTGGGTTAGAGATGCGCATAATTAAAGTAACGGTAATCTTGGTGAAGTTAGAATATTCTAGACTCTGCCGTATTCTCATTATAACTATAGTTTTACCTCAGACGTCTGTAAACTTCGTTAAAATTTCCTCTTGGCCAAGTTTGAAAGATTAGTCTAGGGATTTGAAATATTTTAGCTTGAACAGGACATAAAATAACTAACCTCTCTGAACCTCTTCGGAAGTACTTCTACTGTTGCGTTTCTTTCCGTAAGTGTGTGCACTGGAGATCATATCCTCCTTGTATTTTTTTTGTGTTACAAGTTTGCAACAAGCATACGGTCCACCTGATGGTAAGTGGTTGCCGTAGCCTATGAGCCTTTGCGGCACCACTAGTAGCCGACCTCGAGATATTGGTTCTAAAATCTCCTCTGCCCAGTAATTTCACTAGCGTACAGTGCCCTTCAAACCGGAATACATAATGCCTAAGCATTTCTACTTGGCGGCAGAATATTTGACACTGCGGTGGTACCTACCTAGCCGGCCTCTTGCAACAAAAGACCTACCACCAGTGTGACTGACTGCACTGGTGGAATAATCTCTGCTATGACAGAGGTTATCCCAACAGCGGGCGATGGGGTCGTCACATCCCGACGCCGGTAAACAACCGTTGTTGAGTAAGCAACTGTGATGATTCGACCAGGCAGGTGATATTGTCAGGCAAACCGCGGCTCAATGGTATTTGATGGAAAATTGTATATAATATTATGTTCATCCATGTTAAGAACTTCGATAGCGCGATTCAGGATTGTGAGGTCATGTCTTTAGTTTTGCGTTACGTTGTGTAGCGTGTAGATGTCGCTACAACCTCGATAGTGTTTAGTGTGTATGCCTCCCACAAACAATTGTATCATGAAACAGTCACAATCAAGACATCAACTAAGAAAGGCGTCTTCTTCATTGAGTACAACTCTACAAGTGCGATGCAGGATTGTGAAGATCTTGTCTTTTCACCGCGTTGCATTATGTTGCGTATAGATGTCGCTACTATATATGTTAGAGTTTCAGAGTTTTAGAGTTTTTAAACCAATTTCAATAAATTTGTTGTTCGATATGGATAGACACTCCCAATTTCTCTGTTATTTTCTTGTTCCTTCCTAAACAGTCTTATTATAAAGTTTCTCTATCTACGTCATGAAAATTCAGAGATTATAAATGATACAAGTACTCATTTATATTTTAATTTACAAAAACTCCTGTAAAGAATTTTTCTGAGAAAAAATAAATATTTAATTATTTAGCGACAATATATAATTAACGAATTAGCTAAAAGCGACATTACGAAAATGAAAAATTAATAAGTGACAATGAACAGCATCGAACAGCCCTCATTCTCTGTCGAATTAGCGTTCGAGAAAAAATTATAATTCGGTCTTTTTGTGTCATAAGGGTTTTCTTAATACTCGTTACAATTTACGATAATCCAAGGTGACTTTGAAACAGTACTTTTAGGGGCCTTTACGATTATTAATAGATACGATTAAAGCCTTAGATATTGAGATTATTATTTACATAAAATAAATAAATAAACGCTACACACTCAACGGCCCCCATTAGGATAGTGATATCCTGTGTCGGGGTCCGGAAACATTCACAATGACAAGGACAAATACACCCACACCGGAAAATATGCTTGCATGGTCAATACAAACATATTATGCTCCGAGCGGGAATCGAACCCGCAACCTGTGGCGTGGCAGGTTCGCTACCGCTGCGCCACAACGTCGTCATATTTTACAGAATAGCGATAAAATAGTTCTGATTGATTTTAGGTAGTCACAGTAAACTATGAAGATGTATAGGTATTGGTTGTAGGCCTTTTGCTACAAGGTAGGTACTAGGTAGGTACCACAGCAGTGTCAGAGATTCTACCGTGATTTGGTTTGAAGGACACTTTAGCTACTGAAACTAGTAAGTAAAAGTGATTTAAGAACCAAAATCTCAAGGCTGGTGACGCGTGAGGGACACCTACAAATGAATGGCCCTGCAAGCACACATAGGCTATGATAACCACTTACCATTAGTTGGACCGAATGCTTGTATTATATTTATCGTCATCATAATGACTCACGACGTTGTGGCGTAGCGTTAGCGAACCAGCACTAAACGCCACAGGTCGCGGGTTCGATTTCCACTCGGAGCATTGTTATGTTTGTATTGACCATGGAAGCATATTTTCCGGTCTGGATGTATTTGTCCTTGTCCTTGTAATGTTTCCAGACCCCCGACACAAGATATTACTATCCTTATGGGGGTAGGGTGCAGGGTTTATTATTATAATATTATAATCTTTGTAATTATAATTTACACTGAGAAGATATTACAGTCCCATTTTGCTTATCTCAAATTAAGAAATACGAGATGAAAATGTAATATTTCCAGCAAAAGAAAAAACTCGCCTAAGATTATTACGTGTAACGATTCTTGTTACTGTATTGTTAAGGTTTTGAGTTACAAGATAAAATTGCGAAGGTTTATTGTGTATCATGTTTAATAACACTAAAAGCTGTGCTCTGATATTGTATTGTTATATGAAATGATATGAAAGGTTTTTGTTCAATATCAACGCTTGTTACTAAGCCTACTATCGAGCTTACTACAAGCGAATGAACACACGAGCAAGCACGCAGCTGGGTGAGCAACTCTCTCTCTCAATCGCTCTCTCTCTCTCTCTCTTTCTTTTATCATATAACCTAGTGAAATATAAATAAATAAATAAACGCTACACACCCAAAGGCCCCCATTTGGATAGTTATATCCTGTGTCGGACAAACACACCCAGACCGGAAAATATGCCTGTATGGTTAATACAAACATCTGCTCCGAGCGGGAATCAAACCCGCGACCTGTGGCGTTTAAGGCAAGTTCGCTATCGCTGCGCCAAAACGTCGTCAAATAAGCAGATTTTTTGGAATTACATTCAAAGTTAAAGAACTAACGTAAGAAATTTGCATCTTCGAGGTTGCAACCTCGACATATTGATTATCGAATATCCTTTTCACTTGCTATAGTGTCCTTCAAAATAACTGCTAAAAGAAAAAATAAAAAAGCAAAATGCACTACTACTTTGCCGTAGAATATTTGACACTGCCTACTTACCTATCTGACCTCTTAGAATTTGTACCTAATAATACGTATAGATTTTCATATTGGGAATATGATGCATGTACACTTAGTGAGCAATGTATTTTAGTTCAGTCTCAATAAATATCCACAAGCACTCGGCCGTGTCAATAATAATCTTTTATTATAACACCTCCGCCACATAACTGGTGACCCCGACGTGATCAAAGGCGGAATGGCAACTCAATCCAAGGCAGGATTAAAAGCACAAGTGCAGGGATATTCAGGCGATGACTCGGAAATGGCAGCGGTCAGCATATCGACACGCTTACCGGAATTTTGGTGTGATCAACCGCGTTTGTGGTTCGCGTAATGTGAGGCCGTATTAGCCCCTCAAAAATTAGGCGACGAAGCAAAATTTAACCTGGTGCTTCCGAATTAAAGGCCAGTAAATAAAACAGCCCAACTTTTGACCCACTCTATAACTGTTGAATAGACGTCCACTAAATATAGTTTGCTAAGTATACACGAACACAAAGGAGGCAAAATTAATTGTTCGCATCGGATCCTCACATTATTAATCTTGTGTTGTGTTGAAAATATTAATTAATTATTTTACTTGACAAATGACCGTTTAAATGCATGTATTTTCATAATAAATAATTCCACTTAACTCCAAGAAACGTTTCCATTTTTAATGTATATTGAGATTAAGAGCAGATAAATGTTTGTGAGAAATGAAACTAAATACATTAAATAAATGTAATTTTTTAGCTTTGCTTAGGTGTTGTTCTTTGAACGCTGTATCTATTAGAAACTTCTTTTTCTCCCTAGCATTATTCCTGGTATTAAACCAGGGTCAGCTTACTATTATCCTGAACTGACTTAGGTCACTAGTTTTTACACAGAGCAATTGCCATCTGACCTCCGCAAGCCAAAGAGCGAACCACTAACTCTTTGGATAAGAGCTCTTCTTCATTCTTCATCCTAGCATTATTCCCGGTATTTTATGTACCCAGGGTCTGCTTATTACTCTTATCCGGATTTGACAGGTTACTAGTTTTTACACGGAGCGATTGCCATCTGACCTCCGCAACCCTAAGGGCGAACCAGTAACTCATTGGATAAGAGCAATTTACTCTAGATAAGAGTTAACGATTATTATCAGATATTATTGATAATAACCGGGACCGACAGCTTAACGTGCTCTCCGAGGCACGGTGGGGAGACCCACTCTTATTGGATAAAAGCTATTAAGCGTTAACGATTATTGACAGATATTATGATAACAAAGGACAGCGACAACAAGGAGGTATATATATTGAAATATTTTTTTAGTTTCTTTGATAATTTTTCATTTTTCATATAACTGTATTCAGAAAAAGTTTTGGATAAAATTTAATTAAGCTGAAAAACTCAACCAGTTCAATTATCCGATTTCAACTCACAATATACGATAACGGATACGCTTCCTCAACTTAACGATAAACTCTTAATTAGTTGCCATTTCTATGTGTGTCTTATTTATTATTTGATATAACTTTAAATTTTAAATGTAAATAAAAGCTCAACGGGCCCTCATTAGGATAGTGATATCCTGTGTCGGGGGTCCGGAAACATACACAAGGAAAGGTACAAATACACCCAGACTGGAAAATATGCTTGCATGGTCAATACAAACATACCAATGCTCTGAGCGGGAATGGAAACCACGACCTGAGGCGTTTAAGGCAGATTCGCTATCGCTGCGCCACAACATCGTCGTAAATTGTAAATTATTATTTCAATAAAACTTTGATGAAAGTTATTATTAGGCATTTTAGTTTTTATTGTTAAATTGACTATTCGCATTTTTGTCACTGTCGTGCGTAAATAAGTAATGAACCTCACATTCCAAATTACAAAAATCCATTCTCTAAAAAGTTTATTCCATCAAGCTTTAGTGGCATATTTGTAATAATTAGAAAAGTTTATGGTAGTTTGGGCATAGCAAATGATTAATCTGGGGTCCAGAATTTTACTTTTCAACAACGATTCTTTGCGATCCAAGTAAAATTCAGATTTTATATGGCACCATGACGAATATAACGCACCATTGAATGAAAACGACGTAACTAAAAAGCTATTTTTTGTGAATCAAGACAATAAGTTTCAAGATATTGACACCTGCACAATCTTTCGTATTTTATATTATCTTGGTTATTTACGTGAGTTATTAACAGTCGAATATGGGAATGTTTGGATAATTGTAACATTGAGAATTTCGCTTTTAAGTCATTTTAAGCTGATAACTAAATTTTCGATTTTTTTTTAATTGGACCGTTTTCGTTCTTAAGGTGCAATGAAATATATATTTCATGATACGAAAAATCGCTAAGAGTTCATGGTAGATCCCAAAACTTATAACTAAGTCATCCAAATCCTATAAATAAAATCCTTGTAAAACTACTTCACTGGACTCTGTCAACAAAATCTAAATCCGATTTCTAAAACCAAGGCTATAACCGAGCAGAAAAGGTATTTCATTATAATGATGACAAAGAAAACAAAACCTTATTCACGTAACTACAAAGATACGAATTTTACGTTCTGAGCTAAAATAAGCTGAATTTGAAATGGACCCGATCGAACCGCTATTCAAGACAATGGCTTCAAAGATAACACCAAAGATATAAAAGATAAATTATATTCACATTTAACCATAGACTTACTTATAGTATAGACAGGGCCTTCTATATAGACAAAATGTTTTTGACTCATTGTTGCTCCTTCGTAAATTCAACATCAACGCACCGAACCGAAGTTAGTTACAAGTTTGAAACATAATCGCATAAAGATGGCGTCTCTTCATTTCGTTGTGTTGATGTTGAATTAAAGGAGCACCAGCGAGTCTATTGACATTTTGTCTGGAAGGGTCTGTCTATAGTATATAGTGTTACGGAGAACCTTATCACAAGGGAATAAGGTTCAAAATAGCTTGCTACTCTCTTTGTTTACTTCCTCGACCGTCACGTGGGTTCTAGAAAGATATTAAGTATTCTCGAAACGTGTAGTAGTTTCGCGGACGGAACTTTCTCGATCCCGTGTTCCGCGTTAAATAAGCGGCCCGGCGTGTCGACTGTGTCATTCAGTTCTGAGCAACAAGCGAAAAAACTACAAGTGATACCAGTGAACAAGTGCGATAATTAGTGACCTCGGCTATTCTTTTGGACTGTGATTGACCTGCGATTTGGACCTGTGATTTGTTTGTGTAATCTAGATCTCAATAAAGTCTTATTCAGAGCCATCAGGTGTTTGTTTCCAAATCTACGAACCCCAGCCCGTAAGTCTATAGTCAAAATATAATAATATAATTCAGGAGGCAGATGTAAGATATGCAACAGCTAATGGCAGCCCGCAATATTTAAAGACTGGACTGAGCCACACCAACAGCAAAGTAGTAAGTACCAGTTTCAATGCCAGTACCACCTCCCTATTGGTCAGTTATTCTGTTATAATGCCATCAGGTATCAATAGTTTAGATGAAATGATGTAGGAATTAATCTTAACCTTTAGGAGAAGAGCATATTCTTTCCTAAATATCGGCAACGCACCTGCATACACCAGCATCCTCTGGTGCTACAGATGTTAATGGGCGATGGTGATCGTTTAACATCAGATGAAGGGCAGCAGGCTGCCAGTTTGCTAAGTGTCAGTTAAGTAATCTATAATTTATCTAAGTAGACATAGCGTTGATGTCGAATTTACGTCGGGTCTGTCTATTATTTAGTAAGTCTATGTATTTAGCGAATCAAATACTATATCTGTTCTCACGTCCGATGGAAAGGCTATTTCGAAAAGGGTCTAACGTTTCAATGATAACTGAGATGTGAACTATTTTACAAGATGTACAAAATCGTCTCAGTGAAAGATCCGTTGAATTATTGAAACAATGTAGATCCCTTTTTAGTATTCAAATTACGTATGGGTACTTTTTTACATAAATACTTTTGTGGCGTATTGGGAGCGAGTGTATCTTTAGTCTCGAAGGTTGCGGGTTAGATTTCCAATCGGGCAGATGTTTGTATTGATCTTAAAAATATCCGTTGTGGTCTGGGCGTTTTTCCTTGTGTGTCTCATCACCGTGCCTCGAAGTGCACGTTAAGTTTTCGTTCCCGGTAGCTATTATAATATCTGATAGTGATCGTTTACTCTTGATAGGTAATTTGATCTTATCCAATGAGATAATGGTTTGCCCTTATGTAGATAAAATACCAGAGTAATGCTAGGACGAAGAAGACTATTTTATACATAGATATTTTTTCAACACTTTCATCATTTCATAAATGCCCATTATTATAAATTTATAAAGAGAATTATTATTATTATGACTAGTCCAAAAGGTGAATTTTACGATATCAAATAAAATGAATCTCTATCTAAATTATATTCCCATCGGTTACCTTAACAAAATTCTAAAATAGATTTTTCTATTTTCTGTGAAGGATACACCAGTCACGTAACATTACTAATTAGTTCACATGTACACAAAAGATTGTATCATCAGGTTAAATATAACTGTATATATTATCGACTCAAACACAACTAATTAGTCCCCATTTTCACTCAACCCATTTCGCCACAGTACCAATACAATTACTTTGGGCATATAAATCAAAGTGAAACATATGCGGGCTTCTTTACTATAGTGTAGGTGAATTTGTCCTACGCGTGGAGAATACTTTCGAGGTATACATATTGGAGGCATATACTTTGTTAAAATGAGAACCCTCCTGATAATGTCCATAGCCGTAATTCAACCCAATGGACGAAATCAATTTTGAGTCTCCGTGGAGGCAGTCCTTTCTTCTCGGCCGGGTCTCAGTACTCAGTCCCCTAGTCCCGCCCGGTGACGCTTTTAAGGCCAGTAGGACCAACAGTTATACACAATTAGAAAAAGAATCCTCCTCAACAGTTTAATGCTGACTGACTATTCCCTCTCCTGAACCAAGATCCATAAAATACGAAGGCAGCACAGTGCCTTGGGGTTTGCGCGCTGGCTCATTATGACTCCGTTAACTTTCGTACGCTCTAAGGTCAGCCACTGAGGAGACCTTAGTTGCTCCCCACGATGTCGTCATCTTTTTATAGAATCCAGGTTATGTGACCTGGTGTTCCTCCCCAAGAAGCCTAGTATCAGACTTCCTACCTATCAGCAAAAAATGTTAAAGGAACGACTGTTTCAGCACAAGAAATGCAGGTTTAATATTGCCTCATTCTTTTATTGCTTTGCCCCACATAAGCACGAGCTGCATGCTTAGTTGATTGGGAAACTTGTGGTAGGTCTTTTGTTTCAAGAGGCCGGCTAGGTAGGTATCATCGCAATGTCAAATATTCTACCGCCAAGCAGTAGTGTCTTAGGCATTACTATGTTCCCATTTAAAGGTCATTGTAGACTAGTTAAATTAGTAGACAAAAGAGATTTAAGGACCAGTATCTCGAGGTTGGAAACGCGTGAGTGGCACCTATTAATGGTGTTGCAAGTGCTCATAGGCTACGGCAACTGCTTACCATCAGGTGGGCCGTATGCTTGCTTGCCAACTTAGTAACATGAAAATGATAAGAATGTAGTAGAAAGTACAATCACCTTTTTTATGTGTTTATGTAATGAAAGAAGAATAAAACCTAAGTACGTAGCAAGTGGTGTGCTAAAAACATTTCTATTTGTTAAATATTTCCAAGAACCAATTACAGGCACGGCAATAAATCAAGAGCTTAGTCGTACCTGATGCTAGCACTTATAGGATTCCTTTACTTGGAGCCATTTTAAGACTTAACGCGACATATTTGTTACACAATAAAGTTTTATTATTAAAATAAACATTTAAAAAAATAATAATAGTAATAAATAAACGCTACACACTCAACGGCCCCCATTAGGATAGTGATATCCTGTGTCGGGGTCCGGAAACATTCACAATGACAAGGACAAATACACCCAGACCGGAAAATATGCTTGCATGGTCTATACAAACATATTATGCTCCGAGCGGGAATCGAACCCGCAACCTGTGGCGTTTAAGGCAGACGACGTTGTGGCATAGCGATAGAGAAGTTGCCTTAAGCAGTACAGGTCGCGGATTGAAGTCCCGCTAAGGACAATATTTGCATTAAGTCTAGTCTAAGACGTTGGAACGCATGGTGCTTTGAGCGTATTAGCAGTGCTTATAAAACAGTCTAGACCCAAAAATTAATGGAGAACTTTTAAACTAAATATATTGCCATAAATATCTACTGCTTATGATAGGCCCCGATTTGTTTTGATATATCTGTCTAGCGTCTAGGCCATTGCTTCTCAACCTTCTTTGTAATATAAAATATAATATAATAATAATATTTTTAATGTAAAATTGTATAACTAAATTTTTGGTAGAAATAAATGAAATACATTTATATGAACAATTCAAGTATATATATTGTATGTATAATCTGTATCTCTGAAACGGCTCCTACGATTTTCATGAAATTTTGTTTAGGTTTTGGGGCTAATAGATCTAGCTACGATTCACTTATAGAAAATGTTTTTTTTTTCATGTTTTCGGGCAATGAAAACAACGGTTAGAGTCCAAATGTCCAATTTTTTTCCCTTTTTTCTTTGAGAGTAATAAAAAAAATATTTATAATTAATCATTATGTAATTCGTATTTAAAAATATACCCAAAACCATAATTACAAAAAAAAAAAAAAAACCGAGCAAAGCTCGGTCATCTAAATAGTAAAAAATGTCATATAAATATCTCTAATTAAATATAAATTATTGAAATCCAATTCAAATAGTTTTGAGTCATTTCAACCAAGATCATTTCCTGACCAATGCATGTATGGAAATTAAAATACACCATAAACAGTCGCAGGTTGCATTAACTCTTGATGTAGATAGATTGGTATACTATTTATCAGATGATTTATTCAAACGTACTCCTACAATACTACAATAGAACCAACAAGTTTTCCTAATAACCAGTTGCACCCCAAAAACCCGCTGGTGTTGCAGATGTTCACGGGCGGCAGTAATCGCTTAACATCTGATAAGATTCCCTTCTCATGACTTTCCTCTTTACGACTTAGGGTTGACAAAGCATATGTTGATACTTCAAGCATCTTTATCTTCAAGTCAGTAGGTTGCCTTGACTACTTACCATCAGACGGACCGTATGCTTGCCAACCACGTGATATAAAAAAAAAAAATTGTGTCTTTTTTATATAATTATGTACTTACATTAACACGTTACAAACTTCATAAAATAATATGATAAAAGGTGAAAGCCTTTTAAGGTTATACGTGCCTTTTAAAAGTTTATGTGGCGACGCATTATTTTTGCGGTTCCCTCTTAAAAGTATTAAAAAGTTTTGTATGGATATGAAAAGTTATTCTGACAAGGTCAAAATAAACTTCTTAAATTTACATCATTTTCGTTGACTACAAAATTATATTTCGCTCAGCCGTTTGAAGGTTCTTTCTTCATGCGTCATTATATCATTAAATTTTATTGGAGTGAAAACTTCTTTAGCCGCTCAAAGCGATCTTTGATAGGGGCGTATGGATTCGCGTCGTCGATATGCTTCATGGCTTCATGTGACATGTTACGTCACACTGGTCACACTGCGGACTTTATGGATGTTTCCGGAGTAATGTTAATAATTTACAATAAATAAATAAAATAAACTCAACACACTCAACGGCCCCCATTAGAATAATGATATCCTCGAGGGTTCGGAAATACGAACAAGGACAGACAAACACACACACGGAACACATGCCAGTATGCCGAATACAAACATCTACACCGAGGGGAAATAGAACCCGCGACTTGTGGTGCTTAATGCAGGTTGGTCACTGTTGAAATTAATTGATTGTAACACTAAAATATAGACGATTAATATCTATGTTTTTTTTTAACTCTTTATTGTCCGTACTGGAGAATAAACGAGTTTTGACCAATTTTTCATATTTTATTAATTTAAGTAAATATTATAATAAAATATCATTCACTAACGCTGTTCCACAACGTCGTCATTGAATAAGTCTATGATATTCAAAATTTCATAATTATCGGTTGAGAAGCTAAGGCGTTAAAGTTTTATACTTACTCAGTTGGCACAGTGACTCATGTATCATGGCCTCCGTAATTAGAGATTTCTATTTTTGTCTATTATGTGCTGCTTCTTGCCAGTTATTTAATTGAAGAACACGCGGGTCAGCTTCAACTGCATCCCTCCAATCATATCTACGACCTTCTGGACGTTTACATTTAAAGTGTCATAACCAAGAAATAAAAACGAGTAATCTCACATTCGCATTTATTGCATTAAACGATTAAGTCAATTGCTAAGCTTCCAAATAATATATTATGTAATAAAACCCAAACAAATACCTCGCTTAATTAAGTTAGGTTTGTCCCGTTTCACGAAGTCATGGAAAAAACTTTGCCAATTCGTTTTGCCGCCAAAACGAAACTGTCATGGCGGCTAATTGAATACAGATTAAAAAGAAACCACAGAGCTTGATTTATTACTTGCCATAGAGTATTTATTAGTGAGCTTGTATTTATAATTGTTGTAACTGGGTAAAAATACCGAGTTCAAAATTGAAAATAATAAATTAAATAATTTCTATAAGAGAATAAATATTTTCCACAACAAAAGTCGGGGTCTTCTGTGCTAATATTTTACTGAGAAAATACACAAGTTAGTTTATAAAAATTCATATCCCAATACGTGTGCCTATTACATTTGAAGAGTTCCCTCGATATCTCCATAATTCCATCATTAGATCTAGATCAAATTACAATGGGACAGATCAGAAAGTATACCTTTTTAAATAAAGAAAGAATTTTCAAATCAGTCCAGCCATCTTAGAGTAATTAGGTGTTATAAGCGTCGGAACGTGACGACCCCATCGCCACTGTTGGGATAATCTCTGTTACAGCAGAGATTCCACCAGTGTTATCAGTTACACTGGTGGTAGGTCTTTTGTTCCAAGAGGCGGGCTAAGTAGGTAGCATCGCATTGTCAAATATTCTACCGCAAAGCAGTAGTGTCTTTGGCATTAGTGTTTCGGTTCGAAGGGTACGCTAGTGAAATTACTCATAGGCTGCGGCTACCGCTTACCGTCAGCTAGTTACCGCTTCCTTATCAACTTAGTAACTTAAAAAATACTTTTGTATATTTTTGCTGTAAAATAAAAGAAGATATTATTTTAAGATTTTTTATTATAGTTATAATGGATTCCTACCACAGACATCGATTCGCCATGGTTCATAAAACAACATACAAAAGTTCATTATACTTATAATTATATAACCTACATATTAATCATTGACTTACTATAAACTAAGGCCTGGTGTTTTCATACAGAAAAAATGTCCAAATTTCCTTGGTGCTCCTTCGAAAATTCGCACTAACGCAACGGAACGACGCTATAGACAAGGTCTAAATTAAATATATCAGCATCGATCAGCATTTTCTCTATAGAAAATAGCTATTTTGTATGAAGATGCGTACGCATCGATTATAATTTCAGCATGGATTCGCATTATTCTGATTTAAGTGATTATGAGTGTAACACTCGATATAACATTACTAAATAACCGTCAAGTGTGTTGAAGGATGCGTACGCATGCTTACGAATGCCGAACCATGCTAAGGCGTGCGTAGGGATGCTTATGCATACGATGCTATGTCCACCGTCCAGCTAAGTGCTGGTCGATGCTGATAAATGTAATTCAGGCCTAACGACATGGGACAATGACCGTAACCAAATTTTTTTATTGAATTTTATTGATTTCTAAACACGCCTATGATAGCTTTCCAATCGAAGAATGTTTAATTTTCATGGCTATTCTTAACGGATTTTTGCAGGCAAGCCAATAGTTTCATAATTACATTATCTTTCTTTTGATAACAATTTTTATTGGTTATTATATCGGTGAAGTTGCCTATATTTACAGGCCTGTTCATATTTGCAAAAGAGTTTTGAACAGAAATATCAGTAAGCCTACGAAGGCCATAGTAGCCATAGCTATAAAATAGAGCAGGCTTTGGACGAAAATTATTATTTAAATTAAAAGTATCCATCAAAATAGTGAAGGTTATGAAACAATTAACACTTTTCAATTGGCATGCTGTCATAAGCTAATTAGGAAATGAAGAAACTTTGATAAAAAATAAATAATAAATAAAATTTTTTTTTTTTTTTAATGTTAGAAGTTGGCAAACAAGCATACGGCCCACCTGATGGTAAGTGGATGCCGTAGCCTATGAGCGCTTGCAGCACCTTTAGTAGGTGCCACTCACGCGTTGCCAACCTCGAGATATTAGTTCTTAAATCTCGTTCGCCCAGTAATTTCACACATAAATAAACGCTACACACTCAACGGCCTCCATTAGCATAATTATATCCTGTGTCGGGGGTCCGGAAACATTCACAATGACAAGGACAAACACAACCAGACCGGAAAACATGCCTGTACGAATAATACAAACATCTGCTCCGAGCGGGAATCGAACCCGCAACCGTCGAGGCTTAAGGCAGACTCGCTACCCACAACGCCACAACGGTGTCACAAATGTATTTCATCTGGTTATCAGACTGGTGAATATCGATCTTCAACGTCTCTTATACCATTCGTCACGCGCCAACATTATTCAATTATGTTGCAAGCTTGTGACGATAACTTCATTCGAATATACCCAAGCTTGTTACTAACTTTCTTTCGTTGCGTTACTGCGAAATTACGAAGAAACACTAGCGAATCTATGGACATATTTTTTGTATGGAAGGCCCTATCTATATATTATAATAAGTCTGTTATTAAACGCAGTTTTCGTAACACAAAAAGCTATCACATTAATTTACAACAGTATCTAAAATTTTATATGTTATCTTAAATTTAATATCAATTATATAAAACTCTTAAATGTTATAAATTTATTTACAAGATTAAACTTCTTTTTTACATAAAAGCACAAATAAATAATCAAAATGTGTAGATTAAAAATATCTATAAGAAACGTATATATATTTACAGAGATACTTTTTAAAATGGGGGCTCGCCATTTTAGGGCTGTGCGATTAGCTTATCAGTTAATTTTAAATATACAATAATAAAATACACATAGACTAATAATTAATATATTTTTAAATATTGCGATATGGTAAACGCACAGCCGAAAAAGTATCATCAGTGCTTTTTATATAATACACGATCAAATATATTTCTCTTAATTATCTTACGCCTAATCCACAATTATTAAAAAAAAAACAAAAGCTAAATCCACAGACTATACAGAGAATTTCGCGCCAAATTTCCTGTCAAATGATTGATATGTCTACTATCTATGTCAGACAACAATATTGTTCTATTTATATACATTTAATCTATAGCACAGTTTCATTAGTACATGTTCTAGGTCCGTTGACAAGAGAATATCTGCTCGAGCCACCATTTCTACTTGTAACAGCGCCTCGTATAAACAACTCCTTAAAAGTCTCCCTGAATTGTCTCGACATTCCGCAATAAATCGCAAAATTAATAGGATAGGATACGATAATAAAGAAATTAGTTACTAAAATTAATATATTCGCAATATGATAGTCCAATATCTCGACTAAAGAGCTAGATATAATGTGTAATATCGTGACAACTGCTACGGGAATTTCAACCATAAGGAAGACGGTTACAACGACGATAAGCATTAATGTGGTACAGTTTGAATCGCGGAGGCGTTTACATTCTGATTTACGATTTTCCTTGAATAGCTTCTGCCGGTTTATCTGAGCTGTTCTCATTGCTCTAAAGAGTAAAACGTTTAGTACAACGAGCGATGTGCATGGTATTAAATGGACGAAGAGAACGCGGAACGCGAAGTATGTGATGAAATACGCGTCCAATGATACAGAGTGAACCCAAGGCGCCATTGGTATCTGAAATAAAAGTTATTATTGGTTTTTGTCGTGTTGTATAGTGTATATGAATAATAAATAAATATAGGAATAAGGTTAGCGTAACTAACTTCAAGCCATTGATTTGGTGTTGAATTTACAAGTATGAATATTTTTTTCATGACGGTTGGCAAACGAGCATACGGTTTGCTTGATTGTAAATACTCACCGCAACCTATGAACGCGCGATACTTGAAGTATTACATGCGCGTTGCCAACACAAGGAAAAGGAGGTAGGCGATGACAAGGCAATAAGGAAGGGAACAGAGTGGGAGATTGGGCCTCCGGCGCTCTCACTCATCGCACGAAACGCAACATTACCTATTGATACTGTTACTTTACGCCAATTTTCTGTGAGAGGGTAGTACTTCCACGGTCGAGTCAACTCATTTGTGTTTGAAGATATAATTATTATATATTACATATTTATAAAAAGTAATTTAAAGTTTTGGAAGGTAAAGTTACTCGCTAACTTAAGTGAAAGATTAACAGGAAGCGGTAAAGGTGTTTGATGGAGTAAGTTTGTTTAGGGTTTAAGCGTCAAAGTTTGATTATTAGTTTTTGTGAGAATTCAATTTCCTTGATCATAAGGGTGGGTTCCGACCAACGTATTTTGTCAAGCGTATACTGTCGTTTCTGCATATGCGACTACATTTCGCTCTTTAAAAAATCGAACTAAGACCTCGAATGCGCGAATGCTTTATAATAAAATATGTAAATAAGGGAAATCACTTTTTTTATCTGTTAAGCATTGTTCCCTGTCCATGACTGTACCTGCGCGGACGACCGCCATTTTGGTTCAACTTATATTCCGCGAATTATACACGCGCTTATTCGGGCGTGTATGCTCGAACCAGTGGTGACGAGTTTTAGTAGCATATTTGAAAATGTATACCTACTTTGTACTCTTGTTAAGCTTGGCAATATTTGGCATAAACGGTTCAAGTTAATGGACTAGAAAATTACTCCTTTTTCCATAGAAAATCGAAATGAAATAGCACCATTCGTCACCTTGTATTTCGTTCAAAGAATGTGAGTGAATGAATGATTGGAAAGTACAAACTATGCTACCTTAGTGGCAACGTGAGTGTTACCTATGAATAGAGCCTATAGTAACTGTATTGCATAAGACTACTCGTATGCTTATTTGCCTCTTTAGCTGGTGTATAAATAAGCTTAATTTTACGATGGTTCTTTTGTTTCAAAAAATATTTACCCTGCAAACTTCTTCTAAATGTCCGCGCCAAACCGTCACATGTGACACGTACTGGTGATCAAAGAACCGTGGCAGCTGGTGGAGAAAGGCCGCTATTCCGATGTAGATCAGGCATTTTTTCACTCTTGGCATAGTACACCTGGGAAAAAATATATTGTGATATATAAAATTAACTTTTAAATGCAAAAAATTTCTATACAATTTTTCTTGGCTTAGTTATTGAAGGGATTTCGGATAGAGAGTTATATGTTTATTTAAATTTAAATTTAATTTAAAAACATCATAGCATAGCATTTGTTAAGCCACGGTTACCAATATTCCCGGTATTTACCTAGGCTCTGCTTACTAGTTTTTACACAGAGCGATTGCCATTTGACCTCCGCAACCTTAAGGGCGAAGCAGTTACTAATTAGTTAAGAGCAAATTACTTTTCAAGACTAAACGATTAATATCAGATGTTATGATAAGAACAGAGACCGACAGCTTAACGTGCTGTCCGAGGCACGATGGGAAGACACACCAGGACTAACGCCCAGACCGGAACAGATATTTGTAAGATCAATACACACATCTGACCCAAGCGTAATGATATTGTAGGTTATATCAGATATATTTTGAACATAACGGCATAAATAAAGAATATAAAAAAGGAGGAATTTCTCTTATGTCTTCTTCATCCTAGCATTATTCCCGGTATTTTATTTTACCCAGGGTCTGCTTATTACTCTTATCCGGATTTGACAGGTTACTAGTTTTTACACAGAGCGATTGCCATCTGACCTCCGCAACCCTAAGGGCGAACCAGCAACTCATTGGATAAGAGCAATTTACTTATCAAGAGTTAACGATTATTATCAGATGTTATGTGATAACAATCGGGACCGACAGCTTAACGTGCTCTCCGAGGCACGGTGGGGAGACCCACAGACAAACGCCCAGACCGAGACAGAAATTTTAACAAACATCTGCCCGAGCGGGAATCGAACCCGCAACCGTCGAGACTTGAGGCAGACATGCTACCCACAACGCCAAAACGGAGGAATTTCTCTTATGTATAGCGTCTAAATAGTTATTACTGCTTAAGTCAGTAAAGATTCCAGATTTTACACATAAAATGCTTTACGTATTTAAAAGAAAATTTGAAGTCGAATCTATTTAAATTCTCTTTGATGTTGGACGTAAGAAATGTGTGGTTAAAAGATTCTCTGAAATGAGAGATGTGGGAAGTTTTTATGTTCTTTTAATGTTTTATCTTTCTTTACAGGGACTATTACATTCCAGAATATTTCATGATTAGCTTCAACGCTGTTGTACTTATTTCAGAAGTAACTACAAAAATATAAAAAAAAAAACTAAAAATTATAAAACGAAACACTGTAGGAAATGTTTCAGAAGTCGTTGTTAAGTAAAATATCTTCACAAAAGGGACCCACTTCCAAAGACATTTACTAGAGGTTATTTCATTTTTTATTTTCGGTTTTAGAGTCGTAATTTTTTTTTTCTTATAAACTTATTTTTTTTTTAATACTTTTTACGTAAATCTTTATTATTCTCCTGTAGACTTTTAAGTAAACACCTTGTATGGTCTAACAGACAGAACCAAGATTTCTTATGCTTACCCCAATATAATATTATAAGCCACCTCATACATTTTACAAAATAATACGTCATATGACGGCCGACTTTAAAAAAAAATTGGATGTAAACTTCATTTTTTTTATTGGTATTCAATAAACGTAAATTTATTACTTACCACGTTCTTGCAACAGGCGCGTGACACACATATATGTACCTCTGAACAGCTAGTGCTAAAGTCAACCAGATACTCGCCGTATGGAACATAGCTGGTATAACCTGCAAAACAAAAAAATACTTATAATGTTATTAAAAACTTCACAGTTTATTTGTGTTATTTTTTTTATTTGGCAAACAAGCCTAATGGTCAACACTCTCGAGTAACCATACATCTGTAGAGCCTCAAAAGGTTAAAGGGCCACCTTCATTGCGTAACCTACGAGCTTATTTGTAGGGACAATAAGAGTGTTGCTAATGACTGAAAAAGCATTGCTAATATTCTTAAAAAAAACGACTGATGGAATTCTAAATTGTGTTTGCACACCAAATATTCGTAAACCAAAATTACCGACAATTTTTCCTCTTACATTCCGAAACACAACGTAAGGCCGTAACTTTTGTTTTTACGCGAAAGATACTGAACACAATGGTATGTAAAATCAAGTCAAATGTTTATATTATTAGCATTCGTTTGTTTACTCGCGTCGTGTTATTTGATTTGATTTTGACACAGAGACGCTCAGTTGAAATAGCATTATGCGTTCACCCGTCTAGTGACTGACCGCGCCTAAAGTTACTTAACCCACCGATCGTTTACCAATCAGTGAGCGCACCTGGCTATGAGCGTCTATGATCTATGAGGGTGGCGGTAATCGCCTAATATCAGGAGCCTCTTGCCTCTAAGATAAAAAATTCTCTATTCGAATGTGTTAAGGTCCATTCCTAGATTTTCGTTTTGTAACCAGCAATTCATAAAAAATAGCGATTTATCTGGAAAGATATGTCAGCATAAATGGAATACGGTCGCTTTTTATGAGAATTTATACTTTTTGCTTTTGTATGGCTTATTTGTTTCGTACTTTATGAGGGGATTATCTAGTTTTTTTTTTGTACAAATTTTTAAGTTTATAAAATTGAAAAGTTATTCAATACTTATAGCTTAGTTGAAGCTTAGGTATACAAATAAAAGTTATAATTAACGACGCTGTGGTGCAACGGTAGCTAAACTGCCTACAGCACCACAGGTCGCGGGTTCGATTCCCACTCGGAGCGGATGTATGTATTACATTGGCGTCGGGATGTGACGACCCCATTGCCCGCTGTTGGGATAACCTCTGTCACAACAGAGATTATTCCACCAGTGCAATCAGTCACACTGGTGGAAGGTCTATTGTTGCAAGAGGCCGGCTATGTAGGTACCAACGCAGTGTCAAATATTCTGCCACGAAATAGTAATGCTTAGGCATTGCTGTGTTCCGGTTTGAAGGGCACTGTACGCTAGTGAAATTACTGGGCAGAGGAGACTTAAGAACCAATATCTCGAGTTTGGCAACGTGTGACTTCTTCTTCATCCTAGCATTATTCCCGGTATTTTTATGTACCTAGGGTCTGCTTATTACTCTTATCCGGATTTGACAGGTTACTAGTTTTTACATGGAGCGATTGCCATCTGACCTCCGCAACCCTAAGGGCGAACCAGTAACTCATTGGATAAGAGCAATTTACTTATCAAGAGTTAACGATTATTATCAGATGTTATTGATAATAACCGGGACCGATAGCTTAACGTGCTCTCCGAGGCACGAACAACGCGTGAGTGGCACCTACTAATGGTGCTGCAAGCGCTCATAGGCTACGGCAACTACTTACCATCAGGTGGGCCGTATGTTTGTTTGCCAACTTGTAACAAAAAAAAACATTTACAGACATGTGTTCCGGTCTAGGTGTGTTTGTCCTTGTCCGTGCATGGGCGCAGCGAGGTAGGAACTAGGGGGGTCAGCTGCCCTACCCTGGAGCTTGTTAAATACTCCAAAATGGATGAATATAATACATTTTGACGACGTTGTGGCGCAGCGGTAGCGAACCTGCCTTAAACGCCACAGGTCGCGGTTTTCGATTTCGCTCGGAGTATGATATGTTTGTATTGACCATGCAAGCATATTTTCCGGTCTGGGTGTATTTGTCCTTTTCATTGTGAATGTATCCGGACCCCCAACACAGGATATTACTATCCTAATGGGGGCCGTTGAGTGTGCAACGTTTATATATTTATTTACAACTATTTAACTAATAACTATTGGAAAGAATAGTCGTTTTGCCCTCCTCTATGCCAAAATTAAGATTTTGCCCTCCCTAAGTCAAACCCGTGTCCCTGTGTGTTTAAAGACAGAATATTACTATCCTACTGCGGTCATTGAGTGTGCAACGTTTATTTAACTCACACTCAAACTCAAAATATTTTTTATTCAAATAGGCTTTTAAGCACTTTTGAATCGTCAAATATACAGTCTGTTATGTCCGCCTAAGTGAAGCAACCGCCGATTCGGAAGGTAGATTCTGCAGAGAAGAAACGGCAAGAAACTCTACAGTTACTCTTTTCAAAAATAATCACATTACATTTGTCAAATGTATAATTAAGATATGTATCCCGCATGAAGTTCAACGTATATTAATATTAACGGAATAATAAGCTTTATTTAGTAAACACCGTTTAATATAAGATTTAAAATTCAAAAGGGTAGATTCAGAATTTATTATAGTAAAATATATGTACGTTATTTTAGGTTTGTAATATTAATATGTGTAAGTCTATTCTCTTTAGAATACATAATTATCTAAAATATTATCGTATCCTTAATGAAATATGTATTTTACTTTTAATATTATGTTTTGACCTAAAATAATAATACTTAAAATAATGATATAGAAAGAAAGAAAGAAAGAAGTAATTTATTTGGGACAATACATGGTTGTTAAAAGAAAAGACAGACGTAGAATAAAAAAAAAAAAAAAAAAACAATTAAACTTAACAATAACTTACAAAAGTACCTAGTACCTATAGAGCTCTTTGAAATAAATAATATCCCAAAGAATCTACGAAATAACATATTATAAGCGCTAATATACAGTACATACATAATTACCCACGATTAGGTTATTGTTATCCTGTGTTGGGGGTTCGGAAACACACCCGAATCGGAACACATGACTGTATGATTCTCACGAAAATCTGCTCCAAGCGGGAATCGAACTGGTGACTTGTGGTGACACTTCGGAAATCTCCAAAAAGCTTAATCAAAATTTGACATATCACTAGTAGTAGAGCCATGCTTTTCCCACATGGGCTGGCTAGACAGGGAAAGACTACCCTCTCACAGAAAATCGGCGTAAAGTATCAGTAAGTACTTTTGCGTTTCGTGCGATGAGTGAGAGCTCCGGAGGCCGAAACTTTTACCCCCTCTATACCCATTTTTTCATTTTCATCTCTTCCCTCCTATCGCTTGGGTTGTGATACTTCAAGTACCGCAAGCATTCATAGGTTGCGGTTCTTACCAACAGGCTGACCATATGCTTGTTTGCCAACCACAATAAATAAAAATAAATATATAACTACTTACCTCGTTCATGTAATGCCAGGCCTGACAAGCTCGAACAGGACTCAACGGCTTGTAGTGGTTCCCAAATGTATACATGTAGAAGAGCCATGGAGCAGGGAACAGCATGGTGAACATGTCGCAGAGTGCCATTGCCATCAGCACCACGTTGGTGGGTGTCCTCATGTGGCGACGGGAGAGTACCACCACGATAAGAGTGTTCGCGACGGTGGTGGTTGCAAGGAGGAAAGGTGCGATGTAACTGTGGACAAAAATATTGTTACAAATAGAATCTTATATACCTACAAAATTTGTTGAAGAAAATAATTTAAAATAAACTAAAAATATTCTTTATTCAAATAGACTTTAAGCACTTTTGCATCGTCAAATATACAGTCTGTTATGTCTGCAATGTATTCGTTAATAATAAGCTATTCTTAAACGAACATTACATACATTCAGAATACATATACTAATAAACGCAAGACAGATAGATACACAGTCAGACCCTCTTTCTTTAACTTACGTTACAAGCGGTTAATGAGCGTGTATTTAACTAATGTAACTCCCAACCGCATAAAAATCTTTGTTAAATTAAGATTATCATAAGAGTTTGATTATCTTTTCGACCTTATAACTTCCTTGTGAATACTAAAAACCTAAATTTTGAGTAAACAAGCAGGCATTGAATAAATACGGTATATTTTAAATTTCATTCAATTTGATCCAGTATTTTAATAATTATAACTAGTCAAAATTCTTAATTTTGTCACTCACTGACTGATCATCAAAATTCTAAGGCATTTCTAGCGGACATAGAAGCTTCAAATTTAGAATACAATTCGAGTTTAGTGTATTTTTCAAGGAAAACTAAAATATTTTGTATACGACACTACAGCATTAGAATGAGTAGAATATGTTGCCGTACAACTGCCAAGTTTCAATCATAGTTATATATGAGATCTCACGACTTTTTGTAGTAAAAGAATTGCGTTGCGAGACTTTGTGAGATTTTTTTACATTTTATGTTTTTGATGGGATATTGTTTTCTTTTCTTGCAATAAACAGCTATATTTTTTTAATAGAATCTATATACGTATTTCTGGGTGCTTTGATCATTCAAGTTTTGTAAAGTGTAAAATTGATATAATAGATCTGCCTACAAATTCTTATAAAACATAAGAATGGTAATTCTACATTGGTCCGCTGGACAGCGGTGACAGTCTGAGCTCTCTTTAGGCGATTGTGTCATGACCCATTTATTATTGTTATTTACTTATGTGTTACAAAGGCAGTAATTAAATCCGCTCACCGATGTACTATGTGTAAAACCACGCATGTAGTTTTATCAGTATTGATTTTGAATCAAACTAAGCTAGGGTCAGCCTTTATCAATTTCATCCATCATTTTTGTAGGCTTAAGTAGGTTAACTTTGTTCGGAAATATTTTATATTTTTACTGCTACCATAGACGATGTTGTTGTTCTTTGGATGGCAGTATGCTTCTTCGCGGCTTTTACTCTCTGAAAGTTGCGGCCGATGGCCGCCAGAGCAACGACAACTGTCAAAGTTGACAGACATAATCGCCCTTCGAATCTTGGCGCTTACGCACAGATACCGCTCCATGTCACCACTCGCTATTCGTTTACTTACAAAGTGCATATTTCGTTCGTTCTCGAAAAAGAAGGATTTCGTCGGTTTGGTGCAAGAAGTTAGCTTACGGAGGCCTCCCACCGACTTCTATGCTGGCGGCTTCAAGAGGTATCAGGTTAGTGAGAAACGTCTACATCTTAAGAATACAACATAGTATATTAAAGGGGGCAGGAATAAGCGGGGAACAAAATATACAGTCCACTTTTACTATCAATTAATTGCCCTCGTTTCAAACCAATTCGTAATCGGCAATACTAGATTAGTTCGCTAAGATTCCGAACACAAAAGAAAACAAGCGCATTCCCCTACAAACTTTATAACAACTTATTATAATAAACAATGCTTTGATCACTTTATTAAGTAACACAATAAATACCCCCTTTACAAACTTAGAATGTCATATTTATTTAACAGCCTAAAAAATAAGTTTCAAGCTTTGAGCTAAAAAATTATGATACTTTCAAACAACTTTTCATCCCCCTCTTTCAAACCCTGGCAATCCTTTTGTCGCATTAAAAAGTACCCTATGTATATTCTTAGATTCTACACTATATGTCTACCAAATTTAAAGTAAATTGGTTCAGGAGTTTTGGCGTGAAAGCGCGACAGACAGATAGAGAGATAGAGTTACTTTCGCATTTATAATATATGTCTGTATAATTTATTTTGCTCGATTGGGAAACTCATTACTAAACTACTCTTACGATTTTTTCTTGTCATCATCACATAACTGGTAATATTCAGTCAACTGTCATTTTGGGTCACAATTTACTTAAGCATTGTATATTTTACACAAGTCATCACTTATGCTAAATAAAAACACTTTTTACCCAAGATTTGGGATATTACACAAAATTTATTCCGTCATCTTAACAGAAAAACATTACAAAATGAATAATTTATTTTTAATGTTTCAAGTACCAAATGAGCATTGTTTTCTGAACAAAAGTTTTAATATGAAAAATTATAAAAAAAGTATTTTTTGGCGAGTCATAATGTCCTTCCATTAGTAGGAGTGTTAGTATTTAGAGTTTCGTAATTCCAAAACGGAACCTTTATAATTTCGTCATGTCCATCTATCCGTCCGTCTATCCGTCTGTCCACAGTCATTTCACTCTGAGACTATGGGCCCCGTCTATACGAAATTTAGTAAATACGTGCATTCTATGAACCGCTACACAATTTTGTAGTGAAATCCTAAAATATAGGGTAGCAGTCCATACATGTAGCTGTAGGTTAAAAGAAAATTTCAAATTGGCAACGTGTGAGGTATCATGATCTTTAGTATAGTTCTCTGAAAATGATAAGGAGGTTTTGTCACCTCTAACCTATGTTGTAAAAGATTGTATAACGTCAAGGCCAGACTTGCATTGGAATTACACACACACACACGCAGCGAGAAATGATTTTTTTTTTTTTATGTTAGAAGTTGGCAAACAAGCATACGGCCCACCTGATGGTAAGTGGTTGCCGTAGCCTATGAGCGCTTGCAGCACCATTAGTAGGTGCCACTCACACGTTGCCAACCTCGAGACATAAGTTCTTAAATCTCGTTCGCCCAGTAATTTCACTAGCGTACAGTGCCCTTCAAACCGGAACACAGTAGTGCCTGAGCACTACTATTTGGCGGCAGAATATTGGACACTGCGGTGGTACCTACCTAGCCGGCCTCTTGCAACAAAAGACCTACCACCAGTGTGACTGATTGCACTGGTGGAATAATCTCTGCTGTGACAGAGGTTATCCCAACAGCGGGCGATGGGGTCGTCACATCCCGACGCCTTGATAGCAAGATATATAAAATGAACTTACCCATACATAGGTTCTGCATAGCTTATTGGAAATTCACACGTCACATTCAGGTAGACATGCGAATAATTAGATGAACAGTAATCTTCCGTTGTAAAATTTGAGAATTCTGGGGTTTCTGTCACATTTTCATAGAAACTGTAGTTCAATTTTGGTATATCTATAACATCGTTCGGAAAAACTTTCTCAACTCCAGGTTTTAAGTACTTTGAGATGTTTTGATCTGGGCCGAAGTAGTCGGTGAATTCGTCCAGTGCTGCCATTTTGATTTCTAAAATTGTTACCTCACGCTTGACAATGGCATGATGATTTTTCAATACTTCCTCGTTCTGTTTTAATATTATTGATTTCACGTCATATTTTCTTCATTTTATCTGTGAACAAAGAGAAGAATGTATGAGTCATACAATTTTAACATCATTTTATAAATTCGAAAGTGAGTTTCTAATTGTATAATATTGTATAATATTGTTCGTCTGTGACAGTTTCACACTTAATTGTCAACTTCTTGATAGGTAATTTGCAATTATTCAATGAGTTACAGTTTCGCCCTTAGGGTTGCTGAGGTCAGAGGCTATCGCTTTTTATAAAAACCAGTGACATGTCAAATCTGGATAAGAATAATTTTATTGGTAAATCTTATTAGCTATGATAACAGTTATCAGTACGACTGGATGGATGGATGGATGGATGGATGCATGCATGGATAAATAAATAAATAAATAAATAAATAAATAAACGCTACACACTCAACGGCCCCCATTAGGATAATTATATCCTGTGTCGGGGGTCCGGAAACATTCACAATGACAAGGACAAACACAACCAGACCGGAAAACATGCCTGTACGATTAATACAAACATTTGCTCCGAGCGGGAATCGAACCCGCAACCGTCGAGGCTTAAGGCAGACTCGCTACCCACAACGCCACAACGGTGTCTGGATGGATGGATGGATGGATGGATGGATGGACGGACGGACGGACGGACGGACGGACAGATGGATGGATGGATGGATGGATGGACGGACGGACGGACGGACGGACAGACGGATGGATGGATGGATGGATGGATGGATGGATGGATGGATGGATGTTTGTTACTCTTTCACGCAAAAACTCTTGAAGAGATTGTGATAAAATTTGATACACACATAGCTTAGTACCTGGATTAACATATGAGGTACTTTTCGTCCCAGATAAATGTTGGGTTCCCGTAGGGTCATCAAAAAACTACATAACGGGAGTGAAAATTATGAATGTAAGATCGAGTGCCATCTTAGTAAGCATTCTCTATTAGAGACACTTCCAAAAGATATATCCTTCTCTTTATATTTAGAAGGTCTTTAATTAGTATGAAAATTAACAAAAAGGTGAAGTTACTCCGCCGAAATTTTGATCAGGCGATTTGTAAGCGTCGTTTGGAATCCCTAGCGTTGACAATATTTTCCCTTCCAACCAAAATATCACCTTGCCAATGTTATCGTTAAGGATATAAATTATGACTGAGATTTAAACCAAACAAGAACCTATCAAGAGTAAACGACTACTATCAGATGTTATGATAACAACCTATACCAACGCCTAAGCGTGCTCTACGAGGTACGGTGGAGAGACCCACAAGGACAAACGCCCAAGCCGAAATATATTTATAGCAAACATCTGCTCGTTAACGTTATCTATGAAATTATTAATTGTAAGTAAATATGATTAAATTTAATTTTTTTTCTATGTCTAATTACATTTTCTTTAAACAAGTGAAATGCTATTATCTTCACACAGAATACCAACATTATTATTAAGAAATGCGTTCTTTTCTTCATGCACTATGCTTATTGCCTTCTTTTTTAAGTGGCAAAGCCGCTAATTTTTGAAAATGAGCTACAAGTTTTTTTTTTTACAGGCAGGCTGTCCGCCATATTTGTAGTGTAAAAAAGAACAGTTTTATCAACATGAAATAAAAATAAAATTCCGGGAAACCCGTAAATTATGTATGCAATATTTATTCGTAATTGATACGGAATTTCGAATTCAATTTACGGTTTATATGAATATGTAATTTAACAAACTTTATATTCGATTGCATATAAAATATTTTTATTACTGTTCCAACTTTCATAGCCGTATATTCAGCATCGATTTATTTTTTTTATATTAACCAAAAAATCTTTGTATAATATTTTGACGTATCACTACTCATATTTTTAAAACTATTTCATTATTACGAAATGTATTTTTAATATTACAGTGGGGGATGATAACAAAATTAATAATGATAACGGAACGTTAGTGAAGGTGTGAGTGAAAGGAAACGAGAGTAAGGGAGATAGATAGAGGGAAGGGAGAAGATGGCGAATAGTGTAAGAGGATGGGAACGGGTAGAGTGTTTGATTTTTTTGTTTTAATTAAAAAGTATGTTTATTTTCGAAATATACTGATTAGTAAAGAAACGGCCACTTATTTCCTCAAACTGATCCCAAATTACGATAGAAATAAAAGTCGGATGTTATGTTTATTTTGTGTTGGAGGGATTTCACATGTTTTACCCTCCAAAACTAAAAAAAAACCACGATTATGATGGAATAGACAAACCAAAATATTTCCTTTTTCGAAGTGGCAAAATACAGATACAAAAAGTATAAATCGTATCAAATCATACAATATAATATTCATGAATACCATAATAGAGTTTTCGAAAACATTTTCTCGTAACAGAATTTCGTATTATTTTGATTCGGAAAATTGTTTTTATATTGAAGAAATAAGATGTGGGTATATTCTATAACAAATTTATTTTTGTATTTCATCAGCTGAGGATTACAATATTTATTCATAAATATTTAAGTTCAGTTATAAAAACATGTAATGTTATTGTTTCATTTGTGATTTATAACACCATATAAAAATAATTCTAAAAAAAAATTGCATGTTGACCTATTGTGGCGTCTTTTGCGTAGTCTGCAAATAGGTAAGTAACAGTATTCCTCAAATTGGTGTTTCCATAATTAGGAGGCAAAGAAACCAAAATACTAATGTTAGCTTTGAAATAAAATATCCTTAGAAGTAGCGTCAATATTAATGATTATTTTATATAGGTTTTACATTCACATATTTAGCGTTTTAGCGTCGGGATGTGACGACCCCATCGCCCGCTGTTGGGATAACCTCTGTCACAACAGAGATTATTCCACCAGTGCAATCAGTCACACTGGTGGTAGGTCTTTATTGCAAGAGGCCGGCTAGGTAGGTACCACCGCAGTGTCCAATATTCTGCCGCCAAATAGTAGTGCTTAGGCACTACTGTGTTCCGGTTTGAAGGGCATTGACGCTAGTGAAATTACTGGGCGAACGAGATTTAAGAACTAATATCTCGAGGTTGGCAACGCGCGAGCGGCACCTACTAATGGTGCTGCAAGCGCTCATAGGCTGCGGCAGCCACTTACCATCAGGTGGGCCGTATGCTTGTTTGCCAACTTCTAACATAAAAAAATATATATATATATATATATATATATACAATGTATATACATATATGTAGCGACATCCACACGCAACAGAACAACGAAACCCGTAGTAACGTGATATAAACACAAAATTGTCACAATCCCAAGCTGTAGAAACACATCAAGCTGTAGAGTGTTACAGCGACATGTACACATGGCATACTAGACAACGATATTGACGAACAAGACTGTCACAATCCTGAATCGCGCTATCAAAACACTACACTAGTAAAGTATATAATTATACAACTTCCCAATGTAAGTCGTCGGACGTAGGCCCGGTCACCAGCCTGGTCGGAGGATCCTCCCATTGTGTTAGAGGGACATATCATACCTTATTACTCCAGAGTGTTTATCCCGACGTGATCTTCACCACCACATAATTATGTATGTTTATATACGAAAACGACGATAAATTGTCTGCCACCCACAAGCATTGCTGTTTAACCCCCATGACCAGTATTAATGCATACTTGCATGAATACATACATGAAACACACGTAATCACCCACACCTACCCACAAAAAATTATTACAGATACAAATTATTTTAACCTCAACCAAAATAAGTCAATATCACAATCGAACGATCGAACCGCTGTTCAGAACAATGGCTTCAAAGATAAGGTAAAAGCTATAAAAGATAAATTATATTCAGATTTACCGAATCAAATAGCGTATCTATTCGCACGTCCGCCCGAATGAGCGGCCATTTAGAAAAGGGTCTAACATTTTGATGATCTATCGTAAATGTAGGCTATTTTGTAAGAAACACCCTTTTGTCCAAGTAACCGAAACGTTGAATTATTAATGCGGGTATCGGTATTTGGGCTTTACATGATATATATTACAGACATCTTTCTTATTTTTAAATGCTTAGGCTAGTTATACTTTGGGGAGTGTGCTGATGAGTTCCATAAACTTATATTGCCGTTTTTCTACCAGGATACAAGGCACTCTGCGGGATACCATCCATATCTGGTCGATATACCTAATATTCGAACTATGCACTTTCGTTCCTCAATAATAATGCGCATGGTCAGGGATTGGAATGTATTTATATAATGTATTCTGTATTTCCGAACACGTACAACCTGAACCTCTTCAAGGAGCGAGTACGTAGGCTTCTCATGAGTAAGCTCGCTCCAACCTAGATCTCATCTATGCCTTCGCGCTCGATGGAGGTCAAGAGCTTACCCATTTATGAATTAAAAAAGTGCTTGACTGTTGTCAAATTTGATGTGAAGAGATGTCAGCCTAAGGTAGAGCGCACTTGCTACAGCAGAGGGTACATTTAGCACCTCCGCACGTCATCAGGGCGGGAAAGGGATTCTTTGCGATACCCGGGGCAACCTTTTTGCTTCAGTAACCGCGTAGGTGGGCCGTTCCGCCGAAGCGTCATGGTTATTTGCGCAAGAGACCCAATATGGCGATGAGAGGAGGAAGTTTTAGTGGGTATTGCCACTAGACTAACAGGCGGCTGAGTCCCACACTAACACTGCCTAGTATACCTCAAAAGTACACTACGTGCAGTGGTGTGCGTAAATGCATTTCTCAGCGAAAACAACCAAAAATAACAAAAGAAAGGTAGGGCGCACTTGCCTAGAAATATTAAGGGATCACATTAGTGTGAAGTCCTAAAAAGCAAAACGCAAATTCTCTTTTTAATGTGAATCTTTTACTAAATCAACGGTCCACCGGAACAGAGGATACTCTCTCTGTATGGTTCTTTTTCCACGTTCTTCCAACGATTGAAAATGGACAATCACTAAAATAGATCATGCTACAATCACTTGGAAAGAACAACTGGCTTACCATAGAGTTTTAGTAACAATTATATTTCGATTAAATTCAATTCTGACAGTAAATTGACTCAGATTTTATATGAGCAATTAAGCATGACGTATAAATTATATGTCATGGTAGAAAATAGCGATGCAGCTAAGTTTTGGTCGTCTTTTGAATCGCAATAAGGTAAAACGGTAAGTCCCAGTAGCCAAAAAGTGAATAAATGTGGCAAACTATATAATAAATCTGGTTTTTTTTTCATGTTAGAAGTTGGCAAACAAGCGGCCCACCTGATGGTACGGGGTTGCCATAGCCTATGAGCGCTTGCAGCACTTACCACTCACGCGTTGCCAACCTCGAGATATTAGTTCTTAAATCTCGTCCGCCCAGTAATTTCACTAGCGTAGTGCCCTTCAAACCGGAACACAGTAGTGCCTAAGCACCACTATTTGGCGGCCGAATATTTGACACTGCGGTGGTACCTACCTAGCCGGCCTCTTGCAACAAAAGACCTACCACCAGTAAAAGAGGCCGGGTAGGTAGGGTAAATCGTAAAGCAACAATTTTTGGTTGAAGTTTATTCTAAAATAACATTAGTTTATTTTATGTAATAGAATGAAATTAATAAACACATTTTTATAACCTTCTCGGTAAAGGTCTCAAAGGGGACAGTAAAATAACATTGTTACATACAGACGAATAAAAATAACTTATAATGGTGCTTGAGTCTAGACAAATCATAAAAACTCAATCAAAATAGGTTGGGATTTTATACGACCCTTATTCAAATTGTTATTTTGATCACAATTCTTACAATACGATTGTTATACTGTCAGTAAAATTAACCATTATACTTATAATAAGATCAGAAAAGGTATTGATTTTTTTATGTTAAGTTGCATGCTAAGTTGGCAAGCAAGCATAAGACCCACCTGATGGTAAGCGGATGCCGTAGCCTATGAGTGCATGCAATGCATTTTCGAAGCGTCGGGATGTGACGACCCCATCGCCCGCTGTTGGGATAACCTCTGTCACAACAGAGATTATTCCACCAGTGCAATCAGTCACACTGGTAGTGGTTGCCCTTGAAACTTGAACACAGTAATGCCAAAAACACTACTGCTTGGCGGTAGAATATTTGACACTGCGGTGGAACCTACCTACTCGGCCTCTTGCAACAAAACCTACCAGTGTGACTGATTACACTGGTGAAATAATCTCCGCTGTAAAATAGATTATCCCAACAGCGGGCGATGGAGTCGTCACGTCCTGACACCGGTAAGATATTGATTCCAAAGTGAAAATATTACTTTTATATTTATATTGTTTTTTTTTTTTAATGCAAAATAAACTTACGTTTGACCTCAATCTCGCTTGGTGGAAGGCGAAGATGAGGTCTAAGATGGATTTTGTTTGCTATGTGATGGCAACACTGCATAAATGTTACGTGACCAATGAAGTGTATCGACGCCAAACATTTATCGACCATCAATAACCTTTATCAACCAATAGCTGAGAAATATCTGAGGATTGGAGACAATCAGTTAGCTAGTGACGGGAAAATGAGCAGAGCTGTTCTGGAAGTCACTTCGGAAGGAAATTGAGCTGGCTAACCATAAAGCGTACTATAAAGTACATTTTAAAGAATACTTATGTATGGTAGTTAAACAAAAAGTACACAAGCGCTTATAGCCGGATGCGCTCACTAATCGGTGGTTAAAGCAACTTTAGGCGCGGTCAGTCACTGGATGGGTGGTCGCATAGTGGTATTTCAACTGAGCGCCTCCATGTTTCGTAGGGCACGTAAAAGTTAGTTCCGGCTGTTATCAAATTGATAATAGTACAAAAGTCAAGTCAAAGGCCTATACGGGCGACCTGAACAACTCTGACACTATTAATATCTACGAATGAAAAATATTCGATATCTTTTGATGGTTCCGTACCCAATTTGTAACAACGGAAGCCTACTACGAAGCCTCCGCTCTCCATGTGTAAGCGGGCTGTACTGTAGGTAGAGACTTGAAATTATCCGAATGTGCTAAAAATAACGCAAAATTTAAAAATAAAGGGCGTCGGTCTGCATATAAAAAGCTTGATATTTTTACTCTACGGTGGTTCGGAAACTTTAAAAATTTTTATTGCTGATATCTCATAGATATAAAATCTTCCAATCCACTTTTTTGCTGACATGAATGGAAATTGATCTAGCTTCCTGAAGAGAAGAACCGGATTTTGTGGCGTACAATTACAAGGTAACGCTAAAAGGATCAACTAAAACTTTCCTGTGGCCGACTGAATTGCTTCGTTACAGAGTCTCTCGCAGAACGAGCCAGCATGCGACCTGCCAAGCACTCACGAGAGAATATAGTAATGTCGCCATGTGATTCCCTCGTAAGCGTGTACGACTGTCTAGACCACACCGACTGCCGTTCCTCACAGCCGCTCACCACGGGCACCTATATTCCACACTCTATACGTCCACGATTCGAAGGCAAACCCTATTTATAGGCCCTGGTAAAAGATTTTGGGGGCCGGGATGGCCGGTGGCATTAGCTAGTCGACACTGTCACTGATGATCTTGCACAGGTACTCACCGAAGCACCCCTTGACGTGACTTGTCATCGCCTTGTTATCCAGGCTCCGAACATCAACAGAATGCCTCTGATAACGCAATTTCTTGCAATATCCACCAGGTTAATCAAGCTTAAAACCGCTTAACCTACTTATGATGCATACAGTAATTAAACTAAATTTAACTGAAATTGCACTTACTCAATTCATCTAAGTGAGGTTGGTTATTGCGGTTTTGTGGTGAGAAAATACAATTAGACATAATATATATCTAACTTAACCTATAGAAGTATTTTAAATAGAGCAGTAAGCGATTGTATTCGCTCGAAGTGATTAACATTAAAACTCTATTTGCTGATTGCGTTATGAAATTAAAAAAATTAAGTAATCCCAGACAAAAGGAAATCTAAAATGGACGCAAATAAGCAATACCATGTCAACCCACAAAATTGAAAAAACTGAATTATATATGCAGAAGTGTTGGTAAATGGCTGAAGAACATTTTTCTTTAATATTTGTAGGGCTTTAAGCTTTAAAACTTCTAAAAAGCCATTTTTAATCATGCAATTTATGTATTATTTTAAACGTTTTGGGTTATAATTTATACGAAATATGCAGTTTATATGCTTATTTTAAGTGAAAGTTAATAACTTACATACATCTTGAAATTGCAAAAACTTGACCAATACATTAAAAAAATCATATAAAGCAAGTTGTTCAAAATTTTCAAACGCGTTTTTCTCGAAATGACATTCGTGTGGGTTGACATGGTATTGCTTATTTGCGTCCAAATATATGAGACAAATATACCGATTATCACTCTATAGGGTGCGCTCACTGATAGGTAAGCGATCGGTGCGTTCTGCAACTTTAGGAGCGGTCTTGGTGGGCTTCCGATATCAATTAGTTAATAGTCGAGAAGCTAATTCAGAGGCCTTTACGGGCGACCTGAACAACTCTAACACTAGGTTAGCCACTAACCACTAGGTTAGCCACTAACCACTCGATAAGAAGAAGAAGAATACAGTCATAATTAATCATTGCGTCTAAGAGACCGAAGTTAGAGTAACAGATGGCATTGAAACGTCTGAATAGATCTTCATAAATTGTACTAGGTAATAACCATCTCGACCACTGCTATATATAATATAATATGCTGTATACAAAAACGGCATACCGCATAAAAAATTATGTTGGATCCTTTCTGGCATTATTCCGGGTATCTTCCCAAAAATTTTCTTCAAATCCGGATAAGAAAAATAAGCAGACCGCTTATTTTGCTCATCCGGATTTGACAGATTACTACTTTTTTTTTTTTTTTATAAAGAATACTAGCAATGCTTTTTAATGGCATTACTAATATTCCTATTGCCCCACCAAATAAGCTCGAAGCTTGCGCTAGGAGTGGGTACGACAATAGCCCAAGGGGGTCAGGATCGAACCTGCGTCTCTCGCGTTAACGGAGCGAAGTCGGCCCTTCTACCGTTGAGCTATTGAGGCTTCACTACTTTTTACATAGAGCGATTGCCATCTGACCTCCAAAACCCAAAAAGGCTAATCAGTCACTCATTGGATAAGAGCAAAAATAACCTATCAAGATTTAACGATTATTATTAGATGTTATATAACAATCGGGAATGACAGCTTAACGTGCTCTCCGAGGAACGGTGCAGGGCCACAAGGATAAACACCCAAACCGAAACAGACATTTGTAAGATCAATACTAATATCTGTTCTAAGTTGAAATCGAACATACGACCGTCGTGGTTTAAAGCAGGCTGGCTAGCAATATGCCTCAATGATCATCAATTTATTTATAAAGAAAGAGGTTCTAACTATTATTATAAGGATTTTAAAAATAAAACCACCAGTTTTTACTTAAGAGCTCCCTTCACGTTACAAGAGCTTTAAAGTGGCGATACGTACGAGTACCCATTAAGTGCTTCAGGCAGGTATATCCCTTAATTTATCGACGAAATTGTAATTGGTTCTTGAAATAAAACCGGTCACGAGTGAAATAGGCTCGAACAATTCAACATTGCATTTGGTAGTTGTATAGCCATGATTCTCCCAGGGAAGTACTACTCTCTCACAGAAAATCGGCGTAAAGTTCAATATCAGTAGGTACTGTTGCGTTTCGTGCGATGAGTGAGAGCGCTTGAGACCCAATCTCCCACCCCATCTGTTCTCTTCCTTTTTTCCTTCTCATCCTTTCCCTCCTATCCTTTGGGTTGGATGTGATACTTCGAGTATCGCAAGCGATTATAAGCCTCTTGCCTATTTGCCCCCTACAATATAAGCAAATCTTTTTTTGTAATACTTTAAAAATAACGAAATAATGTAATTATAGCCACTACTGACATTCATTTCTTTAACTTTAATCCAAATTTATTATTCGAACGGCATTGTATTAGAACAAATATGTTTCTAAATACATTTTCAAGGGATCGCTACGTGACGGCCTCATTGCCCGCTGTTGAGATAATCTCTGTCACAGCAGAGATTATTCCACCAGAGCAATCAGACACACTGGTAGGTCTTTTGTTGCAAGAGACCGGCTAGGAAGGTACCACCACAGTGTCAAATATTCTATCGCAGAGCAGTAGTGTCTTAGGCATTACTGTGTTCCGGTTAGAAGGGCACTGTAGGCTAGTGAAATTACTGGACAAAGATTTAAGAACCAATATCTCGAGGTTAGCAACGCGTGAGTGACACCTTACCATCAGTTGGGCCGTATGTTTGCTTGCCAAGTTAGTAAAATAAAAAAACATGACCCATTCTTTTTCTTACCTATCTCAGTTGTTCAATAATGTATCTCCATCAATCTCCATGTAACGGATACATAATATATGGACCACTTTTGTATCATGGCGTAGAATAGAATAGGGCTATTTACGGTGAGCACGAAACGGTTTGGTCAATTATTACTGTAGCATATTGAATGATATTGATATGGTGTCGTGTGGTGTACAGATTTTTCTTTAGTGTCGGGAACTCAAATTCTTTTTCTAAGATAAAAGCAGCTTACGTCACTTCTTATAACATCAACTGTCGACCACTAAAAGTCCAGGCAATAAGTATCGTATATACTTTCATATGCATTTAATGAAAAGCTGTTAATCTGGAATTACAAACAGACACTGCAAGTTTATTTATTTGTATAGATTAAGTATACATTATTTTATTGCAATTCATAGTGTCCAATTTCATAAGCACCATCCTTCATCCTTCTACTAATATTAGGATAGTTATATCCTGTGTCGGGGTCCGGAAACATACACAAGGACAAGGACAAACACCCAGACCGGAACACATGCTTATATGGTCAATAGAATCATATGATCCAAGCGGAACTCGAACCCGCGATCTGTGGTGCTGAAAGCAGGTTCACTACCGCTGAGCCACAATGTCGTCAAATATATAACTATAATTTATTTCTGTCACTTTATGATACGATAAAAACTTCTTACATCAATCAAGTGTTAGAAACTACAACTTAGTTAGTAAGTTCTGTAGGACCGAGATAAATGTGTGTGATGAGGACTTTGGACAGCGTGCCGCTCACAGTTTTAACTAATCATCTTTTAAGGTTCCGTACCAAAATAGTGGCAACGAAACCTTATCACTAAGCCTCCGCTGTCAGCGGGATTATCTCACGAACCGCAATAGGTATATCTACCTATGAAAGTAGTTGAAATTGTCACAGAATGTGTATTTGGCGACGTTGTGACCATGCAAGCAAATTTTCCGGTCTGGGTGTACTTGTCTTTGTCATTGTATGTGTTTCCGGACTCCTGACACAGGATATCACTATCCTAATGGTGGCCGTTGATTGTACAGCGATTATTTATTTATATTTATTTATTTATTTCAGCCATGTTCGTGGAAGCCCGGTCGGACGATTTCTACGCGACTATAAACAAACGTGAGCTGACAATGATAATCGCTATATCGTAACGTTTTGTGAGCAGCAACAACAATCCTCTGCACATTAGCGTACTGACATGACAGCCTGGAGAAACTGGAATAATGTTCACACTCTCGCCAACAAACGAATGTGTGTAGCTTTAGTTTTAACATTTTTTTAATGAGCTTCAAAAATATTATATTAAATATTATAGCCATATTTATAGGTATATATTATACACGTGCAAATGTTCACAAGTTTTTAGGTTATAGATTGAAATTACAATGCACGCTGTTTAGCGTTAATTTTACAATAACAATCTCAAATTTGACAAACGAAATCAATTACGTTGTAAAAGTTGAAGCTATATGTCATTGCTATTCAAAGATGACAAAACAAACTGAGTTATTCATTCGCCTAGAGAAAGAAACTCTTTACAATACAATTTTCAAATAAAAATTAAAATTGAACCGTTACCGCTGAATGATACGCCATTTTGGAACACAGTACACAATGGTTAAAAATGGTTAAAATGGTAATTTTAAATATCATATTTATTTACATCGAATAAACGGCGTAAAAATAATACTTTCATACAACTTATCCTTCCCTTTCTACCCCTTACGACCTTTTTACGCATTAAAAAGTAGCCTATGTCCTTACTCAGGCTATCTGTGTACCAAATTTCATTTAAATCGGTTCAGTAATTTTGGTGTTAAAGCGCGACAGACAGAGTTACTTTCACATTTATAATATTAATAAAGTTTAGAGTCTAATATAGGATAAGATTAGGTCAGATAGAAATGTTAAATCGAAATACGATCTTATCTCAAGGTGTAAATAACAGGAAATGTAATATAATGTAACTGTGGAATCAATTCCTTCGCGAACAAAGAAGTTCGCCAATTCTTTTCTTTGTGGTACTTCCAAAAAGTGGAACTCATTGCCGGCTCACGTGTTCCCTCCTTCCTACAATCTGGGCTCCTTCAAACGAGGCGTGAAGAGGCATCTTGCGGGTAGGCAGGGCAAAGGTGGCTAACGCGGTTGCATTCCGCAACTCTGTTAGCCGCCTTCGCGTTTGGACTTTATTTCCACTTACCATCAGGTGGAGTAGAGTCATCATCAGTGCCCTACTTTCCAAATAAAAAAAAAACCATTTTCAATGTAATTGGATATCACAGTCGCCCGGGATTTGTTTTTCTCCGCTTTTTCGGTTCTTCTTCCTAGCATTATTCCCGGTACTAAACGAGTATTTATCTGAGGTCTGCTCGTTACTCTTGTCCGGATTTAACAGGTTACTAGTTTTTACACAGAGCGACTGTCGACTGACCTCCGCAACCCTAAGGGCGAACCAGTAACTCTTTGGATAAGAGCAATTTACTTATCAAGTTTTAACGATTATTATCAGATGTTATGAAAACAACCGGGACCGGCAGCTATACGTGCTCTCCGAGGCAAGGTGGAGAGATCCACAAAAACAAATGGCCAGACCAAAACAGATTGTATCATCAATACAAACATCTGCCCGAGAATCGAACCCACAACCGTCGACGTTAAAGGCAGACTCGCTACCAAAACGCCACAACGGCGTCAAATATTTGTTGTTAACTCAAATATCATCGTTATCAGATAAGACGCTCGTTAACTCTTTGATAAGAACCACCTGCCATAAAATACCTAAGAATAGCTTTTGAAAAGCTGAATTAGGTTTTGTGACAAGTTAAATAAGAAAAGTTTAATTTGTTTTGTAAAATTCTTCCAATTTGCTTAATATACTCTTGAGAGTTAACTTTTGAAGCGATTATATTTAAAAATAAAAACAACCAAGTAACTGTCTGACCACAGAATGTGGTTGGTTCCGTAGTTAGATAGCAAATTGTAGCTTTTATTGGAACGAAGATCCTTAACGCGGCTTAAGATTTAAGTAGTGCGATTTAGGAGAAACCATCACGTAACGAAATGACGTATTTTTTTTTTTTTTATGTTAGAAGTTGGCAAACAAGCATACGGCCCACCTGATGGTAAGTGGCTGCCGCAGCCTATGAGCGCTTGCAGCACCATTAGTAGGTGCCACTCACGAGTTGCCAACCTCGAGATATTAGTTCTTAAATCTCGTTCGCCCAGTAATTTCACTAGCGTACAATGCCCTTCAAACCGGAACACAGTAGTGCCTAAACACTACTATTTGGCGGCAGAATATTGGACACTGCGGTGGTACCTACCTAGCCGGCCTCTTGCAACAAAAAGACCTACCACCAGTGTGACTGATTGCACTGGTGGAATAATCTCTGTTGTGACAGAGGTTATCCCAACAGCGGGCGATGGGGTCGTCACATCCCGACGCCATCATCGTATGCTGTGTGTATGTGAGCACCTAGGTTACTACAAGGAAATGAGCACATGAACAAGTAAGTGCCCAGCCGGGTGCAACTCTATCTCTCTCTCTCTCTGTCTGTCTCTGTCTCTTTTTACCACATAACCTATTGATTTTTTTTTATTACTAGCTTTTGCCGACGGTTACACCGCCGCGACTTTAATTAAGGCATATTTATTGAAATAAAAATAATTATAATTTGCTTTCACATGTACAGTATGCTACAGTAGTCTGTACAATAACAATTAATCTGGTTGCCATAAGACCTATTTATACCAAACTCTTGTAGTGCTTTTATTTTTAATTCCACGGGAATCTAACAGTTTTCCGGGATAAAGAGTATAATACAAGTGGGTTATACAGCTGTGACGTATACTTAAAAAATTATAAGGTTTTTTCAATTCTACTACGGAGCCCTAAAAATATACCTATACAAAAAATAAGCGTTAACTTATTTATTCAATCAAATTATTCACAAAGTTTCAAAACTTATAATACTCAAAGGTCCATGAAATAATACAATAAAATTCAAAATCATTTTAAGATAAACACATTTAGAGCTGAGTGCTTTTGGAAAAGTTACTAATGTTATAATATTTAAGTGATTGATACGCATAATATTTCAATATAATAATTATTATTTATTGTTCCTAATGATATATATAACAGTGTTAGTATTAATAAATGGTTTCTGGAATAACATTTTCTACTCGTGGTAACACCCTCGTCTAACTAAGAACGATATAATATATCATCCTGAGTTTGACGAGACTTAACTATATATCTAAGACCTTTAAACGAGCAATTCTTGTCTAGATCTCGGAAACGGCTTTAACAATTTTCATGAAATTAGTATGCAGAGGGTGACGGGGGCGATAAATCGATTCATTTGTAGAAAATGTCGTTTTACCGGTGTTTTCAGGCAATAAAAACTTCATTAAGTATGGAATAAAAGTTCAAGAAAATATGAATCTGAGGTAGATTGTCTATTGTCGAGTAATAATATTATTATAGCTTCAACGAACCAGAACTTCCGTCTGGGTTAACCGATTCTGATGATTCTTTTTTAATTTGAAAGCTGGTGCTTCCCGTGTGGTCACAATTTGGCTTAGTTTTGACAGTGGCATCCATGAGAACGTCACGTCGGCTCATCGTCTACAGTTGTATAAGGCGCAAATTCGACCGCACGTGGAATACTGCTCATCTCTGCGCGGGAGCTCCCAGCTACTTCCAGTTAACCGTAGAGCGACTCGAATTATCGACGATCGATCCCATTCCGATCGGCTTGATCCTTTGGCACTGCATAGAGATATTGGATCCCTCTGCATCCTCTATCGTATCTATCACGGGGAATGTTCTGAGGAATTATTTGGATCCCGCCGGTGGAATTTCACCATCGGACATCGCGACAAAACTCTAAATTCCATCCTTACTACCTCAATATCTGGAAATCCACAACAGCGCGATTTAGAAGACATTTTCTTCCTCGCACAACCACTCTGTGGAATCAACTTCCACCGGCGGTCTTTCCGAACCGATACGACTTGGGAACCTTCAAGAGAAGAGCGTATTCTTGCCTTAAAGGTCGGCAATGCACCTGCATGCCTTCTGGTGTTGCAGATGTTCATGGGCGGCGGTGATCGCTTCCATTAGGTGAGCCTCATGCCCATTTGGCCCCTCTCACATAAAAAAAATGAGAAACCATAAGTGTTAAATTTGCATTCTAACGTTTGTTAAATTCGTAACTAAGAAATAAAAGAAAAAATTTTATAAAAAAACGTCTTAAATACTAAAAAGCAAAATAATCAAAATATTATTTTCTTCAGAAGTCGGTGCTAAGTAAAATATTGTCACACAGGGCCCCAATTTTGAAGTCGGCATTTTTTTTTTCTAAAAATAATAAGTTTCTTTCTTACAATATGAGTATGATTGTTTCGATCTTAAAGGCTATAATATAAAGACCAAAGTGGTCAGTATAACATAACATCTATGTGTTCTATCTGTATATGGCTTTGAAAAAGAAATGGGATTCAAAAAGAATAAATATTTTTATAAAATAATATAAACTTTTCTACAGTCAGGGGAGATTCTGAAAGCAAAATAGAAACCATGTTATGTACATTTTACAAAGTTTGTTGTTAGAAAAAGCTTAGGGGGAAGAATAGAATAGAAATGAAAAAGAAATGATAAAATATTTTCGCTAAAGCGAAAAAGTTTGTTTTGTTTGTCTGTGGGTGTGAATCTCGAGGGATTGATTTCCTTTTAAAACTTTTTTCTTTGGATACTAATATCATTTTCGGATATAAAAAAAGCCTTTTAATGATAAAACATTTAAACCACCTTTAAAACTTAAAAGCTAAAAATATTTTTTCTACAGCAAAAATCATTGCTAAGTAGAATGAACACATACAGCATTGATTTTTGCGGTATGATAAAATCGTTACAATTTTACGGTAGTAGGCCTTTTATTGCAAGAGGCCAGTAAGGTAGGTACCAGCGCAGTCTCAAATATTCTACCACAAAGCAGTAGTGTATTCTGCATTACTTTTACAGTTTGAAGAACAATGTAGTCAGTGAAATTACTGGGAAAATGAGATTTAAGAACCAATATCTGCATGTTGATAACACGTTTGTGAAACCTACAAAATAATGTTGTTGCGCTCATAGGATCGACAACCGCTCACCATCAGGCAGGTATGCTTACTTTCCAACTTAGTACACTATCTTATACGCCATAAAAAACAGTTTTTTCTTCTTTAAGGCGTTTTTTATAGAATTATCAACAGTTATAGAATTGAAAATAAGCAGCACAGACTTTTTAAGTGTAGTAAGCCCAAAACAAGGAGACATTCAGATCATATCACTATGTGGTCACCCAACCATAGACTGACCGGGTCTTATGATGCTTAATACCTGATCGTTTACCGAATAGTAGGCTCACCTGGCACCTGATACCTCTCTGATGCAACTGGCTAGTAAGGTAAAAATGAGGTATAAGTCGACAGAGGACAAATCACACGTCACTCATGTTGCGCGTATGACACTTTAAAAGTCTATTCACCTGAGCCTTATCACACATTGTACTTTGACTTCATTATGTATTAACAAAGGATCCGCTTGCTTTTCATATAAAATGGGTTTTTTATCTATTTATAATGTCCTGATTGAGTGACAACCTTCTTACTATATTTACTTACATATTATAATATCCGACGGCATCCTACCATACGGTAATACGTCTAGGGAATACTGTTGTATTTTTGAATAAAGATTTTGTGTCCTTTTCTTACATATAAATTCAAGTTTTCTAAGCCCGTCCTGCAAGACCCTGACGACAATTTCAAGTACATAATGTCCCATACACAGCACAGGCACGCACATAATGCAAGGTCTCTTGTTTCGCACGTCTCGACGCGCTCAAGCCGTGTGGTGAGTATATCGATTACAATGACGTCACGGCCGGGTCTTAATACTCGGGCATACCTCCCGGCGACGCTGACAAGGCCAGTAGGGTCAGTAGGGCCAATAGCAATATACAATCATAAAGTAGCAGTATATGTATGGTTGCATTTAGAATGAGGAGCTGTTGAAAGCTCAAACTTATTTCCTCTTTGTCTCATTCTTCCCTTCTCTTCCCCTTCGCCATCCTCTGGTTATCAATCGATAGCTTAATATATATTTGGCTTCCGTCCAGTTTAAGCAAACTTCTAGTAGAAAGACCACCATAGGCACTTACGGAAATATATCTATCTCTGTTTTACGTTCTTTTGTTTAGTAATTTAGTGAAATTACTGGGCAACGGAGCACTAGCTACAGTATCCTTCAAACCAAAACACAGTATGCTGTTTTATGGTAGAATTGACACTTTGGTACCTACCTACCCGGTTTCTTGGAATATAAAAATATAAAAGTAAAAAATTAAAGGCCTACTACCAGTAAGATCATAAAAATCCAATAATACTTATCTATTTCTACAGTAACGAAAGACCATATTCGTTATATTGAAAATCTGAAGTACCGTACTTGAAATCTCGTTCGAAATCTATCAAACTTTATATCCAGTCAGAGTATTGTTAACAACAAAAGCAATATAAAGAACATTATGCCTGTCGTCTCGAACTTACATATAAGAATTCTTCCGTACTTTTATACAGCCTATGTATGTTCAAACATACGCAGAATTATTAATATTACTTTGCTACATTGATGAAAATTGTATTGTTAGGGAAGACTAGTCAAGTGGTGAACCACGCACAGTGAAAACTAAAGGGTTGTGCAACTTGTTTCTTCAAAATCATTATCGTTAAAAGTTCTTTTAATTTACCCGTAACTCTAGTAACGGAGTCGGCTCCATTGAACTTTTTTTTTTTATCAGAGGGGCAAACGAGCAGGAGGCTTCACCTGATGTTAAGTGATCACCGCCGCCCATGAACAACTGCAACACCGGAGGGTATGCAGGTGGGTTGCCGACCCTTAAGAAAGGAATAGGCTACTCTTGAAGGTTCCCAAGTGGTATCGGTTCGGAAAGACCGCCGGCGGAAGCTGATACCACAGAGTGGTTCGGCGTGGGAGAAAATGCCTTTAAAAAGAACTATTAAGGCTTCAAATTTTAAAATCAATACTAAGCTAACTTATACATAAATAAAAACAAAATAAACGCTGCACACTCAACGGCCCCCATTAGGATAGTGATATCCTGTGTCGAGGGTCTGGAAACACATACAAAGACAAGGACAACTACACCTAGACTGAAAAATATGGTGGCATGGTCAATACAAACATATATGCTCCGAGCGGGAATCGCAACCGCGACTTGTGGCCTTTAAGGCAGACCGTTGCAACAAATAAAAAACAACTTAATAAGATAAACATACAAAGCTTTGCCTAATAGCGTCCAAAGAATTAATCGTTTCCATCCGTATAATAAATCGTCGTCAGAAAAAGAAGTTAAGCTCTTAAATACGTGCAAGATAAATTGCTCTCGAGCTTAAAGCTCAACTTAAACGATTACTCTCGATAAAAAACTATTTAAAGCTTAAACTGCACAACTTAACCCATTACTGGCTGTACTAAGTTCGCTATCGGAAAAGCATTAGAAAAACTCTCTAATAAGATTAAAATATAAGAGAAAAATATTTGCACAAACTTAAAAATAATTTAGGCATAGGTTAATTATATACTATGGGCAGGACTTTTTATACATACAAAATGTTAGACTCGCTGGTGCTCCTTTGTAAATTGATCACCAATGCCACGGGACGAAGTTGGTCTGATTTCTCTAGCAGTAGAGTCATGCTGCTCCTAGTACAAAAAGCCGGCTCGACCGGGAAGTAATACCCTCTCACAGAAAATAGGCGTAAAGTAACAAAGTACTGTTCCGTTTCGTGTGATGATTAAGAGCGCCGGAGGCCCAATCTCCTACTCCCTTTGGTCCCTTCTTTTTTTTCCTTCCAATCCCTTTATTTGGCAACATGCATGTAATACTTCAAGTATCGCGTGTTTTCATAGGTTGAGGTGACTGCTTACCATCAGCAGACCGTATGCTTGAATGATTGATTGCCAACCGTCATGAAATAAAAACATAATATATATAAGGTGTTTCACTTTTAAATGCGGTAACTTTGCGGGAAGCTTCTATAAGTGTAACAGATCAAATTCTAATTACGATATATGATGTATCTTTTTGCTATATTTTAAAAAACTATTTTCATATCATCGCTCGAACTATGACTCTAGCTGAATAAAATCTATACTTCAAGCCGTGCGCTACGTCACATCACATATGACGTAGCACATAGCGCGTATAGCGGCATTGACCTGAGTCACCGACCGCGCGCCCGGTGTGTTGTGTTTATCACAAAGTACGTGGATACATTATGACAGTAGTGTAGTATCTTGTCTGTAGCTTGCATGTCGTTTAAACTATCCTTCGCCCTTTCAAAAGTTCTTGTTCCAGCATTATTCCCGGTATTTTTATGTACCCAGGGTCTGCTTATTACTCTTATCCGGATTTGACAGGTTACTAGTTTTTACACGGAGCGATTGCCATCTGACCTCCGCAACCCTAAGGGCGAACCAATAAGTCATTGGATAAGAGCAATTTACTTATCAAGAGTTAACGATTATTATCAGATGTTATTGATAATAACCGGGACCGACAGCTTAACGTGCTCTCCGAGGCACGGTGGGGATACCCACACGGACAAACGCCCAGACCGAGACAGAAATTTTAACAAACATCTGCCCGAGCGGGAATCGAACCCGCAACCGTCGAGACTAAAGGCAGACTCGCTACCCACAACGCCACAACGGTGTCATAATTAAAATTATAGACATAATTAAAGACAGTCTATCTTCTTCTTATCTTCTTGTCGATTGGTTAGTGGTCAACCTAGTGTCAGAGTTGTTCAGGTCGCCCGTAGGCCTCTGACTTGACTTAATCGACTGCTGTCTAATTGTCAACAGCCGGGACCGACTTTTTACGTGCCCTCCGAAGCACGGAGATGCTCAGTTGAAATACCACTATGCGATCACGCATCTAGTGACTGACCGCTCCCAAAGTTGCTTAACCTACCGATCGTTTACCGATCAGTGGGTGCACTCGGCTATGAGCGTCTCAAGACAGTCTATGAATTTACGTCATATTCTTAAAAAATCTTTACTCAAACTGCAATTGAATAAACAAGTTTTATTACTGTATAGTGTAAAACACATTTAAAATATATTTTTATCGTTTATTTTACGAGCGCAGGTTAAGTCATCGGTAATTTTTAATATTCAAATTTCAAATGAATATTTTAAAATCCTCAGACGAATATTCTGAGCGTATTCGTTATTTACGCTCGATTTCAGAAAAGATTTCTATAAAAGTTCGACACATATAATTTTAATATTCGAAATACGATGTTTCAATTCAATATGTTCTTGTAAATCTGAATATAGCCTTAATAGCTCAACGGTAGAAGGGTCGCCTTCGTTCCGTTAACGCGAAGGTTTCGGGTTCGTTTCTGACCCGCTTGGGCTATTGTCGCACCCACTCCTAGCGCAAGCTTCGAGCTTATTTGTAGCGGCAATAGAAATATTAGTAATGCCTTGAAAAAGCATTGCTATTATTCTTTAAAAAAAAAACCAATCACGTTTGTTGTATGGGAGCTCCCTTCAATAGTAATTTTATTCAGTTTTTTAGTATTTTTTGTTATAGCAGCGACAGAAATACATCATCTGCGGAAATTTCAACTGGTTGTCACAGTTCATGAGACACAGCCTGGTGACAGACGGTTGGGCAGCAGAGTTTTAGTAATAGGGTTTCGTTTAACCCTTACCCTTAGTAGCCCTTAAAATACGTGTTTTACATGAAACCATTACCAATTCTATATTATTGATCATCATTCATCGTACTTGATGAAAGACATGATCGTAACAACTAATATTTTCCAAACTAATGCACAATATTTTCTTTTCAAGTATCGGTGGTCTCTTGTAAAATCCAATTTTCCGACGTAAAATATCATTTATTATATTTCATGTCACTCAAATTCTCAAACAAGTGACTTTGATAAATGTTTGAGAGTGAAAGTACCTCTTTTGTTATTGTTGCGACCGCCTGAACCTTTCTTCACTGGCTTAGTATTTCGGATTTATGATATTTCGTAATCCATGCACGTACACATATACATAAATTCCCCCGTCATACCCTAAAGGAGCGACTACACTTACGAGCCGAGCACCAGCTGGGTATGTATTCCCGTAGTGTGGACCTACTTACGAGCCTCGAACCACCACGCGCTCAGCGTTCGGCTCGTGCTCAACTGTGCTAACCAATTGTCGGTTTTTTTTAATAATCATAGAGTGCTTCAGTTACAGGCGCTTTTTTCGAGCCGAGCATCATGGTAACTTTACATCTTACTTTTAAGTATAAATGCCAAATTAACTTTGTCTTTCAGTCTGTGTGACATGCTTTTACAATTAAACCACTGAACCGTTTTTAATGAAATTTGTTACAGAGATAGACTAACACTTAGGGAAGGACATTTATAACAAAAAGGGTTCAATGCCTTGAAATAGGGGATGAAATATTGTGTGGAGGGCTACCTATATATTCCTTTATTGGATTGGTGCCGCATTCAAAATCAAAAATTCACGCGGCTGAAGCCGCGGTCACAAGCTAGTATTTAATAATCAATACACTAGTAGCAGCCATAATAGTTACATGATCCATGTTAGCTAGGAGTCGCGAATCCACTGCGGAATGCTATTTTCGAGACCAGTGATCGACGGAAGCTCATTCCACGTCCACACTTGATGTCGCATACAACGAGCAGCGCGGTTCCACCTGTGCTCGGCTCGTAAATGTAGACGCACCTTAAAAACTTTTATATTCGCTGCAATGAACATTTTGTGTCTTTCCTTCATGTTATATTAAACATACCCTTAACACTAGGTAGATAAGAGTCTGGACTGGATAGAACAATACATGGTAAAAAATGCGATAGTTTAAAAATTATACTATTTTGTATTATATGTGAAATATTATTATAACAGAATATTCATGAATTCATGAATATTTAATACAACCTAAACTGCATTCATTAGCAAATTATCGGATACATATTTGATAACATTAACGAGTTTGTACACATGATAAACCTTGATTAGTATTTAGTTTACATAACCGATGGTAATGTCACGGAATGAAATATAGAATAGAAGTGACATGTAAGAATTAATTTCTTACTCTCATCCTCCTCCATATATTAGTAAATTATTAATAGAAGCCTCAATATCTTAACGGTAGAAGGGCCGATTCCGCTCCTTTAACGCCTGAGTCGCGAGTTCGGTCCTGAGCACTTTGGACTGTTGTCGTACCCACGCCTTGCACAAGCTTCAAGCTTCTTCGGAAAAGCATAAGAATATTAGTAATGCATTAAAAGCATTGGTAATATTCTTCTTATCATTTGCCACACCTTGGCACTGTTGTCCCATGATGTCCCTTGTCAATTTTGCCACCCCATCGGAAAAGAAATAAACAACACGAAGTGAAGCTTTTCTGTAAACGCTTTCCGATAACGTTTTTTGTCGTCTCGCTCTCGTACGCCAAACCGAGATAAGGAGCTTCGTTATAAAAATAATATTTCATTCGTTCATATTAATGATGTAATACATGTTATTTTACGACCGATCGTAAAATTGTTGTGTTCATTCTCATGACTGTAACATAAATGTAAATAATTATGATATTTATTTATTTACATGTAAATAAAAATATAATACAAATGAAAAGAAAACTTTCCCTATTTTAAGAATATACGTAGTTAACGCGCTTAGGACTATGAGCTTCGGAGAGTTTACAAAGAAGAGTGTAAAAAGTTAAAAGCTATGTATAATTACGCTATAAGTATATTAAAACATTAAATCGGACATCGCGACAAAACTCTAAGTTCTATCCATACCACCTCGATGTCTGGAAATCCACAACAGAGCGATTTTCTTTCTCACAAGACATTTTCTTCCTCGCACAACCACTCTGTGGAACCAACTTCCGCCGGCGGTCTTTCCGAACCGATACGACTTGGGAACCTTCAAGAGAAGAGCCTATACTTTCCTTAAAGGTCGGCAACGCGCCTGTATGCCTTCTGGTGTTGCAGATGTTCATGGGCGGCGGTGATCACTTAACATCAGGTGAGCCTCCTGCCCGTTTGCCCTCTTACATAAAAAAAAAAAATTAAATAAAAACAGAAACTGTTTACACTCAAAAGTACCAATGTCAAACATATGTCTGCCATTTGAAATAAGGGAAAGGAATCTGGAGAAGAAGAAGAGGAGGGTTCGAATATTCACAGCACAACAAAAACTATTGCATCAAATGAATATTTTGTACTACGGTACTACTTCTCTACGAACCAGCCTAATTATGACGAAACAAATTCTGATTCTAAAACTTATGTAATTTTTTTTCGTCCAAGTAGAATAATAATTACTGTCGTTGATGCCATTTTTAAATTACTACCTATTCATTGTTTTCTATACTACGTATCTGTAGTGATTTATATAATATAAACGCGCACTGAACTGTAAATAATTGTAACTAACACACTAATTTTGTTAATTAATATTAAGATAAATTAGAACGTAATCATGTTTTAGATATTTTCGGCGAATAATATAAGCACTTTACGTCGCCCATATTATGCAAAAATATGGTTTTTTTTTGTGCTCGAACATAACTTTTCTCAATGGTGGATACCTGTTCAAATAGGGGTGGTCCCTCTTTACAAATAATAGCGGCCAGCTACCACCGTACGTACGTTGGTGAAAAATTTGTGAAAGGACTCCTTCCTGTCAGCCGCATTTCAAGGTCAACCAGTAAATAACTAAGGTATATTATGTAGGTATACATGACACCGTTGTGGCGTTGTGGGTAGCGAGTCTGCCTTTAGTCTCGACGGTTGCGGGTTCGATTCCCGCTCGGGCAGATGTTTGTTACAATTTCTGTCTCGGTCTGGGCGTTTGTTCGTGTGGGTCTCCCCACCGTGCCTCGGAGAGCACGATAAGCTGTCGGTCCCGGTTATTATCAATAAAATCTGATAATAGTCGATAAGTAAATTGCTCTTATCCAATGAGTTACTGGTTTGCCCTTAGGGTTGTGGAGGTCAGATGGCAATCGCTCCGTGTAAGTCAGATGGCAATCGCTCCGTGTAAAAACTAGTAACCTGTCAAATCCGGATAAGAGTAATAAGCAGACCCTGGGTACATAAAATACCGGGAATAATGCTATGATGAAGAAGACTATGTAGGTGGACAGGCCAAGTGAGGCAGTTTGCTTTCTGCAACAGTATTAACCAATTCCATTTTCCATTCTCTACATTCATTTACCACTAGTTACCAGGTTTCATTTGCCCCCCGGGTGGAATAAAATAAAACACAAACATGCGTTCAAATATACTAAAATAATTACACATACATACGATACTAAAATACGAATACTAAAATATGAGAGTTAGCCTTTATCAATGTATACAAAAGGCTTTGTCCTGAATGACTGACGGATCCACGCACAGCCTAAACCACTGATCGTAGAGACCTGAAACTTGCAGGGTTTGTTTTTTGTGTGACGTAGGCATCCGATAAGAAAGGATTTTCCGAATTCTACTTCTAAGGGGTTGAAAAAGGGGGGCAAAGTTTGTACTTTTATTGAAATCCATTCCATAACGGGGTTGAAAAGGGGTAAAAAGTTATTTTGCTTAGAAGCTTATATAGTGTTAAATAAATTTTTTTTTTTTCAGTATCAACGAGTAGCCTTGTATATTTCTTTTCTGATTTTTTTTCACAGGTGTTGTTTTCAAAACGTAAGCGAGCACAAAGAAACTCAACCCATAGGTCATCGTATAAGTGAAAAGGATTTTGTAGAAGCATGAAACTGTTTATTTCTGACTAAGACGTGTTTTAACATTTTCTGAAATTCCTCAACTGAAGAGGTGAAATGAAGGTTCAAAGTTTGTATTAAAATCGTTATTCATGCGGGCGAAGTCGCTGGCAGAAACTCGTCTATATATAAACAAAATTGTTAAACGAGTTTTTGTCACCAAATGATTACACAAGAATGAAATTCTATTTTCCTTTTCTCACTCATCGTAGCCTCGATATGTTTTGCGAAGGATAAAACCTAATTAATATTCTGAAACTGATTTAGTGCCACTAAGCCTTATCGTCTACCGTCTGCCAGCAATTTATTATGATAAATCCATGTTTGTTGTTTGTATGTAAATTACTATAAATGTGTAATATACTAGTTTCTGCTCGCTAAAAACTCTTTTAAGCGAAAATTTATTTTTATTTATTTATTTTCCATTTATGTTGATAATGGTACATTATTGTAACTATAATAAAACGTTTATATCTTCATAAGTGCCTTTTCACACGTGCCGGTTACCGGGTAGCCGGTGCCGGGTATCCGGTAGCGAAGTGTATTCGCATGTATGTCAGCTTCCAAACGTAGCGGTTTAATTTGTCCGGCAAGCGGTCGCCGGGTGCACGCCGGATTCACCAACCGACCTCACTGTGGTGTATGGTAGACGTAGCATGCTTTCATACGCACAGGCGGCCATACGCCCAGGTATAGCCACAGAGATCACGCGCATGTCGTTACAAAAAGACGCTACTGGATACAAAATCAGGTTGTGTGAAATCGAAATGATACACGGAAACCGGCACGTGTGAAAGGCAAATGAAAATATGAAAACCGACAGCCTCAACTGAACTTTCTAACAGAGAGTTCAGACAGATGAACTGTCTGTCAGAAAGCGTTTACCGTAGCCTATGCTTACAATAGTTCTAGTAGTTTAACCCGCTTATTGAGAGAAATTTTGTTTCGTAACGTAATATAATACCAGATAATTTAATAGTAAATAACGCAAATAGAGAGAAAATAGGACATTCTCACCTACGGATTATTGACAATCGCGGCAATCGCGGGTGGCTATGTTTTTTTATGTTAAAAGTTGGCAAACAAGCATACGGCCCACCTGATGGTAAGTTGGCGCCGTAGCCTATGAGCGCTTGCAACACCATTAGTAGGTGCCACTCACGCGTTGCCAACCTCGAGATATTAGTTCTTAAATCCCCTCTGCCCAGATCAAACCGGAACACAGTAATGCCTAACCTAGCCGGCCTCTTGCAACAAAAGACCTACCACCAGTGTGACTGATTGCACTATATGGCATAATCTCTGCTGTGACAGAGATTCCAATCCCAGCGGGCGATGGGGCGTCACGTCCCGACGCTGGGACTACTTTTGTCCTGTGTTGCGTGTACGATTTTTTGCCTACAATGAAAAGTTCGCTTTTAGTCCCAGGTACGAGGGATAAACCCCGACGCAGGATATGCTGTGGCCTCCATTGGGATAGTTATATAACTATTGAGTTAGGGGCCGTTGAGTGTGTAGCTTTTATTTATTATAATGTCCGTTTTATATGTATAAAACGGCCAGTCCATAGTATATACTTTATAAGTATATGATCCAAAATAGTCTTAAATATCATTACGAAAAAAAAAAAATTGTCATGCTTAAGAAATATCAGCTTAAAAATCATTAAAAGTCAAACAAATGCGTATTCAAATATTATCTTGCAAATCAAATAATATTTCAATGTTTGCAATAACGAAAGTGTAATATAAAACTCGTTATATCTCAAATCTGAACACAATCTCGTTACAAATGTATTAAACATTATATCCAACCGAAGGATCAAGAACAACAAAACTCATACAAAGATCATCCATTTCTGTGTATTCGAATTTTCGTTCGAATACGAGCTCTTCGATAAACGTTTTATAAATGCTATAATGTTTGTGTTCGATTAAGAGCAGTGCTATAAATATGTTATGCCTTTCTCTTAGTAAATTTTAATTCCTTGTCATATGATTCTGTTGTGAGTACTTGTGATGGAAACCCTCCTAAAAGGTGAGAGCGATTTTAATGACATTTTTGTGTAAATTTGAGTGGGTCTTTAAATGGCTTGAATTTGAAATTGCACTTTGATCTTATTTCAGTATTTTTTCCAGGGCAAGACATCCTCTTCGGCACAGTCAAAAATAAGTTCAAATTTAAAGCCTTAATAGCTCAAAGATAGAAGAGCCGATTCCGCTCCGTAAACGCGAGAATCGCGGGTTCAATCCTGACCCAATGGGCTATCGTCGTATCGACTCCTAGCGTAAGCTTCGAGCTCATTTGCAGAGGCAATAGTAGTGCCTTGAAAAATCATTGGTAATATTCAATAAAAAAAAAATTAATTGCCGCATTAAATCTCTTAAAACCATAACAGATACGAGTATAGAATGCGTCTAAATAAAAAAATTATTACAGTGATTTTTTTATCCGAAATAAAAAAAAATTTCTTTATTAGTAAAAAAAAACAAAATGTATCTTAAATCTATCTGACTATATAACTACGTAAAAATACAAATAGAAACTTAGGCAAGAATGTCTACCAATACCTAAACTAGGCCGAGCCTGTATCTTAGGTACTAGTCTTCCCATGACACAATTATAATTACAAACTTGATTTTTTTATCCGAAATAAACGCTAGCTTGTTTTACGACCACAGGTTATACCAACGCTATCTTACTTTTCAAATGTTCCAAATTTAGAATATCATAAAACGATATCGGATCAAATATTCGGAGCTCCCTCGATATTTTCATTTATTCGGATTCACAAAAGGTTTTAGCTTTTATATAACTCTTTTTTTCTATTCCTACAACCATCAATATAGGTACCTATAACTAGTGTGAGATTTATTGCCGGTTCGGATCAAGGATATTTATCCTTGTTTGACCGACGTGATAAACAACCTTAAATTAATCTAGGTGACATTACAACTTTGTACGGTAAAACGTTGTGATATAACCGTCATTTATTTATATAATTTAATCTTATTTTTTACTTTATTACGTCCATAATGGCGTGCTGGTAGCGAGCCTCGACGATTGCAGGTTTGATTCCCACTGGTACGTCGGTCTAGGCGTTTGCCCTTGTGGGTACCCCGCACCACGCCTCGGAGAGAACGTTAAGTTGTCGGCCTCGGTAACATCTGATAATAATTGTCGGCTCTTGACTGGTAATTTTAATCATATTTTTTTTTTTTATGTCACAAGTTGGCAAACAAGCATACGGCCCATCTGATGATAAGTGGTTATCGTAGCCTATGAGCGCTTGCAGCACCATTAGTAGGTACCACTCACGCGTTGCCAACCTCGGGATATTGGTTCTTAAATCTCCTCTGGCCAGTAATTTCACTAGCGTACAGTGCCCTTCAAACTAGAACACAGTAATGCCTAAGCACTACTATTTGGCGGCAGAATATTTGACACTGCGGTGGTACCTACCTAGCCGGCCTCTTGCAACAAAAGACCTACCACCAGTGTGACTGATTGCACTGGTGGAATAATCTCTGCTGTGACAGAGGTTATCCTAACACTAACACTATGCCGGGGGGTCTATCCAGTTAGTTGCGGAGTTCAGATGGCAATCGCTCTGTGTCAAACCTATTATTGTACTAGCTTTGTTACATGAGTGTTTTACTTAAAAGTTCGACGTTCGTGCGACGAAGAAACGAAACGCAAAAGCATGGATTCACTTCGATTTTATCTCCAATATCTTTAGTTAAGCTTTATGAAGCTGTACAGCGTTATTAATCATATCAAAGAGTAGCTTTAGAGCTATAAAAAGATCGCCCTTCGTGGTATAAATTAGGAGACAATAAAATAAACGTTCGGTCACAACATAAATTGATATTGACTTTATATGGCCGCTCTGAGATGAGACGAATATTATACATATTATTGACGGTATTTCATCATTTATTTTTCACGTATGATGGTCAACTGGATACATAGAAATAATTAATATTTAGAAATTTAAATTAGAAATTTATCTTAAACCAGATGCAACGAAAAAAACGACAGGTAAGAGACACAAATACAAAAATGTGTAGGAAGAATGAGACAGAAATATACATACTATTTTATATTATCGGTCTCTCCTCTTGCGCCATGCTTTAGTGAGCCAGAGCGAGAGAGCAAATGTCGGTGTGTATGTATATTGCACACTGCTTAATACTTCATTGTATTTGAGCATTTAACGTGTGTTAGTATAAGTAAAAAGTACGTGGGCTAATACTGATGTACACTGTATGCGGCTGCGTATTACAGCTTTTTAGTAAGAAGTCAGCGTGGTGTGTTATTATTTAACAGTATTTGTGAATATTTTTATATCTTGTTATATATACTCATCTCATTCTTTTGTCGATTTACTAAAGTTTCACGTCTATCGTGTGTGAATCGTACACATACCTTTTGTTTTTAAAATCTTATTATTGCCAGATTTAACGAGAGAATAATATTCCGCGCTCGTCGGTAAGCGATAAGACAGCTAAGCAGCTTAAGGCGCGGTTAGTCTATAGATGGGTGACGGCGTAGTGATAATTCAACTGAGCGTACGTGCTTCAGAGGGCACGTATAAGTCAAATCAGAAGCCTGATTTTAGACCATCATAAAATAATTTTATTTATTTTTTATGTAAGAAGGGCAAACGGCCAGGAGGCTGATGCTAAGCAATCACCGCCGCCCATGAATATCTCCAACAGAGGGCATGCAGATTAGTTGCCAACTATTTAGGTTTGTAGTGAATTTTGCGAACAAGGAAGGGAAAATAAAAGATGTTGCGCGTTTGAATTTTGAAACGTATCTATTTTAAATTTGAACGACTATTACAAAGCAGAATTATACTTTTTTTATAGACTATACAATAGAAAAATATACTAGTTAAACAGATTATTTAATTAATATGCGTTCCATTTGACGCTTGCGTGCTGTATGCGTGAACATGCCCCCGGCCTTGGAAGCTCCTACTTCCAATAGTAGAAGTTAATTGGTGCCCGTTGGGAAGGATACCGGTAGAGGGCAGATTTTGGAGAAAGCTCGTCGAATAACATTGCCTGTTGCCATGCGTATAGAAGCAACTCGTGAAACTCCGTCGGATCCAGGAAACGTAGCTACAATGCGTCCCATGCTCCATTTCAACGGAGGATTGTTGTCTTCTTTTATGAGGACAAGTGTGTCTTCTTTTAATGAGTCCCCAGCCTTGGTCCATTTAGTCCTGGCTTGCAACTCTGAAACATATTCTTTGGACCAGCGGTTCCAAAAGTTCTGTCGGACTTGTTCGATTTGTTTATAGCGAGTCAGTCGATATAGCGGTACTTGATTGTAGCTCTCGCAGGCAGGAGCAGTTAGTGGACGGCCAACCAGGAAATGTGCAGGTGTGAGCGGACTGTAGTCATTAGGATCAGTGGACATGGGAGTAAGGGGACGGGAGTTTAGGATAGCTTCTACTTGTGCTAATACCGTACTAAACTCCTCGAAAGTAAAATGTGAGTTACCCATTACACGCCTTAGGTGACGTTTACATGATTTCACCCCAGCTTCCCATAGACCACCAAAATGAGGAGAATATGGAGGAATAAAATTAAACTTTATGTTATTCGTTATAGCAAATTCTTTAATATTTTCTGCGCATGTGTTTAAAAATTTACTAAATTCGGTCATTAAGCCAGTGAAGTTTCTCCCATTATCAGAAAATATTTCTGATGGCTTGCCGCGACGAGAGATGAATCGTTTTAAGTGCTAGCAAATACGCGTCAGTCGATAAATCACCTACTAACTCGAGATGAATAGCTCGAGTTACGAAACAAACGAACAAGCAAACGTAGGCTTTAATTAGTTTGGCACCCCTACCTTTCCGATTCAGTATGAACACTGGCCCGAAATAGTCAACACCACTAACTGAGAAAGGAAAGGTCGGAGATAAACGTTTGGCTGGTAGGTTTCCCATTATCGGCGTTAAAGTTTTCCCGCGTAGACGAGTACAAACCACGCAGTCATGAACAACCTTTTTAGCGAGGTTTCTACCACCGATAGGCCACCATGTCTCTCGAATGTGGAAAAGTAGTTGCTGTGGTGCGGCATGCATTAGTCGCTTGTGTTCGTACTTAAACAACAAATACGTAAATTGATGTTTTGATGACAAAAGAATAGGGTGTTTTTTGTTGTAATCGAATTCGGTAACATTGCTCAAGCGCCCACCCACTCTCATTATTTTTTGTTGGTCCATAAAAATATTTAGCTTGGTTAAATTGCTATTTTGTGCTATAGGCTTGTTGTTAAATAGTGTGAGATATTCAGAAAATGATTCTCGCTGCGATATTATAGCTAAAGTGTTCAGTGCATCTACCAGTTCATCCACACTCAACGCGCCAACCCGTTTTATAATATTAGATTTTGCGACCATTATATAAAAACCGTCTGATATATGCTGCGGAACGTTGCATGCGATTGAACTGAGAGAATCTCTCAAACGGAAACAAAAATTGAGAATTAGCCTCCGTCGATGAACATTGCTGTGCATGTAGACTTCTCACTTCAGGTAAGTCAGAGTCCGTAGGAGTAATTGTATGTACGTTATCACTGGACATAAATTTTGGATCATGAAGAAAATGTGGGCCTTCCCACCATAAATTTAAATTTTTAAGTGACGCTAGTTCCATGCCTCTAGAAACCAAATCGGCTGGATTATCTTGGGTTACCACATGTCTCCATGAATAATCGCGCGTTAAATCCTGTACTTCAACTACTCGATTCTGAACGAACGTTTTTAATTGAGAAGGCGCCATACGTAACCACCCTAGCACGATTGTCGAATCGGTCCACAGTACAATATCATCAAAATGACAACGGAGTGAATCGGTAATTTTGTTACATAGTCTCGCTCCTGTTAAAGCACCGCAAAGTTCCAATCTAGGGATAGTCAAAGGTTTTAAGGGAGCTACTTTTCCCTTCGCGCATAATAACCTAACCATCACCTTACCTTGTTGCTCAAATGTGCGTATATATGCACATGCACCGTAGGCCTTCTGGGAAGCATCAGTGAAGATATGCAGTTCTGAGCGGATAGGGTCCCTAGAAAATGTATGCCGCGGAATGCGTAAACAGCTGAGCTCATTTAAACTATGTAAAAACTTGTTAAAGTCTGTGATTATTTTATCAGGCAATTGTGTGTCCCAGTCAACCTTTAATAACCACAATTGTTGTAATAACATTTTAACTATAATTATTGTAGGACTTAGTAAGCCTAAAGGATCAAAAATTTGAGACACCGTGGACAAAATAACTCGTTTTGTTATTATTTTATCATTAACTTGAATCTTACTTTGATAATTGAGTTGATCAGTTTGACTAAGCCAACTCAACCCAAGAGTTTTTGATTGTGTTTGTTCTCCTAGCGATAAATTTTTAAACTCCTGTGTGAATGGTAAATAATCATGTTGAAAATTAAATATCCACTTATGCAGCACAAAGCATCCTGTAGATAGAACGTTTGCCGTTTTCCTACATAAGTTCAACAAATAATTTTTATCATTAGAACCGGTTAACATATCATCAACGTAAAAATCATTCATTATAACTCGCGCGACGTGTGAGTCATTGCACTCCATAGCCAACTGCCGTAAACACCTTACACTAAGGAAAGGCGCCGATGCCGTCCCGTAGGTCACAGTATTCAGCCTATAGATCTCGAGCGGAGCAGACGGGTCGCTACGCCAAAGAATTAATTGTAGGTCACGTTGGTTTTCCGTTATTAAAACTTGCCTATACATCTTTTCGATATCCGCACAGGCTATGTAGGTGTGTTCACGAAAACGTAGTAAAATAGATAGTAGGTCCCCTTGAATAGGGGGCCCGACCATCTGCAAATCATTTAATGACTTATCCGTTGACGACTTTGCACTGGCATCAAAAACCACACGTAATTTTGTTGTACTACTATTCTCAGTGAAAACACAAAAATGCGGCATGAAATAGTGTAAATTATTATTATAGCTATCTACACGCTCCATATGACCTAGTTTTATGTATTCATTTATAAAATCTGTATATAACTTTTTACATTGCGGTGAACTAGAAAGGCGTTTTTCAAGCGTAATAAAACGTTTATAAGCTTGAGTGTACGTTTCGCCTAATAATGTTGTCGATTCTCGAAATGGAATCGAAACAATAAATCGCCCGCAATGGTCGCGCTTTGTATTTTTAACGAAATCAGCCTCGCACGCCCTCTCGGTGGCAGACAAACAATTATCATTGGTTGAAATCTCTTCGAGCTCCCAAAACCTCCGTAGCTGGGAATCAATTGGTTGAGAGTAATTACAATACACAGTGTTATTAAAACATGCTGATGTGTTTACGGGACCCGAGATAATCCAACCCAATTTCGTATTCTGTAGGAACGGACCGCTTTGAAGTCGCATTTTACCTTCACACAATAAATCCCAAAAATGATCTGCACCAATTAAAATATCTATTGTTTTGTTTTCGAAATACGCGGGATCGGCTAGCGTTATGTGATTCGGAATTAGAATTGTATTTGACTGTACAGGTATTGAAGGAATCGTTGGCGTTATCTGCGGCAACACTAGACAATTTATATAAGTGGCGTAATCTCCGTTCAATGAACGAATGTTAATTTTACAAGTTTGAAAACTTTGTGATATCGAATTCCCTATTCCTTGTATTTTTTGTGTGGACTGTATCAATGGCGTATTAATTCGATCGCAAATAGATTTGCGTATGAAGCAACATTGGCTTCCACTGTCTAATAAGACGCGACATATAATTGTTTTACCCCGATCATCTGTTATGTTGACTAGCGCGGTCGATAACAAAACAGGTATTATAACCGATGATTGTGCGCATTGTACATCTTTATTATTTACCTGCGATGAACAGCTGTAAAACGGTACGTGTTGATTCGATTCACTCACACAGCCGCCTTGCGCGGGCGCTTGCGGGAGCGATACTTGACCTTCAGTCGGCCTATGATCGCGATGGATAATAGTGTTATGTTTGCAATTGCATTTCCTGCATGTTCCGAACCTGCAGGAACCCGCGACGTGTCCGGGACGCAAACAGTTTTCGCATAGTTTTTGTTTAGTAACGAAATTAATCTTATTATCTACAGTTAAATCTAGAAATTGCTGACAAGAATATAATTGGTGATTTGAATTGCAATACGGACATATTGTTTTTATGAACTTATTGAACTTTGAAGTGGACAAGTTACAGTGAACCTTAGGACTGATAGATTGTGTTTTAGGGACTTTTTTGAAATCATAAATTTGTTTGTTGTGCGAAACTTGTAACATTTCTAACATATCAGCCCTTGATTTTAAAAATTGTAATAAATCATTAACTTGAATTTGTGTTTTGCTGTTTTGTTCGTTTTCAATTAATAATAAATTACTTCTGAACTTTTCCCACTCGCGTTCCGTAGTATCATCAAGCTTCGAAACTATCATGTAGATCACCAGGGTATCCCAGTGCTCGACGGGTTCACCTAATAACTTGAGTGACCGTAGGTTCTTGAGAATATTGACGATTAATTTACGTAATAACACAGGAGATTCTTTCGTTAAATTCTGAATATTAAATAGTGCCTTAACGTGATTGTGTATAAGTAGTCTACTATTATTGTACCTATTCATCAACAACTCCCAAGCAACAAAGTAATTATCAGAGGTAAATTCTATTGAATTAATAACTAATTCGGCGGAACCTTTTAATGATGATTTTAAATAATGGAATTTCTGAATATTGCTTAAATTTTTTGAAATATGTACGAGAGACATGTAGGTATTTTTAAACTCGAGCCATTGTTCATATGAACCGTCAAAGGTTGGTAGATTAATTGTAGGTAACCTAACCGACTGACTCGCATTACCCAGGTCGTCTAGATTATTACTACAATTTGATGGTATAGAATCATTATCTAGCATGCAGTTGGCTTGAGCTAAAATAGCGTAGTACTTATTTTCGAAACATTCTCTCTCGTCCAGCTGTTCGTCCATTTGTGACTCAGGGAGATACCCATCTAGCTTAATTTGAATTTGATTAAATTCGGACAATAAATTTGATGCACCCTGAACGCGTAGGCTCAATTCCGTTCGCTTAGTACGGTCCAAGGTTTGATTTTCTAAGGAAGTAACGTAAGCAGACAGTTTACTTATTCTACCTTTTAGAGTTCCCCTTTGTCTAATTAAACCCTTTACTATTTGAGCAGTTGGATCTTGCGCTGGAGATCCATGTAGCTTTAGTTCACTCTTAGACATATTGATGGTTTATAAGAAGCTAAGGCCTTAGTATTGCGCACAAATTTAATTTTGAATATGTAACGGTCGAACTGAATTTCAAAAATTATTAAAGCACGGTATTAGCACTAGTTATGTAGATATAGGGATGTAATAGTAGGGAATATAAAGGAATACCTGGCTGGCACGACTCACAGGATGAAGCTGCGATGACCCGAAGTTGAGATTGCAGACTTTTCGTAGTGGCGCTGTCTCAGTGGATGAATTGGCGATAATGCTGCTGGATCGTCGATTAATTCAAATCTTTTTTGTTTTCCTTGCGTGATTTGGCTCGAAGATGACCAATATTTAGGTTTGTAGTGAATTTTGCGAACAAGGAAGGGAAAATAAAAGATGTTGCGCGTTTGAATTTTGAAACGTATCTATTTTAAATTTGAACGACTATTACAAAGCAGAATTATACTTTTTTTATAGACTATACAATAGAAAAATATACTAGTTAAACAGATTATTTAATTAATATGCGTTCCATTTGACGCTTGCGTGCTGTATGCGTGAACACCAACCCTTAAGGAAAGAATAGGCTCCTCTCTTATATATAACTATATTAATTACATCTATCTATATATAATTATATTGACCACGACCCTCTAAAGATAAATAATAATAAATTTAGTATTACTGAAGATATTTATATAGCAACTATTAATTGTCGATCATTAAGAACTCATGAGAAACAGCAGGAACTAGAATTAGCGTTAAAGGAAATTAAATGGGATATAATAGGAATTAGTGAAATGAGAAGACTTGGAGAAAGTATACATGATTATGGCGATTACATATTACACTATATAGGAGAGACACCTGGGCTTTATGGAGTTGGATTCATGATTAAAAGAAAACTGGTTAACAACATCGAAGAGCTTCGAGGAATCTCAGAACGTATTGCAATCCTCAACATAAAATTACCAGTGTGTGGTAAAAATGAAGAAAAATGGTCTATCATTCAGGCATACTCACCAACTGAATCAGCCAAAAAGGAAGATATTGCGAAAATTTAAGAATTCTATGAACATCTACGATCCACTATAGAAGATAGTCATAAAAATATAATTGTACTGGGCGATTTTAATGGTCAAATTGGTACACGAAATATAGGTGAAGAATATGCTATAGGAAACCATGGATTTGGCACTAGGAGTAAGAACGGTTCGCGACTAGTCAATTTTGCTATAGAAAATAAACTAAGTATCTTAAATAGTTTTTACAAGAAGAAACCAACGAATAAATGGACATGGACTTCTCCTAGTGGGCAATATAAAAACGAAATAGACTTTATTATGTCTAACAATGTAAATGTTTTCAAAGATGTGACCATTGTAAATAATTTGAATTTCAATACAGATCATAGAATGGTTCGAGCAACACTGTCGGGAAAACGCCATAAGAAAGCAAGAAAATTTCAAAATAAATTTAAAGCTATTGACTACACTGGTGATAATGATTTATTACTTAAGAACTTGGAAACTTCAGTAAACTGTCAAGAAAAAGGATATAATACATCAGTCCAAGAAAAATATGCTAAATTTATTAAGCAACTAATAACGGAAACTAGGAAAATAAATACTAATACTAAAAAAGAAGTATCTTCTAAAATCAAACAAATGTTACAAGAACGCAAAGAACTCTTGCAACAAAGAAAAAATAATTCAAATCGCCAGAAGGTAGCAGAACTTAGTAAAAATATCAGTGAACAACTTAAAAAGAGAGGAAAACAAAAAGGTTAGCTACATTAAAAAATATATACAAAAACAGGAGGAATAAAAAAGGCGTTAAAAGAACTTAATTACAAAAAAGATTGGATACCAAATATAAAAAAGTCAGATAGTAAAAGTACAGCTAAAAGACCTGAGATAATAAAAATAGCTACTGAATATTACCGAAATCTATATCGAAGTGATAATTTAGAGAAAATACAATCTAGCAACACTAAATTACCAGCAAATAATAAAGAAGAAATACCAGAGATTTTAAAAGAAGAAACAATGAAAGCAATAAACACACAAAAACTAGATAGAGCACCTGGATCAGATCTTATCACAAATGAATTACTTAAAATCTCATTACCAGTAGTCGCCCCTAAACTAACACACATTTTCAATGAAATTTTAGATACAGAAAATATACCTGAGGATTGGACTAAATCAACTATCATATTGTTGCATAAAAAAGGAGATAAAGGAGACATTGGAAACTACAGACCAATTAGCTTAATGTCTAACATTTACAAGGTGTTTTCAAAAATAATACTACAGAGAATTACTAATAGCCTTGAAGAAAACCAACCTAAAGAACAAGCTGGATTCCGTAGAAATTTTTCCACTATAGATCACATCCATGTCCTAAGACAAATTCTACAAAAATATAAGGAATATAATAAAGTATACTATTTAGGTTTTGTCGACTACAACAAAGCGTTTGATACGTTAGAACATGAATATATATGGAAAGCGTTAGAAATCCAAGGAGTAGAGACAAAATACATTCGCATTCTTAAAAGTATATATTCAAAAAGCAAAGCACAAGTAAAACTAGAAACTACGGGAGAAGAATTTCCTATCGAAAGGGGCGTTCGCCAAGGGGATCCTATTTCGCCCAAATTATTTTCAGCAGTCCTGGAGATGATATTCAAGAATCTGGAATGGACTAACAATGGGATAAATATAAACGGTGAAAATCTTAATCATCTACGCTTTGCAGACGATTTGATTTTGTTTTCAGACTGCCCTAAATCCCTCCAACAGATGTTACAGCAACTATCAGATGAAAGCGCTAAAGCAGGTCTGTCAATAAACCTAAACAAAACCAAAATAATGACCAATTCTGAACAAAAAGCCATAAAAGTAAATAATGAGCAAATTGAATATGTCCAAGAATATATTTACCTAGGTCAGTTGATATCTACAGAAGATAGTATGCATAAAGAAATAGTAAGAAGAATAAATAATACTTGGAAACGGTACTGGTCACTTAGTGAAATTATGAAGTGCAAAGACATGCCTATGAAAGAAAAAAGGAAAATATTTAATACTTGCATCCTACCATGTTTAACATATGGCTGCCAAACATGGGCGCTAACAGAACAAATGTCGACGAAAATTAAAGTATGCCAGAATGGAATAGAAAGAAGTACAATAGGAGTCAATAAAAGGGACAGAGTTAGATTGCAAGAAATAAAAACTAAAACAAAATTTAACGATGCATATACACTATATAAGGAAATAAAATGGCGATGGACAGGACATATGTTGAGAGAGCATGAAGAAAAGTGGACTAAATTAGTAACGGAATGGTACCCAAGAGACGGCAAAAGAAGCAGAGGCAGACAGTTCAAGAGATGGGAGGATGACATAAAAAGATAGCTGGCCCATTGTGGACCCGTATTGCAAAAGACAGAACTAAATGGAAGTCTTTAGAGGAGGCCTTTGTCGGAAGACAAGCTGTTACAGAATAATCCGTTGACCGATTGTAGAGTTTTTTAATTATAAATTAGATTTAGTTTAGAGATAAGATGATTTATTTAAGCATATTGTAAAAATTTATATATTGAACAGCAATAAAGGCTTATATTATTATTATTATTATTATTATTATATATAATTATATTATCAACACGTCGAAAAAGGGAAAAATAACTATAAATATTGTCATCACAGTTTCACATCACATCAATGTTTTGTCCAAGGAATCAATTTTTCACGGCCGGGTCTTAGTCCTCGGCTTCTACACACGGTGATGTTAAGGCCAGTCTAGTATCAATACATATTCGGAAAAAAGGAAGTATTTTAAGAACAACAGCTATAATAAGAATAAAAGGAATGGCATATTATAACACCTGAGATTTCTCTTTCGGAAAAATCGTGTACATTCGTCACGCAATTAAGACTTGGCATGTGACACAAAAAAACTCTTTACAAGTTTTTTGTGCTATTCGCTTTTAGGGCGGATACAGACGAGCGTTGCGTCTATAGCCGAGTGCGGTCACTGTTCGGTAAACGATCGTTGGCTTAAGCAACTTTAGGCGCGGTCAGTCACCAGATAGATCAGGTGATCGCATATTGGTATTTCAACTGAGCATCTCCGTGCTTCGGAGGCCACGTAAAATTATCAATTCGACAATAGTCGAATAGTCAAGTCATATAGACCATACGGACGTCCTGAACAACTCTGACACTAGGTTGGCCACTAACCACTTGATAAGAAGAAGAAGACAGATGAGCTTTTTTTTCCGAGTGTATACTGTCGTTTCGGCTCTTAGACGAGCTCTTTAAAAAGCAAAATGCGCATACACAGTCTTATTTGATTTGCGCTTCTAAAAACGAGCTTCTAGGGTCGTATGAAACGCTGTTTTGGAATCGCCCTACTAACACTAAGCCGGGGGGTCTACCATGAACTTTAGTAACAATTCTATTGCGATACAATTAAATTCAATTAGTAAAACGATTCAGATTTTATATGGTTTCATGACATATGTATAAACATATATCATGGTATGAAATCATGATGAAGGTCAGTTTAGGTCGTCATTTTATAAAAATCCCCGTCCTCCATTAGGATAGTGATATCCTGATCCTATCCCGGAAACATACACAAGGACAACACGCCCAGATCGGAACACATGTCTGTATAGACAATACAAACATATGCTCCGAGCGGAGTGGAGCGAATCGAACTCGCGACCTGTAGCGCTTAAGGCAGGATCGCTACCTTTGCGCCACAATGTCATTTTATTTTTGAATGACAGAATTCTTGATATACCCTTAGGCTCCCAGGGGACAAATCACAACCTAAATTGAATTGAATTGTTTCGCAATAGAATTGCTACTAAAAGCTCATGGTAGACCCTCTGATCGTATCCCGTCTACCAGTGATTTATCAAGACAAAATTAGGTTCATAGATTGATTATTATCGGGTTATTATTGTGATGGTCTGACGTTTATGATAGGGTGGTATTTTCTTGACTGATTTATTGTTTTATGATTATATATGAGATGAAATGATGAGTTTCAGGAATTTTCAGGTATTTTAAGAGCATTTGGCGTGTATACAAATATTTCGTAACATATTTTCAAGATTTATATGCTTAAGGAATGTTTGAAATAGGTTAGAATTCATAGATATTGTTATTGTTAGCCTTTGAGAATTTTCCATAAAATATATAGAATTTATAGACATTTCCTTACGCGAACTCTCTGGTTGTTGAATGAACTCCCTGCCGAGGTTTTCCCATAACGCTACATTATGGGGTTAGTCAACAGAAGGTTGAAAAAAGTTTTTAAGGGTCGGCAACACATATGTGATACCTCTGGGGTTGCAAGCGGTCATAGGCTGTGGTGACCGCTTACCAGCAGGCGGGCCGTACGCTTGTTTTCTATCAACGTGGTATAAAAAAAAATTAAAGGAGAACAAAAAAACCGGCCAAGTGCGAGTCCGACTCGGGCACAAAGGTTTCCGTTCCGTAAGGTTGTATGGGGGTTGATGGTTGCCCCTTTAATGTCTGTTTAACTTAAATTTTATTATTTCTGTGTATATTTCAAACGTATATCTGTTGCTCTTACAATATCGAGAACAAACAAGCAAAACAATCACGTTTTTTTTTTTTTTTTTATGTAAGAGGGAGCAAACGGGCAGGAGGCTCACCTGATGTTAAGTGACCACCGCCGCCCATGAACATCTGCAACACCAGAAGGCATGCAGGCGCGTTGCCGACCTTTAAGGAAAGAATAGGCTCTTCTCTTGAAGGTTCCCAAGTCGTATCGTTATTTACTATCGTATTAAGTACGTTTATTGTATGTTATAGCGGCGACTGAATTACATTATCTGTGAAAATTTCAACTGTCTAACTATCATGGTTCATGAGATACAACCTGTTGACAGACGTGTCGACAACGTACCTAGTAATAGTCCGTTTTTACCCTTTGGGTACGAAACCCCAATAATAAGTGAAAAGTAGCATGAAAAACCAACAAAATAACATTTTTGCTGTTAAAATAGAATTGTAAATAAGAAATGCGTGCTTTTGTTTAACAATCCGCGAATTCATTAATATTCATTTCCTGAAAATTAAGTTTACTTTTGTCGCGTAGCGCGCACATATTAATTCTTGTTTGCTCGGCATTTTACAAACATTTTGTTTCGTTACTGTGAATACTAAAACTACCTTATTTGTAGACAAAAAACAAAAACTTATCAAAAAAAGATATCACAATATGGTAAAATTCTGGTTCTACTTATTACTCTTATCCGGATTTGACTGGTTACTAGTTTTTGCACAGAGCATACGGCCCACCTGATGGTAAGCGGTTGCCACTCTCGCGTTGCAACCTCGAGATATTGATTCTTATATCTCCTTTGGCCAGTAACTTCACTAGCCTACATTGTCCTTGAAACCAAAACACAGTACTGCCAAAGACACTATTCCTTTGCGGAAGGCCTTTTTTTTTATGTCAGAAGTTGGCAAACAAGCATACGGCCCACCTGATGGTAAGTGGCTGCCGCAGCCTATGAGCGCTTGCAGCACCATTAGAAGGTGCCACTCACGCGTTGCCAACCTCGAGATATTAGTTCTTAAATCTCGTTCGCCCAGTAATTTCTCTAGCGTACAATGCCCTTCAAACCGGAACACAGAAATGCCTAAACACTACTATTTGGCGGCAGAATATTGGACACTGCGGTGGTACCTACCTAGCCGGCCTCTTGCAGCAAAAGACCTACCACCAGTGTGACTGATTGCACATGTGAAATAATCTTTGCTGTAACAGAGATTATGCCAACAGCGGGCGATAGGGTCGTCACGTCCCGACGCCAGTGATAATAGTAATAGAGCCATGCTTTTCCAAGTACAAAACGGGCTGTCTCGATCGAGCAAGTACTACCGAAATCGGCGTAAAATAACACAGTACTCTGTACCCTTCCTATTTTCGCTTCTCATCCCTATCCTCCTCTCACATTTACAAGTATCGCAACCATTTATAGGTTGCGGGGTCTATAATCAGGCGGACCGTATGCTTGTTTGCCAACCGTCATGAAATAAAAAAATAAAGATAGAACATGATTGATCATTAACATATATTCACAAAAGATAGTAAAGGGTACTATTGTTTGGGATAAAAGACATTCTGGCGTCAATCTTTTAGCAAGAAGAATAAATCCATCACTAACTAGTCATAAAAGTCTATGAAACTCATCGTCCCGACGAGATATTTTAAACATTCATTGAAAAACATCAAATTCGTACAAGCTATAAAGTTTACCGAGAAATGTATGGAGTCGGAAAACTATTTGATAACGGCCATGTGTTAATTTTATTTCTTTTTTCATTTAAATATGTGGTTATTTATAGTGATTTTAATTGCTGGACTGGTAATGAAAATGGTAACACGTCAGTGGTTATATTTATATATCAACCAACTGCGCCCACGGCTCTGCTCGGGTTTTGTACTTTACTGCAAGGAACCCTGATTATTGTCCTAAAATAAATGTTGTTTAAGTTACTCCGTATAACATTAGCTATCTACCAGTGAATGTCCCGTTCAAATCGGTCGGTAGCCGATTCATATGCATTTAGTGAAAAGCTATGTTGGATTTACAAACAGATACTTCAATTTTATTTATTTGTATATATTGTTACGGGCTGGGGTTCGGTGATTTGGAAACAAACACCTGATGGCTCTAAATAAGACTTTATTGACGTCTAGATTACACACAGAACTTCACAAATCACAGGGCCAAATCGCAGGTCAATCACAGTCCAAAAAGAATAGCCGAGGTCACTAGTTATCGCACTTGTTCACTGGTATCACTTGTAGTTTCTTCGCTTGTTGCTCAGAACTGAATGACCCAGTCGACACGGCGGGCCGCTTATATAACGCGGAACACGGGATCGAGAAAGTTCACACGTTTCGTGTAGATTGAAATTTTAATACGTTGAAAATATCATAGCCCAGTGCGCGTACTTATCAGTAAGCGAGCGGTGGGTTAAACAGCTGTAGGCGCGGTCGGACAATGGATGGGTAACCGCATACTGGTATTTCAACTGAGCATCTCCGTGCTTCAGAGGGCATGTAAAAAGTCGGTCCCGGCTGTTATTAATTTTACAATAGTCGAAACGTCAAGTCAGAGGTCTATCTGAGCGACCTAAACCACTCTGACACTAGGTTGCCCACTATCCACTCAATAAGAAGAAGACTTTTAATGCGTTTGTGTTTTTTTTGTTATCTCATTTTTTATATTATATAGTTTCTGCCCATTGCTTCACTCGTGCTTAAAATGATTTGCAACAACTTTAATGCTATCTAGAAATAATTAGTTCCTAGCCTTTTGTCGCAATAAAAATTACCTATATCCTTTTCCAAGGCACATGGGTTTTTTGCTATTATTTTATTAATCATAAAGTATTATTTTATTATATTTCAATGTCTTTTATTTTATCAGATTTTATTTTATTTGGATACTTCTGATTTGTGAAATTATTTCTAAATATAGTTTGTAATTTCTCATTTTAACCGGTTAAATATCTGTTTCCTAATTGTTCTGTATTTTACCTTTTGTGAAATAATAAATACAACTATTGGGATAACCTCTTTCACAGCAGAGATTATTCCACCAGTGCAATCAGTCACACTGGTGGTAGGTCTCTTGTTGCAAGAGGCCGGCTAGGTAGGTACCACCGCAGTGTCAAATATTCTGCCGCCAAATAGTAGTGCTTAGGCACTCCTGTGTTCCGGTTTGAAGGGCACTGTACGCTAGTGAAATAAATTACTGGGCGGACGAGATTTAAGAACTAATATCTCGAGGTTGGCAACGCGTGAGTGGCACCTACTAATGGTGCTGCAAGCACTCATGGGCTACGGCAACCACTTACCATCAGGCGGGCCGTTTGCTTGATTGCCAACTTCTAACATACAAAAAAAAACTAGATTTTATTGTATTTCACATTGTAAGAACTATTTCAATTCAAGAAAAAAGAATTTTATTACAGATTTTATAGTAGTTTTCTTTATAAAATATCTACAAAGAATTTACAAAGTTAAGGCTTTATTTGCTCACAGTTCTAACGAACCTATTCAAGACTCCAGCGAGGAGTGTGAAAAATTTGACACCGTATAAAATACGAAAAGGTCACGCGGATATGCGACTTCTAGTACCTTATCATTAAGTTTTCTACGTGTCTGTATAAATTGTAAATAAATTTGGTTTCCTCAGTATTCATTTTGAATCAAACAAAACTAATAGCCTTGAGCATTTATCAATTTCAACCATCATTTCTGTAGATTTAAGTACGTTAACTTTATGAACAACTTACTATAATAAACAATAATTCAATCACTTTATTAAGTAACATAAAAAATGGCACAGCATTTTAACTACTGCTTCGAATTTCAACGATTCGTCCTTTATATGGTACGACAATGATTTTCTGCTCAATGAAAATTGAAGGCACCAACGCGCTATGATCAATGTGACGCTTCGTTAGAACAACAGCTTTTTAAACATAAAGCTTCAAGAGCTCAACGGTAGAAGAGCCGACTTCGCTCCGTTAACGCGAGAGTCGAGGGTTCGATCGTGACCCCCTTGGCCTATTGTCGTACCCACTCCTAGCGCAAGCTTCGAGCTTATTTAGAGGGGCAATAGAAATATTAGTAATGCCTTGAAAAAGCATTGCTAATATTCTTTATAAAAAATATAGTCACACGAAACTTCAACATGCGGTAACGTGTTCCTTCCTTCCTACAATCTGGGCTCCTTCAAACGAGGCGTGAAGAGATCTTGGGGGTAGGCAGGGCGAGGGTGGCTAACACGGTTGCTTTCCGCAATTCTGTTAGCCGCCTTCGCGTTTGGACTTTATTGCCACTTACCATCAGGTGGAGTAGAGTCATCTGCCCTGCTAAATAAAATAAAAAAAACTTACATACTTACTAAGAATTTTAATAAGAATATTAAATTGTACATTTTCTAATCACAACAGAGCTGTAATTAAGAAAATAAAAAATTATATTAAATATGGAACTCGTGTGATGTGAACAAAATCAAATACTAAATCTCATATGCATAGGTTTCTGTACGTGAACAATGGATTTGCATGTTTGAGTGAATTTCAAATAAGGCTACACTATTTGTTTTAATTTATTTTCAAAACGATATTGCACGCTATGTTAGGATTTTATTGCATATCCATACTATAAACTTATACTATATTATAATATTTTTATGAGCAAGTAACCCTATTTGTCCCACTCTCTGACTGTCTCCTTCACGCTAAACCGATTTTGATGAAATTCGGTACACAAATAGTCTAGAGGTTGCGAAAGGACATTGGCTACTTTTTAATGCGAAAAAAAAAGGTTGTAAGGGGTTAAACTTTTTTTTATGTTACAAGTTGGCAAATAAGTATACTGACGGTAAGTGGTTGCCGTAGCCTATGAGCGCTTGCAGCACCATTAGTAGGTGCCACTGACGCGTTGCCAACCTCCAGGTATTGGTTCTTAAATCTCCTCTGCCCAGTAATTTCACTAGCGTACAGTATCCCTCAAACCGAAACACAGTAATGCCGAAGCACTACTATTTGGTGGCAGAATATTTGACACTGCGGTGCTATCTACCTAGCCGGCGTCTTGCAACAAAAGACCTACCACCAGTGTGACTGATTACACTGGTGGGATAATCTCTGATATGATAGAGGCTATCCCAACAGCGAGCGATGTCGTCACATCCCGACGCCGGGAAAATTTATTTTTTAACTGTTGATTCTTTTTTATTAACCGATTTTAATAATACTTACGTTGGCTTCAGTATAGTTTAAAGGTGATCCTTTTTAAAATTCCAAACTTATACCAGGTTCTACTAACTATTCAAATTCAAGTGGAAAAGTTCAGTGATTGAAATTCAAGAACCTGACTAGGTCAATACATTGAATAGCTTTAAAGTGTAGAATAAACATTTTTTCCACGGCGCAGCTGTAGCGAACCTGCCTTAAGCGACACAGGTCGCGGGTTCGATTCCCGCTCGGAGCAGATGTTTGTATTGACCATACAGGCATGTTTTCAGGTATGAGTGTTGTCCTTGTCATTGTGTATATTTTCGGACCCCTGACACAAGATATAACTATCCTAAAAAAATAAGTGTTTTTAAATGGGCAGACCGTATGCCATTTGCCACCTTTGCGGTATTAAAATCATATATAAAATATTAAAAAAAATTATAGGTTCTAACTAACTAAACCTTCGTTATCCGTCCTTCCGTCCATCCGCCTCTCAACGGGCTGTAACTCAAAAACTGCAATAGTTAGAGTGTCGTAATTTTCACGAAATGTATTGCCGCTGCGACAAAAAATACTAAAAATAAAATAAAACTTAAAAATAAAAGGTTTTCCTATCAAGGAACATGATATTTTTAAAAGGTTTAACTCGCAACACTCGCGTTAACGGAGCGGACACGCCCCTATACGTTGAGCTATTGACGCTTTTGTTGGTTTTTTTATTAAACTCTCCATAAAATCGAAGCAAAACATCGCAAGTATAATAACAAAAATAAGGAAGCTAGCAAATGGGTTGATGATGCTGGAAATAGCGATGATGCGATACCAATTAAAACTTGAAGGGCTTTGATGAACGTATACTTAATCAATATTTATGATCATCAAACGAGTTTATACGATACGGTTGTGTTATTGCTATGAAAGCTACTTATATATTTAATCTATACATATAATAAAATTGGAGTGTCTGTTTGTAATATTGAAATAACCGTTTTTTACTATATGAATATATTTACGGTACATACACCAAAATTACATTTTTTATAATTTTAGTCTGTCTGTTTGTTCCGGCTTTGAAATGGCTGGACCGATTTTCACGGGACTTTTATTGGCAGGTACCTGATGTAATAAGGAGTAACTTAGACTACTTTTATTGTAGAAAAATAATTAGGGTTCCGTGCAGTAAAGAAAAAATGGTACTTCACGCGAGCAGAGCCGAGGGTGCAGCTAGTGTAAAATATAAACGGCTCAAACTCACATTCAAACGGTTTGGGTACCGACTAGTTTCGGACTCATCGGAGGTCCTTCATCAGGGTGAGTGGGCTCCGTTCGCGGTCGCGACCCGTCTCGCACTAAAATAACTCACTCACTCCGATGAGTCCGAAACTAGTCGGTACTTAAACTGATTGAACGTGAGTTTGAGCCGTTTAAAATTTACATTAAGTTTAATAATGTCTCACGATAGTTTTAATAACTTAATTACTTATATATTGTTACGAAAAACCTTATTTACATAGGACCGTTATGGCGTGTTGGTAGCGAGCCTGCTATAAGTCTCGACGGTCACGGGTTCGATGGCGCGGGAGCTTTGGGCGGATATTTGTAATCTTATAAATATCTGTTTCAGTCTGGGCGTTTGTCCTTGTTGGGTTCCCCACCGTGACTCGGAGAGCACGTTAAGCGGTCGCTCCCGGTTGTTAATATTACATTATTTTTTTCTTATCCAATGAACTACTGGTGTGCTAATCGCTCTGCGTAAAAACTGGTAACTCGTCAAATCCGGATAAGAGAAAAAAGCAGATCCTGTGCACCGGAATTAATGCTAGGAAGAAGAACAATAACCTTATATCCATAGACATAAGGTTTGAAATCGAGCTGTACTCTCTCTGTCTCTTTCCATCATAACGCGTACATACTAAGTAAGTTGTATTCTCGAAAAAATCTCGTATAACATTCCGTGGATAGAACTTTCTCGAACCCTTGTTTCGCGCTATATAAGCGGGCTGGCAGGTTGACTGACTCTCCTTCGTGCTCGGAAGGCTCTACATGATGATAGGCGGACGGAGTAAATTGTCGCTTAGAAATAAGCGAACACTTTACAAAACCGTCGTTCGTCCTATATTAACGTACGCGAGTCCCGTCTTCGCTTACGTCAGTTCTTCGCAATTAGCGAAATTCCAAGTCATCCAGAATAGGTTTCTGCGCATGGCCACGGGCTGTCCGTGGTACGTGCGCAACGTAGATCTCCACAGAGACTTCGATCTCGATTCGATAGCGAAATTCATGAAAGAGCTCTCCAAGAGCTTTTTCGAGAAAGCCCTATCCCACCCGAACCCCCTCGTCAGACAGGCCGCCACTTACACAAGTAGAGGTGACAAACAATACAAGCAATCAAGTGCGAATCCGCCTATCATTCTGGAAATACCGCCTATCGTTCTATAATTGACTACGGAAGATCTGATTATTTTAATCCAAATCTACAAACCCCACCCCGTAACAATATTTATATTATATGGTTTTATAGGTTTTGGACGTAGATGTTTTGAACTTCCTATTATTAATCAAAGCATTATTTTGTTTAATTTATAAATTCAAACCTCACAAAACATCAGCTTACCTGTAACAAAAAATAGTTTATTAATTAGTGAACCAGTTTCGTGAAAATTGCGTTTGTTTTCGATAAATCGGACAAAAGATAAAATAAATAAATTAAGGAATAAACGTTACACACTCGACGGCCACCATTAGGATAGTGATATCCAGTGTCGGGAGTCCGGAAACATAGATAGATAGAGATAGATAGAATAGTCTTTATTGTACACCACTAAAAACGAGTTACATTCAAGAACTTAAAAACTATATATAAATGTACATGTAGGCGGTCTTATCGCTAATTAGCGATTTCTCCCAGACAACCTCGGATTTAGGAGAAATGAGTAAAGAGAGGGTAGGTGGTGCTTCTTTGTACACATAAATATATTAAATAGATCTCTAATACCAAAATATTATATTATATAAAATATGTAAAAATAAATAAATATAAATAAATACAATATATACATAATAGATATATTCTATTCAATAATAATAATAATAATATAACATAGTTATACATATATAAATATATATAGATATATATACATACATAAACATACATAACATACATATGTCATTTTAATTTAATTTTCGTCGTCAAACTAATGCTCCTTAGCAAGGTAAAACTCCTTAACAAGGACTTTAAAGGAGGCTATACTAGGAGCCTTTCTGATATTGATTGGCAAAGCGTTCCACATCTTCGCTGCCTGCACAGTAAAGGAGTTTTTGTAAAATTTGGTATTGTGGGCAGGCAGTTTCAGAGTTAGGTTATCGCTAGACCTTAACACCTTGCTAGGAGATCCAAGGAATATGAATCTCTCCTTGAGATAAGTAGGAGTTTTTACATCGAAAAGAACACAGTACAGAAGACAAAGCACATGCAGGTTTCGGCGAAAACGGATTGGTAACCACTTGAGTTTTGATCGAAATTCTGAGACGTGATCATATTTACGTAAGTCAAATATGAATCGAATTGCAATATTTTGAAGACGCTCAAGTTTATTTAATTGGTCTTCGGATAAATTAAGATAGCTTGTATCAGCATAGTCGAGAATAGATAGGAGAAGAGATTGTGCTAACATAATCTTGGTGGGGATAGGAAGAAAATAACGCAAACGTCGCAATGATGTAAAAGATGTAAAGATTTTCTTACTTAACTCCTTGATATGATAACTCCATGACAAAGTGTTATCAAGGTAAACACCAAGATTTTTAGCATGTGAGCTATATGGTATTACGACTCCATTGACCATAATAGGAGGAATTACGTTCCAATCAACTCTTGATATCAGGTTTTGGCTGCCAATGATGATAGTCTGTGATTTGGATGGATTAATTATTAGACCGTGGGACCTGCTCCAACTACAGATTTCGGTCAGATCACTATTGACTACAGAAACTGCAGAAGCCAGATTTTCAAGAGTTGACTGGTAATAAATTTGGATATCGTCTGCATACATGTGATAGAGAGAAGTAATATTGAGAGTCATAGAGTTAATAAATAGTGAAAAGAGCAAAGGTGACAACACGCCTCCTTGAGGCACTCCAGCTTTCACGTCACTCCACGAAGAGACAAGCTCATCAATACGATGACATATACAATGACAAGGACGAAACAAACCGCGACCGGAAACATGTCTGTTTGATCAATACAAAACACTTATTCCGAGCGAAAGTCAAACCCGCGACCTGTGGCGCTTTAAGCAAGTAAGCTACCGCTGCGCCACAACGTCGTCATAAAAGATTTGGTAACTGAATAAACATGCAATCTACCTCAAAATATATTACCAAAAGGCTTATACATGTCAAAGATAAACAGCTATTATAAAATCAATTTATATCGAAAACAATTTATTTACGCTTGAAATATGCAAAGAGCAATGAAATTTTGTAAATTAATGATAGAGTACATGACTGTATGCTATTATTCCATGATATACGAAATTTAAATTACATTTAATAGCTTTCTGATATAAATTTTATCGATTAAATCGTAATAGAATGAAAAAGTTAAAAAATATACTTTCGAAATTCATAATGTAACAATCTCGTAAAGTTTGTTACTCAATCACGCCAAAACGGCTGAACGGATTTTAATGAAATTTAGAAAAAAGATAAAGATATAGCCAAGATTAGAAGTGAACTGAAGATAATGCGGAGGCACGTGGCATAATGTCCCTCCAGCACAAAGGGAGACTCCTCCGACCAGGCGGGTGATATTGTCTGGTGGAGTGCGGCCATAATGACTTATGTTGCGGAGTTGTATATATACTTATTAACGTTGAAAACTCTGATAGTGCGATTGAGGTTTGTGACGATCTCGTTCGTCAATATCATTTGCTTAGTATTCCATGTATATGTCGCTACAACTGGATTGTGACGAACTTGTATATTTATCGCGTTTCATCGTGTTGAGGTGTGCCGCGTGCAGATGTCGCTATAGTAACGTGTGTACCTCAGGGAGTAGCAATTACTAATATCACCAGTATCAGCGCGCGGTTCACATGCTATCTACATTCGGTTGCTTGACAATGTGGGTCTACGCTTCCACTGCTACACATGCTATACAGGAATATTAGCCCACCAATATGTACATGTGTACGCTTTCGTGTACTGCGCGCATAGCGTTTATATTTTTGGGTTGTAATGGACGTTAATACAGTAATTATGTTCTTCCAAAGCGAAGCCAGACCCACGCTAGACCCGTGCGCAGCTGTGGAACTTCGCATGCCCTAAGCATGTTGTATATTGTCAATAAACTGGTTATTAATAACAGATAGGACATACCTCATGCAATAATATTGGTAGATTATCACGTAAGGCAATATTGGGTTGACAGGTCTATTAATACTGGCACGTAAGAGATTGCTCGAGACTGGAATATTAAATGTAATCATCTGACCGTGACCGTGGAAGAACTAGCTTGTGTGTTTTTTAGGATCCCTAACCCACAATGAGGGTTGAGTGTGTAACGTTTATTCCTAACATATTAGGCCCGCGGCTCAACTCGTGTTTTTTTATGATCCAACGAGATCCTAACATTTTTCCGGGATAAAGAGCAATCTGTATGTAAATATAATGTTTACCGGGATGTGACGACCTCATCGCCCGCTGGATAACCTCTGTCATAGCAGAGATTATTCCACCAGTGCAATCAGACACACTGGTGGTAGGTCTTTTATTGCAAGAGGCCGGCTAGGTAGGTACCACCGCAATGTCAAATATTCTGCCGCCAAATAGTAATGCTTAGGCATTACTGTGTTCCGGTTTGAAGGGCACTGTACGCTAGTGAAATTACTGGGCAGAGGAGATTTAAAAACCAATATCTCGAAGTTAGCAACGCGTGAGTGGCACTTCCTAAAGGTGCTGCAAGCGCTCATAGGCTACGGCAACCACTTACCATCAGGTGGGCCGTATGCTTGTTTGCCAATTTGTAATAAGATATCTATGTAACAATTTTTTTTTATCTGTCCAATAGTTTTGCGTGAAATAAACTTTCACATTTATAACATATAAAAATAAAATAATTATATAAATATAATAGGAATATTAAGATTTGTAAGGAGGCGAAGTAGAAAAAATGCTTGTTTCAATATAGCCACCATCCTAATTGGGGTCATTGAGTATATAGCGTTTATTTGTTTATTTACGTGTTACATTTATTTACATTAGTTATATGATAAAAGGAGACAGGGACTGAGAGAGAGAGAGAGAGAGTTGCACACCCTAGATGCATAGCCTACTAGGGTGTGCAACTCTCTCTCTCTGTAGTAGGCTCGATAAAAACACGCATACATACACAGCATACGGCATCTTTACTTGACGATTTCTACTAAAACGCCGCGTTAATGAACTTCGTTCCGAAAATTCAGAGTGACATATAGGTACCGTATTAAAAATCATTTGGTTAGGTTAAAAAAAGATTCCTCTATAAAGCTATCGTTTTACAAGTGCTTAGTGACGTTGCAACTTTTCCAATACCCTACAAAACGGGGCCAAAGTTTATAAGCTACTCTTAAAGCTAAACTCAACATTAATGATCTTCAATAAAGCTGGTGATTTAGAAGTTAGACCTCAACCGTTATGACGTTAACGGTTTTAAGGTGATTTTTCTTTTTCATCACGGTTGGCAAAGCATACGGTCCTGATAGTAAGCAGTCACCGCAAACTATGAACGCGCGCGGTACTTGAAGTATCTCATTTACGCAGTTGCCGACTCACCTTGGGATAGGATTTATTTATTTATTTATTTAGTTGCATTCCACAATATATAGTATGTTGTTATATGATGATAGATACAGATATACATTGTGGACCCTGTCGGGCACAGCAAAGTAGGAGAGAGGAAGACTGATATTATTATTATTATTTGTATATGTATATATTTAAATTTAAATTTAGGATGGAAGAAATAAGAAGAGAAAGAAAGAAAGACAGGGAATCCCACCCCTCTCAGGTGGTCCTGCGGCACATTAACTCATCGCACGAAACTCAACAGTACCTACTGATACTATCACTTTACGCCAATTTTCTATAAGAGGGTAGTACTTTCCTGGTCGAGCCGGCCCATTTGTGCTGCCGAATCCGTTGTTAACGCGAGAGTTGCAGGTTCGCACCTGATGCTATTATCATTCTGACTCCCAGCGTGAGCTAAAAGCTCCAAAAGTGGCAACAGGATTTTTAGTAATGACTTGAAAAAGTATTGCTAATATTGTTTATAATAACACCTAAAACATATATAAAATTGAAAGATTCAAAATTTCTCAAAAAAAAAAAAAAAAAACGAAAAATCAAAAAACTATTTTCGAAACTTATTATTATTCATATTCATTGTTGCATATTCCGCAAATTTTTACCTTAAATTTTCAACTTATCCTGCAGTAAAAACAAATTAACTTTAAAACTGCATTGCATTATTTTTCAGACTAACTTTCGTACAACTTTTCTCATTACACTTTTCATATTCGTATGTTTTTTTTACTTTGAGGATATAAAATAATATGCTGACTTGTACATACGTACTATGCCCAAAGAACTAAGAAAAATGAAAGATTTACCATTTTCATATTTCATGTACATTTTTTTATGTTAGAAGTTGGCAAACAAGCATACGGCCCACCTGATGGTAAGTGGCTGCCGCAGCCTATGAGCGCTTGCAGCACCATTAGTAGGTGCCACTCACGCGTTGCCAACCTCGAGATATTAGTTCTTAAATCTCGTTCGCCCAGTAATTTCACTAGCGTACAATGCCCTTCAAACCGGAACACAGTAGTGCCTAAGCACTACTATTTGGCGGCAGAATAATACCTAGCCGGCCTCTTGCAACAAAAGACCTACCACCAGTGTGACTGATTGCACTGGTGGAATAATCTCTGTTGTGACAGAGGTTATCCCAACAGCGGGCGATGGGGTCGTCACATCCCGACGCCTTTAACATATGTTACGGTACGGTACATGTTACGGTAGTAGAGCCATGCTTCGGCGTATAGCAACTGTACTGTTGCGTTTCGCGCTATGAGTGAGAGCGCCGGAGGCCCAATCTCCCACCCCTATGCCCTTCCCTTTTTCTCTTCCCATCCCTTCTTTTTTGTTCCTTAGGTTGGCAACGCACATGTAATACTTCAAGTATCGCAAGCTTTCGTAGGTTGCGGTGACTGCTTACTATCAGGCGGACCGTTTGCTTGTTTGCCACCCGTCATGAAATAAAAAAATGTAATATATACTTTAAAAAAAACCCTCATATGAATCGGTAATCGACTTGATAGTACCTGGATGACCGAGCTCTGCTCGGTATATTTTTTATTTTATTTGGAACATCATGTTTTTTGAAATTATAATTATTTAGACAGGAGTTTTGAAAAACGAATGTCAAATGGCTATTATATATGAATATCAAAAGAGCTATAAATAATAATTAAACTATCTCGAAAAAATAAATACAATACACAAAATTGTCAAAGTTGCTCAGGTTGCCTTTATTCGAGTAGGACTTGAATTTTCGACTATTATGTAATTGATAACAGCCGAGACCGACTTTTTACCTGCCCTCCAAAGCACGGAGACGCTAAGTTGAAATAACACTATGGGATCACCCATCTAGAGACTGATCGCGCCTAAAATTGCTTAACCCACCGATCGTTTACCAACTGCTATACTAATAAGACTCTATTCTAATTGTAAATTAGTGTGAACATACCAAATTGAAGACTAACATTTACACACAGACGTGATTCCTATAATTTAACTCATAAGATTTAGCGTGTATAAAGTTTACCGAAAACATCGCTAAATGACTTAAATATATTCCAGCGTCGGCATGTGACTGCTGTTGGGATAACCTCTGTCACAGCAGAGATTATTCCACCAGTGCAATCAGTCACACTGGTGGTAGGTCTTTTGTTGCAAGAGGCCGGCTAGGTAGGTACCACCGCAGTGTCCAATATTCTGGCGCCAAATAGTAGTGCTTAGGCATTACTGTGTTCCGGTTTGAAAGGCACTGTAGGCTAGTGAAATTACTAGGCAAAGGAGATTTAGAACCAATATCTCGAGGTTGGCAAAGTGTGAGTAGCACCGACTAATGGTGCTGCAAGCGCTCATAGGCTATGGCAACCACTTACCATCAAGTGGGCTGTAAGCTTGTTTGCCAACTTGTAATATAAAAAAAATAATAATTAGTAGACATGTGCGTTATGGATCATGCAAAGTGGCATCTAAAGGGTTCAGCTTGATCATGAAGAATTTTTAGGTACCTGTTTAGGCTAGTGATACTTATAGTTAGTTGTCAATAGCTGAACGGTAGAAGGACTTCGCTCTGCTAACGCGAGAGTCTCGGGTTCGATGACCTCCTTGGGCTATTGTCCACCCACCCACTACTAGCGCAAGCTTCGAACTTATTTGGAGGGGCAATAGGAATATTAGCAATACCTTCAAAAAGCATTGCTAATAATCTTTAAAAAATAAAAGAACTTCAAGATGGCGGATTTGTCAGTACTATTCTTATTTACTTACCTTGTGCTTTTGATGTCTCATGATGATAGCTGATCTCTTAATACATTGAATATCTAGCAAAACTAAAGAAGCACATCAGCGATGACCAAGAATAGTAATTATTGGAACGAAGTTCCTTATTATGCGTTGCGAAAGTGGGCTAGACGGAAAAAAATAAGACCAAAAGTTGTAACGACACTTTTTGCTATAGTTGTAAGCCGTGCGACGTGCGCATGTTTCTCTGTCTGTCTCTCTCTCTCTCTCTCACTCTCATAGAAAGCAAGCCAGTTATTTTCGTTTCGTCTTTCTATTTCGCATTAAACAGTGTGGTGTCGCGACGATTATTAAAATAAAAAATTAATTAGTTTTTAAAAATTAAATTCATAAATTTATTTAATTAAATTTTATTACAATTACTTCACTAATTAATCGAAAGGAACTTCCATCCGGGTGTCCCTTGACACATCTCTTTTTTTTATCCACTCTTTGAGTTTGTATAATGGACCACAAACTTCCATCTCGAAGTGTATATCCTCAAACTAAATGAGGATAGGCATAGGTTTTCACAAGCGTATTGGATCTGAATTTCATCGTTAAATCAAATTCACCTGTATTGCTATCAGCTTAGAGGTTAGAATCGTGTTTAGTGTGAATGGAATAAAATATAATGTGTTTCCACTGACGCTTAATATCATTATAGCTGACTGAACATTGAAGATACGGAATTTATTTATTTTGGCAAACTTAGTAGCCATTTTTTTCTTGCGATCAAAATTTTAAAACTACTTTTTTAAATAAAAAGTAAAAGTAGGGCAAAACACCATGAAGCTCACCTGATGTTAAGCAATCACCGCCGCCTATGAACATCTGCAACACCAGAGGGTATGCAGGTGCGTTGCCGACCTTTAACGAAGGAATAAGCTCTTTTCAGCTCTTTTCTTGAAGGTCGTATCGGTTCGGAAAGACCGCCGGCGGAAGCTAATTCCTCAGACTGGTTGTGCGAGGAAGGAAATGTGTTTTAAAACGCGCTGTTCTGGATTTCCAGAAATCGAGGTGGTAAGGATGGAATTATAGATGGATGGTCACCACTCTAAAAAGCTATAATTTCACATCGTCTTAACGAAAAATATCAGTTTCGTATTTATATTCATATCATTAAAAAACAGAAAATTCATTCCAATACACACTTCAGTAGACTCTTCAACTTTTTTTTCAACTCGAGTTGTTCTGTCGATATCGAGTTTTTGCGAGAATTTTTAAAACTTCCCAGTTTAGAGGTAAATCATTTTATATTAAGGTTTATCATCCACTACCTACTCTTAACTTTATCGGCGTGATTTTCAGGAATATGTTTAAATAGAAATATTAACAGGTCAAGTTATACCGGAGAACTTATTTTTCTATCCCTTCGGAATAGATTTTTTTTTTGCATTAAAGGTAACTTATGTCCTTCTGTACGTGTGAAAATATATGTAGGAAAAAAGAATATTAGTAAGGGCATCTGACAAACACTCACCACCCTTCGTATTTTTTTCTCCTCATGTCAACCTATTTCCCTTTTTTAGACAAAAACGGAACCGTCATAATTTTGTAATTTCCGTCAAATCTCATAATCATTTTTGATTTGGCGAACGAACTTTATGTTATCAATAAAATTGTAAAATTTCAATAATGTTTACGGTCTAATAATTTCAATAATATTTACGGTTGAATTATTTCAATAATGTTTACGGTCGAATAATTTCAATAATATTTACGGTTGAATTATTTCAATAATGTTTACGCTCGAATAATTTCAATAATGTTTGTTACAAATCTACAAAGTACGAAACAATTATTGTGTAAGTCAACGACCCCGTATAGTGGATAGCGATGTCGCCATTCGTCAAAGTAACAGCCAATTAAGCCGACTTGTGTGTATTACTTACATATGTCTGAGGGCACGCAATTTGACAAATTATAGATCAGCAGGAATTAGGTATTTATTTTATTAAAACTGAGCTAAGCAATAAAATTGACACCGTTGTGGCGTTATGGGTAGCGGCTCTGCCTTTAGCCTCGACGGTTGCGGGGTCGATTCCCGCTCGGGCAGATATTTAAAATTGATCTTACAAATAAAGGCTCTTCTCTTGAAGGTTCCCAAGTCGTATCAGTTAGGTTTCGTACATATTAAATATTATGAATCTAACACCACATAACACCGGAAATCTTTTTACCGGCGTCGGGATGTGACGACCCCATCTCCCGCTGTTGGTATAACCTCTGTCCCAGCAGAGATTATTGCACCAGTGCAATCAGTCACACTGGTGGTAGGTCTTTTGTTGCAAGAGGCCGGCTAGGTAGGTACCACCGCAGTGTCAAATATTCTGCCGCAAAATAGTAGTGCTTAGGCATTACTGTGTTCCGGTTTGAACGGCACTGTACGCTAGTGAAATTACTGGGCAGAAGAGATTTAAGAACCAATATCTCGAGGTTGGCAACGCGTGAGTGGCGCCTACTAATGGTGCTGCAAGCGCTCATAGGCTACGGCAGCCACTTACCATCAGGTGGGCCGTATGCTTGTTTGCCAACTTGTAACATAAAAAAAAAATTCACTAAGGAGTTTTTGATTTACTTTCCCTATATTTACGGTAAACTTCTCCTTGTGGTCAAAAAATCAGGACTGAGGAAAGCGTACTTATACTTCGCCATAATCTGGAGGAGATACGATTTGAAGTTTCTGTCAGGGCTCGACTCCAGTCGCTGCAATTTCAGCACTGCCTTTCCGTCAGAACGTTTTCTCGTACAGATGTATTCTATGATCTTCTCTCCCAATGTTGTTTGGTCTACTCGGGAGAGGTAAAGAAGCATGGTGGTCGCTGCAGCTTGAAAACTTTCGACTGCAGGTGCTGTACCACGCCTGTTGCGGTTGCGATGACGTCATCGTCTCTTTTTATTTTCAACCAAGATGAAGCTCACCTTGTTCGCTTTATCGTTCATCAGTCTCTGGTGTTCATTCTCAACTGACCCTGATGTTCTATGAGAAATGGTCAGATATCTGTTTGTATCTAATAAATGTTGGGAGGAAATAGATAATTTGTAGTATCGTATGAAATTGCTGTAACACTTCTTAGTACATAAAATACATAGCCTATTTAGTGTAATTGGTCTTCGACCTTACTAATTACAATAAATAAATAATATCTTTAATAATTATTGTAATCATTACATAGTAGCGACATGAGTCTGCTTAATTAATAAGGATTCACGCAATAGCCTTTGATCTTGTGCCTGACTGTATAATTTAATTCAGAATATGTATAATTTGTGGCATCCTTGATTGATCAAATGTCTGGCTTGTTTAATATACCTACAGGTCGCGGATTTGATTCACTCTAAGTGAATGTTTGTGTAACTATAGTGAATTTTTACAGGTGCCGGTTGCCGGGCATCCGGCGCCCACTGTCCGGTAACTCATTTCAATTTCACACGACCCGAAGACTCAAGTAGCTCGTACGAACAGTGGTGAATCCGACGTGCATCCGGCGACCGCTCCCTTTGTGTCCTTCTTTTCCCTTGTCAACCCTTCTCCCTATCCTATGGAGTCAGAAACCGTTGTTGGCAGCGCACATGTCACTTCAAGTATGCATTCATAGGTTGCGGTAACTGCTTACCATCAGGCAGACCGTATGCTTGTTTTCCAACCGAAATGAAATAAAAATAAATTACTTGTGATTCATATTATGCATTTATTCACATCCAATATACATACTGCTATATTTATCAATAAAATATGTGAAATTGGATGGAATTTCGATTATATATTATAATCACAGTATTTTATTGGATTAAGCACGAAAATACAAAGCCATCTCAATCATATGTTTATACGATTATACAGCAATAAAGCGCTGCGTAGCGCTGACTGTGTCAATACATAGTTTATTCAAAACATATTGTAATATAATGGAATATTTTAGATAAAAGCTTTAATGCAGTATAGATTAGTAATATCCACATCGTTTTCTTCTTCTTATCGAGTGACTAATGGCCAACCTAGAGTCAGAGTTGTTCAGGTCGTCCGTATAGGCCTCTTGGACTTGACTTTTCGACTATTATCAATTTGATAGCAGCCGGGACCACCTTTTTTACGTGACCTTCGAAGTACGAAGATGCTCAGTTGAAATACCACTATGCGATCACCTATCTATTGACTGACTGATTTTGTTTACTTTCTTTGCGTTTAAATGCTGCCGATTTTTATGCAGTTTTCACCATCGCTTAGACAATTTTTAATTGAAGGTTTATACATAGGTAACTTCAAAGGATCTTCAAGGTACCCAGTCAAAACGGTGGGAAGAGCAGCTTAAGTTAAAGTGACGTAGTCAATTCATAGAAAAAATTGAATAAAAAAATGTTTTTGTAAAGAAAGTTCGGCACACGGCTAGCACCCTATTTATAAAGACAAATATGACCCAAATGATTTCTTTTTATTTTTGTCAAAAAAAAATTATATTTATTAATTCATCCAAAAATTCTACGTAGTTCCAAATGATCACGCCGATCAGCAAGGGCTCGATCGTCGACAATTCGAACCGCTCTACGTTGGATCCGGTCAATGCCAAAAACCATTTTAGGCGAGAGCTTTTGGTTAGGAAAAAATACAAAAGTTCAATAGACATACCAAAACCTTTCCCATTTTATTTTTATTTGCAAATATAGGAACAGCATTTCCAAGAAATATCGTGACAGGAATTCAAAATATTGTGCTTGTGACGCAAGAACGAGTCCAACTTTTGTCTGTACTGACATGTATTGTAACATACAAAGGTATTCGTTGAAAAATCGTTAACTGGGCAGAGAATATGGAGCAAACAACATACAGTCATGAATAGATATCGTTTAAGAGTACAAGTTTCATACTGTATACTTCAGTATTGTGACGTGCGTACATTCGTACCGAAAATACATGGCATATCAACGTCTAGACTAAACTTGAAATAATTTTATTCTGATTTTCTTATTATCTAAAACTAAAACTTTGCCCTTCTTTTTAACCCCCTTAAGGGTAATATTTCGGAAAATCCTTTCTTATCGGATGCCCACGGCATTCAAAGAACACACCCTCCAAGTTTCAGGACTCTACGATCAGCGGCTTAGGCTGTGCGTTGATCCGTCAGTCATTAAGGACAAAGCCTTTTATATATATAGAAGATTATAATTATTGTATATCAATTCCTTCGCGAACAAAGAATTTTGCAAATTCTTTTTATTTTATGTGAGAGGGGACAAAGGGGCAGGAGGCTCATAATGTTAAGCGATCTTGGTTCATAGAGAAACCATAGTCAGGTTCTGCAAATCACAAAGGCTTAGATGGGCAGGTCACCTGGAAAGATTGAGCGACACCAGATCTGTGAAACTATCACGAAAGGGACTCCGCAACAGGAAAGATCCAGATGAGGAAGCAGTGGATTCATTTCAGCTAACAGTCAGTTACAGTTCCATTAAAACTAGTGCAGTCGTTCCAGCACTAGTCGGAACAAACAGACAAACAAACAAAAAAAATTTTTTTTTTTTTTCTTTAAGCACTGTAATATACTTTGGTGTGCATTTAGTGAAAAGCTGTTAATTTGGAATTAAAGACAAACACTTCACCCACAGATTCGTTTGGTAAATTCTTGTCAAGTAATACTCGTAATTAAACGTCGGCTAGAAATATTAGTTTTGCATTTTTTTAATCTGTCAGAAGCAGAAAATTAATTCGAGCGTAGACTTAGGTCGACAGTTTTAAATTTGCTTTTTCAAGTCGAGTAGTTCCGTCGAGAGTTTTCGAGAATATTCTAAAAGTACCTTTTAAGTTTACAAGTAAATCATTTCGTAAAAAGGTTTGCAATTCATTTAATGTAGCTTTTTTACATCATGATGAATATAATTAATAATAATGCTAATATTGCAGATAATGTGGCATGGAATTAATATACATTGAGTTTCATGCGGGATGTATAGCTTAATTGTATATTTGACAAATGTAATGTGATTATTTTTGAAAAGAGTAACTGTAGAGTTTCTTGCCATTTCTTCTCTGCAGAATCTACCTTCCGAATCGGCGGTAGCTTCACTTAGGCGGACATAACAGACTGTATATTTGACGATTCAAAAGTGCTTAAAAGCCTATTTGAATAAAGAATATTTTGAGTTTGAGTTTTTGAGTTTAATATTCTTAAAAAAAGACAAAATGCTGTCCTTTCCTAAATTGTCGATTTTATTGTGACTAATGTTTGTCAAAACTATTGCAACGGAACGCAGTTAGTCACATACAAATTCGGTTTTGTTGCAAGCTTGTGACTAACTTTGTTTCGTTGAATTTACGAATTAATATGTTTATTTTAGTAGAAAAATTCTTAAAATAATAACAATACATAAGCGCTACACACTCAACGACCCCCATTAGGATATAACTATCCTATCCTGTGTTGGGGGTTCGGAAACGCAATGACAAGGACTAATACCCAGACCGGAAAGCATGCCTGTATGGTCAATACAAACATATGCTCCGAGTGGCAATCGAAACCATGATTTTTTTTCTGATTGTGTATTGCTGTAGGCCCTACCGGCCTTGATAGCGTCACCGGGAGGAGGTGGCCGAGTACAGACAATCAGAAAAATCAGTGGCCCTTAAGTCAGGTTTTCTACCGTTCCGGGGCGTCATGGTAGTATGCGAAAGCGGCCTCATGACGTCCCAATATGGCGTCGACGGATTCGCAGAGTTTTAGTGGGTATTACCACCTGCTTCACAGGTGGTTCAGTACCGCTACCACTGGCTAGCGTGCTCTTAGGAACACGCTAGGCGGAGTGGTGTGCGTAAATGCATTTCTCTGCGTCAACAAAAAAAAAAAGGTTTTCTACCGTTCGCCATACGTCTTCATGCAAATTAAAGCCAATGATCACAAAAAAACTTATATAAAACACAAATCTACAAATAAAAAACTCAAACTCAGTAATAGATTTAAACCAGATGCCAAAACTATAAACCACTTAGCGCAAATTAAAACAACCCGATTCTATTTAAACTGTTTACGATGCTGTTCGCTTAAACACTTTTATAATCATTGGTATATTCCTCTCAACCATATCAATTTATATTGCTTTTAATGTTATAATAGTATTTTTATTTCTGTACTTGCATTACGTCAATCGTCGATGAGTTTTACTGTTTCGTTTGCTTATTAGGGTTCCGTAGCCAAATGGCAAAAACCCTTATAGTTTCGTCATGTCCGTCTGTCCATCCGACCGTCTGTCCGTCTGTTCGTCTATCCGCCTGTCCGTCCGTCCGTCCGTATGTCACCATTGGCTCTATCTATACGAAATTTACTAAATAGGTGTATTCTGTGAACCGCACAACGATTGTGTAATAAAATCTTAAAATATATAAAGGCCTACGGGTGACCGGAAAAACTCTGACACTAGGTTGGCCACTAACCACACGATAAGATGAAGTTTGCTTATTTAAATTGGAAATTAAATTGTGCATGCATATTTTTTATTTGGATAAGCAAATCCAAGAGCTCTTAACATATATTTTGTTTCATTTTAAATGCTTCTTCGTTATTTTACTGCTAAAATTTGTAAAAGATATTTCACCTAGACTCATTGCACAGGCTGTCTGGACAGGTGAAGACTGGTTCATATTTCGCCCAAAGAATCGGGATTGCAATTCAGCGGGGAAATGCAGCTAGCATTGACACCATTTTGCGTGGACATGATTTGTACAATTATTTGTATAGAACTTGTATTGAATTGTAAATATGTTGTCAATAAAATATATTGTTTTATTGACTTTTCGTAATATATTACAAGCTTTTGCCATTTCCAAAAACATTTACAAAAACCGTACATATTTCCATAAAAACATTCCTCATTCCCCATAGTTATTTTACACCCTTGGAAGTTACACTTTTATAAACTTTGAATGTAATATTTATTTATATTGAATCAACAACCTAAAAAATAAGTTTCAAGCTTCTATCTCTAAAAATGATGTTACGTCTATACAACTTATCATCCCCCATTTCAACCCGTTACAACCTTTTTATCGCACTAAAAAGTAGCCTACGTCCTTTCTCAGGCTCTAGACTATCCGCATACAAAATGTCATTTAAATCGGTTCAATAGTTTTGACATGAAAGCGCGACAGACAAAGATAGATAGACATTTATAATATTAATAAGTATTACAATCTTTTTACAGTAATACTTTTTTCAATCATACCGTAATCCGCGTTAGCTTTTACGACAAAATAAATATTAAAAAAAGCCAAGAGCATTATCCTCGTGCAGAGATACAGCTTTCACGTGTAAGACAACATAAAATGTAAGGGGAGAAAAAATGAGTTTTTCTTTTATATCCCGCGATACAACACCTCTTGGGGAAAAACATTTTTATGATACTTAGAAACACGAAGTCAAGGTTGTCACTTTTATAACATTAAACTAATATTATGATTGAATATTATTTAGTTTATAATTACCAGTCAAGTGAGTTGTGGACCACGCACTGTCGAAACTAAAGAGTTCCGCAGCTTGATGATGAAGAATCTTAAGAACTTTAAAAATAAAAACGAATTAAAATCGACCGCAAAATTAAGTTGGTAATTTCATAGTAATTATTAAAAGCAATATGCAAAACAAAGTTAAGTGAACAGCTCATATATCTCTAAAATCTCTAGACCTATCTTCTTCAAACCAAATGTGGTTGAACGTTTATTTGATGTCCTACAACCTCAAATGTTTCCAGAATTTTGAATCTATGGGTTCAAAAGTTAAAGAAAATGACTGTGATATACAGACGGACGAATAGACAGACAAGATGAAATTATAAAGGTTCCGTTTTAGCCATTTGGCTACGGAACCCTAAAAATGTACCTTATATCAAAGCCCACAGCTTCACTTGCATTTGTGTTACGCTTGGAGACCGTCAAAATTTTTTTTCCATTTCATGAGACACATTTGTACCAAAATTCATCCCCTGAAGTTTGTTTTATAATAAATCAAGACTAATAGATAGATAGATTAAGGCAAGTCAAAATTTAGTTACAAATCAACAAAAAGAAAAAAATTCTTTCTGCATTCGAAACTATAAAGACCATTATAACATAGTACTTGGATTCATTTCCTACTCAGAGATGATTGTATTGATCATACATAGATTTGTATTGCTTTGTGTTCTTGTGCTTATGTTTGTTTGTGTTTTTACGACACATGATATTATTATCACAATGAAGATGATTAAGGGTGTATCTTTTTCTATAAGTTTTTTTTTATTAATTAAAAGTAGCCTAAGTTACTCCTTAAAACATTAGCTATCTACCAGTGAAAGTCCCTTTAAAATTGCTCCATCTGTTTCTGAGATTAGCCGGAACAAACAGCCAGACAAAAATTAATTTATTTTTATGTAAGTACCTTATATGTATACTTTATATGCATTTTTTAAAGCTGTTAATTGGGAGTTACAAACAGACACTTTAGTTTTATTTTTGTATAGATAAAATCTGTTTATACACAGCCCTGCGCTCAGATAATAGCGCTGATCATCAGTACTGAAGCGCCTCCAGTAACCTATACATAAACTCAATTTAATACATTTCCCGAGCGACGCAAGATGAAAATAATACATCATATTAATATCGCCTTATGTTTGCCATTGATGTAATTTCGTATATAAATTGGACAGAAATTTCGCTTCCGAAAGTTGTTTGACATAATTAAATTGACATCGGAAAATATGGACACATGATTTCTGAAAACTTTTATTTATTATCGACTACCTACTGCCAGTGGCTTTACCCTCGTGAATGCAATTCTATGGAAATAATTGGGTCCCCATCAATGACTATTACTTTATTAAATGATGATGTAAGATTATAACGCTCATTTCATTTGAATATATTGTAAGCTTGTGACTAAATTCATTTCGTTGCGTTTCGCAAGATATAGCCTATCTCCGTACGAAATTCAATCGTACATCAACATCGGTTCAGTGGTTTAGGCGTGAAAACGTGACGCACAGAAAGAACTACTTTCACATTCAGTAGGATTATGAAGGTTTCAGTGATATACCCACAATGTGTAGGGGTTTTACATGAAATAAAATAGTATTATTGTTATATTAGTAATATTTAATGGCGAGAGGTCTTTTGTTGCAAGAGGCGGACTGGGTAGGTACCACTGCAGTGTCAAATATTCTACCGCAAAGCAGTAGTGTCTTTGGCATTATTGTGTTTTGGTTTGAAGGGCACTGTTTGGCTAGTGAAATTACTGGGCAAAGGAGATTTAAGAACCAATATCTCGACGTTGGAAACGCGTCCATGGCAAACGCTCATAGGCTACGGCAGCCGCTTGCCATCACATGAGCCGTATGCTTGCTTGCCTATTTAGTAACATAAATATATATTAATAATACTACTTGGTAGAAGCTTTATACCAATTTCTTTTCTACTAATCTTCTCTTGGTGTGAGTGGTCACTGATAAGACTTCGGGCTGATAACAACTGGGACCGGCTTTAAACACTTCCTTCAAGACACGTAGGCTCCTACTTGAAATACCAGTATGCACTATCCAATCACCCATCTATAGACTGACCGTACGTAAGAAACCCAACGTTGACATACGTTGAAATTTTTTTTTCAACACTCAGTTACATGTATGGACTGCTACCCTTAATTCTTATATATTTTAAAATTTCATTACGAATTCGTTGTGCGGTTCATAGAATACACCTATTTAGTAAATTTCGTATAGATAGAGCCAATAGTCTCCGAGTAAAATGACTGTGACATACGGACGGACGGACGAACAGACGGACAAACGGACGGACGGACAGACGGAGATGACGAAACTATAAGGGTTCCGTTTTTGCCATTTGGCTACGGAACCCTAAAAATGGAGCTATATTTATTAAAGCTTTAGTCAAGCAATTAAAATATAAACCAAACTATTATTTCAAAGCGTCATATACTTAAAACCATTATTTTAAATCTGCAAGCAAATTTTTAAACTGCGTCAAGAAAAACATTTATTTTAATTTAGTCTTTATCTTAAATCATATAAAGTTCAAAATTATGTACGAAAATGCCACTGCAGTATGGAGTTCCAATGAGTTTTAAATGTATTTTAACGTTCATTGAAGGTAAGATATTGATGCAATACGAACTTAACGTCTTACGAAATAAAGTTTAAACTGCTATTAGCATAGAATATTCAATTTTTACGATAAATTCCACGCTACCTGATATTTTTCAGAAAGGGTTTTCTTCAATCAGCATCCCTATTCGTACGAAAGCTACTATAACTTTTACTTCATAATAAAAGGTATCCCTTGTCAGAAACCCTTTCTAAGCAACTTATATTTCTCAGAGTTCCTTAGCCAAATTGTAAAAACCTTACTTCTTTCCTATAATATTATATTCTGTCTGTGTGTTTCCAAAAAGCGTATAAAAATAGTTTTTATATAACTTAGTTCAAAAGTGTTTTTCGTAGCCTCTGAGCGCTTGAAACACTATCTTATAGGTGTCACTCACGCATTGCCAACTTCAAGATATCATCGTAATTCATATGAATTCTATACGAGATATTGGTTCTTAATATCTTCTTTGCCAAGTAATTTCACTGATGCAGTGTCATTCAAAACGAAACACAACAATGCAAAACACATTACTGCTTTGAGTTAGAATATCTGACACTGCAATTGTACCTATCTAGCCGGCCTCTTGCAATAACATTGAAAGGCCTACCATCAGCATAAGTATAGTAAAGGTGTTTGCGGCATAAATAATGGGCCAGCTCAACCACAAATGCCAAATATCGGCGTGTAGTAACAGTAATTGTATTGCTATATTCTGTCGACGCATTCATACATATACTCATACATACATACATACATACATACATACATACATACATACATACATACATACATACATACATACATACATACATACATACATACATACATACATACATACATACATACATACATACATACATACATACATACATACATACATACATACATACATACATACATACATACATACATACATACATACATACATACATACATACATACATACATACATACATACATACATACATACATTTCCCGGCGTCGGGATGTGACGACCCCATCGCCCGTTGTTGGGATAACCTCTGTCACAGCAGAGATTATTCCACCAGTGCAATCAGTTACACTGGTGGTAGGTTTTTTGTTGCAAGATGCCGACTAGGTAGGTACCACCGCAGTGTCAAATATTCTGCCGCCAAATAGTAGTGCTTAGGCATTACTGTGTTCCGTTTTGAAAGGCACTGTAGGCTAGTGAAATTACTGGGCAGAGAAGATTTAATAATTAATATCTCGAGGTTGGCAACGCGTGAGTGACACCTACTAATGGTGCTGCAAGCGCTCATAGGCTACGGCAACCACTTACCCTCAGGTGGGCCATATGCCTGTTGCCAACTTGTAACATAAAAAAAAGTCGTTGCTTGCAGGGTCACGAATATTTTATTGCTTTTCCATCCTAATTTAGCTAAGAGCCACCCTCCTTTCTGCAAACATTTCTCAGAGTGTATGTAAGCATCAAGTCCATCAAGTTTGGGGCAAGTGATGGAGCCGAAAATTGTATAAAGGTGTTATATTCGAGGGGTCGGTAAATTCAAAAAAATATTGAATTTCTCACTTATTCGAGAGCATATCAAGTTATATAGTAAAAGCTCATCCTTTTTAAGGCGGCCCAAAACACCATCAATGTTATTGTACAATATTATGATCGATAAAATTTAAAGAATAATTTTGATATACTTTTTCCATATTCAATCATTAAACAATCTTTTAATAATAACCACAGGCGGTCAATAATATTGTGATATTAATAGTATTATTAAAGATATATGGGTTACTTAGTATAAGCCTAAATAGCTTTTAGTCAAAAAGTTAAGAGTTTCCTCCGTAAAAGTCGTCTATAAATTTCATTGCCTCTCAGTAAGAGGTTAGTTACATCTTGCTTTATTTTTGTAATAAAATAAAACGTCATTGAGTGCTGGAACAAACATGTGTCTGAAGTCGAGACTACTTTGACCAAAGTCTCGGACTGGGGAGGACTAAACTTAGTCCAATTCAACCACAAAATGGAAACTTAGGAAAATCGTATAGGCGTCGGGATGTGACGACCCCATCGCCCGCTGTTCGGTTAACCTCTGTCACAACAGAGATTATTCCACCAGTGCAATCAGTCACACTGGTGGTAGGTCTTTTGTTGCAAGAGGCCGGCTAGGTAGGTACCACCGCAGTGTCCAATATTCTGCCGCCAAATAGTAGTGTTTAGGCACTACTGTGTTCCGGTTTGAAGGGCATTGTACGCTAGTGAAATTACTGGGCGAACGAGATTTAAGAACTAATATCTCGAGGTTGGCAACGCGTGAGTGGCACCTACTAATGGTGCTGCAAGCGCTCATAGGCTGCGGCAGCCACTTACCATCAGGTGGGCCGTATGCTTGTTTGCCAACTTCTAACATAAAAAAACAAAAAAACAAAAATCGGTCCAGCCGTCTTCGAGTCATCGAGTAACGAACATACAAAAAGAAACATACAGTGGAATTGATAATCTCCTTCTTTTTAAAATACCGACATAAAAATTCAAGTGTCTGTAAATAGTTTCCAGGATCGCCTTCAAAAACAACATTACTGTACACAGATCCCAAACAGTTTTATTACAGTACCGCAGTGTCAAATACTCTACCGCAAAACAATAGTGTCTTTGGCATTACTGTGTTTCGGTTTAAACGGCACTGTTGGCTAGTGAAATTACTGGGCAAAAGAGATTTAAGAACCAATATCTCGAGGTTGGAAGCGCGTGCGTGGCTAACGCTCATAGGCTACGGCAGCCGCTTGCCATCACGTGAGCCGTATGCTTGCTTGCCTATTTAGTAACATAAAATATATTAATAATACTACTTGGTAGAAGCTTTATACCAAATCCCAATAACAGTTTTATAACAGTACTAGCCTTTTGCCCTTGACCAACTTCCGTTTGGAACTTTATGTCAGAGAAATCAATATCTATCTGAGGTTATATTGACGCGATTTGAATCTAATGTAGCTTTACGTTTCAGTTCAACAATAACCTATCCACCTCATGAAAATGTTATTGTAGTATTCGTGTAGTGAGCCTGCTTTGAGCAATGACGGTCGCGGGTTCGATTCCCGCTCGGAGCAGATGTTATAAATATCTGTTTCGGTTTGGGCATTTTTCTTTACGTCTCCCCACCGTGCCTCGTAGAGCACGTTAAGCTGCCGGTCCTGGTTGTTATCATGATATCTGATAATAATCGTTAACTCTTGATATGTAATTTGCTCTTATTCAATGAGTTACAGGCTAAGAGTGGGTACCACAATAGCTTAAAGGAGTTAGGATCGAACCCGTAACTCTCACATTTATGGAATAGGTCCTTCTACTGTTGAACCGTAATGTAAAATCAATGTTTTACCTTTGTTCCATAAGCTAAAATCATATTTATAGTAAAAAAATTAAAGAAGTGAGCAATATTGTGCCAAGAAAAGTTAAACCGTTATTCATCATAAAGTTTATGAAAGAAAAATAAAGAAAACGAAACTTCCTGATATTTTAGAATAAATAAATAAAACAAAAGTTATGATATCTCTTTCTGGAATCTCTATGAAAATATTATTTTTCAACTCCATTTATTTTTTATCTTACTTAGTTGGCAAGCAAGTATACGGCCCACCTGATGCTTGCACCACCAATAGTGGGTACTTTTGCGCCACCACCACTTGCACCACTACCACTTATGCGTTATCAACCTCAGAGAACAACTCGGAGTTGGAGATGTGCTGAAGCGTCACATGAAGCGATGTGGCGCTAACCCGTTGCAATGGGAGATACTGTCTAAGGATCGACCACAGTGGGGTGTATTGTAAATAGTAAGGTGTGTGACTTTGAAGAGAAACGTAGAGCAGAGCTCGACACGAAGCGTGATGAGCTAAATTCCCGACCACCTACGGCCATATGCTACAATTTCGTTAGAGGAGTAGTGACGTGCAGTATATGTGGTAGAACATTTACTGCAAAGACTGGCTACGTCAGTCACCTTAGAGCTCACCACCGACGTGGCTCTCCAAATTGAATGAAACAGTCGCCAAGGCCGAATACGGTCGGGTGATGATGATGATCAACCTCAGAGAGCACGTCAAGCTGTCAGTCTCGGTTATCACATAACATCTGATAATAATCGTTAACCCTTGATATTTCAATTGCTATTATCCAATGAGTTACTTGTTCGCCTTTAGGGTTACGGATGTCAGATGGCAATCGCTCTGTGTAATAACTAGTAACCTGTCAAATCCGGACAAGAGTAATAAGCAGATCCTGAATAAAATACTCGTATAGTAACGGGAATAATGCTAGGAAGAAGAAGTCTTTTTTTATGTTAGAAGTTGGCAAACAAGCATACGGCCCACCTGATGGTAAGTGGCTGCCGCAGCCTATGAGCGCTTGCAGCACCATTAGTGGGTGGCACTTACGCGTTGCCAACCTCGAGATATAAGTTCTTAAATCTCGTTCGCCCAGTAATTTCACTAGCGTACAATGCCCTTCAAACCGGAACACAGTAGTGCCTAAGCACTACTATTTGGCGGCAGAATATTGGACACTGCGGTGGTACCTACCTAGCCGGCCTCTTGCAACAAAAGACCTACCACCAGTGTGACCGAACGTGAACGTGAAAGTCATACAAACTGTGTCACTTGTTTGCCACCAATAATATATCATCACTACATAGTATAAAACAAAGTCGCTTTCTCTGTCTCTATATCCTTATGTATGCTTAAATCTTTAAAACTACGCAACGGATTTTGATGCGTTTTTTTAATAAATAGAGTGATTGAAGAGGAAGGTTTATATGTATAACAACATCCATTAAATAGTGGAGAAATACTGTTATTTTTGAGGTTTCTAATGTGATGTCGTAAATAATTAAATTTAACAAGTGCGGGCCACGGGTAGTAATGAATAAATCAAAACTACTGGATCGATTTCAATCATTTTTTCAGTGAATGATATAGGCTATATATTTTATACCCGTGCGAAGCCGGAGCAGGCCGCTAGTATACTTATATAGCTAGCTACTAGCTGAATAGTCCCAAGCATGTATATATTTAAGTTCACATTAGCAAAGTTCCAAACAAGTTATCAGTTGTTTCTTACCTAGTAACGATAAGTGCTGTTTGAAACAAAACTTTTTGTTATACAACTAACGTAGTACATATGAAGTAAAGACTATTGCACATTTTGAATAAATGATCAGTTTGGTCATAAAAAATGAACTTTATCCATTTAAAAAAAAAAATTTGCAATGCTTTTTTCAAGGCATTACTAATATTCTTATTACCCTTCCAAATAAGCTCAAAGCTTGCGCTAGGAATGGGTACGATAATGGCCCAAGGAGGTCAAGATCGAATCCAACCCCTAAATATGCTTTACAGGTGCTTTTTGTCGCTTCAAAAACTGAGAAAGAAAGTTTAATCTACTTTTAAGTCGTACATTTTTTTATATCTTCAAATGCATAATAAATTGGATGGTTAAATTACGCTGATCAATCAGCGTGACTTTGTCACCGCTATTATGACTTATGAGCCACGATCAGTGTGAACATGCATTGATGTCGTTTATTCACTTTGCTTACCGTTTCTGTATAAGCTATTTAATATCCAGAACAGTACAAGCGCAATTAGAAATGTGTGAAACTTACGATATCGCCACGCTCTGTGTATGTAGTAGTGACAGCATCGGTGGGAGAAATCTGAAGACCTAGACAAGCGGTAACTCGCTCCATGTCAGTGGCGGCAGGTTTTTGGGGCGGCAAATTTGGAGACAGAATTTTTTTTGCTACCTCATAGAATTTAAAAAGATTTCTACATTACTGTTTTCTGATGTTTAACAGGTAGGATTCTATAACAAAATTGACAATGACTTTCCCCTCTCTTGTCATTGTACATCCGAGTAGCAAACTTGGATATTCTACAGTAAAACAGTCAGTTCGCCACCCCCCAACCAGTAGTCGGCTTTTTGTTGAATTGTAAAAATAATCTAGGAGATGACAATTGTAAAGACACAGAAGGGCGACAGAAACCTTACAGCCTATACCTTGAAAATTTGTAAACGCACCATTGCTCCACGTCGATTCCATTCGAAAGTTAAACTCGCTTGTGCGATGTCAATCAAAGACTTTTGATCACGCGGTATTTCGAAAGCCAATTTCCATTTCGGAATTATCTAAATTGGTTATCGATAATTAAATGTGACATTATCAAGGCCAACTTTTTAGCAGCCTATTGTTAATTAACTTGATCAATAATACACATTTTATGATCTGTATAAGGTCTCCGGCCATACACGCCAAAAACAGCAAGGCTACATTTCCTATAAATGATAACAGTTCTTAGAACATTGTTGCTCAGCTTCAAATAATGCAAACTATTTCAAAATTACTTGCCTTTATATAAATTCAGCGCGCATACCAACATGTTTAGAATTTTAATAAGAAGACTAGGAAAGGGTCATGTGATTTTGATTGGTTACTCATGCACATAGCAGTGTCCAAGTTTAATAGGTTAGAAGCCGATAAATTATAATAATGGTCGCAAATAAGCAATACCATGTCAACCCACAAAATTGAAAAAACTGAGTTATATATGCAGAAGTGTTGGTAAATGGCTGAAGAACATTTTTCATACATACATACATATTTGTAGGGTTTTAAGCTTTAAAACTTCTAAATTTTTTAATCATGCAATTTTTGTATTATTTTAAACGTTTTGGCTTATATTATATACGAAATATGCAGTTTGTACGCTTATTTTATGTGAAAATAAGTAAATAACTTACATATATCTTGAAATTGCCAAAAACTTGACCAATAACATAAAAAAATCATATAAAGCAAGTTGTTAAAAAATTTCAACCGCGTTTTTCTCGAAATGACATTCGTGTGGGTTGACATGGTATTGCTTATTTGCGTTCAATTATTGTTATGTATTAGCTATGCTCGTAGCTTCACTCGCGTGGTATTTTAGTCGTTGTTAATTAGTTAAACAAACAAATTAATAATTCTTTCGCTTTATTTTTGTGTTGCTGTTCCACCAACTCACCATATCCCATCACACGCCCGCGCTTTCATTCCTATTGATCGGCTTCTATGTATCGTATCGTGATGTTATATAGCCTATAGCCTTCCTCGAGAAATGTGCTATCAAATGCAAAAATAATTGTTCAAATCCAAAGTCAGAGATAGCGCCTTCAACGAAACAAACAAACTCATCAGCTTTAAAAAAGTGGTATTGATTAATGTCATTACAATAACCTTGAGTTTCAAGGTCTAAACCTTCTACAACTTTGATCATATAAACTTTTGTCGTAGTGCCAAAATAACAAAGGTAATAACTAACTATTATTTGGGAATTGATTAATAGATTTCGCTAAAACATAAAGTTGTATTCTAAAAATGGATGCCTTTGTCTATCGATATTGACTTTATCAGGAATATTATGCGCACCCCGCGTTCCCGAAATTTCAATCTTTGAGAGAATAGAAATTATTCAACCAAGAGATTAAAAATACCTTGCATTTTTCGAGCCTTTCTCAGGGTCTCCTTATTACATTAATACAGGTTCGACAGGTTGCTATTTTTAACATAGAGTTTTTTTTACATAACCTGCCAACCCTTTCGATAGACCCTTTAGTAAACTGCATGAAATATCACTGACAGCTGTTAAAGGTCTTGTGACATTAACAGCTGTCTAGTCACTCATAGCCGAGTGCACCCACTGATCGGTAAACGATCGGTGGGTTAAGCAACTTTAGGTGCAGTCAGTCACTAGATGGGTAATCGCATAGTGGTACTTCAACTGAGCGTTTCCGTGCTTTGGAGGGTACGCAAAAAGTCCGTCCCGGCTGTTATCAATTTGACAACAGTAGAAAAGTCAAGTCAGAGGCCTACTCGTATACGGGCGACCTGAACAACTCTGACACTGTATTGGCCACTAACCACGCCATAAGAAGAAGCTGTCTAATAACTGACCGTCGAGGACGAAAGATCACTTGTAAAAGATATATAATAAATAAATAATAATAAATAAACGCTACACTCTCAACGGCCCCCATTAGGATAATTATATCCTGTGTCGGGGGTCCGGAAACATTCACAATGACAAGGACAAACACAACCAGACCGGAAAACATGCCTGTACGATGAATACAAACATCTGCTCCGAGCGGGAATCGAACCCGCAACCGTCGCGGCTTAAGGCAGACTCGCTACCCACAACGCCACAACGGTGTCAATATAAGAAAATTAATAAATCCCTGCAAGCCATTTGGAAGTTTTGTTACAATAAAAACACGATATACTACTACAGACCCGTAAAGAGAACATCCGTCTATTTCGTAAGATTCGAACAGTAATCAAAGTAACATCTATTTATAATTGAAGGCAGTTTTGATACAACTGTGGGAAAACGAGGTGTGATGTTCCTTCAAAGAAAGATACGCCAACCAGGTGTCATTTATTGTAGTATTATGGTTGCGTGGTTGCCCAAGGACTTACGATAGGAAGTAATATATGGACGCAAATAAGCAATACCATGTCAACCCACACGAATGTCATTTTGAGAAAAACGCGTATGAAGATTTTGAACAACTTGCTTCATATGAATTTTTTTTATGTATTGGTCAAGTGTTTGTCAATTTCATATTTATGTAAGTTATTTATACTTATTTTCACAAAAATAAGTATACAAACTGCATATTTCGTATATAATTTAAACCAAAACTTTTAAAATAATACATAAATTGCATGAAACCCTAGGAAATATTAAAGAAAATTGTTCTTCAGCCATTTACCAACACTTCTGCATATATAACTCAGTTTTTTCAATTGTGTGGGTTGACATGGTATTGCTTATTTGCGTCCATATATGGTCATAGACGTTAAAAACTCTGATAGCGCGATTCAGGATTGCGGTAATCTTGTTCCTCAATATCGTTGCGTATACCATTTAGATGTCGCCACAACTTCGGTAGTCTTGATACGGTATTGAGAGGATCTTGTCTTATCGCGTTACATAGTGTTTCGTTACGTTCACAACACTGCTCATTTTTGTGTTAGTTGGGCAAACTGGCAGGAGGTTAAAAAAAACAATTACGTAATCAAAGCTTTGTTACGGATTGTCATTAGTATGAAAATAATGTTTTCTAAATTATTTATTATATAATGTTATGCTACTTACTTCTAATAAGAAGAAATTGGAGAATACAAACCTGAAACAAATAAAATTTTAATTATTATCTTCGTAAAATTATATCTGAAGATGGCCACGTCTTACATGTACGTTACAAAAACCTAGGGCACTGTGCAGGATATGATAATTTAAATAATTAATTTTTTTGCGTTTCTACATATTTTTTTTATATGTAAGAGGGGGCAAATGGGCAGTAGGCTCACCTGATGTTAAGCCTGAGTTCGATTCCCGCTCGGGCAGATGTTTGCATTGATCTTATAAATATCTATTTCGGTCTATGCGCTTGTCCCTGTCTCCCACCGTGCCTCGGATAGCACGTTAAGCTGTCGGTCCCAGTTGTTATCAAATAACGTCTGATAATAATCTTTAACTCTTGATAAGTAAATTGCTCTTTTCCAATGAGTTATTGGTTCGCCTTTAGGGTTGCGGAGGTCATTAATAAATTTAAATCACAAATTTTCATTATATCACGTAGTTACCGCGTTAAGGAGAAATAGTTACTATAAATAATGTTTAGATCAGACACAGTCACTGGGAATTGTGGGTATAGTTAGTTATTTATACCGAAAGAGTATAAATCCTTTCGCATTCGCCTTACTTCAAAGCGTGTCGTAGCATTTATACCATTGCGAAATTAATTATTAAACTTCGTTAAATATGAAAAGACACCAGCGCCGGTGACTGACCAAACTCCGCCAATGATTAAAATAAAAGGTTGTCAACCTTAAACACTGAAAGGTAGAAGAATTCATATAACACTATACAACGTTGTTGCGCAGCGGTAGCGAACCTGCCTTAAGTGTCGCCGGTTTAATTCCCGCTTGGAGCAGATGTTTGTATTGACCATACAGGCATGTTTTCCGGTCTGGGTCATTATGAATTATGAATGTTTCTGGACCCACAAAAAAAGTTGTAACTATCCTAATGGGGGCCATTGAGTGTGTAGCATTTATTCATTTATTTATTTTAGACAACCATTACTAATATTCCTATTGCCACTTTAAATAAGCTCGTAGCATGCGCTAAGAGTGGGTATAATAACAGATCAAGGGGGTCAAGATAGAACCCAAAACTTTCGAGTTAAAGTTAGCTTTCCTACCGTTGAGCTACTGAGCCAGAGCTATACTGAGCTACTGAGCTATTAAAATACGGAACAAAAATAAAGAATTGAATACTAATGTATAGCACTCTCATTATCAGACACAGAAAAAGTGTTCCCGCTATCAGGTATCGAAAAACCATCTATCAAAAGTCAGTCAACAGTGGCGTACACCCCAACTTTTAAACAACCATTTATCACTTTTTCAATTCCAGTTTTTTGCGACGCAATTCCTAAATCCTGTTGAAAGGCTATATGGACATGAAAGCTAACTGACCATTGGAAAGAGTTTATTTTGGCCCAAATATGACAAAAAGTTTAAGGCCCGTTTTATGGTAAGCGGTTACCGAAACCTATATCTATGATGCCACGTTTATATCATTACATCTTTAATAGGACATGCGTGTTGGCGACTCAAGAGAAGGAGTAAAAAGACTTTTTCCAACGTATAAAGTATTACCTGTATTTATTTAAAAGGCAAGTTCTTCTGATTCAGAATTTTTTTTTAATGTGAAATTGTCTACATTTATGTTCACTATAACGCTAAAAATCTGAAGCGAACGTCTCATTTCCAAGGTGTAGTGGCTGTTATGTTAATAATTTGATAATAGCTAATATCTCACAACAGTCACAAACTGCAACTGTAGAAATAATGTTGGTTCATATCGGCTTTCTGCTAGAGGATAAAGTTTCTCTTCTTTTTTTTGTTTTCGCTGAGAGATGCATTTACGCACACCACTCATGTAGTACATATGGGCGCTGATTTTATTTTAAGGTGAATTTAGAATTATAATAATAATAATTTATGTTTTGATACATTTATTTGAATTTTTGTTTATAATTAAGTGTTGATTTTTTTATTTAAAGTTAAGTGTAATGTCAACACCTTCTTGACAACTTCCGGTAACGTTAATTTAAACTGTTAAGTCCGTATGTTAAAAGATTTGTATGTTTAAATATTGTTTTAAATTATTTTGTGATTTAAAAAAATACTTACATGCTTTTTGTAATGAAAATTAATTATTTTGCTAATATTGTTACCCACTTGATTTTAGTATAAAAGGCGGTTGTTATGCCGTGTCGAGTTAGCTCTCCGATATCTCTCGTAGAGCAAAGAGCTATAATAAAGTTAGTTGTGTGTTAGTCTGTTGGTTTTTCTCCTGTAACATGGACCCTGAATATCGATATGATGAAGCCACGCCGACATACACTACTGTAGCTTGTGGTAGTGTGGGTCTCGACCACCTGTTAGACTAGCGGCAATACCCACTAACCCTCGTCGCCATATTGGGACGTCATGTGGTCGCTTGCGCAAGCAACCATGACGCCCCGGCGGAAAGGCCTGCCTATGCAGGCCTGATGTAATGTCTACGTTGGAGTGAGCTTACTCATAAGAAGCCTGTATACTCGCACCTTGAAGAGGTTCCATGAGTTCGGGAATACAGACGCCAGAAGAGCATTCCAAAGTTATACTATATAAATAATAATATTATCTTACGGTAGTAGAGCCATGCTTCTCTCAGCACAAAAGGGCCGGCTCGACCGGGAAGTACTACCCTCTCACAGGAAATCGACGTCAAGTAACAGTATCATTAGGTACTGTTGCGTTTCGTGCGATGAGTGAGAGCGCCGGAGGCCCAATCTCCCACCCCTTCTGTTCCCTTCCTCATTTTCCCTTCTCATCCCGTCTCTCCTGTTCCTTGGGTTGGCAACGTGCGTGTGATACTTCAAGTTTCCCAAGTGTTCATATATTGCGGTGACTGCTTACCATCAGGCGGACCGTATGCTTGTTTGCCAACCGTCATGACATTAAAAAATATCAAGTAATGACTATAGGGCACGTACAAAACCTAAAGCAATGTATGTTATTTATTGTAAGTAATTAACTTTCTTGGCAAGGTTTCAAATAATTAAGAAAACTCGTTGAAAGTTAAGGAAGCGATTCTCCTTTACCATAAATATTCTGCAGTTTTATCTTTATGATTAAACTGGTTAAGTTTTATTGCCTCTAGCTCTTAGATGTAACCTCGTTGGAGTAATGCAATTTATATATTTAGCTTTATTTATTTTATTGTTTTATTTTTTGAGTTTCATTTTTATGAATATATTATAAAATAAAAAAACTAATTATAACCTGATGAAGGACTAACAAATATTTTTCTTTAAGAGAATAGCCTATACCTTCCAAGGCTGATAACCCACCTACATGCCCTCTACTGGTGCGGTTGTTTGAGGGCGGTGGCAATAAATTGACATCAGGTTAGCTTTCTGCCTGTTTGTCTCCTCTAATATACATAAAAAAATAATAAGCTGGACTGGCACTGAAATATTATTAATAGCTTAAATCATACCCCCCATTTAAGGAATATTAGCAAAGCTAATACACCTTCATAATCTCGTAGTTTGCGATTTAGTGGGTACGGTAACAGCCTAAATGGGTCAAGTTAAACCGTTGAGCTATTGAAGCTTTGTAAAAATCGTACGAATTTTTTTATTTATCGGACTTCACCAATCGATGCATTGATAGTGTGTCATTGGTTCTTTCACGAATCTCACAGAACACAGCAGTGTAAATAGCGAGACCATTCGTCTTGAAGACTTAACGTGAAGGAGGTTACTAGTAACATAAACAGCTCTGATTTAAACTCATATTGTAAATCAGATATATCATATTTCATATTTAAATTATTCAAAATATCATCTCAATGTGAAATCATGGGGCTGAGTAATGAAAGAAAAATTCTATTAACTGCCTACTTCGTTGGAGTTGATCTGTCGTTCATAATACAATTTTCTTGCTGTAGCTACCCTTAGGAAAAAGGCTTGTCCGTTGCATCCGATACGATCGTTTAAAACCTTATTAAAAATTTTAATATTGGTATTAATATTGACTACATTGATAATAACTTTTTTCGTAATAATAATAATAATGTTGGACACCGTTGTGGCGTTGTGGGTAGCGACTCTGCCTTTAGTCTCGACGGTTGCGGGTTCGATTTTCGCTCGGGCAGATGTTTGTTAAAAATTTCTGTCTCCGTCTGGGCGTTTGTCCGTGTGGGTTTCCCCAACGTGCCTCGGAGAGCACGTTAAGCGGCCCCGGTTATTATCAATAGCATCTGATAATAATCGTAATAAGCAGACCCTGGGTGCATAAAATACCGGAAATAATGCTAGGACGAAGAAGAATAATAATAATAATAGTAAAAAACACTGCACACTCAACGGCCCCCATTAGGATAGTGATATCCTGAGTCGGGGGTCCGGAAACACATACAGGGACAAATACACTCGGACCGGAAAATATACTTGCCTTGTTTCGTCAATACAAACACATTATGGCGTTTAAGGCAAGATCGCTACCGCTGAGCCGTCAATGAGATCACCGTTAAAAAATAATGTCATAGGTTTTCACTTGTAATATACACTTGTAACCTAATTTAATAAAAAATATTCAACTAAATTTTGACAATACGCAGATGTCATTTAATAGAGAGAACGACAAATTTCAAAAATCAAATAGCTCTAAATAATAGATGTTTCTCTTGGAATCTTATCCCCACGCTCATAGCCGAGTGCACCCACTGATCGGTAAACGATCGTGTCAGCAACTTTAGGCGCGGTCAGTCACTAGATGGGTGATCGCATAGTGGTATTTCAACTGAGCGTCTCCGTGCTTCGGAGGGCACGTAAAAAGTCGGTCCCGGCTGTTGACAATTTGACAACAGTCGATAAGTCAAGTCAGAGGCCTACGGGCGACCTGAATAACTCTGATACTAGGTTAACCACTAACCACTAGATAAGAAGAAATCTTGTCACCCGGTGATGCTCACAGCCATTAGCGCCAACAGCTATACACATTCAGGAATAACTCATCAGAAGTCTTAACATTAGGATTTTTAAATATATCTAACGAGAAATCGGATCGGATTTACTAAAAGCAATCCCTAGTTGGCTAATAACGGCAAAGTTACAAGCATGATTAAAAAAATTTAGCAAGGCTTCCCACTGACTCGGTGAAATTAAATTTTTCAGTCCAATCTTTTCGTTTTACTGAGTTAAAAAATATGGATTTCTTGAATTTCCGAGTTATTGTCGATAAGCTAAGATAGAGAGGATAGATAATCTTGACATGTAATTTGGTATAATTATTTAAATTCAATTAAAGGAACATTTTATGGTCAATAAAATTGACGACATTGTAGCGCAGCGGTAGCGAACCTGCCATAAACGCCACAGGTCACGGGTTCGATTCGAATATGTTTGTATTGACCATGCAAGCATATTTTCCGGTCTGGGTGTATTGGTCCTTGTTCTTGTATGTGTTTCCGGGCCCCCGACACAGGTTATCACTATCCTAATGGAGGCCGTTGAGTGTGCAGCGTTTATTTATTTATTATATGATTTATTTATTTTATGGTCAATAACATTCGCTATATTCCGTATAAACATAATAAGTGTGCAAGTAACTCTGCCCGTTTCCTCTTACCATTTCGTGGCTAAGTCAATGTAATGATTTTGATAAGAATTGTTTAAGATACAACTCGATTTTTAGGTAAAGCCATAAGATATTTCTTATCCCAAAAATTATTTTAGTACATTGGAAACATTATAACTGCATATATGCGAAGTCGTGGAAAAAACTTCCATATAATAGTTCAAGACAAATAAAAACATAATAAATCCTTGCTCCATATGATTTAGGAGTCTTCAAGCGTCGACTATTTACACACATTTTCCCCAAAGGCCGCCAACGCATCCTCGACCCCCTTGGTGTTGTGGATGTTTATGGGCGATAGGTGCCACTTACCATCAGGTGGAGCTATCTGCTCGTTGGCCCGTATATAATATAAAAAAATAGTATCAATCACTAATTATTTCATCTAATTTCTGTTTTTAGTAAATAGTATTTATTTATTTGGAACAGTAAACAGTTACAGTATACATTTTGACAACATGTGTTGATTTGTTGAGAAAAGTAACAATAATGTAACCCACAACACTATCCACATTTAACTTAAAATAAAATGACAATAAATTACCGCTAAGGGTTTTATCAAAATTACAATGTGCTGCAAAAGTAATTACTAAATAATAATACACCAAAATAGAAATTGTGTATTATTGTGCGAGTATTTGTGGTATTGATTTTTTAAATTTATAAATAAAACATGCAAAAACATCTACATCTATGAATTGTTTATTGTACGACTCCACCATTCGGCGCATGGGGGACCGAAGCCCTGCGTTTGTCCGACAGGTACCTAATGCGAAGAGGCATCCTGCACGCGTTTTTTTTTTATTAACAGTTCTGGGTACTACATAACATAACTAGTATTATCCAAATGTATTAATAGTATCATCAAAATTTTCGTACCTCTACTAAATCTAAAACAATATAACACCTCAAGCCCGCAGTACATTTACCCTGTACAAAGTTAACTGAGATAAGTAACTAATTTTCAGAACAAAGTAATCTTGTACTCACTCCGACGATATCAAAAACCTTCACAGCAATGTTATCACATCTCTGAAGAAGACATTGCTCTGACCGCTCGACTATCTTGCCCCAGATGTGAGAGTAGTCGTAAAGTGATAGGGCTTGGTCCATAAGAAAAAGCGGTTCAGCAATACTTTAATTTGCCATTTATTTTCTTTTTGCCAATTTCTTGGTCGCACATTTGCTGGTGTAGGGCTTAAAAAAAGGTCCGGCTGGTTGGCTACCACCGTACTTTGGTGAAAATTTGTGAAGTGACTGCTTGTCAGCCGCTTTTCGAGGTCAACCACCGTATAGCCAGTTGTATCCCAAAAAAAGATCGGCACTGCATCTGCATACCCTCTGGTGTTGCAGATGTTCATGGGCTGCGGTAATCGCTTAACATCAGGTGAGCCTCCTGTCTGTTTGCCTCTGACATAAAAAAAAACATCTACAAAGTGAAATTCATTACCAGCACACGTGTTCCCTTTGTCATATAATCTGGAATCCTTCAAACGAGGCATCAAGAGGCCTTGTCAGTAGGGAGAGGGTAGTGAAGTTAGCCTTCTGCAATGTACTTTAAGGTGGCTAACTTCACTGCCGCTTAACATCGCGTGGATTTAATTCATTTTCCCATCGCAAAAATATTAATTAAAGCTAAATTAAATCAGGGACTGTTATGGAGACCGCTGATAGTGAAAACTTGAAACTTTAGAATGACTGCAACTGAGTGAAGATATGCCAGTTTGGTCTTCCAGGACTCACACTCATCAATCAAAATTCAAGAGTACTGATACTGCTACTTGACAACGATCTTTTATGGACGATATTTATTCCTCTACTCCTAAACATGGGTAACAATAGTAAAATAAATAAACAATTATAAAAACGCTTCCGCTTATAATTTACAACACCTGACTTTGCTCAAAGGTTTTATTGGCGCGATGTTGGTTGATTTAACGAAGAATTTAATCGTGGCTAAGATGAAGTCAAGCTTAAAAGGTAAAAGGAGCTCTTCTTGTATAATAAAAGCTATTCACATTTTGTAAAAAATATATTAATAGTGTGTGATTTTTTAAGGATATTTAATTTTATAATATAATATTTGAAATACTAGAACTTCTTTAGGACTGTATGTATGGGTCATACATGTATAATTATGATAGCGAATACATGTATAAGCAGCAGTATTCGCATTGGTGCGTATCGTTCGTAGTTTTTTTTTTTGTTTTAAACAATTCTTGATTTTTTTTATATTTTAATTATTTATTTATTTATACAATCAGAAGCCAATTTATAAGATACTTGCTTTTCCCGTGACTTTGTTCGCGTGAAATAGTTTCTTTATGTAGCATTTTTAATTATTTAAGCTAATTATTTTACAAAAATGTTTATAAGTTTCAAAATGACGATACTTCCATACAAACTTCTCACCCCCGCCCCTCTTAACCTCTTACAACCCTTTTTCGCATTAAAAGTAACCTATGTCCTTTCTCAGGCTCTAGACTATCTGTGTACCAAATTTCATTTAAATCGGTTCAGTAGTTATGGCGTGGGAGGGCGTCAGACATAGTTACTTTCGTATTTATAATATTAAAAGTCAGGATCCCATATAAATACATACATCTTTAGTAGAACTAGGAATTTCACTAAGTAATTCTAAGGTCAATACACGATTTAATGGATACACTATTGACAATACCTCGCCTTACTAAGCAAACAGTTTCAATACTGCTTTCGTATACCTTGTTTAAATAGGACTGATTCTGAAACTTTAAACGAATTAGCTTCAATTAAATACGACCTTATGTCGGTATACAATGTATTCAAATATTTGATGATCCTAAATGAAATGTTTTGAATGTAGTAGAGCCATGCTGCTACCAGCACAAATCAAGACAGTCTCGATCGGGGAAGTAAACCCTCACAGAAAAACGGCGTAAAGTAACATTATCAGTAGGTACTGATGTTATTCGTGCGATGGGTAGAAGCGCCGGAGGCCCAATCTCCCACCCCTTCCGTTTCCTTCTTTTTCCTTTCTCATCTTTTCCCTCTTGCCCTTTAGGTTAGAAACACGCATGTGATACTTAAGTATAGTCGCGTTCATAGGTTTCATGGGCTTGTTTGCCAACAGTCATGAAAAAAAAACTTGTTTTTAACGCTGGTTGAAAATAGTGATATTCATTCGAGAAATTACCATAGTGATATTCGTTAAGGTTGAGTGGTTGTGTACACCCCATAGAAATCCTAATAATAAAGTACTAGTGTCAGCTTGTCGCCTAAATTGTGACTTATGCGCCACCATTGGTGCGAGTATCTATTAGTGTCGTTTATTCACTTCGCTTACCATTGCTGTATTAGCTATTTAATACCCGGAGCAGTACAAGCGCAAGAAGCAGTGTAATGTGAAACTTACAATATCGTCGTGCTCTGCGTAAGTACTAGTGACACTATGTGAAGGAGAAATCAAGCGGCAAAAACATAATAGAATGAAATTAGCATGTTACTAACTCCGTTCTGTTGCCTTGATGTTGAATTTATAAGTAAATAAACGCTAAAGACTCGGCCCCTTCAGGAAACACATACAAGGACAAGGATAAACGCACCCATACTAGAACGTATGCCTAAATACAAGCGCGGCCTGTGGTGCTTGAGTCAGACTTCTTAGGTTAAATATTTACTTACTGATACAAGAAGGAGCACCAGGAAGTCTGACATTTTATATACATAGCTAAAGGTTTATCCATTGTATATAGTAAGTGTATACTTTGATGTTAGAAAAAGTCTAAAACTATATATTATTATTATGAAATATATATTCTTTTTTTTAGACGCTATAATTTATTCTTTTCTAATGTTTTCTTTTCAAATCTAGTATTATATTAATTATACTGCGATTTTGTTAGGTAGAATGTGTCTATGGACTTTTCAAGTGTAACACCAAGGTTGTACCACATTTTAGCAAATGAAGGAATTTAAATTTGAATTTGAAAAAGCATTTAATGTTTTTTTATGTTATTTTCCATACTGTGTATCAAAGGATCTACAGATCTTGAGATATTATAATATATAATGCCAAGAATAAACGAAGCAGCGTGATGGATTAAGTGCCTAATCCTTTGAGAAGGGAAAAGGCCTTTGTTCCGCTTTGAAACTAAAGGGTATATTTGGACGCAAATAAGCAATACCATTTCAACCCACAAAATTGAAAAAACCGAGTTATATATGCAAAAGTGTTGGTAAATGGCTGAAGAACAATTTTCTTTAATATTTGTAGGGTTTAAAGCTTTAAAACTTCTAAAAAGCCATTTTTTAATCATGCAATTTATATATTATTTTTATTATATATTATTATCGTTTGCAATTTATATATTATTATCGTTTTGGGTTATATTATATACGAAATATGCAGTTTGTATACTTATTTTTTGTGAAAATAAGTAAATTAACTTACATACATCTTGAAATTGCCAAAAACTTGACCAATACATAAAAACAATCATATAAAGCAAGTTGTTAAAAATTTTCAAACGCGTTTTTCTCGAAATGACATTCGTGTGGGTTGACATGGTATTGCTTATTTGCGTCCATTTTAACATTAGTTTGTGTCTTAGGAAGATTTTTTTAATAATAAAAACAGGAGGCTTTTCATTAACTCTTATTGCGATTAAATTGACGACCAACTAAATCGAATTTAATTCAGATTAAATCAGATTTTATATATATATATATATTTTTTTTTTTTTATGCAAAATAGGCTTACGTTTGACCTCAATCTCGCTTGGTGGAAGGCGAAGATGAGGTCTAAGATGGAGCACGTATGCCTAGAAGGTGTATGACGTATAACGACGACGTTGTGGCGCAGCGGTATAAACCTGCCCTAAGCGCCGCTGGTCGCGAGTTTGATTGCCGGATGTTTGTATTGACCATACAGGCATGTTTTCCAGTCTGGATGTGTCTGTTTTTGTCATTCTGTGTTTCCGGACCCCCAATACAGGATATGACTATCATAATGGGAGCCCTTGAGTGTGTAGCATTTATTTATTATTATTTATTTATGTCATGGTATGAAACAGGCAATGTAGCTCAGTTCGGGTCGTCATTTGAATCTCAAATAATTGGACTGTTATATGAAAACTTGAATCTGATCCAAGCCCTAAGGTAAAAATATAAGAAGAACATAATGGTTGGGACTAATTAGCTTTTATACCTTAAAGAGTCGTTATCTATATAATAAAAAAATGCAATGTCTGTTTGTAATTCCAAATTAATAGATTGACACCCTTCTGGCGTTGTGGGTAGCAAGTCTCGACGGTTGCGGGTTCGATTCCAGCTCGGAGCAGATGTTTGTATTAATCGTACAGGCATGTTTGTCGGTCTGGGTGTGTTTGTCCTTGTCATTGTGAATGTTTCCGGACCCCCGACACAAGACCTAATTATCCTATTGGGGGCCGTTGAGTGTGTAGCGTTTATTTATTTATTTATTTTATTTCACTAGAAACGTATGAAAGTATATACGCTACTTAGGTAAATAAAAAAAAGACAATAATTTTGTTTATTCCGCCTTCTCTCTGAAATGGCTGGCATGATTTTAACGGGACTTTCACTGGCAAATAGATAATGTTATAAGGAGTAAGTTAGTCTACTTTTTTTTCAGAAAAATAGTTAGGGTTCCGTGTAAAATTAGTACACCATGCCAGCGAAACTGCGGGGCTGCTAGTTATCTCTTCAATTGCTTAAGAGCGCTGATGGCTCAAAACTAAGGGCGGTGGCAAATTAGTGTAGTCAGCATATGCTTTAAAAATCCGAACGCGCGTACAAGAGCTTATTCCGGCGTGTACGCTTGAACCTGTATGTCGATATATCAATAGTATATTTATAGCGCCTTATATTACGCGCTTATACGAGCTTAAAAAGGCGTCAACGCTCGTACGAGTTTCATTCGTGGTAAAAGGCGCGCGTATACGCCTATACAACTTATACGCGTTCCGAAAAATCCGTAATCGTCCTAACACTTTGATCAAATTTTCGCACTTCGAAAAACAGCGGTCCGTCCGTCCTAACACTTACTGAAATTATAATTATATTTATTTTTTTTCATTAAATTTCTCCATCATACCAAGTAACTAATTTTTACCTTGCAAATTCAAGGTTTTAATTTTAATAAAGAACAAAATGTGGATATTAAATGTTAAAAAAAATATAATTCATGATCGAATTATTAGCTGGTGCGACATTTTCATTAACATAAAACGTAGGTAGTCGTTTTAAGTACATTTCCTCACGAACGCTCGCATAAGAGAGCCCTTAGACTATTTCTAGCACACGAAGTTACTTTAAATATAGCTAGCTTTTTTTAGCTTTGTCGAGGGTCCGGAATCACGCTAAGACCCAAGTACTACCATCCTGTACTCAGACCTGTCAGGTATACGGCTAAGCATACATAGGGTTATAACCATATATGGACGCAAATAAACAATACCAAGTCAACCCACAAAATTGAAAAAACTCAGTTATATATGCAGAATTGTTGGTAAATAGCCGAAAAACATTTTTCTTTAATATTTGTAGGGTTTTAAGCTTTAAAACTTTTAGAAAAGCCATTTTTTAATCATGCAATTTATGTATTATGTTAAACGTTTTGGGTCATATTATATACGAAATATGCAGTTTGTATACTTATTGTTTGTCTTTTACTTATTTACCACCAGTGTGACTGATTGCACTGGTGTAATAATCTCTGCTGTGATAGAGATTATCCCAAAAGGAGGCGATAGGGTCGTCACGTCACGAGATATACGGCTATGCATTTATACTTAAACATGCATGCTAGCGCTGGACTATTGAAGAAAAGGCTTAACAACCTATGGTGTACTTACTGTATAGTATACGCACATAATTTGATTTGGAGCATATTGCGTCATTAGCAGTTCAATGAACCGAACATGAATAATGATCATCTAACTACATATCTAGTTAACATTATAAATGTGAAAGTTTGGATGGATGGTTTTTTTTTTTTATTTTTTTTTTTATGTTAGATGTTGGCAAACAAGCATACGGCCCACCTGATGGTAAGTGGCTGCCGCAGCCTATGAGCGCTTGCAGCACCATTAGTAGGTGCCACTCACGCGTTGCCAACCTCGAGATATTAGTTCTTAAATCTCGTTCGCCCAGTAATTTCACTAGCGTACAGTGCCCTTCAAACCGGAACACAGTAGTGCCTAAGCACTACTATTTGGCGGCAGAATATTGGACACTGCGGTGGTACCTACCTAGCCGGCCTCTTGCAACAAAAGACCTACCACCAGTGTGACTGATTGTACTGGTGGAATAATCTCTGTTGTGACAGAGGTTGGATGTTTGTTGCTCTTTCACGCTAAAACTACTGCACAGATTTCGATAAAATTTGGTATAAACATAGCTTATTGCCTGGATTAACATACGAGATACTTTTTATCCCGGAAAAATGTTGGGGTCCCGTAGGGTCATCAAAAAACCACATACCGGAGCCGTGGGCACGGCCTGTTATTAATTATGTAGTTATTACAATCTAATTTGTAGAATTTTTTAATCTCGACTTGGCTCGTTTGTGGTACTTAACTATAACTTTAAGCGCCATAGGTCACGGATTCGACTCCCGCTCGGAGCAGATGTTTGTATTGACCACGCATCTGTTCCAGTCTGGATCTGTTTGTCCTTGTCGTGTATGTTTTCGGATGCCCGAACATAGGATATAACTATCCTAATGTTAGCTGAGTGTGTTGCTTTTAAAATAATTAATAAAGATTATTCTTAGTACTGTAGTTATTGCAATGTAACGTGTAGAATTTCTCGATCTCAACTTGGCTCATATGTTGTACTTTACTAAAACTTTATCCTAAGCTTTCTCGTCAGCTGTACCAAGACCGCAACCACATACCACATAACTTTGTATTCACGAGCTGACTTATTTAGACAATTATGTCTCTATCTAGTAAGGAGTTAATGTATGCAAAGCCTTATTTGCCTGCAAAAATAAAACGTTCTTTAAGTTACGTAGAATATCCACGAGAGTTTTTTGATTCTTAAATACAACGTGGCATATAATTTCCTTAATGATAAGAAGTTCTTCTTCTTATAGATTGGTCAGTGGCCAAACTTGTTGTTCAGGTGGCCCGTATAGGCCTCTGACTTGACTTTTCGACTATTGTCAAATTGATAATAGCCGGGACCGACTTTTAGGTTCCATCCAAAGGACGGAGGCGTTCAGTTAAAATACCTTTATGCGATCACCCATCTAGTGACTGACACGCCTAAAGATGCTTAACCCATTGATCGCTTACCGATGAGTGGGTGCACTCGGCTATGAGCGTCTCAATGTATGCAAAGTATTTGCCTTATTTGTCTACAAATAGAGAACGTTCTTTAAGTTACGTAGAATATCCACGAAAGATTTTTGATTCTTAAATACAACGTGGCATATAATTTCCTTAATGATAAGAAGTTCTTCTTCTTATAGATTGGTCAGTGGCCAAACTTGTTGTTCAGGTCGCCCGTATAGGCCTCTGACTTGACTTTTCGACTATTGTCAAATTGATAATAGCCGGGACCGACTTTTATGTGCCCTCTGAAGCACTGAGATGCTCAGTTGAAATACCATTATGCGATCAACCATCTAGTGAGTGACGCTCCTAAAGTGTCTTAACCCATTGATCGTTTACCGATCAGCGAGCGCACCCGGCTATAAACGTCTCGATGAAGGGAGCCGCATACCTTTTAGCATCAGCATCAACATGTATTACTAAATAAAAGAAAAGTAGGAGTTGAGACAGAAGAAAAACTAAAGTTGTATAAAGCTACCTAAAAGCTTATAGTACATCGCGTAATATTTCGAACAGCTTTTTTTATTTGAATTTTTGTAACACTAACATTTAGTTACTAACAATTTTAACAGTTTTTTGACTTTAGTAAGCGTCTACATAACAAGTTTTATGCAAATTTTCAAACCAATTGAGGGTATGAATGAGTGAACGAGTAATATTTCGCTTATTAAAATAAAGTCACACTGGTGGTAGGTCTTTTGTTGCAAGAGGCCGGCTAGGTAGGTACCACCGCAGTGTCCAATATTCTGCCGCCAAATAGTAGTGTTTAGGCACTACTGTGTTCCGGTTTGAAGGGCACTGTACGCTAGTGAAATTACTGGGCGGCGAGATTTAAGAACTAATATCTCGAGGTTGGCAACGCGTGAGTGGCACCTACTAATAGTGCTGCAAGCGCTCATAGGCTACGGCAACCACTTACCATCAGATGGGCCGTATGGTTGTTTGCCAACTTCTAACATAAAAAAAGACATCACCAAAAGAACCTTATCATCTAATGAAATGTACAGACTATCTACTAAAACAAACTAGTAAGCAATGTGTAAATGTTCCTAGAAGTGGAATACCCGCATCAATATACCCGTATATGGTCCACGTCTGTGAAGTTGAAGCTATATTTCACCTGCGGGTCCGCACAAAGTCAAACAGAGCGAGTTAAATCAGGACTTTAGGCTTTACAAATACAAGTTTCCAACGAGAAATTATACAAAAGACCGAATATTTATTAACTTATGTTGACATGGCCGATTTTAAATTAATTATTTTGAGTCTTTTCAAAGTAAATAAAACCTTTCTTTAACTGGAAAACAGTTTTAAATTTGTGTTTTATTACGTCATGACGGTTGACAAACAAGCATACGATCTGCGTGATGGTAAGTGGTAACCGCAATCTATGAACGCTTGTGATACTTGAAGTGTCACATGCGCGTTGCCAACCTAAGTGACGGAAGAGATGACAAAATAAAAAAGGAAGGGTGAGAGATTAAGCCTTCAACGCTCCCACACATCTCACGAAACACAACAGTAGTATTTTACCTTACGCCGATTTTCTGTGAAAGGTTAGTACTTCTCCAGTCGAGCCGGCTCATTTGTGGGCCAAGAATGACCTTACTGCCGTAAATACTTTATTTTAAACCGTTTAATACTACTTTGTTGCCAAAGAATTTATTCCAACACAAACTTGGCCAGCGTTTGATCAAACTTTCCCAATCAGGCCATTCGACTTATTAATTGGTCGTTAACAGTGCCTAAGTTGGTTTCAAACACCTCTTTAATTACACATTATTGGCTTTGCAACATTTTACGTGTAACTTTGTATAGCTTAGGTAAATGCTGAAATCTATCATAGGAATTTGAACTATATGCTGAAGTTGTTGTAATATTACATATATATCGGAGAATCCGCTAAATTAGAATCTACGTGTTTCATGTTTGTGTCTGCCTTAATAATTTTATCAATCAGTGCCTTAAAAATACCTCCATCCATAATTCCTTTCAACAAAAGCACCGTGACAGATACGACAGATGTCAATAGCAACCAGTTCTACTTTATATTAAGACTAGCGGCCCGCTCCGGCTTCGCACGGGTATAAAATATATAGCTTATATCATTCACTGAAAAAATTATTAAAATCGATCCAGTAGTTTTGATTTATTCATTACTACCCGTGGCCCGCACGCGTTGAATGTAATTATTTACGACATCACATCAAAAAAAAATTTTTTTTTCTCCATTATTTAATAGACGTTATTATATATATAAACCTTCCTCTTCAATCACTCTATCTATTAAAGAAACCGCATCAAAACCCGTTGCGTAGTTTTAAAGATTTAAGCATACATAGGGATATAGGGACAGAGAAAGCGACTTTGTTTTATACTATGTAGTGACTACAATACATTGTAACATAATAAATTAAACTTCCTCATATATAATTGTTGTTGATTCAAGCCTCAATAGCTCAACGGTAGAAGGACCGACTCCGCTCCGTTAGCGCGAGAGTCGCGGATTCGATCCTGACCTCTTTGGGCTATTGTCTTACCCACTCCTAGTGCCAGCTTCGAGCTTATTTGGAGAGGCGATAAGGATATTAGTAATTTTCAATTATCATCAAAAAAATTGGAACTTGTATATTTGAAGAACTTTTTGGTTCTAACTTTGAAGGTTTAAAATTTCAACTAATTTGAACTTCTGTTTGAATTACTTGAAATTTGAAAATTCTGAATTGATCTTTTAGAAGCAGTCCAAGCCACAGAAAAATTAAAGCACAGTAGAAATCACACATTATCATAATTGCACATTATCGTATAGCAATAAAAATAGCCAAAAATATTTTAAAAAAATTCGTACAAACAATTCTTTAGTTATAAAAAGTCTACATGCCATAACTAACTGTGCCCGCAGCTCTGCTCGCGTTACGTAGTATTAAGGGATGAAAAGTATAACCATATGTTAATCCAGGAAATAAGCTATGTGTGTACCAAATTTCAGATAAATCTTTCAAGTAGTTTTTGCGTGAAAGAGTAACAAACATTCATCCAAACTTTTACATTTATTATATTAATATAGATAACGCTACCTATTCGCATAGACTTACTATATATACTATATTTATAATAATAGTAGAATAACTAAAATATCATTATACATATCAATTTGTGATTCTTAGAAAATTTAATAAAAGTTGAGCATTTTTTATCTTCACAGAATTTGATCATACCTTTGTTATTTTTTCTTAGAACTCTTTTTAAACCTAATATAATATTCCATTATAGCTGAGCTTAATGAGGCCAAAAAATAACAACATTTAAATTACTATTATAATACTGTTTTTTCTTATTATAAAAACCAGCCACGTGCGTGTCGGACTTCAACATCTTTATGTTAGTTCTGTACCGCAGTAGAATTAAAATAAGAAGTTTATTCTATGGTAACCTTTTATTTATAAAATTTATTTTAAGCCTTCGACGCAAAAGGAGGTGTGTTATAGTATTTGTACTTGTATTTGTAGTGGCATCAAGAATACACTGGTCTTTTGTTGCAAGAGGCCGGCTAGGTAGGTACCACCGCAGTGTCAAATATTCTACCACAAAACAGGAATTACTGTGTTCCGGTTTGAAGGGCACTGTAGGCTAGTGAAATTACTGGTCAAAAGAGATGTAAGAACCAATACCTTGAGGTTGGCAACGCGTGAGCGGCACCTACTAATGGTGCTGCAAGAGCTTATAGCGCTACGGCAACCGCTTACCATCAGGTTGCCATGTTGCTAACTTGTAACCAAAAAAAACACATTCGGTGAAAATTTCAACTCTATATATGGTTCATTTATGAGATACAACTCGCTGATAGACGGATGTATATGGTTGGCACCCTTTGGATACGGAGCCCTAAATAAGTAATTCAAAACAGACAATATTTTTTAATTAATCAACAAAACACGTTATAAATAATTTTACATAATAGAGGATGAAAAATAATGGCCTATTATAACCCGCAAATTGCTTTTAAACCGCGTCTTTTATTTATGATTTCATACAGATTCTACCATAACCGACATCGTTGTGGCATTGTGGTTTTGCCTTAGGTCTTGATGGTTGCGGGTTCCATTCCCGCTCGGGCAGATGTTTGCATTGATCTTACAAATATCTGTTGCGGTCTGGGCGTTTGTTTGTGGGTCTTTCCACCCTGCCTCGGAGAACACTTTAAGCTGTCGGTCCCGGTTGTTATCACATAATATCTGATAATCATGTTATGGTTGAAAATCTTAAGACTCAAACTACTGGGACTGTATTTCCACCAGAGCTTTACGAGGATGCATAGCGAAGGAAGTGTTTTTAAACGATCGCTTTTTTTATGTTACAAGTTGGCAAACAAGCATACGGCCCACCTGATGGTAAGTGGTTGCCGTAGCCTATGAGCACTTGCAGCACCATTAATAGGTACCACTCTCGCGTTGCTAACCTTGAGATATTGGTTCTTAAATCTCCTCTGCCCAGTAATTTCACTAGCGTACTCTTAGTGCTAGTGCTCTTCAAACCGGAACACAGTAGTGCCTAAGCAACCTACCTAGCCGGCCTCTTGCAACAACAGACCTACCACCAGTGTGACTGATTGCACTGGTGGAATAATCTCTGCTATGACAGAGGTTATCCCAGCAGCGGGCGATAGGGTCGTCACATCCCGACGCCAGTAAAATTTCATTCATTCGATCATTTACTTAGCCATTCTCTGTTAAGTGGATCCCACAGGAGCTGGGTTAGGCATATTTTTGATAATCCCAGATTATTTTTTTGATGACGGTTGGGAAACAAGCATACGGTCCGCCTGAAGCAGTCACCGCAACCTATGAACGATTGCGGTATTTGAAGTATCACATGTACGTTGTTATGGAATGAGAAAAGAAAAAAAGGCAGGGGACAGAGGGGGTGGGATATTGGACCTCTGGCGCTCTCACTCATCCCACAGTCAATGATTTTACTGACCTACTGACTTTTTAGCTGACCCATTTGTGCTGAAAGAAGCATGGCTCTACTACTACAAAACGTCCGGGATTAAATGGACACAAATAAGCAATACCATGTCAACCCACACGAATGTCATTTCGAGAAAAACGCGTTTGAAAATTTTGGACAACTTGCTTTATATGATTTTTTTTTATATATTGGTCAAGTTGTTGGCAATTTCAGATTTATGTAAGTTATTTATACTTATTTTCACAAAAAATAAGTATACAAACTGCATATTTCGTATATAATATAACACAAAACGTTTAACATAATAGATAAATTGCATGATTAAAAAATGGCTTTTTAGAAGTTTTAAAGCTTAAAACCCTACAAATATTAAAGAAAAATGTTCTTCAGCCATTTACCAACACTTCTGCATATATAACTCAGTTTTTTCAATTTTGTGGGTTGACATGGTATTGCTTATTTGCGTCCAAATAATCTTATGTGTTAATTCAGATAGTAAACCATCTATGTTCTAAATTTCATCCAAATTCGCTCCGCTGTTACGTGAACCTTTCAACTTTCACGGCTGATTGACTGTACCTTAGACCTTTTAGGATTTTTTAAATATACTATGAATAAAAAGAGAGTAATACACTATTTTTAAAACTATTCCCTTTAACCTATATTTAACTATAGGCTTTCTTGTTACAAAAAATGCCACATAATAAAACTAGGATGAAAAGCGGTGACATTTAATATACTTGTGACTATATACAGAAATCCTATTTATATCCTATTAATATTATAATCGTGAAAGTTTTTTTATGTCATTTAAATATATTGCTAAATTAAAAACCGTAAAATTCGTTCCCAAAATGCTTTGCAATTAAGTAAAAATTACACGTAAAGAAAAAAATGATAAGTAAAAATAATTAAAAACTGTATTTCAAAATGCCAATATAATCGGAACAATGTTTGAGAAATGTATTAAGGACAAACACACAAACGTTGCTAAGTAAAACATCGCTACACATGACACCGAATTCTTTTGTACATTTTTTTTTATCATTCTAGTTCTAAAGCCGCTATTTTTTTAAAGAATAATTTAATTTTATACTTTTTAGTTACAAAATTAAATGATAGTACTTAATGATTGATGCAAACTTAAGCCTTATTGAAATGGGATGAAAATTACAGCGAATAAAGTTAAGTATAGCGCGATTTAGAAGACATTTTCTTCCTCGCACAACCACTTTGTGGAATCAGCTTCCGCCGGCGGTCTTTCCGAACCGATACGACTTGGGAACCTTCAAGAGTAGAGCGTATTCTTTCCTTAAAGGTCGGCACCCCGCCTACATGCCTTCTGGTGTTGCAGATGTTCATGGGCAGCGGTGATCACTTAACATCAGGTGAGCCTCCTGCCCGTTTGCCCCTTCTTACATAAAAAAAAAAAAAGTTATGCAGTAACAATCACAAAAAAATACAGTCAAATTCAGAACCTCCTTTTTTGAAGTAATTTAAAATAAACAAAATACGCCAAACATTATTTTTCTAACAGATAACGAATCCGTACGAAGATATAAACTCCAGTCTACGCTTGTGAGAATCTACAGTTTATTTGAAATAGGTTATTTTATATTCACGGTATTCAAGCTCGAAAACGTGAAACGAAAATTTAGATAGGAAATGTAGTAAAACATTTTATGTTCTTATTTCATGCTTTCACTGGATAAAAATACCAAAGGTGGCATTTTAGGGTGGTTACAGGGCACATATCACTAAATAAACACCTATTTACAATCGGCGTAACGGACAGCCCCTGTGCAGGGGCTGTCTGTACGAGGAAGAGACAGTCACCCATGTAATCCTGGACTGTGCAGGGGTGGCTGATCAACGGGCAAAAATCCTCAAGGATATGAGGTCGCTCCAAGAAGTCTGTGAACGTCCCAGGAAAGTTCTGAACTTCTGGAAGGAGCTGGGCTGGTTGGAATAGACTGGCCAATCCCACACACAAAAAGGACCAAATTACGAGTCTAATTGTGGAAAAGGGAGCCCCACTACTACTACTACTACTAGGGTGGTTACAGACCGATACCTTCTTTCTAGCATTATTCCCAGTATTTCACCACGGTAGAGGCGCACTCGGTGAGAACTTGTTTCGTTGACGTCTTTAATATAACTGTTTAAGTCATACAATAAGTTTTTGATGAAAATAGAATAACATAATATACTCAAATACTTAATTACACACACATTCACCTCGAATAATTTCAAGGGTTTCGTATATATTTAGTTGTAGTACAGTCATACTTTTTCAGAGGCATTCTTTGTATTGCAAGGGTTTATAGGTTGCCTTTCCTGCTTTCTCTGGATGCCACTCACTCTTTGCCAACCTCAAGATACTGATTCTTAAATCTCCTTTGCCCAGTAGTGTAACTAGCCTACAGTACCCTTCAAACCGGTGGCCTCAGCCGGCCCCCTGCAACAAAAGATCTACCACCAGTGTGACCAGTGCAATCGCTGGTGGAATAATCTCTGCTGTGACAGAGATTATCCCAACAGAGGGCGATGGGGTTGTCACGTCCCGAGGCCTATGACATTTTAACCATACAAGCATGTTTTCCAGTCTGGGTGTATTTTTATATTATTCTTGGATATAACTAACCTAATGGGGCTGTTGAGTGTGTGCCGTTTGTTGTTTATTAAAACCTAACAAAAATATACTTACAAATAGAATTTTTCTATGTACATTAATTTTTTTAAGGTCTTACTTAATATTGATCTAGAGCAAAGATATGTAAAAAGAAACTACTGCTAATCCACGTATACTATGACGTCACTAAGGCGTTGACTGAACAAACCTTGTTAATTAACATGAACTATTCCGACGACCTACATTGCAACGCGTCAAAGGAAAAACGCGGTACACCCTTAAGCCGGTTCACACGTTGCTGTTTAACGCAACGTTTACGAAATTTATTGTGCTTTATATTTCGTAATGCACTACACATAATAGAAAGAGACAGAGAGAGTTACTACTGACTAAAGACAGGCGTCTTAAGCATGTCTTGCAGGCTGGCTATAAGATCACATTAGACAATGCCCCATACACAGCACCGGCAAGTATACAACACCATCTTGGCTAGCCCTTGTTTCGCACGACGCGACGTGCTCATGCCGTCAGTCCTTTGGAGCGTTGCCTCCATTTCTGAACATCCTTAGCTGTACTTCGGCCTTTGAGCCCCAGCAAAAGTTTCTTATTCCCGGCCACCTCCGCTAGGTGACGCTGTCAAGCCCAGTGGCGTTAACAGAAACAAAGAAAGAGTTGCAAGGAGGTGGCATAACGTTTTTCCTTACTTGATCATCTTTATGCTATCTACTATCATTTATAAAACCCTTAATAATAATGTGAGAGAGATGAAGGTATGTCGTGTTAACAGTCTGCTGGAACGTCATTCTCAAACATCAGAAGCGGACATAAGTATTTTTACTAATATGAAATCATGAACTATATGTAGGGTAGTCAATTATTATTATATTAATTTTATCAATTACAAATGGGCTGCATGGTATAAAACTATAATGCCAAAAGAATGATAATCAAGAGAGGTTAGGTCGGACAGTTTAACGAGAGCCGACGATCCGTATACTAAGACGCAATCGTTAGAAATGCGTACAGATAATTCGCTGCATAGCTATTTATATTTATACAAATGTACTGCCAATGAACTAACAATATTCAATACTCAAGTACCGCCGTTTGAGTGTAGTTGAAATCGAATATTTAACTACGCCTGACTATAATTCTATACACTATACGAGTGACGCTGCGGACACGACTAGTGCCCTATAACTCTCAAACGCTTCCTTTTAATGGCTCGTTATGTTAAATAATTAACTTAAGCAAAAAATGTCTGGGACTGAAAGCTCTTTTGATATTCGTTCTTCAGATTAATAATTTCCAAGAATACATTATTTTTTCCATAATATTAATATTTTATAAGTATCGCTGACTTTAGCGAAAGAAATAATAAGGAAAAAGTGATTTTTAATGCTATATTAGAAATTCTTTTTGTTTCCACTGTATTAATTTCATTAAGTGATCCATTAATTTTTTGTTTATAAAAGTTTGAAAACATTTGAATGATTCAATTACTTAAAAAGATTATTATTCAGTAAGAAATTAGTCTAAATGTATATTGCTAATGGCCCTATTGGGCTTGTGAGCGTCACCGGGCGAAAGGTGCCGAATGTTGAGACCCGACCGTGACATTCCTTGTCTCTCACGTGGGCTTAAAATTGATTTCGTCCTCAGGACCTTTTTGAGAAGATTAGACGAGGAGGAGAGAGGATTAGATTTTATGCGGAAATATGTAAGTTTCTTAACGCTATTTTCCTTCACCTATAGTGCTATGTGATATGCTACCGTCATACAGAGGAAGGTTGCTTTTTCTGACCTGCAACGAGGATTCCTCTACGAGTTACCACAGTTAAATCTGGATGGCCAGATACCCGGACAAAAAGAACCTGGGGCTCAAAGAAGGAAAGGATTCGACGATATAGAAGAATGGAGTCGCTTAAATACTCAGAAATAAAAACCTGACAGCTGAGCTTCAGTTCTAAGTTGGCACTTCAGTTCTAAGTTTGATAATAATGATGATGTTGATGATTATGATGATGATGACGATGATGATGATGATGATGATGATGATGATGATGATGATGATAATGATAATGATGATGATGATGATCATGATGATGATGATAATGATGATGATAATGATAATGATGATGATGATGATGCTATGTGATACAAATTCGCAACTCAAACTAAATTAATATCTAAGTTTTGTATGCACTAGTTCATGTCGGCTATTAAGCTTTTTTAAAATATTTTTTTATTTAGAGCGGACAAACGGACAAGAGGGTCACAGCGCATGAACATCCGCTCACCACAGCCCATGCAGGACTGAGCGTTACCAAACTTTGATATGCAACTGATTGTATGTGTAAATTAAAGCCAATCCAGAATGAAATGGCCGATATGATAAAATCAATGGAACACATGAGTGATCAATTTGAGGAAATCCTTATGGAAAATAAAACTACCCAGGAAACGTTGGAAGCATTAAAAATTGAGAATGAAAATTTGAAATCTACAGTAACTGAGCTTAGCAGTAGGCTTAACCAACTAGAACAACATTCTCGATCCAAAAATATTGAAATACACTGCGTACCTGAAAAGAATCACTAGAACTTAGTTAATATCGTTACCGAAATCGGAAAGGTTGTTAATTGCAAAATCGATAAGGAACAAATATTAACTTGTACCCGGGTTGCGAAATTACAACGTGAAACAAAGCGTCCTCGATCAATCATAGTGGAATTAGTCTCTTCAAGAATGCGGGATGAAATATTAGCTGCCGTAATAAAATACAATAAGGCCAACCCAGACGACAAATTAAATAGTGAACTGATTGGCATTCCTGGTATGAAATCACGGATATATGTCGCTGAGCACCTTTCTCCTGCTAACAAAAATTTACATGCTGCTGCGAGGATAAAGGCCAAACAAATGAAATATCAATTTAATTGGGTAAAAGGAGGCAGGATATTTGTTCGCAAGGATGAAGAGTCAGCCTATATTTGGATTAAGGACACTAGCTGTTTGGATAAAATTGTCTAAGTTCATTATTTATATAACTACGTACTAACCTTTTTTTTCTTAATATATCATGTACTAATTTTTTTTTTTAAATATAAAATTCACAAAATTAAAAATTTATTACCAGAATGTCCGGGGATTGCGCACTAAAACTGAAAATTTTTATAACCAAATTTGTTGTAATGACTATGATATTGTAATTCTTGTAGAAACGTGGCTTAATAGCAATATTTTTTCTAATGAATTATTTGATAATAGGTATGTAGTCTACAGAAGAGATCGAGATATTTCTGCTTTTTGCAATAAAAAAGATGGCGGAGGCGTTTTAATAGCTGTTAAAAGTAAATATAATTCCAAACGTATGAATAATTGGGAAAGTAATTGCGAAGACGTATGGATCACTGTTGATGTTTGCTTAAGTAAAAGTAATAGATCCATGAAACAAATAGCTTTTTGTGCCGTCTATTTACCCCCTCCTGTAACTCTAAGTATGTTAGAACACTATATAGACAATTGTAACTGCATCTGTGAGCGAACATTATACACTTGTATAATTGGGGACTTTAATTTAGGCTACATAAATTGGTCTATGTTAAATAGTAATAATAACAATTACATAATATCTGGGATTGGTACAAAGTTAGTTGACTTTATAAATTTAAATAAACTATCACAAGTAAACAAGATTGTTAATAAATCGGGTCGAATATTGGATTTGATATTAACCAACATTTTCTGTGATGTTTATCCTGCTTGTAGTGCTCTTACTACAGTTGACTTATTACATCCTCCTGTAGAAGGTGAACTGACCTTAACAGATGATATAAAACTTCCATACAAAACCGATATCACTGTGCCTAATTTTCATAAAGCAGATTACGAGCCTATCTGTAATTACCTTCTTAGTCAAGATTGGGAACACTTATTCAAAGATAGAACTGATGTTGACTTTATGCTCGAAGTGTTTTATAATATCATACACGAGGCAATTTCTAAATTTGTTCCATTTAGTACTAAACATAAAAATCAAAATTTCCTCCGTGGTTTGACCATAACCTAAAAAGAATATTAAGAGAAAAAAATACTATAAGATGGCGGTATAAACTATATCGAAATCCGATGGATGAAATCTCTCTTAAATTAGTTAGTGATCGTGCTTCTCGTCTGGCGAAGGTAAAATATAATCAATACATCAAAGACATAGAACAAGGCATTATTAATAATCCTAAGCTTTTTTGGAGTTTCATAAAATCTAAGAAGTGTGGCAAAGGATCTTACCCTGCTAACATGAGTAACGGTGAAATAATTACATCAGATGGTCCAACAATCTGTAATCTTTTTGCTGAAAATTTCTTGCAATCGTTTAGTTTTAACTCTAATCAGGTGAGGGACGAATCAACTGAACTGAACTGTCTTAAAAATATCTACGAGTATGGACCTTCAATTGCATCTCCTAGAATAAACCTTGAAACTGTTTTAAGTTCCTTAAAAAGCTTAGACCTTGCTAAAGGTACGGGACCAGATGGTATCGCACCTATATTTATTTCGTCTTGTGCTTCTGCCTTAGCTAAGCCTTTATGTATAATCTTTAACATGTCCCTTAAAATGGGTATATTCCCAAAAGTATGGAAAACAGCTATGGTTGTTCCTATACATAAGTCAGATAAAGTCACTCTATTTCAGAATTATAGACCCATCTCAATCTTGTGTACATTTGCTAAAATTTTTGAACGCATTGTCTGTCCTCTTCTTCAAAATCATCTAAAACATTATTTCACCCCCAATCAGCATGGATTTATAGGCTTAAGATCTACCAGCACCAACCTTGTAACTTTTACTGAAACTCTAATTACCTCTATAGACAAAAACATACAAACTGACGTTATATACACTGATTTCAGTAAGGCTTTTGACAGTGTTCCACATAACATTCTTGCTTCGAAACTGAAAGCATATGGGTTTACTGGCTCTATACTGACCTGGTTAAACTCATACTTAAATGAACGTTCTTTTTTCGTTGTAGTTAATGGTTACCGGTCTTATTCTTGCAATATTTACTCGGGTGTTCCTCAGGGCTCGCATCTTGGTCCCATTTTATTTAATATATTTATAAACGATGTTTCACACTGTTTTAATTATTCCTCCGTGTTTATGTATGCCGACGACTTAAAATTTGTTAGAACAATAGAATCTTCTCATGATTGTGAGCTTTTACAAAAAGACCTTGACGCTTTGGTTGCTTGGTGTGATAGCAATAATATGAGGTTAAACAGAAATAAATGTTACTTTATACAATTCTCTAGGAAATTAAATAATGTACACCATAATTACCACGTACAAGATCATATTTTAGAGAAAGTCGAGATGATTAGAGACTTAGGGGTAATTTTTGATACAAAATTGACTTTCATTCACCATATCGATTATATTACAAAACGAGCATCTAAAATGCTGGGTTTTATTATTAGAAACGGAAGGGAATTAAAAAATATCAAAACCAAGATGCTTCTCTACAATAGTTTGGTAAGAAGTATCGTGGAATATTGTTCTATAGTCTGGAGGCCGCACTATGCAGCACATATATTGAGGTTGGAACGTATACAAAAAAAATTTCTATGGCATCTGACAGCTAGTGATAGACGGGTACGTACAAAATCTCAATATATGGATAAACTATCGCATTTCCAAATGCTGTCATTAGAAAGACGGAGAGAACTTTTAGATTTGCAATTTCTATATAAAATCATAAATTGTAAAATCGATTGCCCTCAATTACTCGAACATATTAAGCTAAGGGTTCCGATCAACATCCCACGTAAACCTATAACACCTGTCTGTCCACCTTTACGCCGAACTGTTCTTGGTGCTAATTCACCTATAGCAAGATTATGTAGGACTTTTAATAATAATAGTACGACTGTCGACATTTACTTTGATTCCCTCACTAGCTTCCGTAAAAAGATAATAGCATCCTGGAGATCTTAATAGTCATTTCTAGTTTTTTCTTTAATTTGTTTGTATTATATGAAATCTTAACTAAGCAATATTTAATATATATATATATAATTCTTTCTCTAAAGCTAAATTATTTTGATTTTTTTTTATATTAATATATTTTAACTTTTATATCTTTTCATTTTATGTTTATTTTAAGTGGTGTTAGCAATTGTTTTTTATCATGTTGTGTTTACTTTTAAGTAACCGCTACACTTAAACATTGTATTTAGATTAGTTACTTGATAATGTATTAGTGTAAGTGTTTGTAAGTAAACCTAAATAAATAAATAAATAAATAAATAAATATGCTGGCCAATATCGTAACACGGCTGAAGAAAAATTACTTCACGAGTTTTTCAAAAATTATTATCAAAACTATTTTCCAAACAATAAAGCGTACGAACAAACAAAGTTTGCCCTTTGTCTTCGCCCTATCATTATTCCCGGTATTTTATTTACCCAGGGTCTTTTTATTACTCTAATCCGGATTTGACAAGTGACTAGTTTTTACACGGAGTGCCATCTGACTTCCACAGCCCTAAGGGCGAACCAGTAACTCACTGGATAAGAGCCATTTACTTATCAAGAGTTAACGATTACTATCAGAAGTTATGTGGTAACAACCGGGACCGACAGCTTAACGTGCTCTCCGAGGCATGGTGGGAAGAGCCACACGGATAAACGCCCAGACCGAAACAGAAATTTTAACAAACATCTGTCCGAGCGGGTATCGAACCCGCAACCGTCGAGACTAAGGGCAGACTCGCTACCCACAACGCCACAACGGTGTCGAACAAAGTTTGCCCTTTAGGACATATATTCAGTAAACCTTATAAATAATATATATAAGATACATATACTTGTTTCCAAACGCGGACGTAGATTTTTTTTTCAATACATAAATTCGCGTCGCCTGTCCCCAAGTACCGACGATATTGTGTCGATACGGACCCGTATGGTTGTGTATTACAAGTTTTTTACAACATTTTATTATTATGCTAGCTCTGCCCGTGACTTCGATCCTTGTGTCTACGTACTTATTGCTTAGTTAAACAAGGAAACGAATAATTTCTCTTTGTTATATTGGTGAAGACAATGATGAAGATTCTCGGTAGTACTAAATCAGCTAATATCTTAAATTTTCAAAATATATAAAATGTAGCCGTGCCCGTGGCTTCGCTCCCGTCGGGTAAGACTGCCCTGTTCCACCAACTAAACGCATCTTATCGCCCGCCCGCACTTTTTTACTTATTGCTCTTGAATGTGCTATCAGACGCAGACGTCCTCGCCGGCGAGGACGAGGTCCTTTGTTTCGCACGTCGCGTCGCGCTCACACCGTCGGTTGAGTCTATCGTATAAAATGCGCTCGGAGCGCTGCCTCCATCTCTGATGACGTCCTTAGCCGTGGTTCGGCTTCGCAGGAGGCACCCTAAGGATGGAATCAAATTTGAGCCTCCGTGAGGGCTGCCTCTTTATCACGGCTGAGTCTCTGTACTCGGCCCTCCTGCCCGGTGACGCTGTCAAGGCCAGTAGGGCCAACAGCAATACACATTCCGAAAAAAAAAATCAGACGCAGCAAGAATTTTTCAAATCTGATCGATCAGTAGTTTCAGAGATTAGTGCGTTCAACTAAACAAACATACGAAAAATGTCTTCAGCTTTATAATATTACTAATAACCTAAATATGCTATCAAATGCTATCAAATGCAAATACAATTTTTCAAAACCGGTCACTAGTTCCAATTATTGGCGCGTTCAACCAAACAAACAAAAATTTGCAGCTTTATTAAAATAAAATATTTAATTTAAAAAAATACCCAATTATATTTATCGACTAAGCACATCCCTATAAAAGAACGTACGAATTCGGTACGCTGCCACAAATGTAGTAATTCTACAGCTCCAGGCGACACTTTTCCCAACCGTACACAGAATCTTGTTACATTTTCAGAACTTTGTTTCTTTTGAAGTCGATTCTATCAGATATTTATTACCATTTTGCGAAATAAATTGGGTTTTGATGTATTCTTAATATATGTACATTGTAAAAGTCTATATAACCTTTGTAATTTGTAACGTTATATAATCAAATCTTGTAACGAAGTTCAAGATATAGAATAGAATAGATAAGATAGATATCGTTATCTCTGTATCTTCTTTTTATATATATTTCTATTGTACGTATGCATGTGACTGAACTCCTAAACGGCTGGACCGATTTTGATGACTTTTTGTGTGTATTCTGGTGGGTTCGAGCATGGCTTAGATTAACAATTATTTTCTTATTATCTTCTAATGGGTTAATAAGGGGTAGAAAGTTATTTTTATTCAAAATTTATTTTAAAACTCCTTAGTGCTTTTGATTTAAATGACATTTTATTATGACACGTTTGAAAACTCAGACAATAATTACACATATAAAACATTTTCTTAAATTTCACGCCCTAAATGGGTGAAATGAGGGTTCAAAGATTTTATTAAAAACGTTATTTACACGGGCGAAGCCGCTGGCAGAAGTTAATATGTGTATATAAGAAGACCTGACTGACATATTAACGCCCACCCTTGGACTTAGAGAGCAGAAGTTTTTCGAAGAAATTGTTTTTTATAATGTAAACGAACACTCAAAAAGGATTTTTCAAAATTCAACACTTAAGGGGGTGAAAAAGGGTTGAAAGTTTGTATGGAAATCCGTCATTTACGAAAATACAAACATGAAACTTTGTTTTAGATAAAGAAAAATGTGTTATAGCATTTACCAAATTTTTAATAATTTTCGAAATAATTGAGCTAAAGCAACGAAGAATTTATTGAATTGAATCAATTAATGACGGACATCTGTTAGACATTGGCCGTTTGAAACAGTCGATGTTTTATTCATATATATACTTACTTCATATTATAATATGAGAAAGTAACTCTGTCTGCCTGTCGCACTTTCACGCCAAAACTACTAAGCTGATATTAACAAAATTTGACACACACATAGTCTAGAGCCTGAGAAAGGACATAGGCTACTTTTTAATTCGAAAACACAGTTGTAAGCGGTATAAAGTGGGGGACGAAAAGTTGCTTGAAAGTATCATAATTTTTAGGGCTAGAAGCTTGAAACTTACTTTTTAGGCTGTTGATTTGAAACAAATAAATACGACATAGCTCCATATAGTTAGCGGACCATTTTTTTATGAACTTAAAATTTTAAAATGTTTGTAACTTTTGTCAGAGTGCTGACCAATAATTCAAATATACTGACCAATTATGACCAATTAGGCCATATACTTTAGAGGTCAAATTTCAGAAAATGGTCCGCTAACTATATGGAGCTATATGGCATGCAAATTTTGTAAAATGTTCACCCTTAAGGCTGTAAAATAACAATAAGGAAATAGGGAATCAAAGCAAAATGTTATTCATGCTGGCGAAGCTGCGGGCAGAAGCTAGTATTTCATATATGTAATCACTTCCTTAAAGATTTATTATTATTATAAAACAAGCTAAGTCCATAAAATGATATTGTTACTATTTAACAAGTATACATTCTTCAATGTTACCAACCCAGAAACCTAAATTCCTATAAGTCCCTTGTGTCTGTAATTACACTGGGTCATTTATGTTATAATAAAATAGAAGGCATTGTTACACGGCAGAATAAACTGTATGCAATAAGGGCTTTGAAAACAACGTCGCGTGACCTTTATTACTATTAATATAAGATTGAATTTTAAATGATAAGAGTGCATTTGTAAGTTCTTTCACAGACAAGAATGCCTGAACTTTCCCTCAGGGTTTAGACCAGCGTTTTTTTGGCCGTGCAGACTAGCAATCGTTTCGGCATACGCGCTTACACGCGCGTTTTTTTTGTCTCGGTTCAAGAAACCGAACGCGCGTACACGACCTTGTTCCAGCGTGTACGCTTCAACCGGTGTCTCCTTCCTAGCATTATTCCCGGTATTTTACCAGGGTCTGCTTATATTCTGATCCGGATTTGACCGGTTACTAGTTTTTAAAGAGTGATTGCCATCCGACCTCCGCAACCCTAAGGGCAAACCAGTAACTCATTGGATAGGAGTAAATTACCTATCAAGAGGTCACGATTATTATCAGATGTAATGATAACAACCGGCAGCTTAACGTGATGTCAGACCAAAACAGATTTTTACAGCAAACATCTCTTTCTGCAACCATTCACGATTCAAAAAATACTATGTGGGTATAGGAACTTATAAGCGCGTAAACGCTCATACGTGCTGTGCTTAAAAAAACGAACTTATAAGCTAGTATAAAACGCTGGTCTGAAACCACCCTCACAATTAATTATTTATTTTTCGTTTGCTACGCGTCCTCATCTAAATTGTACATACATCATTATGTATGACAACGTTTAGGAGGAAGGTGAACGACCTTAGCAGAGCTAGAACATTTTCAGAAGAGTTTCGCCGAGCATTTTAAGACATTTAATTTACGATGCTGTTTCATGCATTTAAATATCGTACCTACTCTTAGTAGCTACAAGCTGGGTTGGTTGGGAAAGATTTTTAAATAAATAAATAAACGCTACATTTTTTTTTTTTTTAATGTTAGAAGTTGGCAAACAAGCATACGGCCCGCCTGATGGTAAGTGGCTGCCGCAGCCTATGAGCGCTTGCAGCACCATTACTAGGTGCCACTCACGCGTTGCCAACCTCGAGATATTAGTTCTTAAATCTCGTTCGCCCAGTAATTTCACTAGCGTACAATGCTCTTCAAACCGTAACACAATAGTGCCTAAACACTACTATTTGGCGGCAGAATATTGGACACTGCGGTGGTACCTACCTAGCCGACCTCTTGCAACAAAAGACCTACCACCAGTGATGACTGATTGCACTGGTGGAATAATCTCTGTTGTGACAGAGGTTATCCCAACAGCGGGCGATGGGGTCGTCACATCCCGACGCCTTTAAATACATATTCAACGGCCTCTATTAGAATAGTTATATCCTGTGTGAGGGTCCGGTAACATACACAATGACTGCGGCAGCCACTTACCATCAGGTGGGCCGTATGCTTGTTTGCCAACTTCTAACATAAAAAAAAAAAATCTTTATAACGAAAAACAATTATCGTCAACAAACATCTCACGAGACAGATTGAACAAATACAGTTTATTAGATAGAGAAAACACAATCTATCACTATGATGGATGGGTGGTCAGATTCTTTGAACTTTATTACTTAGTTAATAAGAACTATATTACGATAAAGATTTTTAACATTTAGCCGTCCGGCTGTCGGATTACAAGGCGCGTGCAATGAAAATTTAGGCGGGCGAATGAAAATCTTTCATATAAATTAGTTTAGTTTGTTTGTAAAGGTAGCGTGTTAGTAGCGAACCTGCTTTGAGCTTCGATGCTGGCGGGCTCGATTCCCGCTCGGAGCAGGTTTTTTTTATAAACATCTGTTTCGGACTCGGAGAGTACATTAAGCTGTCGGTCCCGGTTGTTATCATAACATCTGATATAAATCCAATCCAATTAGTTATTGGTTCACTGTTTTGGTTGCAGAGGTAAGATGGCAATCACTCTATGTAAAAACTAGGATCCGTTAATAAGTAATAAGTAGTTTTCTATGTTATTAGGTCACGATAATGTCACTTATACTATAATATTTTTTTAAACACATAATAATTTTTTCAAGTAGTTATAGATTTTTTTTGTGTATTACGATACTATTACGTCTAGTTCAATGACGTCCTTAGCCATAGAGTTAAAAAGAATAGACGCGGTCGAGTGAACTAATTTCCTTTTTTTTAAATGAATATCACCAATCCTTTTTAAGGCCTTACTATTCTTCCTATAAGCTGTAAATAAGCTCGAAGCTTGCGCTAGAAGTGGCAACGATAATAGCCCAAGGGGTCAGGATAGAACCCGCAACTGTCGCGTTAAAGGAGCGGAGTCGGTCCTTCTACCATTGAGTTATTGGGGCTTCTAATGATTTTAATTTTATTTCTAACAACATAGCAACAGATATACCCTTTCTTGAAAATTTCAACTCTACTTACTACGGTTTGTGAGATACAGACCGCTGACAGACTGACGGACAGCGAAGCTTCGTCCTAGGGTTCTGTTGGTACCCAAAGGTATGGAACCTTAAAAATGAGGACAAACTAACAACGTGATTCCTCATACCAAATGTTATTAAATTTGCAAACTCGTAAAAGCGGCAGATGTACGTTATTACATGAATAAAATACAAATTTAATTCAACGTGAACCTTGTCACCGCTGGTAGTTTTAGAATCAACCCTAAACTTCTTGTTTGGCTCATTTAGTAAAGTCTGTTGTTCATAGTTTGTGATTAGCGTGATTAGATTTAATCGGCTTACGATTAAATTTGGACATGAATGATTAATTAGTTTCTAATTATTTTGGACTTGGTTGACAGTAAGCAGACACAGTAACCTATGAGCGCTTGCGATACTTGAAGTATCACATGCACGTTGCCAACCTAAGGATCAGGAGGGAAGGAGTGAGAAGTGAAAAAAGGGAACATGGGGTGGGAAATTGGGTTTCTGGCGCTCTAACTCATCGCACGAAACGCAACACTACCTTCAGATAGTGTTACGTTACGCCGATTTTCTGTGAGAGGGTAGCACTTCCCGGCCGAGCTGGCCTAATTGTGCTGGGCATGTGCAGTTGTGCATGGCTCTACTACCGTTCAAAAGCAAAGTAGAAAATATGTAATATATTTAATATTGTAAAAACCAGAAAGGTTTGTCATTTAAACTTATTATTCACTTATGTGTAGACAAATAAATAAAATAGAAGTGTCTCTTTGTAATTCCAAATTAACAGCTTTCGAGATCGATGATTCTAGCGTAGATTTGAATATAATCCAAGTTCTAAAGAAAAAAAACTGCGTAGTTTTATTATGAAACCACTACGCAAGTGAAACTTTTTTATTATTCGACTTATGGCATTAAAATTGCGCCCTTAATCTAAAATAAAAAAAAAGGAAAAAATTATATAATTTAATAAATATAAAAAAAATAAGACAAAACAGACACGCAAACATGCATTGCAACAAACATAAAAAAAATGAAAAATAAAAGTTTAAATTTTGTAGTATCCGCGGCTGGCTATATTCCGACATGCTAAAGACAAACTAAAAATTTTAGGCGATATAATAAAAGTTTCAGTAACAATAAAATTGATGTTTTTGACCTAAATAATATAGGTACAGTAGACATAGAAACTCTTTTATATTTCGTCAGAGCTTAAAAGACGAGCGTAAGCGTCTCCTCTGTTAGATTTATTAGCATTAATGAAATCTACAAAGACATATTGGCAGACATTTCGTTTTTTTTTTTGTGGAAGTTGGCTGTTTTAGGGTTCCATACACGAAGGGTGCCAACGGAACCCTATTACGACGTCGAAACCACTGTGCCACAACGTCGTTCAGGTTCAGGACGGTTCGCTAACCTTAAAGGTCTCGGGTTCGATTCCCTCTCGGAGCAAATTTTTGTATTGTTGGTTTCCGGACCCCGACACAGGATATCACTATCCTAATGGGGCCGTTGTGTGTACCGTTTATTTATTTATTATTTAATTACTAAGCCTCCGTTGTCAGAACCCTTTATTAGTGAGTCCGACACGCACTTGGAGTGTTACCAACATTTAAATTGTATAAAGAAAAATAAAACATCTGTACAAAATGGCGACAAAAGACAATGTTAAAATAAGAAAGAAAAAACACAGGACTTGACGCCAAAAGAGAACCACAAAAATTTTAATAAACTTAACTCAAAGACCCCAGCAAAATTAATTTCCGTATACATTAACTCCACCAGGTCTCATTATGGTTACAAATGACGTCACTGTGTCAGTCATGACCCATTGAATTTTTTTTTCGTATAATTTATCCGTTATTTTCTTAATTAATTTAAGTTTTTTTTTTTGCTGCTTTCTTTAATGAGCTTATGGTGACGTTTTCTTAAGAGAATGCAGTAATTTATGCTTTAAGAGTGAAGAGATTTTTGGAAGTGTTGTACGCGTATTATTAGTAATACGCTGTAGCGCAGCGGTCGTGAACCCGCTTTAAGCGCTCGCTGGTTCGAGTCCCGCTCGAAGCAGATGTTTGTATCGACCGTGCAAGCATGCTATGCGGGTGTGTTTGTCAATGTGTATGTTTCCAGACCCCCGACACAGGATATAACTATCCTAATGGGGGCCGTTGAGTGTGCAACGTTTAATTATGTCTAAGATTGTGTCTTATTTAGCTGCGGTGTAAATAATTAATAGAAAAGAAATAGCATATAAATAAGTATAAAAAATTAAAATTCAAGTGGATACGCCCAGCCGTTGAGTGTATTGCGTTTATTATTATCTATAAGTCCATGGGTTTTTTTTCTTATTGTGTATTGCTTTTAGTCTTACCAGCCTTACAGTGTCACCGGGCGGGGGTGGGTGAGTATTGAGACCCTGGCGTGAGAACTACCCATGGTTACGGTGATCATTCACCATTACTATAGCATCACGCCAGGTCGCTACTATTATGGTATACAGTAGTCAAAAATTCTACCGCAAAGCAGTAGTGTATTGGGCATTACTGTGTTCCGGTTTGGAGGGCACTGTAGGCTAGTGAAATTACTGGGCAGATACCAAAATCTCGATGTTGGCAACGCGTGAGCGACACCTACTTTTGTTTATGTTATTTTTAAATTTTTTTAAATACTAGAAGTAATTTTTAGGGTTAAGTTTTTAATTACGTTTAATTTTTTTATATTATTGTTATATTGTTTTGTTGTGTCCCAAAAAATATAATAATTCGTTCTTTCTTTCTTTCTTCTACTAATGGTGTTGCAAGTGCTCATAGACTACGGCAACCGCTTACCATATTCTGTGATAAAACCAAGACGAAAGTAGCTTTGATGAGAGCAATATTTTGAGTTGCCATAAATATTTTACTACAATTTCTTTTTCATTTGAGATTTTATGATAAAATTTAACGATTACTAGCCTGTCAGTGTTATGCAAAATAGCTATAAAATTCTCATAATTTTGATTTTTATACTACAATTAAATAATATTGGGTTCTTGAACCGTTTTACCTTTATATTATTATATAGCTTAGAGAGAACATGTACTGCTATAAAATATTCATATTGTTTTAAGAGGTATCGATAGAAGGGTTTATCTTGATCATCGGCGGGTTATAATTTTTAGAATAGTTGAAAAAAAAAATAATTTAGTCACTAAAAATTATTTATTAATTACTAGCTTCTGCCAGCGGCTTCGCTCGTGTTACAACGATTTTAATACAAACTCGGAAAGTTCACTCCTCCCCCCTTTTTATAAACTTTGGATGATGATGATGATGATGACAACGTTGTGGCGCAGCGGTAGCGAACCTGCCTTAAACGACACAGGTCGCGGGTTCGACTCCCGCTCGGAGCATAATATGTTTTTATTGACCATGCAAGCGTATTTTCCGGTCTGGGTGTATTTTTCATTGTCGTATGTGTTTCCGGACCCCGACACAGGATATTACTATCTTAATGGGGGCTGTTGAGTGTGCAACGTTTATTTATTATTATAATTTGAATGTCAAAATTATTTATATTGAATTAACAGCCTAAGAAATAAGTTTCAACCTTCTAGCTCGTTGCTTTTTCAACCCTTTTTCGCATTAAGTAACCTATATCCTTTCTCAGACTCTAGACTATCTGTGTACCAAATTTCATTGAAATCGGTTCCTACTTTTAGCGTGAAAGCACGACTAACAGACAGACAGAGAGAAAGAGTTACTTTCGCATTTATAATATTAATAGGGATGAAAGAATAATTCGTTTTACTCTATCAGTACGTACTAGTTTTGTTCGTTAAGCTTGAACCCATTAAAGTCCTACGTGTCATTTTCATTGTTCAAATTTACAAGCACTAAGTTACGCAATACTTTTATTAACATGGGTTGGACTTTATGCTTAATCGCTTTATCCCAACCCTTTTACTGACTCCGTGTAGCGTGGGGTGTTTTAATTATAATCCTAATAAGCCTTTGCTTGCAAACAAAGCGTGATTTCAAGAATATAAGTAGAATTTACTTAAGTTTTGCCAACAAGCATACTGTCCGCCTTATGTTAATTAAAGTAAATCTATGAAAGGTTGCGATACTCGAAATATCTCACCCGGATCCAAGGAATCTCAAGGAAAGGAGAAGCCTCAATAGCACTAGAAGGGCCGAGTTCACTCCATTAACGCGAGAGTCGAGGGTTCGATCCTGACCCCCTTGGGCTATTGTCGTACAAACTCCTAGCGCAAGCGCAGAGCTTATTTGGAGGGGCAATAGGAATATTAGTAATTTTTTTTTTTTTTATGTAAGAGGGGCAAACGGGCAGGAGGCTCACCTGATGTTAAGTGATCACCGCCGCCCATGAACATCTGCAACACCAGAAGGCATGCAGGCGCGTTGCCGACCTTTAAGGAAAGAATAGGCTCTACTCTTGAAGGTTCCCAAGTCGTATCGGTTCGGAAAGACCGCCGGCGAAAGTTGATTCCACAGAGTGGTTGTGCGAGGAAGAAAATGTCTTCTAAATCGCGCTGTTGTGGATTTCCAGACATCGAGGTTGTAATGCCTTGTAAAAAGCATTGCTAATATTCTTTACAAAAAAAAAGGGATCAGAAGGGAAAAAAGAAGGAAGTACTCTCACTGATCGCATGAAACGCAACAGTACTATGTTACTTTAGCTTGTAACGAGCCAGCCATTTGTGCTGGTGGAAGCAGCTCTAGCACTACTTAAATTATAATAAAAAAAATTATTGTATTGTATGATGGTACTAGAAAAACGCGTTATAAAATCGTGGCCATACTATCAAGTCTGTATCGATTTTCAACTTCATATATATTTTTTATGTTAGAAGATGGAAAACAAGCATACGGCCCACCTGATGGTAAGTTGCCGTAGCCTATGAGCGCTTGCAGCACTATTATTAGGTGCCACTCACGCGTTGCCCGCCTCGTGATATTAGTTATTAAATCTCGTCCGCCCAGTAATTTCACTAGCGTACAGTGCCCTTCAAACCGGAACACAGTAATGCCTAAACACTAACTCGGACTGAACTCATAATACGATTCAAATGACAACCTAAAGTGAGCTACGTCGTTATTTCGTACCATGACCTATACTTGTATATTTATACGTCATCCCTTCATAAAATCTCAATCACTTTGACTACCTGAACTGAATTGAATCGCAATAGAAGTTTTACTAAAAGTTGATGGTAGACCCCTTGTACTACAATTAAATTTGAATCGTTGCGCGCTACAAGCCATTTCTTTAAATATCTTTATCGAATTATACGTAACAGGAACGTACGCCGGTATTTTATATTCAAAGATGGAACCTTTTAGATTTTTTTAGCGTAAGTTTTCCTGACGACATTATACAGAAAGTGTAGCTAAATTGCGATTGATTACATTTTTAGTATACTTTTATTGTAGAGCCTTACTTCTTTACATGAATCGGGAAGAATATCGATGTGAAATATAATTAACAACAGAAAAATAAAATAAAAACAATAAAATAAATGTTTCTTCATCTTTAATTATTGATAGTCTAAAAACAAAGTTACTTGCTCCTACTTTCAAAAATGTCGGACCTCAATACAAACTTTCAACACCCTTTTCTTCCCCTTAAGGATTAAATTTTGAAAAATAAATAAATAAACGCTACACACTCAACGGCCCCCATTAGGATAGTGTTATCCTGTGTCGGGGGTCCGGAAACATTCACAAAGACAAGGACAAATACACCCAGACCGGAAAATATGCTTGCATGGTCAATACAAACATATTATGCTCCGAGCGGGAATCGAACCCGCGACCTGTGGCGTTTAAGGCAGGTTCGCTACCGCTGCGCCACAACGTCGTCAAATCCTTTCCTAATGCTCGTTAAGGATATAAAAACAATTATTTTAAGTATTATAATGTGAAAAAATTAGCTTTCTAGGTCCAAGGGGTTAGGCTGTGCGTTTATAAGTCAGTCAGGTCTTGAGAGTGAGTGAACCGTTGTCTCCTTCTCTTTTTATCATCTTCTCATATGTCTTTTTGTCTCACATCTCAAGTTTTTTTTTTTTATGTTAGAAGTTGGCAAACAAACATACTGCCCACCTGTTGGTAAGTGGTTGTCGTAGCCTATGAGCGCTTGCAGCACCATTAGTAGGTTCCACTCACGCGTTGCCAACCTCGAGATATTAGTTCTTAAATCTCGTTCGCCCAGTAATTTCACTAGCGTACAATGCCCTTCAAACCGGAACACAGTAGTGCCTAAGCACTACTATTTGGCGGCAGAATATTGGACACTGCGGTGGTACCTACCTAGCCAGCCTCTTGCAACAAAAGACCTACCACCAGTGTGACTGATTGCACTGGTGGAATAATCTCTGCTGTGACAGAGGTTATCCCAACAGCGGGCGATGGGGTCGTCACATCCCGACGCCTTTAAGTGCCAAGGTGACTACGGTTATTAAATTTTATCAGATAGTTTCTAAAAAAATGCAAGAGATTTTTGATGAACCTATGGAAACCCAATATTTTTCGGGATAAAAAGTATCCTATAGATTAATCCATATAATAAGCTATTTGTATACCAAATTTCATCCAAAGCTCCACAGTAGTTTCAGCGTGAAAGTCTTACAAACATCCATCCATCCATCCAAACTTTCACATGTCCCATCATCGCCCCATCGCCCGCTGTTGGGATAACCTCTGTCACAGTAGAGATTATTCCACCAGTGGTAGGTCTTTGTTGCAAGAGGCCGGCTAGGTAGGTACCACCGCAGTGTCAAATATTCTGCCGCCAAATAGTAGTGCTTAGGCATTACTGTGTTCCGGTTTGAAGGGCACTGTACGCTAGTGAAATTACTGGGCGGACGAGATTTAAGAACTAATATCTCGAGGTTGGCAACGCGTTAGTGGCACCTACTAGTGGTGCTGCAAGTGTTCATAGGCTACGGCAGCCACTTACCATCAGGTGGGCCGTATGCTTGTTTGCCAAATTCTAACATAAAAAAAAAAAAACATGTATAATATTAGTTAGATTGAAACATTCATTCATAAATAAAACTTAAACCAAAAACACAATTCTATTTGAGTTTTTATAAGGAACAATATTTGAAATATTCAACATTTGAACAAATCTCCATAAACCAATAAGTTTATCCGTGTGATTCAATATAAATCCACGTTCCATAGAAATAAAATTTATATTCAAGTGACCTGAATACGCAATCATATTCATATAGAAATGTTTTATGTTCCGTCCGAGCGATGTCTGATGCTGACATCGGAAATACTTCTTCAACTATTAACATAAATGAAATACTGAAATACATTTCTTTTGACATGACTAAGTTGGCAAGCAAGCATACGACCCTCCTAATGGTAAGCGGTGTTCCGCCTATAAACGCTTGCTATAACACCATACATTTATAGGTGTAACCCACGCGTTGCCTACGAGAGATATTGGTTCTTAAATATGCTTTGCCCAGTAATTTCAGTAACTACCAACTGTGTACTACAAAGCGAAACACAGTGTACTGCTTTACTGTAGAACAACACACACTGCGGTGGTACCTAGTCGGCCTCTTGCAATAAAAGCCCTACCACCAGTGGTTACTAAACTTAACTAAAACCATTATTTCTTTTGTTTCAGTAAAATAAATAAAAAATTGTCAGTCACGTGCGTTGTGGACCACGCACAGTTGAAAATAAAGGATTCTGTAGCTTGATTTTGAAAGATTTATGGACTTTAAAAATAATATATGACTTAAAATCGACCGCAAAATAAGATGGTTAATTCATAGTAATTATCACTACACAGTATAAAACAAAGTGGCTTTCTCTGTCCCTATATCCCTATGTATGCTTAAATCTTTAAAACTACGCAACGGATTTTGATGCGGTTTTTTTTAATAGATAAAGTGATTGAAGAGGAAGGTTTATATGTATAATAACATACATTAAATAGTGGAGAAATACTGTTATTTTTGAGATTTGTAATGTGATGTCGTAAATAATTACATTTTTTCCGCTTATATTGCAACAAACGCAGGCTGAACCCTACGAGATTACCAAAATAATATATTTCATAGCCGTGCGAAGCCGGAGCAGGTCGCTAGTTAAAAATAATATGAAAAACAAAGTTATGGGAACAACTTACATATCTCTAGAGTTTATTCATCTATCTTCTTCAAACCATATGTGGATGAAAGTTCATTTAGTGTTCTACGAGCTCAAATTTTTCCAGAATTTTAAATCCCATAGTTCGAAAGTTAGAGGGAGGGATACAATTTTTATGACTTTGGGACCTTATATATCTCAATAACCCCTGACATAATGAAAAAAGTCAAAATCAAACCTCATTAGTATTTTGAAATATCTAGCTTAAAAATATCTCACACGTCGCCATAGATTAATTTTATTTTTTCAACCCTCAGTTACATGTATGTACTGATACCCTTAATTTTTATATATTTTAAGATTTCATTACAAAATCGTGTAGCGGTTCATAGAATACACCTATTCCCTAAATTTCGTATATATAGCGTCCATAGTGACCCAGTAAAATGACTGTGATATGACATACGGATGGACGTACGGACAGACGGAGAGATTGCCGGACGGACAGACGGACATGACGAAATTATATAAACGGAACCCTAAAAACGCACAATGATTTTGTTAACTTGGGATAGACTTTATATTTAATCGCTACGTCTTAACGCTTTCACTGCCTCCGTGCAACATAGGACTGTTTAATTATAATCCTCGTAAGCCTTTGCTTACAAAGCGTGCTTCTAGCAGTAGGCTTTTAAATCCAACTTGATTTAAAAATGTGTTGGGAGGCATTGTATCCACTATAAACCCTTTCAACTAACTTCAAAAAGGTAAAATGGGTTATGAACACACACATTTTATATTTTAGACGGTTAAAGTCGATTTAGTTTTTTAAGTGAAATTTCTTTATCGGCTTTGGAAAAAAATTTGCGTCACATTTTTCCGTTACGCGCCATCTTTTTCTTGTCCCTACCACGGTTGATTCAAAGAGTACTTTCTCCAGTAGAGTAGGGATAGCATGTAATAATTCTATTACAATTAATGAAATCCTGTAATAATATTAGTAGTAGTAAGGTAAAATGAAATAATTGTATTCATGTCAATGATAAAGAAAGACTTTAAACTTTATCTAATTTAACCAATTTCTGTAAAGTTGGGTATAGAAGATCCTTTTTCTAAAAATAAGGTCATAAAGAAGTTTCACTTCTTACGTGTGTACATTAGTACACACTTTTTTTATACAGTAATTCGTCTTTGATACAGACTATAATATTGGCAAGTGCAAATTAGTGTAGTAGTGGATCCATGTTCGACCAGGCAAGGTACTACTGTCTCACAAACTGTTGCGTTTCGTGTAATAAGTGGGAGCACTGGAGGCCCAATCCTCTGTTCCCTTCCTTTTTTTTTTTCATGCCTTCCCTCATATCCCATGGGTTGGCAACTTGCATGCGATACTTCAAGTTTCGCAAGCGTTTATTATCAGGCGGATCGCTTACTTAATTGTCAACCGCAAAAGTTATACCTATTTATCATCTCACTTTCGATTAACTTATTAAAATGCTGAGACACTCATAGGTAGGGTGGGCGTACTGATCGGTAAACGATCGGTGGGTAAAGCAACTTTAGGCGCAGTCAGTCACTAGATGGGTGATTGCATAGTGGTATTTCAGCTGAGCGTCTCCGTGCTTCGGAGGGCACGTCAGAAGTCGGTCCCGGCTGTTATCAATTTGATGACGGTCGATAAGTCAAGTCAGAGGCCTATACGGGAGACCTGAACAACTCTGATACCAGGTTGGCCAGTAACCACTCGATAAGAAGAAGAATAACGTGCGTTATAAAAATCAATCCAAAGGAGTTTCTTTTCTTTTATCTTTTCGATGTAAATCATTTGAATGTTTGTTGTTTTCTCAAACGTCCATTTTATGTGAAAACTTTGAACGGAAACATTAACGCTGACGAAGGATTTCGTATATTGGAGACAGAATATTATTTGTTTCCTAGCCATGATGACATTGTGGAGCAGTGGTAGTGAACCTGCCTTAAACGCCACAGGTCGGGGGTTCGATTCCCGCTTGGAGCATAATATGTTTGTATTGACCATGCAAGCATATTTTCCGGTTTGGGTGTATTAATCCTTGTCCTTGTATGTGTTTCCGGATCCCCGACACAGGATATCACTATCCTAATGGGGGCCGTTGAGTGTGCAGCCTTTATTTATTTATTATTTATTCATTATTTGCCAGCTTCATTTAGGCTTTTGTCAACATTTTGTTAGATACTATAAGATATCAGATTGGTTCTGATATCTTATAGTATCTCGAGGTTGACAACGTGTGAGTGACACCTATAAATGGTGTTGCAAGCGCTCATAGGCTACGGCAACCGCTTACCATCAGGTGGGCTGTATGCTTGGTTGCCAATTTAGTTTTTTTTTTTTTTTTCTTTCTGCTACGAGGCAGTCTGTCCCAAGACAATAAGCCACTCTGATGCCTAACTTCTCGTTTGTTTAGGTATTAATTATGGTATGAGAAATCTTTCTTTAGTTAAGAGAGCTCTCATCTCTCTGTGTGAATCTGGAGCTGAGACTGGGGATATCACATCTCTGCAGCCTCGTGCGGTGTTGTCCTCCCGTTCCACTCAGCGCTAATGCCAATTCGTTTGTGTGTTTTGCCAGTCTTTGCTGATACTTCAGTAATTGCCAATTTAGTAACATAAAAAAAATTTTGACACCGTTGTGGCGTTGTGGGTAGCGAGTCTGCCTTAAGCCTCGACGGTTGCGGGTTCGATTCCCGCTCGGAGCAGATGTTTGTATTAATCGTACAGGCATGTTTTCCGGTCTGGTTGTGTTTGTCCTTGTCATTGTGAATGTTTCCGGACCTCCGACACAGGATATAATTATCGTAATGGGGGCCGTTGAGTGTGTAGCGTTTATTTATTTAAAATAGTTTTTAAACATTGAGCATTACGATCCCTACCACCATCAAACATTAAGAGAGCTCATTGATATTATTTCTATAATGCCAATTCGTTTGTGTGTTTTGCCAGTCTTTGCTGATATTTCAGTAATTGCCAATTTAGTAACATAAAAAAATTAGTTTTTAAACATTGAGCATTATGATCCCTACCACCATCAAACATTAAGAGAGCTCATTGATATTATTTCTATAATGCCAATTCGTTTGTGTGTTTTGCCAGTCTTTGCTGATATTTCAGTAATTGCCAATTTAGTAACATAAAAAAAATAGTTTTTAAACATTGAGCATTATGATCCCTACCACCATCAAACATTAAGAGAGCTCATTGATATTATTTCTATAATGCCAATTCGTTTGTGTGTTTTGCCAGTCTTTGCTGATATTTCAGTAATTGCCAATTTAGTAACATAAAAAAAATAGTTTTTAAACATTGAGCATTATGACCCCTACCACCATCAAACATTAAGAGAGCTCATTGATATTATTTCTGAGAGACCTATTTATTGTCATCAAGTCTGATCGGACCTCTTGTTCATTTGAGAAAACGTCCATGAAATTTCAACAACAATGTATTTGCAGTATTTTAACAAACTTTATTTATTTTAACAAACAAACGCTACACACTCAACGGCCCCCTTAAGGATAGTTATATCCTGTGTCGGGGGTCCGCAAACATATACAATGACAAGGGCAAACACACCCAGACCGGAATACATACCTGTATAGTCAATGCAAACATCTGCTCCTAACGGGAATCGAACCCGCGACCTGTAGAGCTTAAAGCAGGTTCGCTACCACTGTGCCACAAGGCCATCTAAAGTATTCAATAAAGTTCTATATTCCAGATAAATAAAATAGGTATTCCGGTGACCTTAATAAACAATGTATGTATAAAAATTCTTATGGTTTCGCCCAATTTGGGCAAGGAAGCCGATGTAAGATTTATTATCGGACAAAAAAAGAAATGGCTGAATCTTACAAAATAAGTCGAATAAATTTTTCTTATATGAAGTAAAAGGTTGATAACTCAAATCTAAGCTTACTGTTGGAAGGCCTTTTATTTACTGGTGGTACGCCTTTTATTGCAAGAGGCCGGCTAGGTAGGTACCACGGCAGTGTATTTTGAATTACTTTCGGCTTCGTAAAATTACTGGGCGAAGGAGATTTAGGAACCAATGATAGCAATGAATAGTCATGAGCTACGCTCGTACGCTACGACAACCGTTTACCATCAGGTAGGCCGGCCGGTATATATACGTTGGCGCATGACGAAGTATAAGAACCTATTTAATACGTTGGATTAGAAAGACAATATTTGAAAAAGATGCCATTCTAACGGAGCGTCACAATGATGGTTACTTCAATATTTTACAATACAGAAAATTATTGTCGTACCGCATATAAAACGACGAATCATTGAAATCCGACGTAGTAATTACAGCGCTGTGCAATTTATTGTGTTATCTAGTGAAAGGATTAAAAGCATTGTTGGTTACAATAAGTTGTTCATAATGTTAACGTACTTTGATGAAATTGATAAAGGCTTATGGCTTATATATATATATATATATATATATATATATATATATATATATATATATATATATATATATATATATATAGGTATATATATGGAAAGAAGAACAACTATCACTGTTGCACAAATTTAACTTGAGTAATTTTCCGTGAGGCTAGAACATCGCATAAACGTTTTTGGCATAACAGCGAACTTCGAAGCATGTGCCGAATTCATTCAGCCGACAAGCACGGTGTGAAATTGTTGTAATATTCAGAACAATAGACATCAGTCCCAAAACACATCGCCAGATTTATTCCAAGTCATTAAAATTGACGATAAAACGTATTGCTATCACATCACATCACATAATTCCACAGTACGTTTCAGTACGCTTCTCGTTAAAACTAATCGCTTACAATATAATTCATACAAGACAAAGCAGCCAATTCATCTAATTATTATCTGACTTCGACTAGGGTTTTGAATAATTTGTTAGTAACATGTCACTGTCACCAGCAATGTATTCAGAATTTAGTACAAGATATTATTTAATGTTTATCCGTCTATCCTACAATTCTACTAATATTATAGATGTTCGGATGTTTGTTACTTAATCAAGCACAAAAGGCTAATAGATTGAGATAAAATTTAGCACATTTTTAGCACAGAATTTATTATTATCTAAATTTTTCATCCCGGAAAAAATTACCAACTTCACTGGTAGGTCTTTTATTGCAAGAGGCCGGCTAGGTAGGTACCACCGCAGTGTCAAATATTCTACCTTCAAATAGTAGTGCTTAGGCATTACTGTGTTCCTAGTGAAATTACTGGGCAGAGAAAATTTATGAACTAATATCTCGAGGTTGGCAACGCGTGAGTGGTACACCTATTAATGGCGCTGCAAGCGCTCACAGGCTACGGCAACCACTTACCATCAGGTGGGCCGTATGCTTGTTCGCCAACTTGTAACGAAAAAAAACGTACAGCTGGGCGTATCAACTTGAATTTTAATTTTTTATGCTTATTCATATGCTATTTCTTTTCTATTAATTATTTACACCGCAGCTAAATAAGACACAATCTTAGACATAATTAAACGTTGCACACTCAACGGCCCCCATTAGGATAGTAATATCCTGTGTCGGGGGTCCGGAAACATTCACAATGACAAGGACAAATACACCAAGACCGGAAAATATTCTTGCAAGGTCAATACAAACATATTATGCTCCGAGCGGGAATCGAACCCGAGACCTGTGGCGTTTAAGGCAGGTTCACTGCCGCTGCGCCACAACGTCGTCAAATTATTATGCTATACTTTTCAAATCTTGTTAATAATAAGGATCAAACTATTCAATTAATTTAAACATTTCATTGCCAATACTTACTACTATTCAGTTATTGAAGCATTAAAATTATTTGCATTCGATACGAAATAGTTCAGGGTCTTTTCGAACGTGCTCCCAGTTAAATACAGGGCTTAACGAACACATATATAGATATAATATATTCGTTTTTTGGTAGTGAAACTGATTACGACTTCTGCGGGGTTATGAAACAATTTTTTTTTTTTTATTTAAGATATTGGACAGATTATTATATTTATGTATCGAGACGCTCATAGCCGAGTGCACCCACGAATCGGTAAACGATCGTTGGGTTAAGCAACTTTAGGCGCGGTCAGTCACTAGATGGGTGATCGCATAGTGGTATTTCAACCGAGCGTCCCCGTGCTTCGGAGGGCACGTAAAAAGTCGGTCCCGACTGTTAACAATTTGACAACAGTCGATAAGCCAAGTCAGAGGCCTATACGGGCGACCTGAACAACTCTGACACTAGGTTGACCTCGATAAGAAGAAGATGATTATGTAAATAGAACTAGGTAGATTTTTTTATGTCACTAAGTTGGTAAACAAGCGGTTGCCGTACAAGCACTTGCAACACCATTAGTAGGTGCCACGCATTGCCAACTTCGAGATATCGGTTTCTAAATCTCTTTTGCCGAGTAATTTCACTAGCCTACAGTGCCCTCCAAACCGGAACACAGTAATGCCAATGACAATACTGCTTTGCGGTAGAATATTTGACACTGCTGTGGTACCTACCTAGCCGGCCTCTTGCAACAAAAGGCCTACCACCAGTGTGACTGATTTCACTGGTGGAATAATCTCTGTCACAGCAGATCGTTACATCCTGACGCCAGTAATATAAAACAATATCTAATACCTTTAAACGAGGAATGCTTGTATATACATATATATATATATATAATTGGGATCTCAGAAACGGCTGCACCGATTATCATGAAATTTAGTATGCAGGGGTTTTCGGGGACGATAAATCGATCTAGCTAGGATTTATTTTTAGAAAATGTGGCTTTGTCCGTGTTTTCAGGCCGTTGTCGACACGCCATCTATTATCAACAAAATAAATTAAAAATGTCAAAATATATAAGTAAATTCACAGCGCACTCGAGCGACCACGCGCTGCTATGGCAACAAGGATTTATTGAATTGAATCGAAAGACAAACATTTCTACAATGACAGTTGACGTTTTCTTTAATTTATTATAATATGTCACTGACTGACAGCGATGCGTCCATTAGAATTTAACAAAATACTCAACAGTCCCAATTTTTGCGGATATAACTTGTTGTCGAAATCATTACTTTATTATCCAGGTAAGGCTTCAATCGAGTTACCCTTAATGACTTTCGATTTACCAAAAACAAAAAAAACCGAGCATAGCTCGGTCAACCAGGTACTAATATTATACAATATAACCAAAAGTAATACCCATTGATGCGTTCTATTCGAGTTCATAAAATGAGGACCCATCTTACTTGCAGATCACAACTTATTATTCCTAATCCCTTTTCCCCTTATCATATCTCTGTCACGTGCAATTTTACGTGTGAGTTAGTTCCCAATATATATTTGATTTTTTATTAACTTTCCGTGAGTACCTACTCGAACTTTGTCCCCACTGATCTTTCAAATATATTTACTAGCATCTGCCCGCGACTTCCTCCGTCAAAATTATCATTTCTTTTAATCCAGATAATACTCTATATGGACGCAAAAAAGCAATACCATGTCAACTCACACGAATATCATTTCGAGAAAAACGCGTTTGATGATTTTGAACAACTTGCTTTATATGATTTTTTTATGTATTGATCAAGTTTTTGGCAATTTTAGACTTATGTAAGTTATTTATACTTATTTTCACAAAAAATAAGTATACAAAATGCATATTTCGTATATAATATAACCCAAAACATTTAAAATAATACATAAATTGCATGATTAAAAATGGCTTTTTAGAAGTTTTAAAGCTTAAAACCCTACAAATATTAAAGAAAAATGTTCTTCAGCCATTTACCAACACTGCTGCATGTATAACTTAGTTTTTTCAATTTTGTGGGTTGGCATGGTATTGCTTATTTGCGTCCATATGTGTGCTAAATTCCAGCCCAATCTGCTAAGCCACTTGTGCGTGATTGAGTAACAAACATCCAAAAATAATTTCAAGACTATACGCCCTGAATGTCTTTTAATATTCCCACAGGAACCGAAATTTTTTTGGCATAAAAGTACTCTATGTACTAATTCAGGCAACAATCTATATCTGGCCCCAATCTTATGCAAATTCGTTTAGCCGTTTACGTGATTGAGGAACAAACATCCGAACATCAATTGTGTTACACTGGAAGCAAACTTACCTAAATATTGCCGCTATGCGAATCCAGTATTATCCCCACGGGATTCGTATCAATTTGTGGGGATTCCACGGGATTGGAGACATTGTAGGAATCTCTTGAGACCGCGACAAAACAGAACAGTGATGGTTAGAAGTTTCATTAGACTGGATATTGTAATAAAGTGTTTTTTTTAACTGCCTTACAAATATGAGGTTGTATTGCCGGCTGGATTTATGTTTTAATGTATTTTTACATGTTCACCTATTTCTCCGTCAATTGTGAACCAATTTTGATAATTGTTTTTGTATTTCAAAAGTTATCTTTTGTAGTTGTTTCCATTATAATTTGGGTAGGATCTGATGATGGAATCTTGAAGAAATCGAGGTAACTCTTCCTCGTTCTTTTATAGTCCCACGTAAGAATGACATTTTTTTAATGTAACTAGCCTATTTGTTTCGGAAAAGTACTATTTAGTTATGTGGCACTCTTGATGAACCCGCAGACGTCGGTTACAGTCTACTTTTTCTATCCATTGGGCTGTCTGGACTCTCATAGGTTCAATTAATGAAATTCCTCCAAAAAAAACTAAATTTAATAAAAGATATAGATCTAAATTATGTTTATGGTTTGTAACTCTTTAGGCCTACGTTAATCCTTCGCCCTAGTTTTTTATCACGAACATTAAAAGCAGTTTCACACTCAACGTATTTTCGTGCGTTTTATAAAACGCACACACGGTCTCAAGTGTACGGGACTGTGGAGTGTTGAATGTTATGCTCTAATTTTGAATTTCGCGCCTTTTTATGCTGTTGCGCGCTCTAACATATAGCTTTCTCCCTCTATTCCGTGACATCAAGCGACCACGTATTACTTTGTGTATTGGTAGTTTTATAATAAAAAGTTAGTAAAACCTGAGCTACGTCGTTTAATATAACAGGGATTTATGTTTAATTTACCTAGTCGCCTAAGGTAGATGTTTGTATTGATCTTACAAATATCTGTTTCGATCTGGGCGTTTGGCTTTGCTGCACTTGACTCAGTAGAACTTTTGACCAAATGTTGGTTGAACCCACTCCGCATCACCACCATCGCCGTTTTAATACCGGGATACCAGGCACACTACCTGGTGCACATATCTGGTCGATGTACCCAACATTCGAACTATACGCTTTCGATCTTCGCTCATAATGCGCACGACCAGGGTCCTCTTCACCCTGCGCCTCTTCATTGTGACAGTACATAAGCTTCTTATAAGTAAGCCTGCTCCATCGTAGATCTCATCTACGCCTTCTCACGCGATGGAGGTCAAGAGCCCATACCCATACATTACCCATTTTCGAATAAAAACACATTAATTTAAGATCTTGATCGTTATTACATAATAAATAATCATTAACTCTTAATAAGTAATGCCCGTATCCAATGAGTTAATGGTTTTTCTTTAGGGTCGTGGGGGTCAGACGGCAATCGATCTTTGTAAAAACTGGTTATATGTCAAATCCGGATAACAGTAATAAGCATACCTGGGAAAAATAACGGAAATAATTATATAATAAATCATTTTCATATAATTATAAAAACACGAGTTAATTCACGCATAAAATATTCCCAGTGTGGAAGCGGTCTAATAATTGTTAACTCAACCGCCTATAAATGTTAAAAAGGTCAGACGGTAATCATTCTGTGTCAAATGTCGTTTATTTATTAAGTACTTTAACGATAAAATAAATTACACAAAATAACGAATTCTGCCGCTATGTATTTATTATTTAAAAATGTGACAGTATTTTTATATCTTTACTGGTGTTATATAAATTACCACCTGATTTTGATTATGTCATGACGATTGGCAAACAAGCGTACGGTCCACTTGATGGTAAGCAGTCATCGTTACCTCTAAACACTTGCGATACTTGAAGTATCACATGCGCGTTGCCAACCCAGGGATAGGAAGGAAGGATTGAGAAGAAAAAAATGGAAGGGAACAGAGAGGGTGGAAGATTGGGCCTCCGGCGCTTTCAATCATCCCACGAAACGCAAAAGTATTCAGATATAATAATATTAAAAATTACGTCAAGATTTAGATTAGAATAGAAGCTTAATTTACATAAAACGGTTTAGCGGTTTACGAAAAATTTGTACACGAAAAAACAATTGTACTCTTCGGATACAAAACTTTTTAAAGCCTCTTTAATAAAACATTATTTTAACGCGCGTAATGACATTTGTGGTTTACAAAATATTTAAATTCTGCTTGTAGAAAAGAAAAGGTTACATATGAATTTTGGTTTTAAAAAAATGTGTAAAATACGTATTTAAATTCACGTTACGCGTCGGAGTCTGGTTTGGTAAAGCAATTTTACTGGGCTCGTGATATCTTGAAGCACTTGTGATGAAAATAATTGTAGGGGTTTAGTGTGGTGAAATTAGTATAAACTGGCTCCACGCGTCCTCATACAAGTTGATATAGAAGTTTTAAGATTGTTTGTTGTAAGATTGTTTTTATTTTCATAGCTTTAACATGTATCTAACATATTTATTTTTTGTACTTGATCCGTTTCTCTAACTGTAACAGTTAAAGTGAATGCTTGTAGCAATAAGACCGTTGTTTACCTTTTTTTGTTTTGTTTTATGTGCAATAAAGCTTTTTATCTATCTATCTATATTCGGGGAACCCAAAGTTAATATAAATTACTATTTAAATATTTTTCGATAAGGCTGACTAATAAAAGCTGCGTGGGCGAGATTACTTTTAAGCGATGATACTACCTTTTGTACTTTCAACTTCTTGTTATTCTTTTCTTTAGAAACTGTATTTTTAGAGTATTTTTTTAATAAGAATAAGAAATATACATAACGTAGTAAGTTTTATATCGTTATTACAATAGAGCCAATATTCGCCAACTAAAATGACTGTAATATAGACGGACTGATGGACAAACGCACGGACAGATTGATGGACATTTTTTATATTACTAAGTTAGCAAGCAAACATACGACCAACCTGATGGTGAGCAGTTACCGTAGCCTATGTGTTACACCGTTAGTAGGTGTTACTTACACGTTGCCAACCTGGAGATACTGGTTCTTAAATCTCCTTTGCCTCTTAATTTTAAGCCGAAACATAGAAATGCCAAAGTAACTATAGCTTTGCGGTAGAATATTTGACACTGCGGTGGTACCTAGCCGGCCTCTTGCAACAAAAGACCTACCATCAGTGGGACCAATTGCACTGGTGGAATAATCTTTGCTGTAACAGAGATTATCCCAACAGCTGGCGACGCTTAAATTATAATGAAGAAATTATAAGGCATTTGTCATTTGGTTACGGAACCCAAAAAATATTTTAAAATAAAGGAAAGAAAGCTATCGATATAGCAAGGGTCGTATGCTTGCTTGCCAACTTATTCACATAAAAAAACAGCAAAGTGCGAGTCGGACTCTCACATAAAGGGCCCGTACCGTCGTAGAGTAAAATATCTCACACGTTGACATACGTTGAATTTTTTTTTCAACACTCAGTTACATGTATGGACTGCTACCCTTAATTTTTATATATTTTAAAATATAGATAGATATAGATTTCATTACAGAATCGTTGTGCGGTTCATAGAATACACCTATTTAGTAAATTTCGTATAGATAGAGAGCCAACGGTCTCCGAGTAAAATGACCGTGATATACGGACGGACGGACGGACAGACGGACAGACGGACATGACGAAACTATAATGGTTCCGTTTTTGCCATTTGGCTACGGAACCCTAATATAGAACTTCTTGTCATATTTTATTTTTAGTATCCGCTGTTGTAGCGATAGGTATACACATTCTGTAAAAATTTCTACTACCTGTTGCGGTTCGTGAGACAGTCCTCAGACAGATGGACGGACAGCAGAGATTTACTAATAGGGTTGTTATTTTGGTACGAAACCCTACATAATACATTACTCATTTTCACATAAAACAAAATCGGAACCAAAATCCAACTAAAACTTTATAACCAAATAAGAAACTCTGGGGTTTATCGCTATTGTTGTATTAACATACTAATTTAGCTCTGACGAAATAATTATTCCGTTTGCTGAATAACAATGACCCATATTAATAAGGTTATAAGAACTATTTATTCAAAGTTGAGTTCCCAGTTTATATACGAACAATTTCGGAATTAATTCGCAATAACAAAAAGTTCCGAGATCGTTCGGAAAAGGTTACGTCGTTAATTATATGATCATAATTAAAGCTTTAACTTTCCTAAAAATAAATATTAAGGCTTTTGCTTGTTCATTTGTTGTGCAATTGCGAAAGTTATCATGACGTATTTCTCTATTAGAAGGGATGAAGATGTTTTTTCAAGCATGTGTATGGTATATGTGTCAATAAATCAAAGTAAAAGTTTTAAGTCAAACTTATATTGCTAAATTTAAATAGTTAAATGATAAAAAGTAATGTCAACTGCTTGTATGCGAACACTTAAAATAATCTGTGGTAAACGGTGTTGGTGACATAATTAGGCATTTGTTTAGTTATACTACTATACAGACGCAAATAAGCAATACCATGTCAACCCACACGAATGTCATTTCGAGAAAAACGCGTTTGAAAATTTTGAATAACTTGCTTTATATGATTTTTTTATGTATTGGTCAAGTTTTGGCAATTTCAGATTTATGTAAGTTATTTTACTTATTTTCATGAAAAAATAAGTATACAAACTGCATATTTCGTATATAATATAACCCAAAACGTTTAACATAAAACATAAATTGCATGATTAAAAAATGGCTTTTAGAAGTTTTAAAGCTTAAAACCCTACAAATATTAAAGAAAAATGTTCTTCAGCCATACCAACACTTCTGCATATATAACTCAGTTTTTTCAATTTTGTGGGTTGACATGGTATTGCTTATTTGCGTTCTATATATATCTGTTATGTTACTGTTTGTTTATCCAAATAAATTAAAAAAAAAAAAATCCGTCTTAATATTGGGCATCTTAATATTGGGTAACTGTGAGCGCTTGTACCATTCATTTGAACGTGCCACTCACGCGTTGCAACAATGAAGTAGCATCGATTGCTACCGACCTGTTGTCCGTTGTGGCGATACCGAACCTTTCCTTAAAACTATAGTTCGATACCTGCTTAGGACAGATATTTGTATTGATCTTACAGACATGTTTTCCGGTCTAGGTGATTGTGCTTGTGTTTCTATTGGTTTCGGGACCCTCGACATAGGACATACCTTTTCTAATAGAGGCTGTTGAATTTGATTACTGATCGCTTACCAAGTGGGCGACTTTAGTTCCAAAGATAGAAACGCATAGCAATTTCGCTGGCTGTTATCAATTTGATAATAGTCGATAAATCAAGTCAAAGAACTAAATGGCCCGTTTCTGCCACTAGCTTTGCAACTTACAACTCGATAAGAAGAAGGCACTATGTAAAGGGTAAGATGAACTGATAAAATAACTGAGGTAATCGAGGAAGTTCACCAAATCTCCGCTCAGCCCAGATTTAGTCTGTCAGCTTCTGTCTCGTAACTGTTGCTCTTTGTAGCGTCTGGCCTTTGGATATACTCACAAATAACTTTTATATCAATCTTAATAATAGCTGTCGGTCCCCAAATTACAGGCTTTTTGAACATCAGGAATGTTCATCTTATTAGTAGCAATTACTATGAATTCGAAGACTAAGGTAACCTTTTAAATTACGGTACTTTATAGTTACAAAGGCTTCGCAAATTTTCCGTACAATGGAACCGTGAATTTCAGACCGCAATTTAACACTAATCGCTAAACCTGGCTTTGTGTAATTTGCTTCATTATTGACAAAATGCTAGAATTTTAAATTTTTGCTTTCCAAGTCACGTACATAATCATTGAGAATTCGTTTTTACTTTTGCTCTTTCTAAGTAAATATAGAATCAGTTTTGGAATATTGGTGTAGAGAAACTTCTTGCATGTTTTTCAAAACAAGCTTTTTTTTATGTTACTAGTTGGAAAAAAAACCATACGGCCCACCTTATGGTAAGTGGTTGCCATAGCCTATGAGCGCTTGCAGCACAATTAGTAGGTGCCACTGACGCGTTGCCAACCTCGAGATATTAGTTCTTAAATCTCCAATGCCCAGTAATTTCACTAGCCTACAGTGCACAGGAATTTCACTAGCCTTGAAACCGGAACACAGTAATGATTAAGCACTAATATTTAGCGGCAGAATATTTGATACCGCGTTGGTACCTACCTAGCCGGCCTCTTGCAACAAAAGACCTACCACCAGCTTTATCCAGTATAAAAAATCTAGTTATTTGAACCTTTAATTTTTTGTTACTTTTTGGCTGTCACGCTCTATTTGCACTTAGTTATATGGTACTTGGATGATCGACCTTTGCAGGGTATTTTTTTTGGTAAATATAAATATACTTAGACAAGACTTTAACGGCGTCGGGATGTGACGACCCCATCGCCCGCTGTTGGGATAACCTCTGTCACAGCAGAGATTATTCCACCAGTGCAGTCAGTCACACTGGTGGTAGGTCTTTTGTTGCAAGAGGCCGGCTAGGTAGGTACCACCGCAGTGTCAAATATTCTGCCGCCAAATAGTAGTGCTTAGGCATTACTGTGTTCCGGTTTGAAAGGCACTGTACGCTAGTGAAATTACTGGGCAGACGAGATTTAAGAACCAATATCTCGAGGTTGGCAACGCGTGAGTCGAACCTACTAATGGTGCTGCAAGCGCTCATAGGCTACGGCAACCACTTACCATCAGGTGGGCCGTATGCTCGTTTGCCAACTTTTAACATAAAAAAAAAAAGATTTAGATGAGTTGATTAAGGGCTCCCAATAATAGTTAATCTCAAAAAAGAAACTTAAAAAAAGGAAAAAATTGCCGCACTGGAGACATCTGGACTCGAACTGAGAAAACACGGATAAAACGACATTTTCTAAAAATTAATCCTAGCTAGATCGATTTATTACCTCCGTAATTAACTGCATACTAAAAATCATGAAAATCGTTAGACCCGTTTCCGAGATTCAAATTATATAATTATATATAAGAATTGCTTGTTTAAAGTTATTACATTAACTATCAAATCTTAAATAAATATTAAATAAAGTATTATAAATGGTATACCACTTTTTAAATTTATAGGAAGCCTCAATAGCTTAATGGTATACTGCGACTCCGCTCTGTTAACGCGGGAGTCGTGGGTACGACCCTGACCCCCTTGGGCATATTTTGAGTGGCAATTTTTTTTAAAGAATATTTTCTTAAAAAAAAGGAATTACCTTTGATCGCATATAGTCAAATTACGATATATTTAAAGCCGGATCGAAAAGTCAAAAAAGTCAGTAAAATTGTAATAAAGCTAACTAGCTTCTGCCAGTGGCTTTACCCGCGTGTATAACATTCACATAAACCTTACATATTTCCATACAAAACTTTCATCTCCTATTCCCTATTGTCATAATTATTTATATCGAATCAACGGCCTAAAAAATAGCTCTAAACATGACGATACTTCCATACAACTTTTCATCCCCCCTTTCAAGCCCCTACAACCCTTTTTTCGCATTAAAAAGTAGCCTATGTCTTTTTTCAGGCTCTAGACTATCTGTGTATCAAATTTCTTTTAAATCGGTTTTGTAGTTTTGGCCAGAAAGCTCAACAGACTTACTTTCGCATTTATAATATGACGACGTTGTGACGCAGCGGTAGCGAACCTGCCCTAAGCACCACAGGCTCGATTCCCGCTCGAAGCAGATGTTTGGCTGTTTGGTGTGTTTATCCTTGTCGTTGTGTATATTTCCGGACCCCCGACACAGGATATAACTGTCCTAATGGGATCCGTTGAGTGCGTAGCGTTTGCTTATTAAAAAAAAAAACGAAATAAAATATTAGTAAAGATTAAAGATTAAATCGTAAGACCAGATTTTGCAATTTCACAGCGACAATCAATGGGCGTCCTAATTTAAATGTTTATGTTTGTTCACGAAACTAAAACAAACTTTGGGAAGCAGTTAATTTTGATTACGATGAAGACGATGCAAAGTACGGAAATATTTCAAACTGTTGTTTACGATTACTCAGGTGAGATGAATATTCTTGTTGTTACTTCCGAACTTCCTTCGTTTTAACGTTGAAAAGTTTTACGATACTTTAGATTAAGTGATGTGTTTTTGAATCGGTTAATCCGAATCGATCTAACCGATTAGCGATTTAAACTTCTTCGTAACATCAATCTCGGTATTTAGTACTTAGTTTTTAAAGGACGAAACATTACATGCTTTACGATAATATGATAACAACCGGTACCGACAGCTTAGGGTGCTGTCTTATACGCGGTGGGGAGATTTGAGGCAAACTCCCAGACCGAAACAGATATTTGTAAGATTAATACATCTGACACGAGCGGGAATCTTTTTTTCTTTCGGAATGTGTATTGCTGTTGGCCCTACTGGCCTTGACAGCGTCACCATGGGAGCGGGAATCGAAACCGTGATCGTCGTGGCTAAAAACAGGCCACCTGCAATTGAATGATTTATGCCAGTATTATATATATAGTGGTTGGTTTTCTGGTCTTTATAGTGCCAAAAGTGAAAAGGTCAAGTATTGAGACCCTTAAAAAGGGTCAGACCTTAAGATGCTCAATTGATTCTGTCGTAAGGGTGCCTGTGAGGCAGAACCACGTCCCCTTTTGAAGTATTAAAAAAAAATAAGCTTAATATTTACAATATTATGTAAAGCCAAATGTTTTGTTAAAAATAATTTAAAACATTATTAAAATATATGTTTGACGGTAGTAGAGCCATGTTTCTCTCAGCACAAATGGGCCGGCTCGACCGGGGAAGTACTACCCTCTCACAGAAAATCGTCGTCAAGTAACAATATCAGTAGGTACTGTTGTGTTTCGTGCGATGAGTGAGAGCGCCGGGGGCCCAATCTCCCACCCTCTTTGATCCCTTCCTTTTTTTCCCTTCTCATTCCGTCCCTCCTTGGGTTGGCAACGCATTTGTGATACTTCAAGTATCGCAAGCGTTTATAGATTGCGGTGACTGCTTACCATCAGGCGGACCGTATGTTTGCCAACCGTCATGACATTAAAAAAATATATAATAATACTGTCATGGTTCTGCAATTCAAACTCAACTCAAACTCAAACTAAAAATATTCTTTATTCAAATAGGCTTTTAAGCACTTTTGAATCGTCAAATATACAGTCTGTTATGTCCGCCTAAGTGAAGCTACCGCCGATTCGGAAGGTAGATTCTGCAGAGAAGAAGTGGCAAGAAACTCTACAGTTACTCTTTTCTAAGATAATCACATTACATTTGTCAAATGTACAATTAAGATATATTCAGCTGATAAATCCGTGTAGCAATCTTGATACAATTTTATACATATATTATTTAAGCAAAGCAAATATTTGCGGACAGCTAATATTTGCGGACTCTACAAAGCGAAATTATAAGTAGTCTATTTAAAATTGAAATTAATTTAATATTCAGTATCAACTTCCGGATCGAAATAGATGATATAATCACAACAAACATCTACCTGGAGCGAGAATAAAACCCACAACCGTCGAGGCTCAGTACCAACAAGCCACAACTATCTTGAAGACAATAATATAGAGCGGCTCGAATTGTCGATGATCAGGCTCTTTCCGATCGGCTTGATCCTTTAGCATTGCGTAGGGATGTCGGATCACTCTGCATCTTCTATCGCATATATCACGGGAAGTGTTCTGAGGAATTTTTTGGACTGATCTCACCGGTAGAATTTCACCATCGGACATCGCGACAAAACTCTAAATTCCATCCATACCACCTCGATGTCTGGAAATCCACAACAGCGCGATTTAGAAGACATTTTCTTCCTCGCACAACCACTCTGTGGAATCAACTTCCGCCGGCGGTCTTTCCGAACCGATACGACTTGGGAACCTTCAAGAGAAGAGCGTATTCTTTCCTTAAAGGTCGGCAACGTGCCTGCATGCCTTCTGGTGTTGCAGATGTTCATGGGCGGCGGTGATCGCTTAACATCAGGTGAGCCTAATGCCCGTTTGCCCTCTCTCACATAAAAAAACAATATTATATATTAATTTATTTTTTTAAGAATATTAGCAATTCCTATTGCCCCTCCAAATACCCTCGAAGCTTGCGCTAGGAGTGGATACGACACTAGACCAAGAAGTTCAGGATCAAACCCTCGACTCTTGCGTTAACAGAGCAAAGTCGGCCCTTCAACCGTTAAGCCACAATAGTGTTGGCTTCAATTATATAAAAAAATCAAAAATAGGGATTATTATCATATGTCATATAACAACCGGGACCGATAGCTTAACGTGCTCTGCGAGGCACGGTGGGGAGCCTAACGAGGACGTTCACACCGAAACATATATGCAGATACAAGAATAAAAATTATAATAATATATTCCTTTACATTATCCAAAGTAAATCAGATAATATAATAAATTTTCAAATTATACAAAGATAAGACCCTACAAGCCGTGATTATTACATTCGATAGGATCTCCCTTGTAAACATCTTAATCTTGGCCCTAATGGTATTTTCTTCTGAATAATGAAAGCGCTTTATTGTATACGAACTTCTGCCAGCGGCTTCGCCCGCGTGAATAACGATTTTAATACAAACTTTGAACCTTCATTTCACCTCTTCAGTTGTTGAATTTTAGGAAATGTTAAAACACGCCTTAATCGTAAAACAGAGTTTCATACGTCTACAAAATCCTTTACACCTATATGATTACTTATGGGTTGAATTCAGAAAAATTGTTTCTTAGTTCTCGTTTACGTTTTAAAAACAATTATAAAAAAATTATTAAGTAATTTAAATCAAAACCACTAAAGTATTGATATAAACTTCGAAGCAAAATAACTTTCTACCCCTTTTTAACCCCGTTCTGGGATAAATTTCAATCAAATAAGAAACACGTCTTCCGTCAATTATGTTAAAAAAGGTTTATACAAAATTTGAAGAAGATTGGACTGAGGAATCACGTTTTCCCATACAAACTTTGCCCCCCTTTTTCACCCCCTTAGAGGTAGAATTTCGAAAAATCCTTTCTTATCGGATGCCTACATCATAAAAAGAACACCGTCCAAGTTTCGTAAATCTACGATCAGCGGTTTAGGCTGTGCTTTGATCCGTCAGTCATTCAGGACAAAGCCTTATATATATAATATATATATATATATATTAATATGTGTAGATAAAATTCATTTTATTATTCGTATTTTGTAACGACCGTTAATGAGGACTATTTTCATTGTTCACTAGCTTCTGCCACCGGCATTGCCCGAGTGAATAACGATTTTAATACTAAATGTTAACCCCCATTTCAAACCTTCAGGGGTGGAATTTTAGAAAATATTACATATATATAACAAGTTTTTCTTTATTTTTAAATGCTTGCCGAATTTCAAAGTTTCATAAATGACGGATTTCCCCCTTTTTTTACCTCCTAAAGTGTTGATCTTATCCTTTCTTTTTAAAAACGTATCCTGTGAAAATATTCAGCTTTCTAGGTCCAAGGTTCGGCGTTTATAAGTCAGTTAGATCATTACGATTTATAATATAATATATAGAATATAGTTTTAACAAATATATTTGCATACTTCATACTTACATTTCATTTTTTAATATTATTTGATTTATAATTTTTTTAGTATGCCGCCTACCTTTTTGTATTTATCTTGTTTCCTCCTCTCCCAGGTTGTCTGGCAGAGATTGCTTTTTAGCAATAAGGCCGCCTGGTTGTACATGTTTCAATTAAATTACTTGTATTGTGTTCTTTTAATGGTGTACAATAAAGGATATTATTATTATTATTACAGCAACTAAAAACAAAGGTGTAAAAAATCTAAAATACTTGTGAACGAAGCGAAAAAAATATTTATGTAATTTGGTGGTACCTACGTAACCCGCCTCTTCCAATAAAGAACCCATGTTTATAGATTTCGCAAGGAAACCTATAGTGTCAGCATATCATCAGGGGCATTCGTGTTTAATAAATAATAAATAAACGCTACACACTCAACCCCATTAGGATAGTTATATCCTGTTTCGGGGATCCGGAATCCAGGATCCAAATCCACCTAGACCGGAAACCATGCTATGGTCAATACAAAAGATCTGCTCCAAGCGGGATTCGAACCCGCGACCTGTGGCGCTTAAACCAGGTCCACTACCGCTACGCCACAACGTCGTCAATGTTTGCAAATAATTGGGTATAAACATTACAGATTACGAGGTATTATTGATCTATATTATACAGTGCGATCTTTGACTGTTCAAACGCACGTTTATCCATTGGCCTCGAACTTCGTCACGAACATAAAGGGCCGGGACGTCAGATGACAATCAATCTGTGTACTGTTTTTTATGACAAAGTGACACTCAAATTATAATTATTTCGCTCGTAAAATTAATATAAATGGAGTGACGTTTTCCCACCGTCGGGATGTGACGACCCACCAGCTTATTCCACCAGTGCAATCAGTCACACTGGTGGTAGGTCTTTTGTTGCAAGAGGCTGGCTAGGTAGATACCACCGTAGTGTCAAATATTCTGCCGCCAAATAGTAGTGCTTAGGCATTACTGTGTTCCGGTTTGAAGGACACTATACGCTAGTGAAATTACTGGGCAGAGGACATTTAAGAACCAATATCTCGAGGTTGGCAACGCGTGAGTGGCACCTACTAATGGTGCTGTAAGCGCTCATAGGCTACGGCAACCACTTACCCTCAGGTGGGCCGTATGCTTGTTTGCCAACTTATAACAAAAAAAAAAATAATTAAGGGGCTCTATCACCAACCACTAACCACCACTAGGATTGGCGGATATATGTACATGTGTTAGAATTTCTCCTACAAACGCTTTCCATCAGTGCTACAATCTTTTTTATATAGAATGTTAGTAGTGATCTTTGAGCGGAGTCGGCCCTTTAACCGTTTAGCTGTTGAGGATTCTGAGGGTTTCTTTAGAACTAGGTTTTAGAATATAATATAATAATATTGATTATTAATTTAATAACTACATTAAATTATACATATAACAAAAGTTTCAATTTTAATAAGAGCCATGAGTGACAAGGAAACTTGAAGCTTTATTACTTATAGTTCTAAACTTTATTTATGTCTCAGTTTTAATATACTTTTATGGGCCACAGGAGATCGTAAATCTGATATTCCTCTCGTAAAAGTCACCTGAGCTCATGTTGCTTATGATCTAGTATAGTTAGCTGATTGTTTTGTGTGAGACATAACACATTTTATAGTGTAATTATTTAGAGTACTAATTTAGTCATTTGTATTATGATGCAATATGTAAAGTTTTTAGTTGTAGTAGATCCATTTTCCCAGTACAAATGGTTTGACTCGACCGGGGAAATACTACCCTTTCACAGAAAATTGACGTAACGTATCAGTAGGTACTGTTGCGTTTCGTGCGATCAGTGAGAGCGCCGGAGGCCCACTCTCCCACCACTCTGTACCCCTCCTTTTTTTTCTTTCCGTAGGGTTAGAAACGCACTTATTACAATAACTTTGGCTACTTCACATCAAGCGTCTTGAAATAAAGAAAATAAAAAACACCGGAGTGACCCATTAGGCTCTGACCTCGATTCGCTCCGCCAACTATTCCGAGATTTGAGGAAACAGATATCATATTCATCCCTATCATATATCATAAGATCAGAGCTGATTGGTGATAAATGACTGAATTTCCTTATATATATAATACAGTAATTCGTAGCGTCTCGATATAAATAAACGCCACACACTCAACGGCCATTAGGATAGGTAAATTCTGTGTACAAGAACAAACACACCCAGACCGATAAACATGTCTGTATGGTCAATACAAACATCTGCTCTGAGCGGGAATCGAACCTGCGACCTGTGGTGCTTAAGGTAAGTTCACTATATGGATATATGAAAAATCAATTATTTAAAATGGACGCATTGAAAATCTTATTCACGAAGAAGCCGCGGATAGAAGCTAGTATTTATTATGGCTGACAACTTATTATCGAAGATAACTTTCAGAAAAACTTCTGCTTGGGTTCTGCTTATCGAGTGGTTAGTGGCCCACCTAGTGTCAGAGTTGTTCAGGTCGCCCATACAGGCCTCTGAGTTGACTTATCGCCTGTTGTCGAATTGTCAACAGCCAGGACCGACTTTAGGGGTGCCTTTCGAAGCACGGAGACGCCCATTTGAAATACCACTATGACATCACCCATCTAGTGACTGACCACACCTTAAGTTGCTTAACTTTAATGTGCGTCTCAATCACACGTCCCGAAATCCCCGTGAAATCAGCCTTATTCCACTTTAGCCCTGCTAAAGTTCTTAATTTTATGCCAAGAGAATTTTTATTATATCAATTTTATTATTTTCCTGGAAAAAATATAAAAGATAATATTTTGTATTCTGTAATGAATAATTTTTCTATCTTTCTGTGCTAAGGATATCTTAATTTATCTTATCTTTGTCAAGTGAAATTTCAAAAATACTTAAAGAAAAATACACTAACCTTATTCAAATCCAATGTTGAAACTCGATATAATCTGTAAAAGAAAGAAAGAAGATTATTATTTTAACATTGAAACTATGAAATATTTTTGACGTTTCATAAATTTTAACGGTAGTAGAGCCATGTTCATTGCTCCTCCCCGCACATATGGACCGGCTCGACCGACTGTTCGCAGAAAATCGGGGTAAAGTGACGGTTTCAGTGGCTATGAGAGTGCCGGAAGCCCAATCTCCCACCCCCTCTGTTCCCCTTCTCATCATTCCCCTCCTGTCCCTTGGTTGTTCATAGGTAGCGGTGACTGCTTACCAACAGGCGGACCATATGGTAGTTTGCCACCCGTCATGACATAAAAGTACTGTGGTTTCAGCCTAGCGATTCATCTGAGCGGATAAGATTATTAAGAGTTTTTCGAAACGCGTAAAAGTGCGTATAAAAGTATATTTCACAATAAAAAATACTCCTCAGTCTTTATTATATGTATTGTGTATTCTGTTTTTTGGAGGCGTCGGGACGTGACGACCCGATCACTCGCTGTTGTGATCTCTGTCACAGCAGAGATTATTCCACCAGTGCAATCAATCACTGGTGGTTGGTCTTTTGTTGCAAGAGGCCAGGGTAGATACAACTGTAGTGTAAAATACTCTACCACAAAGCAGTAATATCTTTGGCATTACCGTGTTTCGGTCTAAAGGGATTATAGACAGAGATTTAAGATCCAATATCTTAAGGTTGGTAACGTGTGAGTGGTACATACTAAAGGTGTTGCAAGGGCTCAGAGGCTACAGCAACCGCTTACCATCGGGTGGGCCCTAGTGCTTAACCACTTAGTAACATAAAAAAGAATAAATAAAGCTACGAAACGTTTTATATAAAGCCAATTAAAAAGATACACGCGTGACCTTATTTTTCTCTTACGTAAAACGTATCAACAATAAAACAAAGCGGGACAAAGAGTTTTAAACAAACAAAAGTTTTCAAACTCTTCGCGTTCTGTTTCATTCGTCCACTCGTTCTTTACTACATTCAAACTTTTTATTACTTTCACGAATAAATAGAATGGTTTGAGCTATATTGCGTAGTGAATTTTGGAAATTCATTTTTGCCTATATATAATTATTATCTTCTTACAATTATATAAAATTCTCTTGTCACAATCTAACGGTTTGGCCGATTTTTAAGAAATTTTATATGCACATTCAGTAGGTCTGAGAATCGACTACTATCTTTTTTCATACCCTACATTTTTATTTTATTTTCTGAACAAAATTTCTACTTTATATGATGTGGCATTAAAAACTACATACAACCCTAAATTTTCACCCTTCTACCATCAACCCCTATTTTTAATAGCCATATTAGTAAGTCACTTCTAGACTCAGGTAGAGGGCGCCGCTATCGGGTCCCAGATTTTTTTCGGGGCAGGACAACGTCTTGCGGGCCCGCTAGTAATATATATATTTTTAAATATTTTGTAAGTAAGTATTGTTAATAACAACTAAGTTTCGTTATCAGTAGAATAAAGGCTATTTTTATTTTATTTATATAATACTGGAAAAGGGTTTTGTATATACCGAACGTATACGGAAAAAACACAAAAGATGTTCACGATCCTGAATCGCGCTATCGAAATTTTCTTTCAGATAAAGATTTTATACGCAACTTCCTTCCATCAACAATTGGACTGTGTGCGTCCGTTCAACGCTTATCAAATCCACGGCATTAGACTAGACTTCAAATATCTTATTACGTAAAATATTTTTTTGTAAAAAAATACCGACTTACAACAAAAGTGCCTTATGTGCCGGTTCTCTACTTATCGACTACTTTAATGTATGCAATTAGTTAAATGAATTCTAAAATATATATAATTTTAATATAGAGCTTGTAACTAATGAAATAAATAATGAAACGAAATTGGACCTTACAATTAGTACAAAATTTGTCCCCAAATTCGCAGTTCAATTGTGCGGAAAACCTGAAAATCCCTCACGACTACTAATGAGCTGAATTACTTTGAATGCCTCTGAAGTTCGAATATCATAGAAATTGCTATTAATAAGTGTACGATGCTAAGCGTCGCACATTAGGTAATGCAGTGTCAGCGTTTACGCCGGCCCGCGTTATTCCATTAGTTATAAGCTCAGTTCACGTCTAATCGCCATTCGGTTCGCGTGTCCTCATAACCATTTAACCATTTAACCATTTAACCATTTTACCATTTTTACCATTTTAGTAGTTAAGTGTAATAAACCATTTATCCTTAACTCCTATCTTTAAATAAATCCCTGTACGGCGACCATAACCCGTACATCTTGGTCCTTCGAGCAAAAATCGTAAGGCGGAACACGCGGTCTTTTGTGCCTTGAATCGTGGCAAGACCAGCGCGAGTCAAAGTGTACACGTGTCAGTGTGACTGTCTTAGGATTTTTATACCAGTGCTTAAAAATTTGAACAATAACCAGTGTTAGTGGATAACCAATTCCGCTAACAACCAACAACCAACAACCAACCCAGGATCGTACTTCAGGAGCAAACCAGGTCACCACGTGCCAGCCTCCAAGTAAGATCTTTCCATTTTACCACTTGAGCTTTTTTAACCATTAATGTCCTCAACCATGGAAGCCATTATAAACACCCAACACCAAATTATGTCCGCTATGGACACCCTCCTTACCAATTTTAAAAAAGATGGACCAGAACGCAAAACGACTGTCTACATAGAAAAACGGTTAAACACGTTAGCTGCCTATTGGACAGAATTTCAAACCAACCATACGCGTTTATGTGCGGAGTTTGACGATCCCAACCATGAATACTTCAGGGATCGTTATTACGAAAAAGCACATAAATTTTACCAAGACATAAAAAATTTCATAGAAAAATACGTGACCACTGAACCAACCAAACCACTGCTAAGACCAGCGACACCATTATCGCACGGCTCCGATATCACCACAGCTAGTACTTCACAGGCTTTCCTGCAAACAAAATTTACAACTCAGAGCAATCCTAGTAAAGTCGAGGAAATGCTACGTAAGCAAAAAAGTAATTTTAAGGCGCTGTCACGTACCTTAGAGACCATAGACCTTGACAGCATTTCAGAACGTTGGGAGTTCGAAGACCACTTAAAAACCATTCAGTCTAGGTGGTCTGTCATAGATTCTCTCCACTGGGATATTGACAGTGAAGGCCTGCTAGACAACGAAGAATATGAAGTGGCTTTCACAGAAATGGAAAATAAATACCATACCATCAAGAAGTTAATCAACAGCAAGATGTGGTCGACTTCCTATAGAGAGCACTCTACACCCAAAATGGATATCCCTTCCTTCAGTGGAAACTACCAAGATTGGATTTCTTTTAAAGATTTGTTCTCTGAAACCATTCACAATAACAAGTCCTTACCAAAAGCTCAAAAGATGCAGTATTTGAAAAGCAAACTTCGGGGAGAAGCTGAAAAATTAATTTACCATTTACGTATTAGCTCAGAAAATTATGACACTTGTTGGGAAATACTAAACCATAGGTACAATAATATGAGATTAATATTTAACTCGCATATTAATTTATTACTATCGATGCCAACTATTCACCAACAATCAGCTGTGGTCATTAAAAGGTTACACGACACCACCAACGAGTGTCTAAACTCAATTAAATCATTGGGCATAGATATTTCTAACTGGGATCCACTCATTGTATATATTTTAGCTCAAAAACTTGATTCAGAAACACACCATGATTATATAGAATCGTTAAAGAATCCCAGGGATCTACCTACTCTAGCAGAATTTATTAATTTTCTGGAAATTAAATTTACATCATTGGAGAGCTCTCGTCGCAAACAAGATTCGAGCAAACCCATGCCTAGTTCATCCAACATGCAGCATAATTACCAAAAACCATGGAATAAATTACCACAAAACAACTACAATAATTTTATTAATAGAAATTTTCAACAAAGACCAGTAATTAATAATGTCATTACGAAACCTGCCAGTATACAAAGAAAATGCTTACTACGTAAACAAAACCAGCATGCCTTATTTCAGTGTAAAATGTTTTTAGATTCGTCACCACAAAATCGGCTTAAAATAATTGAAAGAAATAATTTATGCAAAAACTGTTTGGTTATGCATTTTGAAAAGGAATGTTCATCGGAAAAAACTTGTCGATTCTGCAATGATAAACATAATACGTTGCTACATAATGCATATGTTACTTTTGCACCATCTACTTCAAAGAAAAACGAGACAGAAAAGACAACACCAAAATCTAACATATGTGTTACCAATTTACCATTTGAACCTACCCCTAAGTTATTGGCGACAGCAGTGATTAACATAAAAGGGGTGGACGGCTCCCAGCATACCATGCGCGCTCTTATCGACCCGTGCGCGGAATCATCTCTCATCACCGAGAACGCAGCTCAAATATTAGGTTTACCACGGATCAAGCGCAACTGTGTGGTAGTAGGAGTAGGAGCCAAGGCGAACAATAGCAGAGGAGTTATACAACTTACCATCTCTTCTCTTACCAGCAATTTTATATTCACGACTGAAGCTTATGTTATGAAACACATTGTCGGAAACTTACCAAGTGAATCATTCGAGAAACCAACATGGCCACACCTTCAGAAGTTGTCACTAGCGGACCCTGAATTCTACAAAAGCAACCCAGTAGACCTTATTTTAAGTGTGGATACGTATGAACTAATAATTTTACCAGGAGTTATCCGTAATAATATATCGCAACCGATTGCACAGAACACCAAGATCGGTTGGATTCTAAGCGGCACTGTAAAACCTGTTCAATCAAGATGCAATGTCGTCAGGATTGATTTAAAAGACATTCAGCGGTTTTGGGAGATTGAAGACGTGGCAGATAACTCTATAAAAATGTCCGATAATGATAACCAGTGCATACAACAATACCAAACACATACAAAACGTCAACCAGATGGGCGTTACGTTGTAAGATTACCCCTCAAACCAGAGGTGACTAAAAAATTGGGAGAATCTAAAACCAAAGCCGTTGCCCAGTTTCGTCAGCTGGAGAAAAGATTTACCAAAAATAAAGTTATCGAAGAAAATTATAAAGATTTTATAAATGAATATATAAATTTAAACCATATGATTAAATGCACGAGTAACCTGACACTTGAATGTTATTTACCTCACCATTGTGTGTTTCGAGCCGAGTCAATGACCACTTCAACGCGCGTCGTTTTTAATGCATCAGCAAAGACATCGACTGGATATTCGTTGAATGACCTCATGTATAGCGGCCCTAATTTACAAGAAGACCTTTTCTCACTTATCATGCGATGGAGACAATATAAAATAGCTTTCACCGCTGATATTGAGAAGATGTTTAGGCAGATTTTAGTTCATCCAGATGACCAGGCTCTTCAGAAAATTATATGGAGAGATTCGGAAAACCAACCTTTGCAGGAATACCAATTAGCGACTGTTACGTACGGTACCAAGGCTGCACCATTTTTAGCCATGATGACTTTAAAACAGCTCGCTAAAGACGAAGGTCATCGGTTTCCAGAGGCAGCAGAGGTTCTCACCAACAGCTTTTACATGGACGACCTTCTCTACGGAGACCATGATCTCGAATCTGCAAAGGGTTTAATAACTGACCTAATAAATCTTTTAAAATCAGGAGGTTTTAATCTGAGGAAGTGGTCTACCAATAAACCAGAAATACTAGAAAACCACCACTCCATTAATGAAAACCAGGCCTATATATTTAAACACCAAGAATCGACCAAGGCATTAGGAATTAAGTGGTATCCACACGAAGATCATTTTACATTTCAATTGAAGACGGAACCATCCATCAAACTTACCAAAAGAACCCTACTTTCGAATATATCGAAAATATTCGATCCCCTTGGATGGCTTTCGCCCGTTACAACCAAACTAAAGTTAATTTTTCAAGAAGTTTGGCTTCAAGATTTACAGTGGGACGACAACTTACCAGATACCATCGTCACTAAATGGAAGGCTATTGAAGCGAGTATTATTAAAATTAATAACATCACCATACCAAGATGGCTACAATGCTACAAAACGGACACCATCGAATTACATGGTTTTTGTGATTCCTCGGAAAAGGCCTACGCATGTGTAGTATATTGCAGAGTCAACGATATTTCTAAAAGTCAACCGTCAGTAGTTATCGTTGCGGCCAAATCTCGCTTAGTCCCTATCAAGAAAAATGTATCTCTACCAAGACTAGAATTATGTGCAGCTGTTTTACTTGCAAAACTTATAAAAATAACTTGTCAATGCCTATCAAATTACCATATTAAAATCTACGGTTGGTCTGACTCGACAGCAGTTCTCGGCTGGCTAAATGGCGATCCTAGCCGGTGGCAGCCATTCATCGCGAATAGGGTTAAACAAGTCACTGACGTCATACCATCCATCAATTGGCATTATGTATCGACCAAAGATAACCCCGCAGATTGTGCCAGTCGAGGAATCAAACCTGAACAACTAATAAATCATCCTACGTGGTGGAATGGACCAACATGGCTTTCGACATTTGATGAGACAAAAATTACCAAAACTAATTACTCAACAAACGAAGAACTTAAGAAATCAATTCAAATAAATATTTCAACATTAAAATATAATAACGAGGTCGTTGACGCTATATTGTGCAGATACAGCAATATTACACGCGCAACTCGAGTACTGGCTTGGATGTTTCGAATCACATTACGTTCAAAAAATAAACCACCATACCTTACTATATTAGAAATAAGAAAAGCAAAAAATATATTAATTAAACATGTTCAGCAATTGGAATTTTTAGAGGAAATTCAATATATTAAAAAATATAACCAACCTAATCCTGAAGGAAATTTATTAAAATTAAGACCATTTATTGATGACCAAGGAATTTTGAGAGTGGGTGGACGAATAACAAATGCTAACATACAAGACCAAATGAAACATCCTTGCATTTTACCACATAATCATCACCTTACCAACATGATCATTGACCAAGCTCATAAAATGACCTTCCACGGGGGTGCACGTTTAACCCTCTCGTGGTTGCGTCAGCAATATTGGATTATAAGTGGTAACAGCGCTGTAAAGAAAAGGCTCCGGCAATGCGTCCTTTGTAGAAAATATGATCCCGTCAAACAAAACCAGTTGATGGGAGACTTGCCAGCAGCTAGGACAAATATGTCTCGACCATTTTACCATACAGGTGTTGATTTCACCGGCTTTGTAGACGTGAAATCGGCTAAAGGCAGGGGTGTCAAATCTACAAAGGGATATATCGCGGTTTTTGTTTGTATGGCAACCAAGGCCATACATCTAGAACTCGTATCAGACCTCACCGCTTCAGCATTTATAGCAGCTCTTCGTAGACTTTCCGCTAGAAGAGGAGCTCCCGGCCATATTTACAGTGACAACGGGACAAATTTCATCAAGGCGAATAGGATATTACAAGAAGAGATCGTCAACCTAAAATCAATATTAGACGAACAATTCTATTCGGAACTACTGGATATGCAGATTGAATGGCACTTCAACGCACCATCATGGCCTGGGAAGCAGCTGTGAAAAGCCTGAAATACCACTTAAAGCGAGTGATAGGGGAACAAAGACTAACATATGAAGAATTCTCAACATTGTTAGCTCAGTTAGAAGGCTGTCTCAACTCACGACCTTTATGTCCATTGAGTGAAGACCCGGATGACCTGGAATTTCTTACACCAGCGCATTTTCTATCAGGTGGACCTACATTGACCATTGTCGAGTCCGAAAAGGATCTGCGCACCAGATGGCAGCTCACTCAAAAAATATACCAAGATATTTGGAAGAGATGGCGGACAGAGTACCTAACCCAGTTAAACGCTCGATCTAAATGGCGGCGCTCGCAGCCAAATTTAAATATTGGGGACATCGTTGTCATCCATGACGCGAACCTACCACCGGGAAAATGGACTCTAGGTAGAGTCGTGGAGCTTCATCCAGGTCAAGATGGACTCGTAAGAGTTGTATCTGTAAAAATCAAAACCGGAATCATCAAGAGACCAATAGTTAAACTATCCATATTACCAGTTGACTACAACACAAATACCAAGGAGTGCAACCAAAATAAAAACCACGAAGTTTCAAATGCTAAACCAAGACTGAAAAGAGGAAATAGAAAAGGCATTTACAATTTTATTACCATGGCCCTTATGATGTTTACTATATTATTTTCTCCAGTATCATGTGCTCATAAGGTCATAAGCTTTAACAACAGCCAAAGCTTGTATTTTGATAAAATATCTACCGTTCATCTAGTCAGAGACGAATGGAAGCTGGTAGTGTATTACAATCTGGAACCATACTGGCAGGGAAACAAATTAATTTCAAAATACTTAGACCGTTTAGAAGATATCTGCGACTCAGGCATTGCAAAAAATTATTGCGAACCAATTATAATTCAACTACGACATGGCTATACGGAGTTACTTCATTATAATAATATTTTGTCGACGCAGCAGTTCCCACACGGGCACACGCGGCGCCGACGCGGCCTTGTCAATGCGGTGGGTAATGTTGCACACTCGCGATTCGGTGTACTTGATGACCAATTCGCCGAACAGTATTCTAAGGACATCGAATTAATTAGGAACAACCAAAACCATTTGGCAGCGCTATGGAAAAACCAAACTTCTGTGGTAGAGGCGGAATATAATGTATTAAAAAGGATGAAGGACTCTATCGACAAACAACATAAAATATTTAATCGCTATTTAAACCAGTTAAAAAACCAGACCAACTCATTAAGCAATCAAGTCAAAGATGTTGAATCCACAAATGAATTCTTGTTATCTTCAGTCGCAGCTAACAGTTTGGAGTTAAACTTAAAAAATATACAAGATGTTTTATTAGACACCGTTTCTGAAGTTTACTATGGAAAATTTAATGTACACCTTTTAAGACCAGACCAGCTATTACAAGAATTGAACACTATTTCAGGAAAATTGTCCAAGGATTTAAGCTTGCCGATAGAAATCACCTCCTCAGAATTACCAAAAATCTATCATTTATTGAAGGTGAAAGCCAAATTATATAAGGAATTTTTCATTTTCGAAATTACCATACCACTCGTGAGTAAAGATAATTACGAAGTATATAAAATAATTTCAATTCCAAAGAAGACGGACAAAACCATGGTCACCCTAGTCCCAGTTTCAGATTACATAGCGATTAACTTACGAAAGGACTCATTTATAACATTATCGCAGATAGAACTTCAACAATGCGTTCACTTTGATTCAGACACGCAACTTTGTCCTTTACAAAAACCAATCTTTCGTTTGAAAAATGATGACCGGTTGTGTTTGATAAACCAAGAAACACAGCTTTGCAAGACAAAATCTGCACAATGTCAAGATTCATGGATTCAGTTGAATGACGGCAACTCATACTTCTTCTTCTGTTGTGACCGTCATTCTATCCGGATTATATGCGAAGACATAGTCTTATCTGATCATCTTTCCGGCGCCGGTATTATTAAGCTCAGTGGTAATTGTGTTGTCAAAGGCAGGGATATAACCATCCATACCCAGAATCACCAGACCAATAACTTTACAACACAGGTGGATATACCAATAATAAATATACCACCAATCAACCACATCTTTCACCAGTACGATAATATGTCAGATTTGCCGCTGACGGAGCCAGTGTCGATAATGAGTGGTCACGAAAGGGATTTATCAGATATAAGGTCCAATATCAACCAGATGAATTCGGAGGCTGGCCTGAGCACATCTATATCCTATCACGACGTGCACCATTACGTTGTGATATACTTGGTGGCGAGTGCGGTAGGAGCTGGAGCAGCTGCGTACGGCTTGCGGCGGTGGCGGGCGCGCCGCGCCCTGCGAGGCGCTGCTGCGTCACCTGATATTGGCGGGCCACCAGCCGCCTCCTGCGTGGGCTGCGAGCCTGGAGCGACGACAACGATGCCTGCGCGCCCCGCGTTGCGCGGGCTAACCAACGCCGCGTACTATTACAGTGCTAGTGACCAGTGCTTAAGTGCAAGTGTTAGTGGTCAGTGTACTAAACCAGTAAGTGTGAGTGACAGACCAAACCGTAGTGACGAATCCACGTCTCCCATTATACATCGGCATAATTTTAGTGACCATTCCAAATAATAGGGACATTAGAATTTAGTTTAAGAAATAAATTGTTGATCACCTTGTCTCACCATCATGCATAACCATCACCATCCTTTGCTTTCTCTCGCGGCGGCAGCATGTACGATGCTAAGCGTCGCACATTAGGTAATGCAGTGTCAGCGTTTACGCCGGCCCGCGTTATTCCATTAGTTATAAGCTCAGTTCACGTCTAATCGCCATTCGGTTCGCGTGTCCTCATAACCATTTAACCATTTAACCATTTAACCATTTTACCATTTTTACCATTTTAGTAGTTAAGTGTAATAAACCATTTATCCTTAACTCCTATCTTTAAATAAATCCCTGTACGGCGACCATAACCCGTACAATAAGATTGGAACTATATTATTTATATCACGTGGTGGAATGTTATAGAAATGTACAGAAATACATAATGCTTAGCGCGATTTAGAAGACATTCTCTTCCTCTCACAACCACTCTGTTGAACCAATTTCCGCGATCGATCGACCGCGGCGATCTTTGTGCTCCGATAGGACCTGGGAACCTTCATGAGAAAAGCCTATTCTTTCCTTAAAGAGCGCATGCCCTCTGGTGTTGCAGATGTTCAATAGTAGTAGTGATCGCTTAACATCATGTCAGCTTCCTGCTTCTTACATAAAAAAGTGGAACCTACAACCTGAAACGTCTGATGGTTACTGGCAAAATGGAAGGCAAAAGACCTAGAGGTCGAAGTCCTAAAAGGTGATCGGATCAAATTCTCGAATATCTGGACATGCCTGTTAGCGTCGCACTCCACCAGTAACCAATAGAAACGGCTCACTGAATAGGTCACGATCCTCAGTAATGAGAGAGCGATTAAGAAGAAGACAAGACCACGCGAGACCCCGCAAGCGAAGCCACAGGCACAGTTAATATAAGCTCTAAACATTTTTTTTTTTTTCGGAATGTGTATTGCTGTTGGCCCTACTGGCCTTGACAGCGTCACCGGGCGGGGGGTCGAGTACTGAGACTCAGCCGTGATAAAGGGACAGCCCTCACGGGGGCTCAAATTTGATTCCGTCCTTAGGGTGCCTCCTGCGAAGCCGAACCACGGCTAAGGACGTCATCGGAACTAAGGACGTCATCGGAGCTCTAAACATTAACTAAAGGTCGAACAACCACTCCTAACTAATTTCACACAAGTCGATACAAGAACAAAAACTAAGAAACCCCAACAAAGGCAAATGGTAATAAGTCAAAAACGAAAGCTCATAAATCTGTACAGACACCAACTAAGCCAAGGAAATAAGACCGTTATTCTTGAAACAAAATATCCATATATTTCTATATCCATCCTTTTTATAGGCGAACTACTAGTCCGAGACTAGCCTCTTTTTTGAACGGGAGGAAATATGCAACCAGATAATATTAATGGAAATCGCTCTGTAAAAAGTGCTCTAGTATAGTAATAAGCAGACCCCAAGCATACCCTGGACAAATTCCCAGATGACGGCAGGACGAAGAAGATTCAATATTATTGCACAATAAAATGTATTAAATGGGCCATGGCCCGGTAATGGGTGAATAACATACTGACGTAATATAGCAGATGTGGGAATATCCTACTAATATAATAAATGGGAAAGTTTGTATGTTTAAAACATACGTGTTTGTGTTTGTTACTTAGGTAACAATCTATCGAAAAAACGGCTGAGCGGATTTGGATGAAATTTGACACATAGATTGTTAACTTTTTTGTCTTAGCTGAGAAATTCTTTTACACACACCACTGCACGACTAGATAGATTGTTACCTAGATTAAAACATAGAATACTTTTTATATCCTAAAAAGTTTTAAGTTCCCATGGAATAAAAACAAACTATATGACGACGTTGTGGTGCAGTGTTAGCGAACCTGCCTTAAACGCCACAGGTCGCGGGTTGATTCCCGCTCGCAGCATAATATGTTTGTATTGACCATGCAGCAGATTTCCCGGTCTTTGTATATTCATCCTTGTCCTTGTATGTGATTTCGGACCCCGAAAGAGGATATATCCTAATGGGCGCCGCTGAGTGTACAGCGTTTATTATTTATTTATTATTATTCATTTGAATCTCAATAAGATCTTCTTATCGATTGATTAGTGGTCAACCTAGTGTCAGAGTTGTTCAGGTCGCCCGTAGGCCTCTGACTTGACTTATCGACTGTTGTCAAATTGTCAACAGCCGGGACCGACTTTTTACGTGCCCTCCGAAACACGGAGACGCTCGGTAGAAGTACCACTATGCGATCACCCATCTAGTGACTGACCGCGCTTAAAGTTGCTTAACCTACCGATCGTTTACCGATCAGCGGGTGCACTCGGCTATGAGCGTCTCGTCTCAATAAGATAACATTACATAAGACTATGTAATCCATATTAATTATTATTATTCAATCTAATAGTACACCTTAACATTTAAAACTTTTGCCTATTCCTAAAGAGGGTAAAATAGGGGATACAACTTTGTATCAGAAAGCATGTAGTTATATTTCAATAAACGGTATTCACGCGGATGAAGCCGCAAGCAGATGCTAGTATTGAATATAATCATGTAATGTCAATAGAGTGAGAACTAGGTCGAATCGGATCTCGTTAACGTCACCGAAATACGGAAATATCGGTCTCAGTCGGGCTTTCCACAGAGCACTTGACGTGAAATATACATTTAAGGTCACAGTTTAAACGAAATCAAAAAGGAAGCTTTTAATTTTGATAAATGTATTTTAATATGTGAATGTTAGGGATGGACTACTAAATATTTTTATATATTACTAATTTTGCAAGCAAGTATATGGCCCACCTGATGGTAAGCGGTTACCGTAGCCGATGAGCGCTTGCAATACTTTTTGTTTGTGTAAAAACTAGTAACCTGTCAAATCCGGACACGAGTAATAAGCAGACTATGGGTAAATACGCGTATAATACCGGGAATAATGCTAGGAAGAAGAGGACAGAATATAGCATAAATTTTTAATCCCTTTTAAGGGTTTTCATTATTTACAAAACACTTGTCGAACATAATGCCTGTATTTGAAAGCGGATTTGTTATCATGGTTTAAAATCTTAAGACTCGAGCTACTAAGACTGTATTTCCACCAGAGCTTTACGAGGATGCGTAGCGAAGGATGTGTTTTTAAACGAACGCTTTATTTTTTATGTTACAAGTTGGCAAACAAGCATACGGCCCACCTGATGGTAATTGGTTGCCGTAGCCTATGAGCACTTACAGCACCATTAATAGGTACCACTCACGCGTTGCCAACCTCGAGATATTGGTTCTTAAATCTCCTTTGACTATCAATTTCACTAGCCTTATACAGTATGCCACTACTGTTTTGCCATAGAATATTTGACACTGTGGTGGTACCTACCTAGCCGGACTCTTGCTACAAAAGATTTACAAACCTGTAGTAAGTAAATTAGGCAAATATCTTCCACTGGGTAAATTTTTTCATTCGCTTATTTTGATTCAAAAATGTTTGTTTTTTGGAGTATCTATTGCTGTTGACCTTAGTATAAGAGACTTAATTATAAATTAATGAGAATATAATAGTACCTATTGCTGCTAAACGTTGTGTACATTTTCTTCGTCTACGTGTTTAATGAATTCGCTCTTAAAATTAATAATTAAATTCATAGTAAACAAAATAGTTTACATAATGTACCTAATAAAATTATAAATTACGGGTCAGATTTTTAAGGAAAATATCTAATGACTAGCCCTAAAATAAGCCATCAAATAATTTTTATAATTTTTACAAATGTAAGTCTGTCCGTTTGCGCAAGGATTAGTGCTCAGTAAAAAGTTTTGACTAAAAACTCAAAATAATTAAGGACTAGGACCCTTACAGTGTCACTGGCAAAGGCGATCGAGTACTACCCTCAGTACCCAGCCTTGAAAAGGACAGCGCTAACGAGGCTTCAAAATTGATCCCATACTAGGATACCTCCTGCGAAAAAGCGCTTAAAAGCCTATTTGAATAAAGAATATTTTGAGTTTGAAACCCAATCACTCTAAGGACGTCGTCGGAAGTGGGAGCAGCGCTCCGAGCCCACGATGGAATCACCCGACGGTGGGTGAGTTTTATTGCATGATAGTTGGCAAACAAGCATACGGTCCACCTGATAGTAACCAGTCACCGGAACCTATTAACGCTTGTAATACTTGAAGCAAGGAATGAGAAGGGCAAAAAAACGGGCATAGAGGCAACAGTACAGTTACTTTATGCCGATTTTATGTGAGAGGGTAGTACTTCCCCGGTCGAGCTGGCCCATTTGTGCTGGGACAATCATCGCCCTACTACCGTAAGCATACTATGCCTTCGTTACAGTATTTTTTTCGTGGAGAAAGATTTAAGTCAAACGAAGTTCCTTAACGCGGCTCTCGCGTAGTGCGATTTAGTAGAAATCGTCACGTAACAAAATGCCCTATGCTATGTATGTGTGTAGCGAGCCTTTTACAAGCAAATGAGCTCACGAGGAAGTAAGTGCGTAGCCGGTTGCGCAACTCTCTCTCTCTCCGTCTTCTTCCCTGTCCCCTTGTAATATAAAACCTGTTGAAATATACAGAATTCATTTTGAATTACATTCGTAGTTGAAAAAAAAATTTAAGAAACTTTGTTCCTGACTTTCAAATTTGTACACAGTCGATGATGATATATTTAGCTAATACATGCAAACAATCACCCATATTCACTTATTCGAAGACAAATAACAAAAGACTTATGTATATTCACTAAAATTACTTAATAATTAACTTTTGCTCATTAAATATAGAATCCGCCATCTGTTCCATGAATTAATAATTCAAGCTTAAGACTAACAAAAGAAACTTAATGACGCGTCTTTCTTCGATATCATGATAATATTATATTGTATCTGGATGTCAAAAATGTACTTCATTGTAAATGCATTGAGTCAATAGTTATAAATATTTTATTGATAGATAAGAGTCGAAAAATCAAAAGGCTTAAAAAGCACCCTACGCTTTATAAAAACAAAATACATTTTTTCTTATTTTTCATTTTTTTGGATTTTTAAATTACTAAGCCATCAGGCCTGGATAAATATACAAAAATTTGATTTAACCCGACGCTTATAAGGGTTCAAAATCTTGTACAAAGTTTCCGTTGCATGTATATGAAGCTAATAACAGCCTGTTAAAAGTTTGTATTAAAGACTCTAAAAATTCTAAGTTTGTATTAAAGACGCTATTCACGCGGGCAAAGCCACTGGCAGAAGGTAGTATTATATAAAAGAACAATTTTAGCAATACTTGAAAGGTCACAGTTCATCTCAAAAATTATCGCGTCGATACCATTAAAATTCTCTTATTCAAATTAAGATTACAAACGTGACGAAAAAGAGAAATTTGGGTTTCTTTAATAGCATCTTATACTTTAAAAGTTTTATAATTATAAATGAAATCTTTTCAACACGACTGAAGCTGTAACTTTGTATAAATTAGTTACAAATTTAATTTATATACAGAATCCGTAATGGTAGCTATATTCACAGATAATATTTAACAATCTTGTCCTTTTATGTTGCTAAGTTGGCAAGCAAACAAACGGTCCACCTGATGATAAGCAACTGCTTACCACCATTTGTAGGTGGCACTCACGTGTTGCCAACCCCGAGATATTAGTTCTTAAATCTTCTTTGCCAGTTTATTTCACTAGCCTATTGCCCTTTAAACCGGAACTTAGTAATGCCTAATCACTACTATTTGGCGGTAGAATATTTGACACCGTGGTGGTACCTACCTAGCCGGCCTCTTGCAACAAGAAACTTACCACCAGTGTGACTGATTGCACTGGTGGAATAATCTCAGCTGTGACAGAGATTATCCCAACAGTGGGCGATGGAATATAAAACAATTATCTTATCATTTACGTATTAATATATATAATTCTTTTTTCAGTGTGTATATGACTGAACTCCTCGTTAAAGAATGGTTTAGATTCACATTTAGAGGGGGCAAATTAGGGGCGCTGCTATGGGGACCCAGATTTTATTTATTTACAGGGCAAGACAACGTCTGCCGGGCCCATTAGTACTTTGACGACGTTATGACGCAGCGGTAGCGAACCTGCCTTAAACGCCACAGGTCGCGGGTTCGATTCCCGCTCGGAGGATAATATGTTTGTATTGACGATGCAAGCATATTTTCCGGTCTCGGTGTATTTGTCCTTGTCCTTGTATGTGTTTCCGGACCCCGACACAGGATATCACTATCCTAATGGGGGCCGTTGAGTGTGGGGGGCGTTTATTAATTTAATGTAGTGTACATTTTAAATTTTTATGAACAAAAATATAGCATGCAACTGAAAATAAATAATTAAATATATTTTTCTGATTTTTAGAAATGACTGCCTGTTTTTTGTGCACTAAACTACAAAGTTTTAACTAATTTGTTATTATAGCGATTATAGAAATGCACAATTTATGAAAATTTCAACAACGCAAAATATATAATTTTTTTTGTATTTTACATTCTATATTCTTAAATTTTAGTAATTTTTGTTGCAGTTACAACCGAAATATAAATTCTGTGATAATTTCAACTCTCTACCTATTACGGTTCGTGATATACAGCCCGCTGACAGACGGATAATGGTGGCTTGGTAATAGGGTCCCGTTGCCATTTTTTACCTACGGATCCCTAAAAATCGTAAGTAAACAAATACCCGAATTGAAGAAGTCTTTTTTATTGAAATCCTAAAACTCTAAAACATAAGCTATGTATTTTAAAATAAGAGTTTCGCGCATAAAACTATCAACGGTAGATCCCTTTTATTACGAAACCCGAACAAACAGAAGCATTAAGATAACAATGACCGGCTTACTGTCAATCAATTTTAGTCTTACCCTGTCTGGTTTTTATCTTCGCACAAGTGGCAAGGACCTGACTTTACCCTGAAAGTAATTGCTTAGTTCTATAAAGTTTTTATAAGAACAAAAGCGACTACGTATACCAAGATCCTAGCCAATTGAAATGGGCTATAAAGCCACCACGCTTTTATAATTCACTAGTATGTTGCCCGTGACTCGATTTGTATGAAGTTTTATTCTAATTGAATTAAATGTTCCATTTATTAAAAGCTCCTTAACGTAGGTAGTCAGTTGCCTTTTAAGAATATCGAGGAGATATGCTCACAGATGCCTGGCCTTCTGGGGAGGAGAAATCAGAATCAGAGAACTGAGTTATGTGGGTTTACATTACAGATATGGGGACTCGCTAAAACCTGCTCACTGATATCCGGCCTCCTGGAGAGGATAACCGGGTTATGTGGGGTTATAATGACAGGTATGGCGACCCACTGAAACCTCGTCGGTGGCCGACCTAAATGAATAATGATGTAGGAGGTCCGGGAACTCTTGGAGAACTTAATAACCAGGGCATCTCGAACTGTGCTGGCAGAGCTCAGTCCCCTCTGGGACTGCACTGCACTGCACTCTTCAGGGCCTAAAAACTTCTAATCTATCCATACAAATCTCTCTCCATTTCTCTAGTCTTTACACTATATTTTTTATATTATACAGAAATGTGTGTGTGTGACACAACATACGAACTGACTTGTCTGTTATATATAGTGCAGATAGCGCTTTCTATGTTTATGGTACAACCTCGGGCATTATTTAAGCTACGGTCTAAAATGAGGGCATTTTGTGTATTTCGACACGACAAACCTTTCGAATATTACTGCTTCACGTCCATACTCTACGTTCTGGCGCAGCGGTAGCGAACCTGCCTTAAGGGCCTCCAACGGTTCGATTGGGGCCGTTAAGAGTGTAGCGTTTATTTATTTACTAAATGAGAGTATTTCCGCTATAGAATCAAAAACATCAATTTTCTACTTTCCGAAATTATTATATCCGATCACGGACTGAAGATAAAGCACGAATATTGTCAAAATAAAAGTACCGATTTCATCCAAATTGATTTCTGTACCTATTCTTTAGACGAACGAAGTTCTTTATTTTCTCTCCTATTTAGTTTTTATATAGCAGCCTGTTTTTATATCTCTATAGTATAAAACAAAATCGCTTCCCTCGTCTGTCTGTATTTCTATTCTAAACCACGCAATGGATTTTGATGCGGTTTTCGCCATCACTTAGGTAATTTTTCACGGAAGAAATATATGTATTTAACAGTAGCGAAGCGAGAGGGGGTCGGTTAACTTTCTCACCAACACTTTATCTCGACAGATTTCTTATCTTTAACAAAGAGAAAAATGTGTAAATTATTTAGAATTTACTTCAAAGTGAGATAAGTTTTATGGTTGGTATCACCGAGCCTCTGATAATAATCGTTAACTCTGATAGGTAATTTGCTCTTAGCCAACAAGTTACTCGTTCGCCCTAAGGGTTGCAGAGATCAGATGACAATCGCTCTTTGATACATCAAAACTAGTCACTTGTCACATTCGGATAAGAGTAATAAGTAGACCCTGATAAAAGACTGGAAAGAATGCTGAGACTGGAGAGAGAGCGAGATAGAGAGAGACTTCAAAGTGAGATAAGTGAGCACGTTTTGAGATATGTGATCGAATAAATCATGCGACAGACTCTCGAGAATCGAGCAAAGTAATATATATGCGGATAAAACGATTTTCTTACTGTCTAGTAAGATTATTTCTCGTTGAAAAAAGGTGTCGCAAAGTATCATATATATACGAAATCTAGACATTTCGTAGCGAAAATAACCGTTTTATTTTAAATAAATTTCTTGTCATTTTTTTCGCATATATTTCAGCGTTTGGATATGTTATGTACAATTAGACGCAGTAGATATCGCTAGAATCAGTTTTCAAAACTATTTTTTCTATTTCAGTGCAGGACGTCTGCCTGCGAGTTTTTTAAATAAATTTCTGAGGGAGGAATCATCGAAGAGGGAAGGAATCATGAAAGAGGAAGGGAAGGCAGAATAAAAGAACAAAGGGGTTAAGTCAGTAGTTGTAGAAATGAGCTCCTAAAGTCATTTCATCACCTAATAATAATTTTAATTCTTTTCTTTGTCGCACGTCAAAAAATGGAATTCTTTACCGGCACACGTGTTCCCTCCTTCTTACAACCTCGGGTCCTTCAAACGAGGCGTGAAGAAGCACCTTGCGAGTAGGCAGGGCGAGGGTGGCTAGTACAGTTTGCCTTCTGCAACCATATTAGCCACCTTCGCGTGTGGACTCCACTACCACACTTACCATCAAGTGGAGTAGACATAAGTAAAAATAATTCGTTATTATTTAAAGTCGTAAAGATTCTTCATCATCAAGCTGCGGAACGCTTTAGTTTCCACTGTACGTGGACCACGCACTTGACTGGTAATTTTAAAGTTATTAATTGCTCAGCCATTTTTGAGGAAAAAACATGGAATCAAAGCACGCTGGTATAACAATTTCAAGGCTAACCGTGTTATGAAAGCAGTTCTGGTTATCAGTTTGACAGCCAAAATCCTATAGTTAAAAGGTAGATATGATAAGAGATAACAGGCTATTAAAATGTTAAGTATCGGATATTGGAACACGGCTTTAAGTCTACTTGCTTTATTTTTACATTTGATCAGTTATTGAACATGAAATGATTCTGGTACTAGAGTCATGCTTCTCTCAACACAAAAGGGTCGTCTCGACCGGGGAAGTACTACCCTCTCACAGAAAATCGGCGTCAAGTGTTACTTCCATACAGTGTATCCAAAAATACAGTAAAATTCCAATAATATTGTAATAAAGGTGCCTCATAACAATACGTTATTCACGCGGGCGAAGTCGCGGGCAGATGCTATATTTCATAAAACAGTTAAAATATTCATTCCATATATTCCGTCCATTGGAAAACCCACAAAATTATCATTCAATAAATCGACGCTGGATATACGGCTATGAAAGTTCGAATAGTAATAAAAATATTTTATATGCTATCGAATATATTAAAAAGTTTGTTAAATTACGTATTCATATAAACCGTAAATTGAATTCGAAATTCCATATCAATTACGAATAAATATTGCAAACATAATTTTCGGATTTCATGGATTTTTCGATTTTACGAACGGGAAGTGCGATTTAGTAAGAATCGTTACGTAACGAAATGCCGTATGTTGTGTGCGTGTGTGTATCATGTCTACTACAAGCAAATTAAGCGAGCAAGTGAGTGCACAGCCGGGAGCGCAACTCTCTCTCTCTCTTTCTCTCTGTCCTTTTCTCTTTTTATCATATAACCTATTGAAATATGCCTTAAATATACAGATTTCGTTTCGAATTACATTCGAAGTTGAAGGAAAAACGTTAACAACTTCGTTCCTGATGGGATTCCTCCGACCACAATTATTTTTTCACAGTCACCGAAACCTATAAACGCTTGCGATACTAAAAGTATCAAGTTGCCAACACACGGGATACGAGGGAAAGGATGAGAAAGGAAACAAGGACGGGTACAGAGAGGGTGAGATGTTGGTCCTCCGGCACTCTCACTCATAGCACGAAACGCAACAGTACCCACTGATACTGTTACTTGACGCCAAATATCTGTGAGATCTCACATTTCATTTTTATTATTTCGATATATTTTTATGATCCCTACAACGTATCTAAAAATAAGATAAAGTATCACCAACTCATTTCAAAAGAAGACATTTCATGTAGAATTTTATAAAGGACAATTTAAAAAATGCACACCTGTTTTTAATTATGTCTTCTTCCTAGTATAATTCGCGGTGTTTTATTTATCTAGAGTCTGCTTATGACTATTATCCTGATTTGACAGGTTACTAGCTTTCACACAGAGCGATTGCCATTTGACATCGGCAACCCTAAAGGCGAACCAGTAACTCCCTCTCTTTCTCGGACATCCTCACGTATACCCTCAATCCTCCTTTAAGCGACCGGTAGAAGCAGTCAATGCCTTCGCATTTCGGGAGGGCTAATAAAATATCAATTCCAGTTATTCAGACAAGTCAGAGCGATATGGGAGACCTGGTTTGTTCAAAGAAGACAAATCCACCATCATTTTATATCTACGACGGATTCTTTAACAAGTTCCATACGAAACTTTTGATAAATAATACCGGAGAAAAAAAAGGCAACCAAAAAATATATTCGTCTTCAAGCAGCAGCCCTGAAAAGCCCCAATTCCCTTATTATTCGGTCCTCATCCGATATTATCGTGGATTACAGATCGAGAAAGTGAAAGATTTCCCATTTAACGCGGCTACAAAAACTTTTGTGTGAAATAAAACGACCTAAAATGTCTTATTAGTCGTCTTGAAAACCGAGAAGGTACTCAATTTCGACGTTTTTCTTTTTGTTTCGCAATATTTCCAACGATCGTGAATGGATTTTCATGTATCTTTTTATAGGCCAAATATAAATCAAGGTCCTATTCTAAATTTATGATCAAAGGCCAAGTACCCGTCGTGCTCCTAGAAGTAGATATGGAATGGAATTGACGTATTTTTCAAGAGTACAGGTTTAAAAAAAAGGCCTCATGCTTTTTCAATCTTATAACTCACACGATCACAATCAACTAAATTAAATAATATATTTAAGATATAAAACCTTGTCCTTGAGTATGTTTGCGGAACACAGGATACTAATATTCTAATGGGGGCCGTTGAGTTTGTAGCGTTTATTATTATTAAAAAAACTGACATTGATAATAAAAATTTGGGTTCACCGAAAAATGCAAAAAAATGGTTTTTAGGCTTCCAAAGAAAACGGAAGAGGCTTCTATATTCTAGCCTAATTTTTTAATATTCCAGGGTTAAATACTCTATCAAAAAACTATTAGGGACCTAGATAAGTCAAATCTAACTATCGGTATAAGAGTTTTGATAATTCCGAAATATATCGAAATTGATATAAGCTTTCGAAATACAACGTGACCTACCGTTTTTGATTGACATCGCACAAGCGTATTTGATTTCTGAAATGGAATAGACACGGAACGATTGCCGCTTGTCTTGGCACCTACACATACCCTTTTCGAATGTCGAGTAATAAATGTATCTTCGACCGCTTCGGGAATATTTACGCCCAGATTGTCGAATATTGTAATAGCGTTCTTTTTTTACTATTTACTAACAGTACCCTGTACTAACAGTAACCCTGAGACGTTCATAGCCGAGTGCACACACTGATCGTTAAAGATCGGTAGGTTAAGCAACTTTAGGCGCGGTCAGTCACTAGATGGGTGATGGCGTAGTGGTATTTCAACTGAGCGTCTCCGTGCTTCGGAGGGCACGTAAAAGTCGGTCCCGGCTGTTGACAATTTGACAACAGTCGCAAAGTCAAGTCAGATCCCTACGGGCGACCTGAACAACTCTGACACTAGGTTGGCCACTAATCACTCGATAAGAACCCTGTTACTATACGCCGATTTTATGTGAGAGGGTAGTACTGCCCCGGTTGAGCCACCCATTTGTGCTTGGAGAAGCATGGTTCTACTACTACTGGTTTCTTAGTCCTAGCATTATTCCCGGTATTTTACTAACCCAGGGTCTCCTTATCACTTTTAATCGGATTTGACAGGTTCCTAGTTTTTACACGGAGAGATTGCCATCTGACCTCCGCAACCTTAAGGACGAACCAGCAACTTATTGGATAAGAACAATTTATCAAGAGTTAACGATTATTATCAGATGTTATGTGATAATAAGCGGGACCGACAGCTAAACGTTCTTAGGCACGGTGGGGAGAACCACACGATCAAGCGCCCAGAACGGAACAGAAATTTTAACAAACATCTCCCCGAGCGGGAATCGAACCCGCAACTGTCGAGACAAAAGGCAGACTCGCTACCCACAATGCCACAACGGTGTCGGCTCTACTACTACTGTCTTCTTCCCAAAATCCCACCTAAGTGGGGTCGGCACAGCACGTCTTCTCCTTCCATCCTTTTCTATCATTCGTCATCTCTGCACTCACTCCCCTTCTACACATATCCTCTTCCAAACATTTCATCCACGACTTTTTCGGGCGTCCTTTCTTCACATTACCTACTACTAATGTGTGAGTAGTTATTCCCAACTCAAACCATTCATGCCGATAAGAGCAGACCCCAATTACAACAAAAAGTAATCAATATGTACGTACACGACTTCTCGAATATTAAATGTTTTATATATTCAGTAAAAATATTACATGAGCAATATTTAACGATATTTTCAAAGTTCAATAAATAATAAAAGCCTACGCTGACTTTACTACGTGTTCAGTATAAATTACATAGAGTTTCTTACATAAAAATACTTCTGACATACGTTAGCTTCTTAAGGGTGGTTTCACACCAGTCTTTTATCCGCGCGTTTCTGAGTATAGTCCTGCATAGGCGCGCTGTTTGCCAGACGCGTAAGGGTACTGACACACATGCTCATTACTAGCTCGAAAGCATGCTGCTTATGGGCAATTTCTACTTAGTAGCATGTGTGTCTAAGCGTTGCTATTAAGGAGCATAATTATTTCGAGCTTGCTCAAAAATCAACAGTCGTTTGATTTTCGAGCATACTACTTGAGGTGCGGGTGGAAGGGGGCGTCCTTAGAGCGCGTCTGAATAGGTTTGCTTATGAGAATTGTAGTAATTAGTAGGTGGTATCGATTTTATCAATGTGTATGCTGAAAACTAGTATGCTTTTTGCTAGAAAATGTGAACAGATGCAGAGCATGCTAGTAGTAAGCATACTTACAAGAATGCTTAATTATGAGCATGCGTGTCAGTACCTTAACTCGTACGAGCGGTGACGCGCTTATATCTTACGCGCTATAAGATCGTATACACACGTAATGTTTTTTGAATAAGAATATGCTACTGACCCTGGCACTACCGGTACGTGCGAACACGAGGTAATATCCCCGTGTACGCGTGTTCGTCTTTTTGAAGCGGAAATTGAAGCGCGCGTATAAGCCGTCTAAATGGGTCGGTGGCTTTCTCAAAAAGTCGGCTTAAAGTAACAATACTGTTGCGTTTCATGCGATAAGTGAGAGCGCCGGAGGCCCAATTTCCCACCCCCCTTTGCGCTCTTCCTTTTTTCTCTTCTTATCCCTTCCCTCCTAAACTGGTTGGCAACGCCATGTGATTTAAATAAACTTCAAGTATCGCAAGCGTTTATAGGTTGCAGTGACTGCTTACCATTCACGGTTTGCCAACCGTAATTAAATAAAAATAAAAGTGCTTATGCCGAAACGACCGTATACGCACGAAAAATCACGCCCGGTCTAAAACCGCCCTAACTGTATCTGTACTTGTAGTAAGCTTATAATAATTTTGCTGTAATAATTTACTGTACTAAAATTATGGAATACAGCACGTCTGTCTTTTGTCTGTTTTTAAATAAATAAATAAATAAATAAACGGTACACACTCAACGGCCCCCATTAGGGTAATTATATCCTGTGTCGGGGTCCGGAAACATTCACAATGACAAGGACAAACACAACCAGACCGGAAAACATGCCTGTATGATTAATACAAACATCTGCTCCGAGCGGGAATCGAACCCGTAACCGTCGAGGCTTAAGGCAGACTCGCTACCCACAACGCCACAACGGTGTTTTTGAAATTATGAACGCAAATAGAGTGCCACATTAACCAGTTTAAATTGAACAGCGAACTGTAAACCGTATCTTCTCCAACCGCCTACTTAGTCCAGGATTTTGGTCTGGTGTGAATACTGTACTTTGAACATAGAAAATATAAATATAAAAGTACGCTGTAGTTTTATCTGTATTTATTCTGAATCAAACTAAGCTAAAGATAGCCATAAGCCTTTATCAATTTCATCCAAGTAGGCTAACATTATGAACAACTTATTGTAACCAACAATGCTTTTAATCCCCTTACTAGATAACACAATAAATTGTACAGCACTGTAATTACTACGTCAGATTTCAACGATTCGTCCTTTTATATGCAGTACGACAATAATTTTCTGTATGGTGAAACATTGAAGTAACCATCAATGTGACGCTTCGTTAGAATGACATCTTTTCAAATATTGTCTTTCTTATCCAAATAAATTAAATAGGGTCTATACTTCGCCATGTGCCAGCAAATAAATTATTAAAACTATCGTGAGATATTATTTAAAATAATGAACTCGCGCTGAGTGCGAGACGGTTCGCGACCGCGAACGTAGCCCACTCACCCTGATTAAGGACCTCCGAGAGGTCCGAAACTAGTCGGTACCTAAACCGAATGAACGTGAGTTTTAGCCGTTCAAATTTTACGTTGATAAAATATATTTTGATTTGGATTTGGAATTTTAAATTCCAGTTTCGAAGACACTTAAAGGATGAGAATTATTTATACTAAATAGTTTCGAAATAAAGACTGCATTCATACATATACTATCACTACTCCAACACATCTGGACCTTTTGCTAATATTCGCTTCTCATCCTCATCATACTTTTCTTCTTAGTGTCATTCCCTGTATTTACCAAGGGTATTCTTATACTCATATCCTGGTTTGACGGTTTACTTGTTTTTGCACAGAGCGTTCGCCATCTAACCTCCACAACACAAAGGGCGAACCAGTAACTCATTGGATAAGAGCAAATTACCTATCAAGAGTTAGTGATTATTATCAGGTGCTATGAAAACAATCGGGACCGACTTTTTTACGTGCTCTCCAAGGAATGGCCAGCACAAACACGTCTGCTCCGAACGGGAATCGAAGCACGACACAACAACAACGCTACAACAGTCGTCATCATACTTCGAAGCTTTACGAGGTGATTACATTTTGGGATGCTTCTAGAGAGCAGTGAATTAATATTTAATGGGTCTGCTATTGACAATATTTAATAGACATCACATATATCATAAAAAAATTCTGCGGAGAAGAAAATAATAAATTATTTTCTTACTACAGTAAAAGTGTTACGTCGCTCATAAATTACCAAGAAGATGTGCCATTTTTTACACGAAATATCCGCAATTTGCTGGCCTCTTAACAAACAATATTTTTATGCGTGAAAGTGTGCCCAAAAACTAACTTGTTATGTAATTCGCCCATAAATCAATCATCTTATTGAAAATCTCATATTGTAATATTTTAGCGATGTTTTGTAAATATGAGCAATCATAATATAACCCCATTTTTCCCCTCCAACTAAGCGTATAGCTTGTGCTTGGAGTGGGTACGACAATAGCTCAAAGGGGTAATGATCGAACCGGCAACTCTAGCGTTAACGTAGTGGAGTCAACCCTTCTACCATTGAGCTATTAAGACTATTCTTTTCATATCTTGATTACTAAACATACTAGACTAAACATGGTTGTTTCAGAATGATAAAACTGCATCTTAAAAATCAGCTTAAATTATGCAAAAATGTAAGTAAAATATATGTCAAAGAATTCGCTAACCTCAAATGCCCCGCCGGGCTCGGTAAAATGTCGCTTTTGACTAAGATATACGCTCAGATAGCAGATCTGAAAATCTGCTTAGGTATTTTCACGTAGAAAAGTTTTTTTTTTATAATGGAATTTTATTATACGCGTATAAAGGTAGTCTGGGAGAGTTTTTCAACGATAAGACTACCTTTTTGTACTTGCTAAAATATTTAATATATTTCGCTTTTTATAGAATACTAACTTGTGCCAGCGACTACTAAAAACACTTCTAGTGCAAGCTTCAAGCTTATTTGAAGAGGCAATACGAATATTAGTAATACCTCGAAAACCAAACCAAACACCCAGATCGAAACAGATATTTGTAAGATCAATACAAACATTCACCCCGAGCGGGAATCAAACCTGCGACCGCTGCAGCTAAAGGCAGCCTCGCTACCAACAAGCCACAACAATCTTCAACTATATGTATAATTGTATATGTACAACTATATTACAGCCAACCCATCATTCAAAGCACAAAAGCTTACTTAAAACAGACATTCCTCGCATTGTATAAATGGCATTTCATCAAACAATACGTAGCATACAGATGGGGCTTACTATGAAATTAGACCCTAACGCATTGTTATTAATTAACAAGGAAACAATACCATATATTATACGAGCATTTGACCGACACTTCGTCTGCGGCTATCTTAGAATCGGATCCATAGAGAATTGATACTTTTGTAAAGACTATACTATACTATCAAATGGGCCGGCTCGACCGAAGAAGTACTACCCTCTCACAGAAAATCGACGTAATGTAACAGTGTGAGAGAGAGAGAGAGAGATATATTTTACCGGCGTCGGGATGTGACGACCCCATCGCCCGCTGTTGGGATAACCTCTGTCACAGCAGAGATTATTCCACCAGTGCAATCAGTCACACTGGTGGTAGGTCTTTTGTTGCGAGAGGCCGGCTAGGTAGGTACCACCGCAGTGTCCAATATTCTGCCGCCAAATAGTAGTGCTTAGGCACTACTGTGTCCGGTTTGAAGGGCATTGAACGCTAGTGAAATTACTGGGCGAACGAGATTTAAGAACTAATATCTCGAGGTTGGCAACGCGCGAGTGGCACCTACTAATGGTGCTGCAAGCGCTCATAGGCTGCGGCAGCCACTTACCATCAGGTGGGCCGTATGCTTGTTTGCCAACTTCTAACATAAAAAAATAAAAAAAAATGGTTAACAAAATGGCCCATGGTTAACAAACATATTACATGAAGAAAGTAATTTGATTGAAGTGTAGAAGGTGAAGATCACGTTGGATGACTCTCCGTAACTCCAACATAACGAGTTCCGTCGACCAGGCGGGTGATATTGCCTGACGGGCCGAAGCCCAACGACTTACGTTGGGTAGTTGTATATATAAGTTACGAGCGTAGAAAACTCTGATAGCGCGATTTAGGATCGTAACGATCATTGGTCGTCAATATCGTTGCGTAGTATGCCATGTAGGTGTCGCTGTAGCGTGATGCGAGATGTGACAATCTTGTCACGTTACGTCGTGTTGCGTGTAGATGTCAGCAGTTTCAATCTTATCTAAGTAAACCAGCAAACGTTATTCTTAGAACCATATCAAAACACGAATACCTCGGTTTTAATTAACTCTAATTAACTGTAAGTAAACGTTTACGAAGAACTAATATTTTCGTAATAAACAACGAAAATATCAAATTACCCGCGTGTTTGTCTTCAATCTTGCAATGTTTTGGTGTGCGTTACACGATATCTTTCTTTTTGACGGGGAGAAAATTTGCTACCCCGTTTTCGTCCTTTTTTTTTTTTACTTGGAGAAATGCAGTTACGTACTCGAGCGACGGGACGGGTGCAATGGCGCAGGAGGTGTGTGGACTCGGAGCCGAGCTCCCCTACCCACTAAAACTCCAAGGTCCCATCTAGCGCCATACTGGGACGTCGCGGGGTCGCTGAAGCATACAACCGCGACGCCCCGGCGCTTGCCCCGAGGGGCCCACCGGTGGCGGCAACCTACTGCCGCCATATATACATATACTACATACTAATACATACCACCGCGCGCGAACGCGCCAGGCCTTTCGGCCTCCACCTTGGGCGGCACCATACTGCCGCCATACATACATACTAAGACATACTGTACATATATAAAATACTCCACGGCGCTTTCGCGCCCCTCCGACTGGGACCGGAAGGCCCCGGCAAACCCAACCAAGGAAGCCCTGGGTCCTAGGGCTCCCCCCGCCGAGACTAACTTTTTAATGACGTTGTTTTCCTCTACGACCGACCGTCGTTATTTTTTAAAGAGGTTTTCTTCCTCTACTGCCCAACCGGGGCTGAAGGCCCCGGTTAAGCACACCTCCGGTGTCGCAGGAGCCGCTCACAGTCCATTCTGATAGGCAGAAAATTACCGGAGCGACCCATACGACACCAAAGAAGAAGTCTCCTGACCCAACTCCTGTCAAGGCCACTAGGGCCAACAGCAATAGACACTCCGGAAAAAAAACCGTGTAATAGGTTACGGGAACTGTCGCAGAACGGATTCGCGCGACTTTGCAAGCACTCTATCGCGCACGAGAGCGGAATGAGCAGAATAGAAAAGCCCCCAGCGATTCTACACAAGTGCATACAACAGTCGGGACCACACTGACATTGACGCACAGGTTCACGTAATATTTCCTATCTCCTCTTTGCAACAAAGATTCTTTCGATGAGTGAGAGCGTTAAAGGTTCAAACTTTCACAAACTAAATTCCCTCTTATAACTAATTTCCGTTTTAGTATGAATGGGTATTTTTGTTTGTGTTGACACCGTTGTGGCGTTGTGGGTAGCGAGTCTGCCTTTAGTCTCGACGGTTGCGGGTTCGATTCCCGCTCGGGCAGATGTTTGTTAAAAATTTCTGTCCCGGTCTGGGCGTTGTCCGTGTGGGTCTCCCCACCGTGCCTCGGAGAGCACGTTAAGCTGTCGGTCCCGGTTATCATCAATATCATCTGATAATAATCGTTAACTCTTGATAATAAATTGCTTTTATCCAATGAGTTACTGGTTCGCCCTTAGGGTTGCGGAGGTCAGATGGCAATCGCTCCGTGTAAAAACTAGTAACCTGTCAAATCCGGATAAGAGTAATAAGCAGACCCTGGGTACATAAAATACCGGGAATAATGCTAGGATGAAGAAGAAGGGTATTTTTGTTTGTGTCTATTTCCAGACCCTCGACACAGGATATTAATATCCTAATGAACATTCATTAATATAATGAATTTAACGATGTATTTATTTACTTGAAGAGAAATGACAGATAATGAAATGGTATAAAGAGAACCCTTACAATTTCGTCTTGTCCGTCTGCCCGTCTATCCATCCGTATGGCACAGTCATTTTACTTGGAGACTATTGGTTCTATATATACGAAATTTAATAAATATTCAATGAACTACTATACAATATTATAGTGAAATATATATAAATTAATGGTAGCAGTACATAGGTAAGAAGAGCTACAGAATACACTCAATACATATCTTAAATTAAAAACTACTGAACCGATTTAAATGAGTACACAGATAGTCTAGCGCCTGAGAAAGGACATAGACTTTTTAATGCTAAAAAATGGTTTTAAAGGGTTGAAAGTGGGGATTAAAAAGCTGTATGGAAGTCGTCATTTTTAGTGCTAGAAGCTTGAAACTTATTTTTTAAGCTGTTGATTCAATATAAATAAATATATTTTTTAATAATAATAATGTTTATTGATCCAATAAAAGGTTTACGGTTTTACTTATACATAGTAAAGTAATTAAAAGAAATTCTACTGTCCCTGAATTAGGTCAACCCTGTATTTGTGTAAAAAGATGAACATTTATATTCAATTATGTTTGGTATTACAGTTTAGCTTACTTAAATTTATCAGCAAGTGCGTAAACTATAAAGATATTTTAATCAGAATGTGCGTGTTTGTGTGTGTGTGTGTATGTGTATGCATGGCTGTGTGAGTGTGTGAGTGTGCATGTCGCATGCTTAAGTATAGAAGTTTCTGTATATTATTATTTTATTATTTTATTGCGAAACTACAAGCAATTGTTTGGTATCTTCATACGACATTCAAAGTTTTTAAAGAGGGGATGGGGACTTTGTATTCAGATTTAGTGTTAAAATCGTTATTCATGCGGACGAAGCCGCTGGCATAAGCTAGCAAGGAATAAGAGAACCCTATGATAATATTAGTTCATTTCTTCTTCCCCTAATGACAATAATTTACATTAGTTATTATCTCTTAAATATTCACCCCTTTTTCCATTTATTCCAGAATGTTGCCAACCCTCGTAAAAATTCAGCGTATTTTAATTAACTTATGGGGTGAAACAGTTAATTTAATATCTTATTCCTGAAATGATAAATAATCGTAACCACAATTCTTGCATTTTTATTCACCCTCGTAAATAACAATTTTAATACAAACTTTCAAACTTTTTTTCAGGCTCTTGATGAGTTAAGTAACTTTAGGCACGGTCACTAGATGGGTGATCGATAGGGTATATCAACTGAACGACTCTATGCTTCGGAGGATCTAGAAAGATGTGTTCTCGAAGAGTGCCGTATAACATTCTGTGGATGGAATTTTCTCGAGCCTGTGTTCGGTGCTATATAAGTGGCCCGGCGCGTCGGCTGAGTCATTCAGTTCTGAGCAACGAGCGAAGAAACTACCATTTGATTTTTTAAGTTCTGTTCTGTGATCTTCAACATCTTATTAAAGTTCATTTAGAGCCATCAGGTTTTAATACAAAGCTTCGAACGCCAGCACGTAACAATATTTATAGAGTGGTTTTACATTTTAGAAATATAAAGAAGAAAATAAAAATAAACAACAGTTTATTCTAAGCCTCTTACCGTTCCAGATAGAGCCGACTGGAATAACAAGAATATTATTATCGGAAGCTATCACAGCTACGGAACATAAAGATATAACTACGTAACATTTATGTTTACGAGGGTTATAACCATTGAGCAATAAGTAACCTTCCGTAACAACTTCGCACTTTATATTATAAATATACTATATCACTACATAGTATAATACAAAGTCGCTTTGTCTGTCCCTTTTTATGCTTAAATCTTTAAAACTACGCAACGGATTTTGATGCAGTTTTTTTAATAGATAGAGTGATTGAAGAGGAAGGTTTTAAGTATAAAAATAGTGGAGAAAAAAATAATTTTTGAGGTTTCTAATGTGATGTCGTAAATAATTATATTTAACGCGTGGGCCACGGGCAGTAATCAGAAAATCAAAACTACTAGATTTAGACTTTATACCCGTGCGAAGTCGGAGCGGCCCGCTAGTTATGGTATAAATATCTTGTATAATACAAGATATACTTTGACGAAGATGTGGCGCAGCGGTAGCAAACATACCTGGAACGCCGAGGGTTCCATTCCCGCTTGGAGCATGTTTGTATCGACCATAGAGACATGTGTGCCGGTCTGGGTGTGTTAGTCTTTGTCATTGTGTGTTTCCGGAGTACCAGATATATTTATTTTTACAATCTTCTTGGATTGGATTATATTTTTAAGAAATATCCCTAATATCGAACACGGCAAACTCAGGTTATATAATACGCTACCGAATAACGTCGAGTTGTCGACGAAACCCAGTCTTTCATAATCAAAGTACTTAAACATAATATGAAATGATTTCAACACCAAAAAGGCTTAATTAAAATTTATTTCCCAGTTAATTAACTCTGAATGCCCATTTTCGGGGCGTTCTACACTGAAATTAATTATTATCAACATTTAATGAGCTTACGAAATGAAATATGCTCATCATGGGATTATTTCAAAATACGACATCAATAATAATTTGTTACTCCAAAATTAATGGAAACAAATAAACACAAGAAAAGATTTATTCAAACGGATTACAAGCAATATTTAGAAAGAGACCTTCCTTAAACTAAGTCACAAGAAAAGGGATGGTTGACTGTTGTGGCGTTCTGGTGTTTTTTTTCCCCGAGAAATACATTCACGCACACGACTACACGTAGTGTACTCTTCAAGTACACTAGGCAGTTGTGAGTCCTACTACTAAGCCGCCTGGTAGTGTAGCGGCAATACCCACTAAAGCTCAGCGGAACTCTCATCGCTATATTGGAAGGTCATGGAGTCGCTTGCGCATACAACCATGACAATACTGGTGGCCTGCTTTGAGCCTCTTTATAAATATCTGTTTCGGTCGGGCCGTTTGTCCTTGTGGATCTTAAGAATCCCACAACAGGAGTTCACAGGAAGAGGGAGTCTCATTAATGTGACCAGCTGTGACAAGGGTAAAAATCAGAAATTCGAGGTAGGGTCAAAAAAATCATGAAATTCGACATTTATGGATGGCTCCAAATGAGAGGAATGAATACTAAATTATATATCTAAATAATTGACCCTTTAAAAATTCCGGAATTGGATCGGAAGTCGTAACCCATATTTACATAAAAGACTACAGAAAACGAAAACATTCATCTATCCCTCCGCCGTCCACTTACCTGCCTTTATGCAGGTAGCATAAAAAAGATAGAAATATATACGAAATCTTTTTTATATGTATAATAGAGTTATGTTCCTTCTAGCACAAATGGGGCGGCTCGACCGGGGTGGTACTTCCCTCTCACAGAAAATCGGCGTATAGTAACAGTATGAGTAGATACTGTTGCCTTGCGGGAGGCCCAATATCCCTCACTGTTCCCTTACTTGTTTCCCTTTTCATTCCTTCCTTCCTATCCCTATCAGTCGACATTTTTTTATGTTAGAAGTTGGCAAACAAGCATACGGCCCACCTGATGGTAAGTGGTTGCCGTAGCCTATGGGCGCTTGCAACACTATTAGCAGGTGCCACTCACGCGTTGCCAACCTCGAGATATTAGTTCTTAAATCTCGTCCGCCCAGTAATTTCACTAGCGTACAGTGCCCTTCAAACCGGAACACAGCAGTGCCCAAGCACTATTTGGCGGCAGAATATTTGACACTGCGGTGGTACCTACCTAGCCGGCCTCTTGCAACAAAAGACCTACCACCAGTGTGACTGATTGCACTGGTGGAATAATCTCTGCTGTGACAGAGGTTATCCCAACAGCGGGCGATGGGGTCGTCACATCCCGACGCCATTAAATAACACTATGCGGTCACCCATCCTTTTGGTTAAGCGCGCTTAAAGCTGCTTAGTCTACTGATCGTTTATCACCCACCGGGATGTGAGCTTCTCATATACGATAGTGCTGTTTACCTACATAATTTCGTACCTACTGTAAACACGTGTTTCTAGTTTCACATGACCCATGTCAAAGCGTAAGCCGTCCCGTGGGGTTCATTATGTACAATTAGCATTTATTAATAGAGAGGTCTTGCTAAAAACCAGGCATTTTATATGTTTATATAAATACAGGATTGTTTTAACATTTTTTTTATTTCGTATGCTTGTTTTTGAACCTTCATAACATAAAAATAATTATCAGTCAAGTACGTTGTGGAGCACACAGAGTCGAAACTAAAGGGTTCCACAGCTTGATGAGGAAGGATCTTAAGCACTTTAAAAATAACAACGAATTAAAATCGACCGCAAAATAACTTGGTAAATAAATAGTTATTATTAAAAGTAATATGAAAAACAAAGTTATGGGAATAATTGGTGTATCTCTAAAGTTTGTTCACCTATCTTCTTCAAACCAAATGTGGATGAAAGTTCATTTGGCGTTCTACAGGGTAAAATTTTTCCAGAATTTTAAATCCAAAATTAGAGGTGAGGACACCATTTTAATGACTTTAGTAGCTTATATCTCAATAACTACTGATGTAATGAAAAAATCATAATCAAACCTCCTTATCATTTTGAAAGACCTATCCAAAGATATCTCACACGTCATTGAAATATTTTTTTACCTCTCAGTTACATGTATGGACTGCTACTCTTGATTTATAAATATTGGATTATTTCACTAAAAACCCTTTAGCGGTTCATAGAATACACCTGCTTACCAAACTTCGTATTGACAGTGCAGAATAGTCTCTCAGTAAAACGACTGACATACGGACGGACGGACGGACATGACGAAATTATAAGGGTTCCGTTTTTGTCATGCTGCTACGGAACCCTAAACACATTTGATAATAATTTCAGTTTGAATGTAGCTTCTCTGTATAAGCTTTAAGTATGCCAAATCTCACAATCCTACGCGTGCAAGATATGCTTAAAAACAGGCCCACTTTCTCTTTACACATTAATATATAGATACTCAATTCCAAAGTGACAAAACCGTAAGCATTTCCTAGTTAAATAAAGAACTATATAAGCTCTTAATAGTAGCTATTTAAAGGAACCCCTCGACTCTACTAAACGGAAATTAAGAAACAACGGAAATTTCAGTAGCTATGCCTCGTTCCAATCTTGCCAGTTAAAACTAAGAGGATAGTTAGGATGATAGTTAAAACGGTGAAACGGTAATAGAATACTAAGTATGCATAACATTTTGTTTAAGATTCAATTTAAGTACAGCTTATGTTATGCAATTGTTTTTAATTTTAAACGATTGTTCTGAATTCTTTAAGTGAAGACTTCCTTAACCACGTTTAGGGTTTCTGGTAGTGCTAGTGACGTTTTCGCCAAGCAGGCAAAGCGTGTCTAATGCTAAAAATTTACAAATTATAAAATTTTAATTATTCATAGAAATTATTAATAAAGCAGATAATCCGAAGCAAATTTTTATTTTTTTGGTAATCCATGACATAATATCTATGGTATGAACGATTTTCGTTTTCTCCTCATGTTATTTATGAATAAACAAATACTTACAAATTATTTCGTGCTTTGTTATTATGCTTTCTGCTTTTCAGAGTTAAATCTGTAACAAAGAAGACTTATTTGAATATAACAAATAGTTATTTTGATTGTCTATAAAAACTTAAAACAGCGTGCGTAAATTCAAAACTAACGCAATGAAGCTAGTCACACGCTAACTTTATTCGATTATGTTTCAAGCATGTGACTAGCTTCGTTTCGTTAATGATATGGCCAGCGTATCTTTAGGCATTTTATTTGCACGAAAAAGCCATATATAATAAGTATATAGTATCAACTGTTAGCTTGATGAAAAATCATGTTTTGATTTTATAGAAATATTGTGTATTTTCTAGATTTATTCGTTCATATTTATTAAAACTATTTGATTATTACGGAAGTTTGATAAAAATATAATTTTAGTTATTATTCACTTTATTTCACAACTTGTTGATTTTAGTTTATGATCTCTTAGAGTGTATTTGTATATTTCGTATTTTTATGAATTATTAGAAATCAGCGTTAACTTCCGGTAGTTTTAATCAAATGGCATTAATAAGTCAATTGACGGTTTGTTATATTAGTAAATCATTGTGTTGTCAAAAGGGTGAGATATTGTCAGTGATCGACGAACTGTTAAGCAAGTCGGTTGTTTAATAGTAGACGAGTAAAAGTTGTCTATAATAAAGATTGTACAGAAGAAGTGTGTTCTTTTAATATTTGAATCCAAAGAAATTTTACAATTCAGAAGTGGGATCGCACTGAAGATTCTGGTATATTGCTTACCGCTTTGGTGTGATCATACGCCCGTTATAAGGTATGTTAAAACTATGATACTGATTGATTTTCTGTTAGATTAGAATTTGGAAATTTTAACTGATATTGCAATGAAATGCTTTTGGAATTATGTTTATTTAGTATAAACCAAAGTAGCAGATAATTTTAATTAAAAGTGAATCAAAGAATATAAGTCGTTAACTTATATTAAGTGATTTTAGTGGAGTTTTTGATAAGTCTTACTTACAAAATATGTGATTATATGAAACAGATACTCGCTCGTTTTAAAAAAAAATTTCAGAACCGTGGAATTGGTACAACTAATTGAAGATGCCCAGTCAACGGTCCGAGAGCAGACGGTCTAATGAGAGACGTTGCAGTATTGTGTTGGGAGGACCTTCGAGACGCAGCCGATCTCGAGCACGTGGTCGAGGCTCAAGGCAAGATCATCGTTCCCCAGCAGTGCAGGCGTCCCGCTCCGGAAGTCGTGATTCCGAGCGGCACAGGTCCAGAAGATCACCTCGGAAGATTGAGTCACAGGCAAGAAGCCGACACAGGTCAGTGGTCACATCACTATTACAACGTCGCACATCACGTGTGTCAGTGACGGACATGCAAGGACCAACAAATACGTCATTAGATCGTAGTCGAAGCAGACTTAGGCATCACACATTAAAGACCCCTCTTAGAGAATGCGGAGCTAGGTCGCGTAGTCCGATGCGCCGTTCTAGTAAAATAGCTAGATCTAAAACACCACAGCCACCATCTGTTGATGTGGTTAATATTGAGTTACTTAAATGTATCAAAGAATCCTTGCAATCTATCTCCGCTGTAAACCCGCAGAGTAAAGAAAGATTTGCTAATATTAATGTAGTACCTGAGTTCGATCCTAAATTGAAAAATCAAACAATTGATACCTGGTTAAATAAAGTAAAAGAATGCGCTGAGATTTATGGTTGGGATAGTAAACAGACCGCTCACTACGCTCTTCCAAAGTTAGTTGGTACTGCGAAAAGATGGTACGAAGGACAACAATCAGTATTGCTTACATGGGACGAATGGGTCGCGAAATTAATATCTGCATTTCCATCGTACGAAAATTACGGGCATTTACTTACGGAAATGTTAGCAAAAAAAGGCGAAACTTGGAGATGATTTAGAGGATTATTATTATGAAAAATTAATAGCCTTGAATCGGTGCGGTATAGTGGGAAGAAATGCTGTAGATTGTATTGTTTACGGGATAGATGATAGGTCGATTCGTTATGGAGCTGAGGCAGTTGGTTTCGATGATGCCGATAAATTGTTAGGTTATCTAAGGGGCGTTAAGCATGAACGATTAGATAAGTTTAATAAGACACCGTTCCGTTCTTTAACTGAAAATTATCGTAAACCCGTCAAGAGTGATTCAAGTCGGATTTTGAGATGCTTTAACTGTCGCGAAACAGGTCATGTTGTATCGGGATGTAAAAAGCCTATTGTTAAATGCCAAAAGTGTAAACGTATTGGTCATGATGACCCGGAATGCAATAGAACTATTTGGATAGATAAAGCCGAAGTTAAAACATTATGACTAGAGAACATAACGGACTCAAGATTAAATGATAAATTTATTAAAAATGTACACGTTAATAATGTGCAATTAAAAGGATACGTAGATTTTGGTAGCGAATGTACTTTAATAAAGGAGTCAGTTATGAAAGAAATTGTACCGCGTGAAATGTGGCAGATGAATAATTTACCAGCTCTCAAAGGTTTCGGTAATACATATGTGAGTGCTTTAGGTAAAACTAAAATTTCATTAGTTATTGACAATGTCAAACTTTACCTAGAAGCAATTGTTGTTCCTGATAGTTATCTGAATTATGACATACTTATAGGACAGACTGCTACGGAGCAACCACACATATGGGTATTTAAATCTGATAAAAATTTGTTGATCACTGATAAATGGACGTCTGGTGATATACGATTGGCTTTAAAATCCTTTACTACTGTTTCGGCAGAAGGTTGTATTTCTGTAAAAGTGTGTACCAATACAAATTTTAGTGGAATTATTTTTGTTGAAAATGGTCATCGTTTAAACTTTAGTGTAGAAATCGGTAATTATAATTTCAAAAACGGCATTGGTTATTTAACTATTCTGAATTACGATAACAAATGGATTCAATTTAAAGAAGGTCAAATCTTAGCACGTGCTTTTACTGTCAAAACTAAAAATAATGTTATGGGCATTCATAGAATACAAGAGGTTAATAATCATGGCGGTAAATCACCACTTAAGATGGACGATTTTAACATTGATGAAAACTTAGAAAACAGTCAAAAACTTCAAAGGTTTAGGGAGGCTGGATTAACTTTAAAACCCCAAAAATGTTATTTTTTTCAAAGTTCTGTTGATTATCTTGGTTTTGAAGTTTCTAGGGAAGGTATAAGACCGGGTAATAAGAAAATTGAATCTGTCAAAAATTTTCCCAAGCCCAAAGACGTACATAATGTTCGACAGTTTATTGGCCTAGCTAATTTTTTTCGGCGTTTTATCAGAGGTTTTGGTGAAATAGCTCGTCCCCTTACAAAATTATTAAAGAAAAACTCTGTTTGGATTTGGTCCCAGGCCCAAGAAGAAGCGTTTGATAAATTGAAAACTGCTCTTATCTCGAGACCAGTACTAGCATTGTATGATCCCAAACTCGAAACACAAATCCACACGGATGCTAGCAAACACGGTATAGGGAGCGTACTGCTACAAAAACAGACTGATGGAAATTTTAAACCTGTTGCCTATTACAGTAGACAGACCTCGCCTGAAGAATCTCATTTCTCATCGTATGAGTTAGAAACTCTTGCAGTCATTGCCGCGTTAATGAAATTAAAAAGCGTTAAAGAACGTACGTGCTTGGATTAAGCTTCACCGTTGTTACAGACTGCAACTCTCTTAGAGCGACGTTTTTAAAACGTGATATGGTACCGAGAGTTGCGAGATGGTGGAGTTTAATTCAAGAATATGATTGTAATGTAATATATAAATCTGGTAAAGGCATGATACATGTTGACGCACTGAGTAGAAACCCAACGGTGAAAGATGCAGGCATAATTCAGGCTATTGACTCTGTAGATATCATGACTGTAACAGACGACTGGTTAACGACAGTACAGTTAGAGGACTCTGAAATACAACGAATTAAAAAAATACTTTCTGATAAAGAGTTTGATGACTTGGTAGAGATACGTAAGAATTTTGTCCTTAAGCGTGCGAGACTATATAAAATAACTGATGAAGGATTAAGATGGGTGGTGCCAAAAGGTTGTAGATGGCAAATACTCCAAAAAAATCACGATGAGATAGGTCACTTTGCTTTTGATAAAACGCTAGATAAAATAAAACAACATTATTGGTTTCCACGCATGCGAAAGTTTGTAAAAAAGTATGTTGATTCTTGCTTAGAGTGTGCTCATAATAAACTGCCATCGGGAAAAAAGGCTGGGTTCTTGCACCCTATTCCTAAGGAAATGACACCATTCCACACTATTCACATTGATCATGTTGGACCATTTGTAAAATCAAAAAGAAAAAATTGTTATATTTTAGTAATTGTAGAATCATTCACAAAATTTATTGTTTTAAAGGCAGTTAAAAATACAAAGTCCACTTCCACCATCACAGTTCTTAGAGACTATTTTGGAACATTTGGTTTACCAAAACGATTAATTAGTGATAGAGGCACCTCATTCACCAGTTCAAAATTTAAGAATTTTATTACTGAAGTAGGCGTTCACCATATAAAGAATGCAGTTGCTTCACCTAGAGCAAATGGTCAGGTAGAGCGGTATAACCGAACTATTTTAAATTGTTTAGCTTCACAAAATCACGGTAAAGACGAAAGACTTTGGGATGATAGACTATTACAGGTACAATGGGGACTAAATAATACCGTTAATAAAGGTACAGGTAAAACTCCTTCCGAAGTTTTGTTTGGCTTAAGGCTTACTGGGGTTAATGAAGGTAGCTTAGTTTCGGAAATAAATGATGATATAATAGAAAGCAGTCCTAATGTAAAAGAAGTAGGCACCGAATATAATAGATTACGTAAAATTAGGGACGAAGTAAATGAACATACAAAAAAGTCACAAGAAAAACAAAAGAATAGATATGATAAAAAAAGAAAAGATCCGTTAAAATTCAAAGTTGGGGATTTAGTGAGAGTAGAAAGAGCAATGCATTCTGTAGGTAAAAGTAGAAAACTGTTAGCGAAGTGTTCAGGGCCATATAGAATTACTAAGGTTTTAGATCACGATAGATATGAGGTAGCAGATACTCCTATTACGAAAAAAGGGGCATCAAAGTATAAGGGTGTATTCTCTGTCGACAAAATATATCCCTGGCTTTGCTTTAGTAGCAAAGGTAGTGAATCACCTAGTAGCGAGGGTACTAATGATTGATTTGTTGTATTTATGTCGTTTTGTTTGTATAATAATGATTTATTTTTTCATAGATGGTCGATAATACGTAAATAAAAGTTAAAATATATATACAATGGTTTAATACAAAAATACATTAATTGTTCATATGAAAATTTTACTATGATGAGATTACAAAGTACAAAGGTTAATTGCTAAGTAAAAGAATTATAAAACTACACTGCTATGAGCGTAAGTGTAGATAACTACTTGCAGTGCAAAGTGCACGTGTTAATGTTAAGTTGCTATGAGCGAACACAAATTTTGAAGTGCAAGGTGCACATAATCAAATGATTCGCTATGAGCGAATATTATTTTAAAGTGCAACGTGCGCATACTAAAACTAATCGCTATGAGCGAATGTTATTTTGAAGTGCAACGTGCACATACTAAAACTAGTCGCTATGAGCGAGCTTTATTGAAGAGCAGTATAAGAGCGCAGGTATAACATATTATAATATTGATGTGCAACGTGCATAGTAAAAATAGAATTGAGTGATTTAAGAATAATGATTGTTATCTTTGAAATGAAATTATATATGTTGTGGAAATTCAATTATCTAATAAGAGTATCTATTAGTATATTCTAGAAAATACGTAGTTAAAATATGATGTCGAATATAATTATGCAATTTTTACAATCTTTGATTTTATTTTTATGTTGTGTTGTAGCATTGTATTCATATACTTAACTTTACCGAAATGTGTTACCGAACTTTTCGCGGGGACGCGAAATTTATCAGGATGGACGAATTGTTAGCTTGATGAAAAATCATGTTTTGATTTTATAGAAATATTGTGTATTTTCTAGATTTATTCGTTCATATTTATTAAAACTATTTGATTATTACGGAAGTTTGATAAAAATATAATTTTAGTTATTATTCACTTTATTTCACAACTTGTTGATTTTAGTTTATGATCTCTTAGAGTGTATTTGTATATTTCGTATTTTTATGAATTATTAGAAATCAGCGTTAACTTCCGGTAGTTTTAATCAAATGGCATTAATAAGTCAATTGACGGTTTGTTATATTAGTAAATCATTGTGTTGTCAAAAGGGTGAGATATTGTCAGTGATCGACGAACTGTTAAGCAAGTCGGTTGTTTAATAGTAGACGAGTAAAAGTTGTCTATAATAAAGATTGTACAGAAGAAGTGTGTTCTTTTAATATTTGAATCCAAAGAAATTTTACAATTCAGAAGTGGGATCGCACTGAAGATTCTGGTATATTGCTTACCGCTTTGGTGTGATCATACGCCCGTTATAAGGTATGTTAAAACTATGATACTGATTGATTTTCTGTTAGATTAGAATTTGGAAATTTTAACTGATATTGCAATGAAATGCTTTTGGAATTATGTTTATTTAGTATAAACCAAAGTAGCAGATAATTTTAATTAAAAGTGAATCAAAGAATATAAGTCGTTAACTTATATTAAGTGATTTTAGTGGAGTTTTTGATAAGTCTTACTTACAAAATATGTGATTATATGAAACAGATACTCGCTCGTTTTAAAAAAAAATTTCAGAACCGTGGAATTGGTACAACTAATTGAAGATGCCCAGTCAACGGTCCGAGAGCAGACGGTCTAATGAGAGACGTTGCAGTATTGTGTTGGGAGGACCTTCGAGACGCAGCCGATCTCGAGCACGTGGTCGAGGCTCAAGGCAAGATCATCGTTCCCCAGCAGTGCAGGCGTCCCGCTCCGGAAGTCGTGATTCCGAGCGGCACAGGTCCAGAAGATCACCTCGGAAGATTGAGTCACAGGCAAGAAGCCGACACAGGTCAGTGGTCACATCACTATTACAACGTCGCACATCACGTGTGTCAGTGACGGACATGCAAGGACCAACAAATACGTCATTAGATCGTAGTCGAAGCAGACTTAGGCATCACACATTAAAGACCCCTCTTAGAGAATGCGGAGCTAGGTCGCGTAGTCCGATGCGCCGTTCTAGTAAAATAGCTAGATCTAAAACACCACAGCCACCATCTGTTGATGTGGTTAATATTGAGTTACTTAAATGTATCAAAGAATCCTTGCAATCTATCTCCGCTGTAAACCCGCAGAGTAAAGAAAGATTTGCTAATATTAATGTAGTACCTGAGTTCGATCCTAAATTGAAAAATCAAACAATTGATACCTGGTTAAATAAAGTAAAAGAATGCGCTGAGATTTATGGTTGGGATAGTAAACAGACCGCTCACTACGCTCTTCCAAAGTTAGTTGGTACTGCGAAAAGATGGTACGAAGGACAACAATCAGTATTGCTTACATGGGACGAATGGGTCGCGAAATTAATATCTGCATTTCCATCGTACGAAAATTACGGGCATTTACTTACGGAAATGTTAGCAAAAAAAGGCGAAACTTGGAGATGATTTAGAGGATTATTATTATGAAAAATTAATAGCCTTGAATCGGTGCGGTATAGTGGGAAGAAATGCTGTAGATTGTATTGTTTACGGGATAGATGATAGGTCGATTCGTTATGGAGCTGAGGCAGTTGGTTTCGATGATGCCGATAAATTGTTAGGTTATCTAAGGGGCGTTAAGCATGAACGATTAGATAAGTTTAATAAGACACCGTTCCGTTCTTTAACTGAAAATTATCGTAAACCCGTCAAGAGTGATTCAAGTCGGATTTTGAGATGCTTTAACTGTCGCGAAACAGGTCATGTTGTATCGGGATGTAAAAAGCCTATTGTTAAATGCCAAAAGTGTAAACGTATTGGTCATGATGACCCGGAATGCAATAGAACTATTTGGATAGATAAAGCCGAAGTTAAAACATTATGACTAGAGAACATAACGGACTCAAGATTAAATGATAAATTTATTAAAAATGTACACGTTAATAATGTGCAATTAAAAGGATACGTAGATTTTGGTAGCGAATGTACTTTAATAAAGGAGTCAGTTATGAAAGAAATTGTACCGCGTGAAATGTGGCAGATGAATAATTTACCAGCTCTCAAAGGTTTCGGTAATACATATGTGAGTGCTTTAGGTAAAACTAAAATTTCATTAGTTATTGACAATGTCAAACTTTACCTAGAAGCAATTGTTGTTCCTGATAGTTATCTGAATTATGACATACTTATAGGACAGACTGCTACGGAGCAACCACACATATGGGTATTTAAATCTGATAAAAATTTGTTGATCACTGATAAATGGACGTCTGGTGATATACGATTGGCTTTAAAATCCTTTACTACTGTTTCGGCAGAAGGTTGTATTTCTGTAAAAGTGTGTACCAATACAAATTTTAGTGGAATTATTTTTGTTGAAAATGGTCATCGTTTAAACTTTAGTGTAGAAATCGGTAATTATAATTTCAAAAACGGCATTGGTTATTTAACTATTCTGAATTACGATAACAAATGGATTCAATTTAAAGAAGGTCAAATCTTAGCACGTGCTTTTACTGTCAAAACTAAAAATAATGTTATGGGCATTCATAGAATACAAGAGGTTAATAATCATGGCGGTAAATCACCACTTAAGATGGACGATTTTAACATTGATGAAAACTTAGAAAACAGTCAAAAACTTCAAAGGTTTAGGGAGGCTGGATTAACTTTAAAACCCCAAAAATGTTATTTTTTTCAAAGTTCTGTTGATTATCTTGGTTTTGAAGTTTCTAGGGAAGGTATAAGACCGGGTAATAAGAAAATTGAATCTGTCAAAAATTTTCCCAAGCCCAAAGACGTACATAATGTTCGACAGTTTATTGGCCTAGCTAATTTTTTTCGGCGTTTTATCAGAGGTTTTGGTGAAATAGCTCGTCCCCTTACAAAATTATTAAAGAAAAACTCTGTTTGGATTTGGTCCCAGGCCCAAGAAGAAGCGTTTGATAAATTGAAAACTGCTCTTATCTCGAGACCAGTACTAGCATTGTATGATCCCAAACTCGAAACACAAATCCACACGGATGCTAGCAAACACGGTATAGGGAGCGTACTGCTACAAAAACAGACTGATGGAAATTTTAAACCTGTTGCCTATTACAGTAGACAGACCTCGCCTGAAGAATCTCATTTCTCATCGTATGAGTTAGAAACTCTTGCAGTCATTGCCGCGTTAATGAAATTAAAAAGCGTTAAAGAACGTACGTGCTTGGATTAAGCTTCACCGTTGTTACAGACTGCAACTCTCTTAGAGCGACGTTTTTAAAACGTGATATGGTACCGAGAGTTGCGAGATGGTGGAGTTTAATTCAAGAATATGATTGTAATGTAATATATAAATCTGGTAAAGGCATGATACATGTTGACGCACTGAGTAGAAACCCAACGGTGAAAGATGCAGGCATAATTCAGGCTATTGACTCTGTAGATATCATGACTGTAACAGACGACTGGTTAACGACAGTACAGTTAGAGGACTCTGAAATACAACGAATTAAAAAAATACTTTCTGATAAAGAGTTTGATGACTTGGTAGAGATACGTAAGAATTTTGTCCTTAAGCGTGCGAGACTATATAAAATAACTGATGAAGGATTAAGATGGGTGGTGCCAAAAGGTTGTAGATGGCAAATACTCCAAAAAAATCACGATGAGATAGGTCACTTTGCTTTTGATAAAACGCTAGATAAAATAAAACAACATTATTGGTTTCCACGCATGCGAAAGTTTGTAAAAAAGTATGTTGATTCTTGCTTAGAGTGTGCTCATAATAAACTGCCATCGGGAAAAAAGGCTGGGTTCTTGCACCCTATTCCTAAGGAAATGACACCATTCCACACTATTCACATTGATCATGTTGGACCATTTGTAAAATCAAAAAGAAAAAATTGTTATATTTTAGTAATTGTAGAATCATTCACAAAATTTATTGTTTTAAAGGCAGTTAAAAATACAAAGTCCACTTCCACCATCACAGTTCTTAGAGACTATTTTGGAACATTTGGTTTACCAAAACGATTAATTAGTGATAGAGGCACCTCATTCACCAGTTCAAAATTTAAGAATTTTATTACTGAAGTAGGCGTTCACCATATAAAGAATGCAGTTGCTTCACCTAGAGCAAATGGTCAGGTAGAGCGGTATAACCGAACTATTTTAAATTGTTTAGCTTCACAAAATCACGGTAAAGACGAAAGACTTTGGGATGATAGACTATTACAGGTACAATGGGGACTAAATAATACCGTTAATAAAGGTACAGGTAAAACTCCTTCCGAAGTTTTGTTTGGCTTAAGGCTTACTGGGGTTAATGAAGGTAGCTTAGTTTCGGAAATAAATGATGATATAATAGAAAGCAGTCCTAATGTAAAAGAAGTAGGCACCGAATATAATAGATTACGTAAAATTAGGGACGAAGTAAATGAACATACAAAAAAGTCACAAGAAAAACAAAAGAATAGATATGATAAAAAAAGAAAAGATCCGTTAAAATTCAAAGTTGGGGATTTAGTGAGAGTAGAAAGAGCAATGCATTCTGTAGGTAAAAGTAGAAAACTGTTAGCGAAGTGTTCAGGGCCATATAGAATTACTAAGGTTTTAGATCACGATAGATATGAGGTAGCAGATACTCCTATTACGAAAAAAGGGGCATCAAAGTATAAGGGTGTATTCTCTGTCGACAAAATATATCCCTGGCTTTGCTTTAGTAGCAAAGGTAGTGAATCACCTAGTAGCGAGGGTACTAATGATTGATTTGTTGTATTTATGTCGTTTTGTTTGTATAATAATGATTTATTTTTTCATAGATGGTCGATAATACGTAAATAAAAGTTAAAATATATATACAATGGTTTAATACAAAAATACATTAATTGTTCATATGAAAATTTTACTATGATGAGATTACAAAGTACAAAGGTTAATTGCTAAGTAAAAGAATTATAAAACTACACTGCTATGAGCGTAAGTGTAGATAACTACTTGCAGTGCAAAGTGCACGTGTTAATGTTAAGTTGCTATGAGCGAACACAAATTTTGAAGTGCAAGGTGCACATAATCAAATGATTCGCTATGAGCGAATATTATTTTAAAGTGCAACGTGCGCATACTAAAACTAATCGCTATGAGCGAATGTTATTTTGAAGTGCAACGTGCACATACTAAAACTAGTCGCTATGAGCGAGCTTTATTGAAGAGCAGTATAAGAGCGCAGGTATAACATATTATAATATTGATGTGCAACGTGCATAGTAAAAATAGAATTGAGTGATTTAAGAATAATGATTGTTATCTTTGAAATGAAATTATATATGTTGTGGAAATTCAATTATCTAATAAGAGTATCTATTAGTATATTCTAGAAAATACGTAGTTAAAATATGATGTCGAATATAATTATGCAATTTTTACAATCTTTGATTTTATTTTTATGTTGTGTTGTAGCATTGTATTCATATACTTAACTTTACCGAAATGTGTTACCGAACTTTTCGCGGGGACGCGAAATTTATCAGGATGGACGAATTGTTAGCTTGATGAAAAATCATGTTTTGATTTTATAGAAATATTGTGTATTTTCTAGATTTATTCGTTCATATTTATTAAAACTATTTGATTATTACGGAAGTTTGATAAAAATATAATTTTAGTTATTATTCACTTTATTTCACAACTTGTTGATTTTAGTTTATGATCTCTTAGAGTGTATTTGTATATTTCGTATTTTTATGAATTATTAGAAATCAGCGTTAACTTCCGGTAGTTTTAATCAAATGGCATTAATAAGTCAATTGACGGTTTGTTATATTAGTAAATCATTGTGTTGTCAAAAGGGTGAGATATTGTCAGTGATCGACGAACTGTTAAGCAAGTCGGTTGTTTAATAGTAGACGAGTAAAAGTTGTCTAAAATAAAGATTGTACAGAAGAAGTGTGTTCTTTTAATATTTGAATCCAAAGAAATTTTACACAACTAATATAATTTGTATTCGTTTCAAACGAAGCATGAAACTGCTAATGAAATAACGGTAACTAAATGAAATCTTACTATATACGATTGTAATTATTTATTACGTATAATAAAACATGACATAAACAATATTGGGGGTCGTATAATAAACGAATATTATATAAGTCGGAATGTAATAGGTTTATTAAGGGCGGTCAAAAGTTTTATGTCGCACTAATTTTTACGTCATTTGTCAATATTTCTTGTAGCTTGTGGTAGGTCTCTTGTTGCAAGTGGCCGGCTAGGTAGGTACCACCGCAGTATCAAATATTCCCCAAATAGTAGTGCTTAGCCATTACTGTGTACCGGTTTGAAGGGCACGCTAGTGAAATTACTGGGCAGAGGAGATTTAAGAACTAATATCTCGAGGTTGGCAACGCGTGAGTGGCACCTAATAAAGGTGTTGCGCGCTCATAGGCTACGGCAACCACATACCATCAGGTGGGCCGTATGCTCGTTTTCCAACTTATAACATAAAAAAAAATAGAAATTAAACTAAAACATTTTTTTTTCACAATACGTTTTTTTGTTGACCCTACTGGACCAGACAGCGGCTCTGAGCTGGACTGTTCGGTCGACTATAGAGACTCCTGACAGAGACAGAGAGAAATCTTTTGTTTTGACGATTGACGAAGTTGTGGCGCAGCCAACCTGCCCTAAGCCGACACAGGATATAATTAGTGTAGTGTTTATTTTTTTGTTTTTGGTTACATACCCTAAAAATTAACACCATTTTGTTTAAAAATGTCACATTAATCTCTCACCACATGTTTTGTAAGATGAACAACACATTTTATCTCTGAATTTGTTTATATTCGTCATATAAATCCGTTATCAGGAGCTACTGACGTACCATATCATAAACACAATGAATTATAAAATAATGTAGCATAGAGTGGGTATGGATCTAAACTAAGAATCACTGTATAAAACAGAAGACTGAGTACAATAATAACATGACCTTATCGTCGCATTGTGACTTATAAGCCACGAGCGGTGCTAGCATGCATTAGTGGCGTTAATTCACTTTGCTTACCATTGCTGTATATGTTATTCAATATCGTCGTGATCTGCGTATGTAGTAGTGACAGCATGGATGGGCGAAATCTTATCATTTCGTAAGTAACATCCTATGAGTACTTTTAACATTTCCAAAAATTTATTATTAAGATTTCTGTGGCTAAGCCCCATCTATGCGACGATTATGTAATACAAGTATGTGTATGCGTCCAAGTATGGAGATTCGAGCAGGCAAGCTTTGTGCTTGGCGAGTTTTATAACAACAACTAACAACGCCCGCGGTTTCACTCGATTTAATATAGTTGTTATGCCGGCCGACCGTCTAAAAGTTATTTTTCTATGAATAATAAGACATTATATGTATATTTCAATTATGATAGGTCCTATAGCACACATTGCACGTAGAATCGATGGCCGTCCGCTACATGCTGGTGGCGCAGGACCCGTCACTCTTTGGGGGAGGCCTATGTCCAGCTGTAGACGTCTTTTGCTTGATATGACGACGTCCTATAGATCGATATTTCTTAATAATCCCACAGGAATCGCCTATTTTTTCGGGATAAATACATAATTGACTACAAATATCACCACGAGCAAGCTATAGATAGTTCCTTAATTACTAATCTTAGACCATTTAACAACAGGACATGCCATGAGTGACAGTTTACTAACAAATATTTCATCCATTTGTTGGGGGAGGTGAGGTAACCACTACATTGAATTATTGCACACAACCTCAAAAATATTTTGTGTCATTATAAACGCACACTTTTAGAAAATAATAACACATGTCAAATACACCCACACTAATTAGTAAAATACATCAACATAACCGATTTTACGAGTGTAAGATAGAAAACGTAATAGGGAAACACCACTGTCGATGGTCTGTATCGACAATTTTATTTCTTATATTATTTTCATAGGAGCTAGAAAAGTACCGATTGAACGTCATGTAAGTGATTTCTTATAAATTAAAATGAAACAAAACTAAAGTAAAAATTAAATTTAAAAAATATTTACAATTACAAAAAAAACTGTTATTTAACTAATATACAGAATAATAATATAAACACGCTAATCTAACAAAACCTAGATTTTTTTAGATGCACTTAAAAATTGAGACGAATCAAAGTGTAATAAGCAAATTGTGCTTGTTCGAGTTGGCTCCCATCCCCTCTTTCTGTTACAGGACTGAGTCCACTTCATTTTTAAATGATGGTCTTTAGGAAATCTAAACAAAATAGGAATGCTATAACAATGTAATAAGAAAATTTATTAACTTTTTATATTGTTAATTTTAATTATATTAATATGTGTATGCATATTTGATATTTATAACAATAATTTAATATAGGTAATTTATTAATATTATATAAGTATATATTTCATCAAAATTTAAATAAATATATAACAATTAAAATTTAATAGTAATAAAATATGTAAAATTATTAATTTAAATACTTTTCGATACTAATTTAGATTTAAGCCGGAAAATGCTCACAAATTGAAACTATTAAAATAATCTGTCCATTTTATAAAACATATTATGTAAACTGGATAAAAAATTAAAATATATTTTTATCGTACGCAGTTACGAATAGACACCTCACTAAAAATTTTGAAATAGTCTCGGTACACATTCTTAAAATATCAATATTTTTTTCGATTAAATTTCTTATTTTCTTAATAATAGAATTTAAAATTGCAGTAAATAGTAAAAGGATGATTAAAAAGAAAGCTTAGATTGCTATTTAAATTTCGAATCTAGCATCTAAGTAGTAAGAGTCAATGTTATTAATCAAAAAAAATTGTAGTCTCGTGGGGAGTGCGCATGACGTCACATGTAGTCTCGTGGGGAGTGCGCAAAGTCATACATAGTCTCGTGGGAAGTGCGTAGCTATCAATATTTAAGTATACTTTCGCAATTTTAAGCTTTTTTTCCCGCAACAAAAGGAATAAAATCGTATGAATATGTCGTAGAGAACTATTCGATTATTTCGTACTAGATTTTTGAATCGATAGTGTTATTGATGCTTAATAGATTTTAAATTTTAATTGAAATAATAATTAAACTATCATAAAAATACTTGCATATGAAAGGTTACTCCATCTTTTTGTAAATTGGATGTATTCGACCTTTTTTTGCATATGTATACAGCGCAGTTCGGCATTTTTAAGGAGCTCCGTTCACAATGAAACCGATACGGACAATGATAAAATCTATTCCAAAACAGTTTTTATAAGCGCGTTAGAAAAATTTGGTCTATTACATTCCAGAGGGGAACGACCATATGAGGCGTGTCCAGTTGTTAAATGGTCTAAGTTACTAATTAATCAAAATTCGCAGATTTACAGTCATTATATTGAAATAAAGCGACATCAAAGGCTATTTTGTCTGGGACCGAAGCCCACTGAAAAGTCTTTTAAGTACGAGTAAACACAGGATCTACACTACATAAACAACACGCCAATTGCTTTTGACCTCGTACAGCCTATACCGTCACTGTCAATGAAAAGGCTGTATAAAGAGTCTTTTGACGCCTAGAGTTAGCACAAACGCTACAGAATTTTAACGATGAAAGTACAGATATACTAAAAAAAATTAACAGTCAAGTGCGTTGTGGATCACGCACAGTTGAAACTAAAGGGACCCGCAGCTTGGTTATGAAGAATCTTTAGGCCTTTAAAAATAATAACGAATTAAAATCAACCGCAAAAATAAGTTGGTAATTTCATAGTAATTATAAAAAGTTATATGAAAAGCAAAGTAGGAGCTAATATCTCAACAACTACTGACTAAAGAAAAAAAGTCAAAATCAAACCTCCTTATGATTTTGAAAGACCTATCCAAAGATATCAAACACGTTGACATACGTTGAATTTTTTTTTTCAGCACTCGGTTACATGTATGGACTGCTACCCTTAATTCTTATATATTGTTACGGATAACCTTATCACAAGGGAATAAGGTTCAAAATCGCTTGCTACTCCTTTTGTTTATTTCTACGACCGCCGCGCGGGTTCGAGAAAGATGTATTCTCGAAACATGTAGAATAGCGTTCCGCGGACGGAGCTCTCTCGAACCCGTGTCCGCGTATATAAGCGGCCCGGCGCGTCGACTGAGGCATTCAGTTCTGAGCAACAAGCGAAGAAACTACAAGTGATACCAGTGAACAAGTGCGATAATTAGTGACCTCGGCTATTCTTTTGGACTGTGATTGACCTGCGTTTTGGATCTGTGATTTGTGAAGTTCTGTGTGTAATCTAGACCTCAATAAAGTCTTATTTAGAGCCATCGGGTGTTTGTTTCCAAATCACCGAACCCCAGCCCATAACAATATTTTAAGATTTCATTACAGAATCGTTGTGCGGTTCATAGAATACACTTTTTTAGTAAATTTGGTATAGATAGAGCCAATGGTCTCCGAGAAAAATTACTGTGACATACGGACGGACGGACAGACGGACATGACGAAACTATAAGGGTTCCGTTTTTGCCATTTGGCTACGGAACCCTTATAGTTTCGTCAACTTATATAGTTAAACTATCTTTGTACCAAATTTCTTCTAATCAGTTCAGTCGTTCTTGCATGATTGAGTAGCAAACATTCAAACATACAAACTTAAACATTTATCATATTCGTACAATATACATTATGATAATTTTACTATGAGAATTAAATCCCTTAATACTTACTATGGAAATTCAAAATGTAAATTTGAATTCGAATAGAAAATTCGCAAGGAATTCTATTTGAGTTCAAGCTAGTGCACAAAAGGCTGCAATTAGGGTAATGACAGCGAAGCAGGAACACACTAGTTAGTATTTTAATTATTTACGAATAATAACGGTCTTTGTTTAAATCTAATATTTTAAATGAGAAACTGTCTGTCTGCCTGTCACGCTTTCACGTCTAAACCATTGAACCGATTTTACCGACTAGACCTTGAAAGGGGACATTAGTTACTTTTTGAAGAGAACCAATTACATCATCACTACATAGTATAAAACAAAGTCGCTTTCTCTGTCCCTATGTATGCTTAAATCTTTAAAACTACGCAACGGATTTTGATGCGGTTTTTAAATAGATAGAGTGATTGAAGAGGAAGGTTTATATGTATGATAACATCCATTAAATAATGGAGAAAATTAAGAAAGAAGAAAGAAAGAAAGAATTTATTTATTAGAATTTTTATGTATTTTTTATGTCATGGCAAACATTACTTAAATTACTGGGCAAAGGAGATTTAAGAACTAATATCACGAGGTTGGCAATGGCACCTACTAATGGTATTGCAAGTGCTCATAAGCTGCGGCAACCGCATACCATCAGATGGGCCGTGTGCTTAAAATACCTACCACCTTACGTAATGCTTAAAAGACACCACCAGTATGACTGATTGCAATGGTGGAATAATCTTTGCCGTGACAGAGATTATTTCAAGAGCGGGCGATGGGGTCGTCACGTCTCGACGCCTTTGTACCTCATTTTTAAGATGAATACAAATATCCGCCCCTAGGGGGAATAGAATCCGCGACCGTTAAAGCTAAACTATATCAGAACAACGCGGTTGCATTCCGCAACTCTGTTAGCCGCCTTCGTGCTTGGACTTTATTTCCACTTACCATCAGGCGGAGTAGAGTCATCTGCTTTACTTTCCAAATAAAATAAAAAAAAGAACGCTACAACGGTCTTCAAATTGACTATTTTAATCTGTATGACCTTTAAAACGGAAACACGTCGTGAATTTAATGCGAAATATAAGTTATTACAGTAACATCCACATAAAATAACGTAAAGAAAGATAAATATTTGCGTTAATATTAAAAAATCGTTATTTCTGTTCATAACGATTCGTATGTGAAGTTTTGTGATTGAAATTGCGAATTCATTTAATACAAACATCGCTCACGGCTTCGCTTGTATTTTTTTATGTCATGATGGTTGGTAAACAAGCATACGATCCTGATGGTAAATGTAGTGTATGCGCCGAGCTGTCACGCCGACAGTCGTGCTCTAACCGTGAGCGAGTGCAGACGTGCTTGGGTTGCTTATACTACGTCACCGGGTATAATCTGAAAGTGTGTTTTATTCACTTAGTGGCCATTAGAGTAAGCAGTCATCACAACCTATTTATGAACGCGTGCGGTACTTGCAAGTATCACACGCGCGATACCAACCCAAGGGATAGGAAGGAAGGGATGAGATGAGAACAGATGGGGTGGGAAATAGAAAAAGAACAGACAAAGAATGGCTTTTTATGCGACTAAGTTGGCAAGCAAGCATACGACCCTCCTGAAGGTAAGCGGTTGTGGTAATCTATGAGCGCTTGCACCACCATAGGTTTGTAGGTGTCACTCATGCGTTGGCAACCTAGAGATATTGTTTCTGAAATCACCTTCGCCCTGTAGTTTCAAACACAGTATACTTCTTTACGGTATAATAACTGACACTGCGATGGACATCTACTTAGCCGGCCTCTTGCAATGAAAGGCCTACCACTAGTATACATTTTCGAAAGTATCAATTGACCAAAATTGTTATTACAAAATAATATTGGTTCAATTCAAAATTCTAATAGCTATCGTCTAGACTCTACATTAATATTATTGAAGTATAATTTTCCAATTTCGTTACAAATGTAAGCAAAGCCAAAATTTTATTCATTAATGTATTTGTAATGAATAAAATAGTTTTATGGTTATTTTTTTTACAAAATTTTATCATTAAATCTAAGAAAGATATAAAATCTTATTATTCAATTGTTAAGTCTAAATTAATAATTACTCAAAAAAAAATCCTTCATGAATAATAATAATTTATTTTATTTAAAGTACTTACCATATTTTAAACATTGTAAAAATACTAAAAAAGTTTTCCTACCTTGATGAAAAGTTCGCCCATTAGTCCCTCATACGAGGGACAAAAATGCCCGATTCTCTCCCGGCAAGACATTAATTAACTCCCTTTAACTCCTGGTAACCTAGCAACCGTATGTTTAATAAAGTGTATTGTATGTTTTCGGCGTCGGGATGTGACGAACCCATCGCCCGCTGTTGGGATAACCTCTGTCACAGCAGAGATTATTCTGCCAGTGCAATCAGTCACACTGGTGGGACGTCTTTTGTTGCAAGAGGCTGGCTAGGTAGGTACCACCGCAGTGTCAAATATTCTACCGCCAAATAGTAGTGCTTAGCCATTACTGTATTCCGGTTGGAAGGGCACTGTACGCTAGTGAAATTACTGGGCGGACGAGATTTAAGAACTAATATCTCGAAGTTGACAACGCTTGAGTGGCACCTACTAATGGTACTGCAGGCGCTCATAGGCTAGAGGACGGCAGTCGGTGTGGTCCCGACTGCCGTATGCGCTTGCATGGGAAGCGCTGTGGGACTTTCCATCTCGCCCCCCCGGGACCGAGCTCCGCTACCAATCGCGGCATTGTGATTGTCAGGTCGCGTTGGTTTGTTCTCCAAGAGTTCCCATAACCTGACAAAAACACTGAGGTCGGCCACCGAGGAGGTTTTAATGGGTCCCCATGACGTTTCCACCTTGTCATGGAACCCCACAGAACCCGGTTGTTCCTCCCCAGGACACCGGGTATCTGGTAGTAGATTTCTTCCCCGACAAAAAAAAAAACGGCAACCATCAGGAGGGCCGTAAACTTGTCTGCCAACTTCTAACATAAAAAAGTGTTTATGACAAGAATTTCTACGGGAGAAAGGTAGGACATTACCACCCGCGGTTGTCAGTAATCCGCGGATGAGAATGCCCTTCTTTTCTCCCTAAGTGCCTAATCTACAATTTCTTTCATTATTACATCAGTAATATTTTGTTCCACAAAGTTTCGTCAGTACATCAAGAAGAATATAATGAACTTTTCAAAGTTAACAAATCGACTTAAATGTTTTCAAAGATTCGTTCTAATAGACTTTTGAAGATTAAGGATTATTATTATTGTTGAGGATTTGAGGATAGGATATCCTATTACCTTTAAATGAAATAAAAAGTTCTTGAATAGTATTTACGGGCTGAGGTTCGCAGATTTGGAAACAAACACCTGATGGCTCTAAATAAGACTTTATTGAGATCTAGATTACACAACAGAACTTCACAAATCACAGGTCAATCACAGCCCAAAAGAATAGCCGAGGTCACTAATTATCACAATTGTTCACTGGTATCACTTGTAGTTTCTTCGCTCGTTGCTCAGAACTGAATGACTCAGTCGACGCACCAGGCCGCTTATATAACGCGGAACACAAGTTCGAGAAAGTTCCGTCCGCGGAACGCTATACTACATCTTTCGAGAACACATCTTTCTACAACCCACGAGTCATCAAGGAAATAAACAGAGGGAGTAGCAAGCGATTTTGAACCTTATGTCACTATATATTATATAGAATTGCAGATGTTGGTTCTAAATATCTGTTTCGGTTAGTACATTTATCCTTTTTGCTCTCCCCCTTGCCTCGGAGAGCACGTTAAGTGGTCGGTCTCGGTTGTTGTCATAAACATCAGACAATAATCATTAAGATAGGTGATGTGCTCTTATCCAATGGGTTACTGGTTCGCCCTTAAAGTTGCGGAGGGCAGACGGCAATTGCTTTGTGTAAAAACTAGTAGTCTGTCAAATCAGAATAAGAGAAAAAGCAGATCCTGTAAATACTGGGAATAATGCTAAGAAGAAGAACTCTCTTTTCCTCCCCACCACTCAAAATTAAAACTACTCAACTTCCCAGACAACAGCTTATATTTTTAGTAAAATAAATCTACATTTACACTTCAAAAAATACTTCAAAAAGGACTTCGGGTATTTTATTGAACTATAACATATTTTTCCATAAAAAATTGTGATTATCTGGAGATTAAGAATGAAATTCCTCAAAGGATAAGACAATACTCACAGATAAATTACCCACGATGTCATCCGTGGAGACCCTAGGGGGTGAAAATTTTATATTTCCGTGGGACATAGCTAATATTTTCTTTTAATTTTTTTCTATTTCCCATTATCTTATAAATTTTCATAAAGTATTATAGCATTTTTATTTAAAGAAATCTTTAGCTAGGCAGATTATAAAATATTGTTTGGACCTTGGCGAGTTTCCAAGTCAGCAGGGGTAGCCATATTGTTAAACAAATATTTTTCCATATTGCTTGCATTGTTCGATATTTTATTTATGACTTCAATCGAAGTTTCTTTGAAATACCTTTAAAATATAACATGTTTCAATGATAGAGGATGTGGTACACTTGTTGATGACCACTGTGGCGTGTTGGTAGCGAGGCCCGAGGTTGCCTTTAGTCTCAACGGTCGCGGGTTTGATGGCTGCTCGGGGTGGATTTGTATGCATCTTACAAACATGTTACGGACGTTTGTACTTGTGGATCTCCCTACCGTGCTTCGAAGAGCACTATAAACTTTCGGTCTCGGTTCTTATCATAACATCTGATAATAATCGTTAACTCTTGATAAGTAATTTGCTCTTATCCAATGAGTTACTGGTTTGCGGAGGTCAGACGGCAATCGCTCTGTGTAAAAACTTGTAGCCTGTCAAATCCGGATAAGAGTAATAAGCAGTAAATGGATAAATACCGGAAGTAATGCTTATTCTTTTTGTAAAACAAAAGTAGCGTAAGTTACTCTTTATAACATGAACTATCTTAATGAGACTATCCGGAATAAACAGACAAAAAGATTGACAACAATTTCAAAAATTGATTTTTCTACTTAAGTACCATGTATAAAAATAAATAAATAAATAATAAATAAACGCTACACACTCAACGGCCCCCATTAGGATAATTATATCCTGTGTCGGGGGTCCGGAAACATTCACAATGACAAGGACAAACACAACCAGACCGGAAAACATGCCTGTACGATGAATACAAACATCTGCTCCGAGCGGGAATCGAACCCGCAACCGTCGAGGCTTAAGGCAGACTCGCTACCCACAACGCCACAACGGTGTCAAATATGTATACTTTCATATTAAGTGAAAAGCTGTTGATTTGGAATTACAAAGACACATCAATTATTTATTTGTATAGATTTTTTATTATGTGAGAGGGGCAAAGGGCAGAAGGCTCAACTGATGTTAAGCGATCACCGCCGCCCACGAACATCTGCAACACCAGAAGGCATGGTCGGCAACGCACCTGTACCGACGTTTAAGGAAAGAATACGCTCTTCTCTTGAAGGTTCCCAAGTCGTTTATTATACAAATATAACTTAGCTTTAGGACATTTTGATCTAATTAGTCTCATCTATAGACTGTTAACTACAAATATATGTCCATACTTGCGTAATGGTATTGAGAAACAAACATATGTTTGAGTGAACGCAGACGTATTTCACGCCTTGGTTGGTAAGTCTTAAGGTAATTACGATATTCATCTTACGATATTGGTATTTCAATATACAAAGATGACCCAATTGATCGAAAATGTAGACTTTAACCGAAGATCTTGGTCCAATCTGGGCAAGCACCTCGGATATCTGAAGTGCTTAATTTGTGTTGTATGGGCTAGAGAAAAAAATAAAACCATCGTCACATAAATCCCTCAGAAAATTCGGCGTAAAGTCACAGAGTATTGAGTGAGAGCACATTGAAATCGATTCGATCCCCAAACATTTGAAGCGCTTATCGCAAAACTATTATTACTTTCCATCCAACTCCTTTGATTAGACATGCTTGTATCTACACAGATCGATGTAACCAACCGACAAAAGTAAGGCGTCCTAATCACGTTCTGCAAGATCCTGATGATAAGGTTACATTAGAAAATGCCCCTTACACAGCACAGACACGCACACAACACCGTCCTCGCCGGCGAGTACGAGTTCCTTTGTTTCGCACGTCGCGTCGAGCTCACACCGTCGGGTGAGTCTATCGTATAGAATGCGCTCCGAGCGCTGCCTCCATCTCCAATGACGTCCTTAGCCGTGGTTCGGCTTCGCAGGAGGCACCCTAAGGACGGAATCAAATTTGAGCCCCCGTCAGGGCTGCCCCTTTATCACGGCTGGGTCTCTGCACTCGGCCCCCGCCCGGTGACGCTGTCAAGGCCAGTAGGGCCAACAGCAATACACATTCCGAAAAAAAAAATAGTGAGAGCACCGGAGGCCCAATCTCCCACCCCTTTCACTTTTTCCATTCTCATGCCTTCTCTCCTATCCCTTGTCAACGCGCATGTGATACTTCAAGTACCGCGCGTTCATAGGTAGCGGTCACTGCTGACCATCAGGCGAACCGTATTGTTGGCAACCATCATGAAATAAAAAATCAGTTTGTATTAAAACGCGGGCGAAGCCGCTGGCAGAAGCTAGTAATAAATATAACGAAAATCATAATATGTAAGTATGAGTAACGAATATTAGTGTCGCTTTATATAAAAAAATTCTTGAATAAATCTTTTCATCAATCTTTCACAGTGACTTGATACAATTGAAAGTGCTATCAGGCATAAGGACCTTCCAGACGTCTGGCTTCTAAACATTCCAGCGATATGCCTCATACGTCGCTATTATATGAAAGTCAACGGAGAGTGAATTTCATCACGAGATTGATCCTCTACGAGATGAATAGAGGACTTACATTTCTCGTTGTTTATATTTCACTACTAGCTTCTGACCGCGGCTTCGCATGAATAACGTTTTACTTTGATCCTCTATCCCCTATTGTTATCTTACACCTTGAGGGTAAAACTTTTACAAACTTTGAATGTCATATTTATTTATATCGAATCAAAACCCTAAAAATAATGTTCAAGCTTCTAGCTCTAAAACTGTTGATACTTCCGTACATCTTTCATCCCCCATTTCAACCCCTTACAACTTTTTTTTCGCATTAAAAGGTAACCTATATACTTTTCAGGCTCTAGACTGTATCTGTAGCAAATTTCATTTAAATCGGTTCAGTAGTTTTGGCGTGAAAGTGCGTCAAGCAGACAGACAGACAAACAGAGAGAGAGACGCATTTATAATATTAGTAAGAATGAATTTTGTTAAGTTTTCTGTTTGGTATTTTTTTATGTTAGAATTTGGCAAACAAGCATACGGCCCACCTGATGGTAAGTGGCTGCCGCAGCCTATGAGCGCTTGCAGCACCATTAGCAGGTGCCACTCACGCGTTGCCAACCTCGAGATATTAGTTCTTAAATCTCGTTCGCCCAGTAATTTCACTAGCGTACAATGCCCTTCAAACAGTACACAAGTAACACAGCAGTGCCTAAGCACTACTATTTGGCGGCAGAATATTGGATACTGCGGTGGTACCTACCTAGCCGGCCTCTTGCAACAAAAGACCTACCACCAGTGTGGTATATTTTATCATATTTGAACTATACATAATGAATAAAATTTAAGTGTCTGCTTGAACCAATTTCAACGGGACTTTCACTGATAGATAACTGTTAAAAAGAGTAACTTAGGCTACTTTTATTTTAAGAAAAAGAATTAGGCTTCCGCGTAATAATGAAAAATCACGCGAGTGGAGCCGCGGACGCAGCTAATTTTAAATATTTTAGGAAGATTTTATTTTTAAAATATTTTTGCCATCATGAAACTTTTTTTTTAAATAAAGGTATACTAAGAGAAAGAGTTCTGTCAAAATAGGTCCGACCACTTCGGAGTTTAGCGGAAATATACAGACAGACAAAAATATTACATTTTCATATGTACATAAAATAAAGAAACGCTTCAAACTCAACGCCTCCATAAGGATAATTATATCCTGTGTCGGGGGCCTTTAATACGCAACGACAAGGACAAAGGTAACCAGACCGGAACACATGCCTGTATGGTCAATACAAACATCTACCGAGCGGGAATCGAAGCCGCGACTGCTGAACCACAGCGTCGTTAACGTTTTCACTTATTGAGTATATGTAATTTTAACATTACAAACAGTTATATTAATTTGTATATATTTAATCTTATAAAAAGAAGCCATTTTACATAATTCCATACATTTTTTTGTTCTTCCACAAATCACAATTAAATACTTGCAAAGTCGACTCGAAGTAAAGTTCAAAGTAAAATTGTCATAATTAGTAGCGTCGGAGGTTTTAACTCAATCTAACTACTAGCTTTGAAGGATCTGTTACGTAACTGAGACTCGTTCTTAGTTATTTATTACTAACAATTCTTAGTTAAGATTTCACAGAGATTTTAATAGACAACTTTATCATGGTTTTCGATTTCCAATTAAGAAACTCTACTTCCATCGGTTATAAGAAATTTGAACCATCACGTCTGGGTAATTTAACCGAATTCCAAAAGGGAGGAAGGCAATTCGTTTGTATTTTTTTATGTTTGTTAAAGGTTGTTGTATGTACCAGGTTATGTAGTCATGTATCTAAGTAACGAAGTTAGGTAGTTTGCTTTCTTGTCTTCTCAGCGGTGATTACGATCTATTAAAAGATAGGAAATTGAAAAAAGAAATACAGACTTCAGAATTAAAAAGTAAAAAAATGAAAACTGTGCGGTCGGGCTCCCCATCGTCAGGAACGAAGCTCCTTACGTTTTTTCTTCAACTCCGAATGTATATCAAAACAGATATAATATTTCAATAGGTTAAAAAGAGACAGGGACAGAGAGAGAGAGAGTTGCGCAGCCGGTAGGTTACTCACTTGCTCGTAGTAGGCTCGATACACGCACGCAGCATACGGCATTTCGTTACGTGACGATTTTTACTAACTCGAACTACCCGTAAGCCGCGTTAAAGAACTTCAATCGAAAAAAATTATAAAACAGTTTTCGCTAAGTAAAACATTGGCAAATAAGACACAATTATCAAAAACAAGAGGTTGGTCTAATAAGTATCTTACAGAAAAAGCAAAATTCGAGCTATAAGTGAAAAATTATTTTATGACCTTAATATAATAAGATCCATTATTATTTAACTTCAAATAAAAGTAATACAACATCTTTAACAAACAGATATAATCGAATTACTAAATATATAAATCATTTCCCTTCAGTATTATATTACAGTACAAATCGCTTCTAATTAGGGGTGAAGATTTTCCTTATATTTCGTTATAATCATCGCTTGAAATATATCAAATATTATAGATATCGCAGAATCTGCTAGATTAGGACCTAGGTGGTTGGTGTTTGTGTCTGCCATGATAATTTTATCAATCATTGCGTCGGTCGCCATATCGACTCCTTCGAAAAACGACTATCCATGACCCGTCGAATAAAAACGCACCATGACAGATACGGCAGATATCGAAAGCCAGTTTTACTTTATATCACAGATACAACCTCTTTCGTCTATATTGTAACATGGTATTAAAAATAAACTCTTACATATATTTATATTACTTTGATGTAAATCACTATAATCTGTAACGGCGGTTTTAGACTAGCGTTTTTGAGCGTATATGGTCGTTTCTGTATACGATCTTACACTCTCGCTTCACTTCGCGTTCTTAAAAGCCGAACACACGTACACTGGCTTAATCCGGCGTGCACGCTCGCACCAGTGGTGGCGAGTATCAGAAGTATATTTATAGCGCTTTGTATTACGCGCCTATACCAGCTTATAAGCGCGTCAACGCTCGAACAATCTGCGCATGTGGTAAAAGAAGCGCCTATACGCGCTTCGAAAAACAAGTGTAGGCCAGAATTCAATTTATCAGCATCGACCAGCAATTAGATGGATGGTTTTGGACACACTTATGAGCATCGTTTGCTTAAGCACGCGTAAGCACACACAGTGACGGCTGTTAATACTGTAACGTGTTATTTATATTAAGCATTTAAAATACGAAGCTCGATTCGATGCTGAAATAGGAATTGATGGGTACGAATCTTCATACAAATTAGCTATTTTCTATAGAGAGAATGCTGATCGATGCTGATATATAATGTAATTCAGGACTCAAAGCGCTTTATATGTATAATAGGCGTGTAGCCTATACGAGCTTATAAGTGGTTCAAAGCTCGTACGAGTTCCGCGTGTGGTAAAAAGTGCGCCTATACATACCGATACGCGTTTCGAAATACGAGCTTATACGCTTCTATTAAACGATTGTCTGAAACCACCCTAATAAATAAGCTTATACTTTGAACAAAGGCTGCTTCGTTTATCTTTAATTCTCAGTCTAAATAACCCTATATAAAGGCTTCTGTAATTCAAGCTCTATGTCAAAAGCATAGAGTTTAAGTTAGTTTGTTGTATATATATAATTACGTTCTATGACGTTAAAAGAGAGATTCGGATTCTTTGGTGCCAGGATTATGATTAAATTGATATTTAGTCTTGATTAAAAAGGAGGTTTTAAATAATTATTTTTAAAAAAATATTTTGGACAAAAATACAACCGAATAAGAATGTTTATATTGAAGTTTAAAAAACAAGATCGCAGAAATTTTAAGGTTTATTTAAAAATGTTTTGATAAAATACTCCTGATGATCACATATGGCCAACAAAACCACACAATACTAATAAATATCTCACAGGTTGCCATACAATTACTTACTTTAATATGATTGCTTTCTATTATTAGTTATTGTAATTGGTTTGCCTCTTCTTTCATTATGCGGATGGCTAAGGAGTGAAACTCTTTGCTGCGGACAGTTTTTTCTGAACACTATAACCTGGACATCTTTAAGGCCAGAGTGAACAGACACCTTTTAGGCAAACGTGCTCCATCATAGACCTCATCTTCGCCTACCACCAAGTGAGGTTGAGGTCAAACGTAAGCCTATTTTACATTTTAAAAAAAAGTTACCAAAAAGTATAAAATAAAATAATCTTTAGAAAAACACCGACTCCAAAATTAAACGCAAAAAACAAAATAATATTTTCTATTCTTTGAAGTCGGTATTTTTCTGTACATATAATTCCTCTAAATTGAAGCCTCCTCTGTAAATCATTTTGTTAAATTTCCTTATAAGATATTTGAACTGCCATCTCCGTTCAGAAAGATAACCCTTGAAAATTCCGTCACGTTCCAATTTACTTGATACATTTATTTAATATATAAAAGATATTATTAACTTCCAAATAACTCTTTTTAATAAAATAATATTAATGAAGCCATGCTTCTCCCAGCATACATGGGCTGGCTCGACCAGAAAAGTACACAGAAAATCGGCGGTAAGTATCAGTAGGTACTGTTACGTTTACCACCCACCACCCCCTCTGTTTCCTTGCTTTTTTCCCTTCTCATCGCCTCCCTCCTACTGCTTGGGTAAGCAACGCGCACGTGATACTTCAAGCATCGCCCTCGTTCAGAGGTTGCGGTGATTGCTTACCACCGTATGCTTGCTTGGCAACCGTCATGACATAAAAAAGGTCTAATGTAATCGGCCCCCGAAGAGGTTTTAGTGGGACGCCGTGATGACGTAACCCCACAGAACCCGGTTCTCTTCCCCAGGGAGCCGGGTATCTGGTGGCAGATTTCCTCCATATCAACAAAAAAGGCTAAATTTGAATAAATATCTATTAATTTTATTAATTTGAAGTATTGTTTGTATTGACCATACAGGCATGGGTTCCGATCTGGGTGTGTTTGTCCTTGTCCTTGTATATGTTTCCAAAACCCCTGACACAGGATGTAACTATCTTAATGGGGCCGTTAAGTGTGTAGCGTGTATTTATTTTTTTATTAATTTCAACTATTACTAAAACATTGATATCCTTACCAAGCCCATCTCTCGACCTGTCAATTGAAATTTGCTAAATGTCATTGTCACACGATAAATGAGCCCTACTTAGAGTACAGCCCCGATACCCGGGGCTATATAAATAGGGCTCACCCTCGGTCCGTGGACGTGCAGAGTAGGGTATCTGTGCGTCCATGATGAGCGGCCCTAAGGAGGACGGCAGTTGGTGTGGTCCCGACTGCCGTGTACGATTGCGTCGGAAGCTCTGGGAGCTTAATATCTCCCCGGGACCGCTCCGCTACCAATCGAGCCATGTGATTGTCAGGTCGCGTTGGTTTGTTCTCCAAAAGTTCCCGCAACCTGACAAAAACAGTGAGGTCGACCACCGAGGAGGTTTTAGTGGGTCCCCATGACGTTTCCACCTTGTCATGGAACCCCACATAACCCGGTTGTTCCTCGCCGTGACGCCGGGTATCTGTCAGTAGATTTCCTCCCCGACAAAAAAAAAAGCCCTACTTAGAGTAATCACCCGTTTCTATTGGTATATCAAATTGTTTGCATCGTAATTTGATATGAATAAATAAATACTTGGCCCTTATTCGTATATCGATAGAGGTGTGACTTGGATTGTGAGTCGATAATTCGTCGATTTATTCGATATAATTCTTTTTTTTTCATGTTACTAGTAAGCAAGCCTGGTTACGGTGGCACCATCAATAGGTGCCACTCTCGCGTTGCCAACCTCGAGGTATTGGTCAAAAAGCTTTTGTTCCGTTATCATAGCTTACAAGCTATAATAAAAATGAAGCCTCAATAGCTCAACGGTAGAAGGGCCGACTTCGCTCCGTTAACGCGAGAGTCGAGGGTTCGATCCTGACCCCTTGGGCTATTATCGTACCCACTCCTAGCGCAAGCCTTGAGCTTATTTGGAGGGGCAATAGGAATATTAGTAATACCTTGTAAAAAAGCTAATATTCTTTAAAAAAAAAAATTAAAACTAGAAGTTCCTTTCATATAAAGCTGTATTTTCCTAACATATAATAACGTCTTTCCTACACTGCTGATATTGTCTTTTTATAATATAGTCTTTTTGTAGTCATAGTGTCCGCAGCACAGATGGTCCAACTGGAGCGGGCAAGTACTACCCTCTCACAGAAAATCTGCGTAAAGTAACAGTATCAGTAGGTACTGTTGCGTTTCGTGCGGTAATTAAGAGCACCGGAGGCCTAGTCTCCCACCCTCTCTTTTCCCTTCCTTTTTTCCATCTCATTCTTTCCTTCCTTTTCCTTAGGTTTGAAATTCACATGTGATACTTAAAGTATCGCCAGCGTTCATACGTTACGGTGACTGCTTACAAATAGGCGGACCGTATGCTTGTTTGCAAACCGTCATAAAATAAAACAAATTCAGTTTGATAAAAAATATGACTACAAGATTGTTAATTACTTAGCTAGCTTCATCTACCACTCTTCATCACGCCCTGCCCTCGACACGTCAATAACAACCTGATAAATATCATTAGTAACTAACGAGCTTTACTTACAGTAACATTGCAAATAAACCAGTACTAAATTAGCAAATGTATAAACACAGTTTATCGGTCTAAGCTTTCACTCTACAACTACTAAGTCTTTTACGGTAAAAGAGACATTTTTTTTTGTTTACGGGAAGGAAAAAAAAATATTTTGGGGACTGTGCTCAGGAACTATTTAATTTGGTTCACCCGTCACCTTTTTATTTCAGAAATGCGAGGCATCGCAAAGGTCTGCACCCATATATAGTTGAAGTACCCAAGACTCGTACGAAACGCTTTGCTTCCTCGTTTCTGATACGCACCGCTAAGGTCTGGAATACCCTCCCGACCTCTGTCTTTCCCACCACCTACAGTGTAGGTACCTTCAAATCAAGAGTGAATAGGCATCTTCTAGGTAAGCGCGCTCCACCTTAGGCTGTGTTAACATTTAACATTAGGTGTTAACAACAGCCAAGCGCTGGCCTATACATTAAAAAAAAAAAGGAAATCTGCAACCAGATGCCCGGCCTCCTGGGGACGAGGTAAGGGCTATGTGGGATTTCATGTTCGACCCAACGTCCCACTAAAACTTCCTCAGTGGCCGACCTCAGTGCGTGCGAGACGCTCCGGGAACTCCTGTGGAACGCACTCCGGGAGCTCTCTCAACTGAACCCATCCCGGGATGATGGTGTTGCCCTCACCCTGGGACAGCTGATGGCATTGTCCCCCCGTGACATAGTTGAGCCATGGTTTTCCCAGCACAAATGGACTGGCACGACTGAGGCGAAGTTACAAAAGATCACCAGCGCATCTTTAAAATTTTTTTTAGTATGGAAATGTCTGTCCATATTTATAAGTCTATAGCGTAACGAATAATATTCTAAGAGGCTAGTTTTCCGTAGTCGAACTTACCAGTTCATGCTAATAATAGTACTCTAAAACTAAATGTTACTTAGAAGTGTTATAAGTACCTAAGTAGAGCCTTCTACAAAGTAATTATAATAAATAATAATAAATAAACGTTGCACACTCAACGGCCCCCATTTCGGGGTCCGGAAACATTCACAATAACAAGGACAAATACACCCAGACCGGAAAATATGCTTGCATGGTCAATACAAACATATTATGCTCCGAGCGGGAATCGAACCCGTGACCTGTGGCGTTTAAGGCAGGTTCACTACCGCTGCGCCACAACGTCGTCGAATTAATTATTTATCAACGTAACGAAATAGCTATTAAATCAATACAAAATATTTATATATTGACGTTAGAACAATTTATTATACGTCAAAATCAATAAATTTTAATACTCAATATCTTAAAGCTAATTACATAAAGTTGACTTGGTTTGACTGAGTCGATGGTTCTTGACAAGATTTTAGCGAAAGGGAAAATAAGTCAATCATCATTATACAATATGAATAAACTGTATATAGTTTAAGCTCTATAATATTCATATAACTAAGTAAACTAATGACGTTGGAAACGTACGTTGAAAACCGTTTTGGCGTTGTGGGTAGCGATTCTGCTTTTAGCCTCGACGGTTGCGGGTTCGATTCCCAGTCGGACAGATGTTTGGGTGTTTGCACGTAAAACTGTCAGTCCCGGTAGTTATCACATAACATCTGATAATAATCGTTAACTCTTGATGAGTAAATTGCTCTTATCCAATGAGTCAGATGGCAATCGCTCTGTGTAAAAACTAGTAACCTTTCAAATCCTTCTTTTTTTGAAGTCGCTTGGTAATGACACGCGGGCTAGTTTGTAATATAACCCCCTTATCCCAAGTAAAAGTCCATAATGCTATTTCCTGATAACAATTGAATCATGCAGTTGAATTGCTGGCAAACTGCCGGCACAAGCGAAGAATCTCAACAATGTGTGTGATCGCTCCTTACATAGTATTTTGAGATGTTCTGTGTCCAGATTACAGGCTATTTATGTATAACTCTCTCAAGTTGAACTGTGCGCAGTAACACGTTTTTGGGTCTCAACCGAATACGGAATGAATGAATGCGCGTAACTATAGTACCGCGGCGACGCTCGACCCGTTTGGTACACTCGCTCACGGTTGTTTTAGTTCTATAAAAATAAATTATTAAAAATAAAATTAAAATAATTGGAGAAGTTGGAGATTCTGACAATAGTGATTCTGCATTGGATTCCTCAACTGACATAGAAGATCTCACACACAATTCACAAGTCAAGTCACAACTCCTGACCCAAGTTCTGGTGCCATTACTACTTGAAAATTATAAGGGATCATCCCAATAAGTGACAGTGATTAAAAATTGACATTAACTTTTTTTTTCTATATTATTTATTTGTTTTTTTTCTATGTAAGTAATGAATAATGGTAATGAATAAATAAGGAATTTAATTTAGAAGATACAATAACAATATTTATTTCCGTTTTTCTACTTTAAAAAAATCTATTTAAATAAGACGAAATCAACATTTTTGTCTAACATTTTGGCCCATGATTGTACCTTTTCAAAAGCCGCCATTTTGGTTCAACTTAAATTAAGGGAACTAAACAAAACAATACAGGGGTCATAACGTTTTGTCTATCGGGTCGGATTATGGGAAAAACCTTTTTCATAATGAAGTTAAATAGTTTTCTATTTTTTCCTATGTAAGAGGGGGCAAACGGGCAGGAGGATGCTAAGCGATCATCGGCGCCAATGAACATCTGCAACATCAGAGAGCATGCAACGCACCTGGTCTTGCCGACCTTTAAGGAAAGAATAGGCTCTTCTCTCGAAGTTTCCCAGGTCGTATGGATTCGGAAAAGCCTCCAATGTAAGTTGGTTCAAAGGTGGTTGTGCGAGGAAGAAGATGTCTTCTAAATCGAATTTCGAGTTTTATCGCGAAGTCCAATGGTGAAATTCCATTAACAGGATCAATCCAAATAATTCCTCATAACATTTCCCGTGATAGATTGTAATTTTGCTTGTATTTATCAATTTACATTAGTCAGTTGGTCCAAACATGTTAACAACCGGCATTATTATAAACTACTATCAATAACTCTCGTTACCACTCCCTTCTCTCATTAATTAAGACTTAACAAAAGGTAATTGTTACACGAACGAGCCCATTGAGCCCATTACAATTATTTGCGTCGCAATTTATTATGAATAAATAAATTCTTCAACTCGATTTGACTATCTGTTTGGGTGTGGTTTTTGTGTAAAACGTTTTTATTTAATTAAATTATATATGTCGGAAATAATGATGTGGTGGTAATTTTTCGTAGTGTCTATTACTGTTGGCATTAGTAACCGGGTCAGGAGACCTCAGCCGGTAAAAGATTGACAGCCCGCGCAGGGCTCAAGTTAAATCCGTCCCAAGAGCCCTTCCTGCTAGGTCGAACCTAGGTTTGGGAAGTCATCGGGAATAGCGTCCAGATGCCACACTACTATACTATACATATGTATACATAGGAGATTTTCACCTATATACGGACTCATAACGATATTTCTGGAACCATAAAGTTTTGAGACTTGAAATTTGGGGGGAAAATTTATTTCTTCAAGTAGAGGTCAGGTAAGAACGGGTTTTACAAAATTCAACCCTTTAGGTGGTGGAAAGGGGTTAAAAAGCTCAAACGCAGCATAGACTTCAATATCAAAGACGAGGTCGCTTGTTTCCCCGCACGCGCCCACACCATCGAGTCAGTCCATCGACTGAAATGCTTCCGGACGGTTTCCTCCATCCTCGATAACGTCCTTAGCAGTGGTTCGACCTCGCTGCAGTCACCCTAATGATGGAATCAACTTTGAGCTCCTATGATGCCAGTCTCTTTTTCACCACGCGTTCGCAATTCTCGGCCCGCCTTGATAGCATCACCAGGTTGACGCTATTAAGACCGATAGAACCAACTGCAATTTCCATTCAGAAAAAAATGTTACTTTGAGATTACAAACAATCAATTTTCGGAGGCCAAATCTCACACCCCCTCTGTTCCCTTCCTTTTTGCCATTCTCGTCCCGTCTCTCCCGTTCCTTGGATTGGCAACGCGCTTGTGATACAACAAGTATACGGCGCGTTCATAGGTTGCGATGACTGATTACCATCAGGCGGACCGTATGCTTGTTTGCCAACCGTCATGACAAAAAAAAATAGTGTAGTTTTATTTATATGTATAAACCACTAGACCTTACTAACAGTCTTATTGTTATTTAATTTAATTATAAGCTTTGTCATCCTCCAACCGATTAAGGTCGGTAATTCGAATTTGAAAATTCCTTTACTTACAAAGTTTCATAAGAATTTTTCACTTCGATAGGTCAATAAATTAGGCACCAAGATTATGTGGTGGCGTCTTTATGACAGCCGTGTCGACAATAATAAATTATAATAAATTTGACGGGAGGGCAATCAATCAACCTCTCACAGCTGTCAATTTGGGGGAAAGACAAAAACGTGACGTCATTACATATTCAATGGGTATAGGTAATTTTTCCACTCTGTTATTTTTAAAATGTATAAAAAATAGGGGTTTTGTGTGGGAACAATTAATATTGATGCTTATTAGAACGCCTTTCACGCGGATAGAAGCCGCAATAGTTCAACGGTTAATTATTATTTTTTTTTTTATGTTAGAAGTTGGCAAACAAGCATACGGCCCACCTGATGGTAAGTGGCTGCCACAGCCTATGAGCGCTTGCAGCACCATTAGTAGGTGCCACTCGCGCGTTGCCAACCTCGAGATATTAGTTCTTAAATCTCGTTCGCCCAGTAATTTCACTAGCGTACAATGCCCTTCAAACCGGAACACAGTAGTGCCTAAGCACTACTATTTGGCGGCAGAATATTGGACATTGTGGTGGTACCTACCTAGCCGGCCTCTTGCAACAAAAGACCTACCACCAGTGTGACTGATTGCGCTGGTGGAATAATCTCTGTTGTGACAGAGGTTATCCCAACAGCGGGCGATGGGGTCGTCACATCCCGACGCCTGAAAAATGGGCAAACTGTGCCCCGTTAACGCGAGAGTTGCAGGTTCGATCCTGACCCCCTTGTTCTATTGTCGTACCCACTCCCAGTGCAGTGTGATCTTAGTTGGAGAGGCAATAGGAGCATTAGTAATGACTTGAAAAGCATTTAAAAGTTTGTAAGAAATATTTTTTTCACCATAAAACTTTCATCCCCTATTTAGCCCCTTTTCAAGTGTTTTTTTTTGCCACAAAAAGTAGCCTAAATTACCTCGTCCATGGTCCCATTTATATCTAAGCGCATCATAACCGGTTCATCGATTTAGGCGTAAATGTGTCACAAACAAACAAACAATACTGACTTTCGCATTTATTACTAGTTAGTAATGATTTTTTAATAATCATCTAAAACTAAATAAAAATATTATTTCTAAAAAAATCCTAATTCATGCGGGCAAGGGTCGCGGGCATAAGCTAGTGCTTTATAAAAGTTAATCACTACATAGTATAAAACGAAGTCGCATTCACTGTTCCTATGTATGCTTAAATCTTTAAAACTACGCAACGGATTTTGATGCGGTTCTTTTTAATAGATAGAGTGATTGAAGAGGAAGGTTTATATGTATAATAACATCCATTAAATAGTGGAAAAACTGTTATTTTTGAGGATTCTAACGTGATGTCGTAAATAATTACATTTAACGCGTGCAGGCCACGGGCAGTAATGAATAGATCAAAACTACTGGATCGATTTTAATCATTTTTTCAGTGAATGACATAGGCTATATATTTTATACCCGTGCGAAGCCGGAGTGGACCGCTAGTAGAAAATAAAAAAGAACGCATATGAGGTAAAGGTTATTATAGAATTAACGAGTATATTGAGGACACGACAACTTGGGAATGAGACGATCTCTTCACGCTTTTCTGCGCTCAGTACATATAATATACTAGCGGCCCGCCCCGTCTTCGTCCGGGTACATAGTAAATTGTTCCGTTTATCCCGATCCGTGGGAGTTTTAATTCCGTTCTTGGTTCTTCCACTTATAAACTATCTACCTGTATACAAACATTAAGTAATACAATTTTTTCCATACGAACTTCCCTACCCGTCGATTCCATACAAACCTTTATACAGTGTGCAAGATTTTATTAAAATTGACTCAGTAGTTTAGGAGTCCATTGCGGACAAACAACGTGACACGTGATTTATTGATTTTTTCTGTCATAAGAACCTTCTCCTGACAATAACAAACACAACAAAAAAATAGTGAAATCGGTCCAGCCGTTCACGCGTGATGGCGTGACCAAGGGATATAGGGATTCATTTTTATATATATAGATGTATGAATGTCATAAATTAGACAATTTAAAAAATATATTGGTATATTGAAAAAAAAACCCTGACTTTGTTTCGCCGGTTCTTCTCGTGTAAAATTACACTTCTAATTTTGGAACCACCGGTAGAATCTGACGTTCAACAAATAAGTGTAATGCTTTTCACGTTGAAGAAAAACACTTGATTTTGATTTTAATACTATTCGATTTTTATATTATTTCATCTAATGAATCCAGATTAAATAATTTACTTGGCTTTATTATAATTGTTTTATTGAAAAACTGGACAAAAAAATTGGAAATTTTGATCATTTTATTTGGAAAATAAAACGGAGCCAGGCAGCCCGGCCCTGTATATGTCACAAGTCTAGGCAAAGATTTCAATTGCAACTTAATGATTATAAAATGAGTTTTACTTAATAGACTGATCTAGAAATGACCTACAACATTAATCTACTCATATTTCTTAGTATTCCTTATCTCATGAACACGCAAATAGCTTTATCTATGATAAGAGACTATTAAACTGACATTAACCATCTGACCTAATCGGATACGCAATATTGTAGTTAAAAACGAAAACACATTTTAAACACTAAACATAGAATTTCTCACGTTCTTCTAGAGTTATCTAGAATCTTCCAAAGAACATTTAACCAATATCTGGAGGTTAGAAACGTCTGAGTGATACCTTCAAATGTATGGTGTTGCACGCTCATAGGCTACGACAACCGTTTACGATCAGGTTGACACTGTTGTGGCGTGTGGGTAGCGAGTCTGTCTTTAGCCGCGACGGTTGCGGGTTCGATTCCCGCTCGTAGCAGATATTTGGATTGAATTTACAAATATTTGTTTCGGTTTCGTTTGTCTTTTTGGGTATCCCCACCGTGCCTCGGTGAGCACATTGTGCTGTTTGTCCCGGTTGTTATACCATAACGTCTAATAGTAATCGTTAACTCTTGATAAGTTAATTTCTCTTATATAAAGTTACTGCTACGTAATATATATGAATAGATGGCATTCCAACTGAGTGCATGTGCTTCGTAAGGCACATTAAATGTCGGTTCAGATTGTTTATCAATTATATATTATGATAGCATGTCATTAGTAATATCTGTAACTCTAACCAAAGGTCAGCCGATAAGCACTCGACAATAATATGAACGAGTTACCTACACACATTAATGATTTATACTGTGATGATCTATACAAAATTTAAACAATTATGCGGTCGGGTGACCCCTATCAGGAACGAAGTTCCTTACGTTTTTTCTTCAACTCCCAATGTAATTCGAAATTAAATCTGTATATTTCAATACGTTATATGATAAAAAGAGACAGGGACGGAGAGATAGAGAGAGAGAGATTTGCGCATCGGGCTGCGCACTCACTTGATTTTAGTAGGCTCGATTTCTACTGAATCCCACTAAATAAGTTTCAAGCTTCTAGCTCTAAAACTAACGATACTTCCACACACCTTTTCACAAATTTAAATTAATAAATTCATAACTTTAAACCATTACCATGACTGTTTTACAATATTAAACTCTATTATAATAAATAAAAGGTTTATTTTCAATATTAAAAGCGGATTGAAATTGTTATTCTATTATCCGCTCCGTTGTTTCCAACTCCTTTGTCTATATTTGAACCAGAAACGGTTCAAGCAACGGCTAATTGGATTTTATACATGTAGACGGTTTAATTGTGGAAACTGTGGCTTGTTAAGATTATTTTATTATTTGAATAGCTTTTGGTTGCTTTCGTGTAACGAAACAAGAATATTGGTTGCATTCGTTTTTTTTTTCTACGTCATGACGGTTGGCAAACAAGCATACGGTCCACCTGATGGTAAGCAGTCACCTATGAACGCGCGCGATAGTTGAAGTATCACATGCGCGTTGCCAACTCAAGGAACAAGCAGATTCAATAGCTCAACGGTAGAAGGGCCGATTCCGCTCCATTAACGCGAGAGTTGCGGGTTCGATCCTGACCCCCTTGGGCTATTATGCACTCCTAGCGGAGGGGCAATAGGAATATTAGTAATACTTTGAAAAAGGCATTGCTAATATTCTTTTAAAAAATGACGGTATAAGAAAATAGAAGAGTGGGAAATAGGATCTCCGGCGCTCTCACGTACAGTACAGTATTTTACACCGATTTTCTGTCAGAGCGTAGCACTTTTGTGGTCTAGCCGGCCTATTTGTGCCGAGAGAAGCATGTAGGGAGATAACAGTATATTGCTTCGAAGAGGAGGTGGGTTATGGCTCACGATGGTACCACGCCGGTGCTCAGATGCGCGTAGACGGAGTCTTAGGGTTTTAGTGGATATGGAGGTCCTATAAAAACCATTGCATCATGGCTTCGAGTCCCATACTCCTCCATCTCTAGATCCACTCTTAAAATTCGTTCCAGCGCGGGAGTGCGTAACTCCATTTCCCCTTCTTCTTCCGAGCATTTTCCCGGTATTTTATTTACTCAGGGTCTGCTTATTACAAAGAAAAATTAATAAAATAAACGCTACACACTCAACGGCCCCCATTAAGGTCACACAGGTGATAGCCTGTGTCGAGGGTCCGGAAACATATACAAAGACAAAGACACCCAGACTGGAGCCTGTATGGTCAATACATACATCTGCTCCGAGGGGAAATCGAACCTGTGGCGCTTAAGGTAGGTTCTTGCTGAATGCAATATAAAATAAAGCAACGCTTCCAGCCTTAATTACATTGATAATTGAAGAAACGAAAACAGATACCTAATAGAATCATCTAAAGTGATTTCACAAAACTTGTAATAGGTTTATAACACAAAACATCGAATTGCTTTCTTAAGTAATTGCGACCGAAAACTCCGTTGAACAATGCTGAAACTTTTCGATGAGACGAAGACAATAGTCGATGGCTTCATTAAAATTATTAATTTAACATGACGTAGTGAGTAATTCTGAACAATTCTTTAATCGATATCAAAAAGGAGACCTTCAGGCTCTTGGTGCGGAACGAGATAAGCCAATGGCCTAATGGATCGAAAACTTAGACTTTAATCGAAGATCGCGGGTTCAAATCCGGGCAAACACCTCTGAGTTTATGTGGTGCTTAGCGGTGAAGAAAAAAAATCGGGAGCAAACCTGCATGTCGTGGAAGAAATTCTAAGACATATATAATATATATAGTGGTAGAGCTTAAAAAAAGGTCCGCCTGGCTAGCCACCACCGTACGTTGTTTCGAAGTCAGCCAGCGTATAACCAGTTGTATCCTAAAAAAGGTCGGCAACGCACCTGCATGCCCCCTGATGTTGCAGATGTTCATAGGCGGTGGTAATCGCTTAGCATCAGGTGAGGCTCCTGTCCGTTTGTCCTCTATGACATAAAAAAAGGGACTCATCATATTCGATATTTATAGAAGATGTTCTCTCTTGAGAGTTTTGTATATGACTCAGTTCATCAGTTGGTAAACAAGAATACGGCGATCTGACTATAAGCATTTGTCGTAGCCTATGAGCGCTTGCAACAACATTAATTTGTCGTTGTCACTCCCCCTTGCCTACCTCAAGATACTGGTATATCAATTGTAGTAGAGTCATGATAGTTGTAGTAGAGCCATGCTCCTCCCAGCACAAATGGGCCGACTCGACCAGGGAAGTATTACCCTCATACATAAATTCGGTGTAAAGTAACAGTATCAGTAGGTCTCGGGCCATGGACGCGCAGAATGATGAGCGGCCTTGAGGAGGACGGCAGCCTGTGATCCCGACTGCCGTGCGCTTGCATGGGAAGCGCTGGGGAGCTTTACCATCTCGTCCCCCCAGGACCAAGCTCCGCTACCAATTGGAGCACCGAGGTTGTCAGGTTGCGTTGGTTTGGTCTGCGAGAGTTCCCGTAACCTGACAAAGACACTGATGTCGGCCACCGAGGTGAATTTAGTGGGTCCCCATGACGTTTCCACCTTATTGTGGAACCCCACATAGCCCGGTTCTCCTCCCCAGGACGCCGGGTATCTGGTAGTAGATTTCCTCTCCGACACCAAAAAAAAACGATAGGTACTGTTGCGTTTCGTGCGATGCCATGTTTGTATTGAGCATAAAGGCCTGTGCTCCGGTCTGTATGTGATTGTTCTTGTCATAGTGTCTGTTTCCGGACCCCCGACACAGGATATTACTATCCTAATCGTAACCTTTGATTGTGTAGCGTTTATTTATTTCAGCAATGTTTCATTGGTAAATCAAATTTCATTTCATACCTAAATAATAAAATTTCTGTTGAAAAATGTTGCTATTTTTTATTTTTTATTTATTATTTGATCTTAGAAATAAATTCATATTTTGTCAAAAAATATGATTAATTTCTTAAAAGCCACAATGGCAGCTATCACAACCCTCATCCAATTTCGTCGTCATATTCCCTGAAAAGGTCAGAGCAAAAAAATAAAACTAAAATGTATTAAAACATACATTAAATATAATTTAATGTACAAATAGACTCTTTGTAATTTTTTTTTGCCCAGTTGACCCAATCGATAGAAAATGTAGACTTTACACGAAGGTCATGGGTTCAAATCCGGGCAAGCTTTACCCGTCTATTTTTCCAGTGTGTAATTTGTTTTTCAAATTCATCACATGTTTAACGATGAATGAAGACATCGTGAGGTAACGTAAAAGAGAATCCAAGACATGTATATATCCTTAAATCCTAGTGGTAGTCCCTTGCTCGTGGGAGGGCCTAAATTCCCACCTGTTTATCTACCACCGTACATTGGTGAAAAAATTGTGAAGTGACTGCTCGTCAGCCGTCAGCAGTCGTTTTGAGGTCAGCGTAGAACCAATTGCATCTTAAAAGTCGACAACACGCCTACTACCCCTTTGGTGTCGCAAGTGTTCATGGACGGAGGTAGTGGCTTACAAAAGGGAGCCTTATGTACGTATACCCACTCTTACGTTATAAAAATCAAGACTAAATGCTCACTCTACTCTAAAGCTCGCTCAAAAATATAGAGCAGCTTTTAAAGTATAAAATTGCACAATTTTCAATAAAAGATTTTGTTTTACACTGTCCATCTTGTCGCGACAACTCAGCTAGATTTAACGGAATAAAATCGGACTATTCGGTTAAACCTAGACTTATCCGTTTTCGTCTCAGAGCTATCTGATTATGGAACACTAAATTTACACTAGGGTTTTCAACTCAATGAAAATCTAAATAGGTTTTTTGTGTTTAGGTTATCAGCCAAAATAATAGAATATAATAGAATAGAGTAGAGTAGAGTACAGTAGAATAGAATAGAATAAACTTTATTAATAATATAACATATAGAATTATTTGTAACATATGTTTGTGTCCAATAAAGAGTTATTATTATTATTATTCATTATACACCACTAATATACAGTATGAGTTAGAATCACTTATTATAAGTATCAATGCATGTATAGGTTGGCGGTCTTATCGCTGAAAACTGAGGTTGTCTGGAAGGGATCGCTACGTATCTCTTCCAGACAACCTCAGTTTTATGTGAAATGAGCAAAGAGAGAATTGTCAACACAGTGTCAACCCTCAAATGAAATCCTCATTACAGCGCTCAGACTTTACATATTGTATATTATAACGACTACGTTATGGCTTAACGGTAACGAACCTGACTTATGCGCCACAGGGGGTTCGATTCCCTCTCGGAGCAGTTTGTATTAACCATACAGGTATGTTTGTCCTCATCCTTGTGTAAGTTTCCGGAACCCCGACACAAGATGTTATTATCCTAAGGGGGGGCCGTTAAGTGTGTACCGTATATATATTATTATTCTCAATTTGATAACAGTTTACTTTATACATGCACCTAATGAAATAACCTACCCTGATTAAAAATTTACGACAATAATTGACTGAGTTCGTTTGCCCGGTTCTCCTCATTTAAAGATTCAATTTTGGAGCCGGTGATAGAATCCGATTTTCAACAAATAAATATTACACTTTTTACCTGAAATAAAATTATTTGATTTTTTTTTTTTTTCGCTGAACCCACAAACAATTTAACGACCAATGTTGGCTCCCAATATTCATTTAATTTTAAGCAAAAACCTATAATAAATGGAACCTCTCTTCCCACTCATAAGAATTGTTTTCTTGAAACTGAGATAAAAATGAACAACTGTACCAATTCTCAAAACTCCGGGATTTTTTCCCTTCGATTTGCCTCTAATTAGGCTCCTATTTCTGTTCCAATTCGGAATTAATTAGTGATTGAAAGTCGATACCACCGTGTACGAATTTAGTAGATTTTTTGCTACTTTTTCCTACCTTAATTACTCAGCTGATAAAGAAAGGATGTTATAATCATTCTCCTCTAAAAAAAGTTTTGTTCCCAAGGATTCGAAAAATAACTGTTAGATGGTCGTCCGGCATAAAACAATGACGTAGTACACTTAAGTCTTGACGGTCGTGGGTTTGATTCCCGCTCGGGGCGGATACTCGTATTAATCTAATAAATATATGTTTCGGTCTGAACATTCGTTCTTTTGATAATGATCATTAATGGGTAATTTTTTCTTACACAATGAGTTTCTGATTCGCTCTCAAGTTCGTGGAGGTCAGATGGCAATCGCTCCGTATAAAAACTAGTAACCTGTCAAATCCATAAGAATAATAAGCAGACCCTGAGCAAAAATACCGGGATTATCGTTAAAGGCCTTACTTTGAAAATACTCACACAGGTGAAGAGAAGGTCAGAACTAGGTTATAATACTGTAAGGTTTTGATACATCGTAACCATTGGCAACCCTAGCTATCCGTGACCCATATTCCTTCATTGGAAATGTTCGATATTCTTCGGAATCCTACAAATGTGATACAAAGTAAAAATAGTACTTAATTAAACTGACCAGACATTTTGTACTGTGAATTGGTATTTGCCTTATTGGCCTTGACAGCGTCACCATACAAGACCCTACAATTCAGATCGATATATACTTTTTGTGTTAATTCTAAAACGTGTACGGCTTTAAATAACATAAAAAAACAAGATCGAATCAAATTTGAGACCTTAAAGTTCATCCCTTTTGTACGGTCGGGTTTCAAGCCTCAGTCCTCTCTGCCGCTGACCAAAGACAGTAGGACTAAGAGCAACATAATTACGACGAATTAAAACTCTCTAAATCATCGGTCCTAACCCAAAAGTTTGGACACAATTAAACAATTATATTTATAAATATATATAATGGACTGTAGACTCCGAAACGGCCGGCCAGGACTGGCTAATTTTGTAAAGCTAGGCAGCAGTTATCAGTATTATAATTATTAATCAATTAAAAATGAATTATTTATATCATTTAGATAAGAGATATGAAAATCATTCGTTTGTCAATAAGAAGCAATAGAGATAAACAAATGCGGTCGTGGATCCCGTCAGGAACGAACTTCCTTACATTTTTTTCTTCAACTCATAATGTATTTCGAAATGAAATTGGTATATTTTAATAGATTGTATGATAAGAGACAGGGAGAAAGTTGCTCACCCGGTTGCGCATTCACTTGCTCGTGTGCTTATTTGTTTGTGGCTCAATACACTCACACACACACACAGTATACGGTATTTTGTTACGTGACGATTTCTACTAATCTACTAATCTCTCATAACATCTATTATTCTAAACTATTCGCTGGCGAGGACGAAGTGTCCATCGTGTAGAATGCGCTCGGAGCGCTGTCTACATCTCTGACCACGTCCTTAGCCATGGTTCGGCATCACAGAAGGCACCCTAAGGACGGAATCAAATTGGAGTCCCCCTGAAGGCTATCCCTTTTTTCGGTGACGCTGTAAAGGCCATTAGGGCCAACAGCAATACAAAACATCAAAACTCTGCTTCTCTTAATACCATGCCATAGGATACTATTTACATCAACGCTATGAACATTATTTATTTTTAACTGTACTTTTATGTTGATTAAACTAGTGTGCAGAGCTTCAGATAACGTAGGAAAATAAAAACGTATTTTCGGTCAATACGGCGTATACCTCAATATAGGCGATAGCGGACGCGAGAACAATCTAAGATAAATATAAAGTATTTCAGAATTCTAAGCTTGACGACGTTGTGGCGTAGCGGTAGCGAACCTGCCTTAAACGCCACAGGTCGCGGGTTCGATTCCCGCCCGGAGCATAATATGTTTGTATTGACCATGCAAGCGTATTTTCTGGTCTGGGTGTATTTGTCCTTGTCATTGTGAATGTTTCCGGACCCCGACACAGGATATTACTAACCTAATTGGGGCCGTTGAGTGTGCAGCGTTTATTTATTTATTTATTTATTATTTATTTAAACTTAAATGAAAAATAATCCAGATCATTTAGTTCAAGGGTCCAATATCATTAAATGAAATAAATGAGTAAGAAAATTACTACAACACTACAAAAAAGCCCCAAAATAATGTTAGATACAAACGAATATTTTATATATTTTTGAGCGATTTGACTTTCAAAACTGAAACCTCATATTAAACCAATATAAAATTGTGGTGAAACATAAAAGTTGTGTACTTAACTAACATCGCCCGCATTATTGTAGTTGTTATTCCAGACGGCCATCTAAAAGTTATTTTTCTATTCTATTACATACAAAACATGTAGTTCTATAACGTGTTTTAAGTTAAAACGGTCTGTTTGTTTTGTTTGTTGATAACCGGGATAGAAAGTACCTTGCGCTATTCCAGACTATAATTTATATCTATGCCAAATTTCATCCAGAGTCTTTCAGCGGTTCTGCTGTTCTTGGGTAATAAACAGCCATCCATCCATCCATCCATCCATCCATCCACCCATCCATCCATCCATCCATCCACCCATCCATCCATCCATCCATCCATCCATCCATCCACCCATCCATCCATCCATCCATCCATCCATCCATCCATCCACCCATCCATCCATCCATCCATCCATCCATCCATCCATCCATCCATCCATCCACCCATCCATCCATCCATCCATCCATCCATCCATCCATCCATCCATCCACCCATCCATCCATCCATCCATCCATCCATCCATGCATCCATCCATCCATCCATCCATCCATCCATCCATCCATCCATCCATCCATCCATCCATCCATCCATCCATCCATCCAACCATCCATCCAAACTTCCACATTTATAATATTAGATAAATTATAATATTAGTTAGATTATTTACAAATATCAACAGCTTAAAATCGCTACCGCTTCCGCGTAATTTTATTAACATATCACAAGTCTAAACAACACAAAACGTGTCGGAATAACAGCCGGTTTATTTCAGATGGAAACAACGCTAACACAAGCCGTGCCAATATTCTCTACTGCTAACAATCATTACACAGTTTTTCCACAGTAATAAAAGAGCTAATTACTTTTTTAATCTTAAACTCTTTTAAAATGCATTTTAGCTTTAATATTAACTTTTTTGATTAAGTTCTGAGCTTAATAAAGGAATCGTTTAGTTATATTTAGTAACATTGTGATAATTGTGATAATTACATATCAAAACTTTTGGAGACTTAAACATACTTAACTTGCAACCTTCTTGCAACCCACCTCGACGGTCGGTTTGATTCCCGCTCAGGGCACACGTTTGTATTGATCTTATAGATCTGATTAGGTCTGGGCGTTGCCCTTGTGGGTAGAGCACGTTAAGCTGTCGTTCCTGGTTGTCAGGATAAGAGTAATAAGCAGATCCTGGGAAAAAACTACTGTGGAGCGGGCCTTTTATACAGAAAAAATGACACAGATTCGTTTATCTCCCAAATTCAACAACAAGGGAACGGAACGAAGTTAGTCACTCGCTGGCTTCATAAAATATGTTTTCATGTTCATCAAGCGTCCTTAATTGTACGACCATGGTAGTATACAAGCTTAAAGTCTAATTCTTCTTCTTCTTATCGAGTGGTTAGTGGCAAAAGTGTCAGAGTTGTTCAGTTTGCTAGTATAGGCCTCTGACTTTTCGACTATCGTCAATTGATAACAGTCTGGACCGACTTTTCACGTGCCCTCCGAAGCACGGAGACGCTCAGTTAAAATACCAGTATCCGATCACCCTATTGAATGACCGTACCTAAAGTTGCTTAACCCAACGATAGTTTACCACTCAATAAGCGCTATGAGCGTCTCATCGAATGGTCTTCCGATAATAATAACATGTTACTTGCAAACCCAAGAATGAAAGAAGAGGAAATAAATGGCGGTAGAAATGGAGTAGTGAGTTTAAGTCTCCGGCATTCCACTATCTCATTTTTTTATACGGACATAACCCGGAAAATACTTTTAAAATAGAAGTGAACTTAAATCATTTATTTTTATATTTTTTCTTCTTGCTGCTTCGTTATGGCATCACAAAAACTGCTGAACTAATTTTGATAACGTTTCAACATTAGTTAAGACACAATTGCACAATCGACTCCCGGCTACTGAGCCCCCCGGCACGACAAGCCCAGGGTACGGTATTGAACCTGCCTTAAGCGCCACAGGTCGCGGGTTCGATTCCCGCTCGCAACATATGTTTTTTTTGTCCATACTGGCATGTTTTCGGGTCTGGGTGTGTTTGTCCTTCTCATTGCGTATGTTTTCCCCCGACACAGGATATAACTATTGTAATGGGGGCCGTTGAGTGCATTTATATTAAATATTATAGTTATAAATTTGCGTGATGTGTAACAGACATCTTCTGGGAATTACAAGGCTACACTACCGACTACTAGATTACCATCGGAGGCCTTTGAGGTTGTTTACCATCTGTGTTATATAAATAAAATGTGTCAACTCAATTATCATTGATATTAGCATCATTTTCGAAACTCACCTAACGTTTATAACAAATACTGTTATCAAAGACGAAGTGAAAGTAAAGAAATTTTCATAAATATGTAAAAATCATTTTTATTTTAAGTTCAGTCCTTCTCATTTCTATATGACATCGTCTGTAGTCCGGCCTTCAAACAATAATAGACTCCATCGCTTTTTTAAAGAACATTAGCAATCCTTTTTAAGCATTACTAATATTTCTATTGCCACTCCAAATAAGCTCGAAGTGTGCGCTAGGAGGCCCCACTCCAATAGGACAAAAGGTTCAGAATCGAACCTGCGTCTCTCGTGTTAACGGAGCGAATTCAGCCCCTCTACCGTTGAGCTATTGAGGCTTCAAAGGGTTTGAAGGGCCCAGATTATAGAACGTATGCCAGCAATGAGTTCCACTTTTTAGAAGTGCGACAAAGAGAAGACAAAATATATAATCATATAATGGACGCAAATAAGCAATACCATGTCAACCGACACGAATGTCATTTCGAGAAAAACGCGTTTGAAAATTTTGAACAACTTGCTTTATATGATTTTTTTTTATTTAGTGGTCAAGTTTTTGGAAATTTCAGATTTATGTAAGTTATTTTACTTATTTTCACAAAAATAAGTATACAAACTGCATATTTCGTACATTATATAATCCAAAACGTTTAAAAATACATAAATTGCATGATTGAAAAAATGGCTTTTTAGAAGTTTTAAAGCTTAAAACCCTACAAATATTAAAGAAAAATGTTCTTCAGCCATTTACCAACACTTCTGCATTATAACTCAGTTTTTTCAATTTTGTGGGTTGACATGGTATTGCTTATTTGCGTCCATATATGCCGCCTTAACCTTTTAGAAGCCTTTCATAAGCCTTTTCTTCGAAAGATATCAAAAGTAAGAAAATAACTCAACCTAAATATGAAAGGTTACATCGCATACATGTCCCTGAGGATTGGATCATGTGTATTCTGCTTAGTAGCGTTTCTTTAGGTTTCTTCACTACATAGTATAAAATAAAGTCGCTTTTTCTGTCCCCATATCCCTATGTTCGCTTTAATCTTTAAAACTACGCAACGGATTTTGATGTGGTTTTTTTAAATAGGTTAGATAGAGTGATTAAAGAGGAAGGTTTATATGTATAATAACATCCATTAAATAGTGGCGAAATACTCTTATTTTTGAGGTTTCTAATATGATGTCGTAAACAATTACATTTTTTATATATTTTATACCCGTGCGAAGCCGGAGCGGGCCGCTAGTACTCTATATAAGTTTCTACAGAGCCTTTGTGCTACGTGCAATCTATATATCTATACAAATAAATGAAATTGAAGTATCTGTTTGTAGTTCCTAATTAACAGCCTTAACAGCTCAACGGACCGACTTCCCTACGTTTAACGGGATAGTTGTGGGTTCGATTCAAATTAATTTGGAGGAGAAATAGGAATATTAGTAATGTAAAGCATTGCTAATATTCTTTATTTAAAAAATGCGTCTGTCTGTCCCGGCTATGCGGAACGAAGCCACTAGCTCGTTAAAAAAAAAGGAAGTTAAACCTCAATAATTAAGGCTCCATAAACAAACGAAGATAGCTCACTCAATGGCGAAAAAAATTTCATGTGCAAAACCTTAATTTTTTTCAAATTTGTCACGATTAAGGAATACATTATGAAAAAACAACCTGAATGTCTAATGTTGTACAAAACTCAGGTACGGTCTTGCGTTGAGTATTGCTCGCACCTTTGAGATGGCTCCGCTAAGTACTTGCTCAAAGCCCTGGATAGGTTGCAGCGACGAGCGATTCGCATCATTGGCGATGAAGAGGTCTCCAACACCCTCGAATCTCTTCAACTGCGTCGTGAGATTGCCACCCTAAGCGCCTTCTACCGAATGTATCACGGCGAGTGTTCAGAGGAATTATTCTCCATCATACCTCCCTCGTCTTTCCATACAAGAACTACGCGTGCCAGTCTCCGATGTCACCGTCTTACTGTACTTATACTTACCATCATGTGGAGTAGAGTCATCTGCTCTACTTTCCATATAAAAGAAAAATAAAATAAAAATAAGACATGTACTTGTATCGCATGGATTAACTTAATAATCTTTCATCTTAACAGGAGATGAGACTTTACTGTTACGAAACCTTACAAAGTAAAATTTCATAAAAAATGTATTATCCCTTTTTAGCCTTTGACAAAAAATTTATTACAAAATAATGATAAAATTAGATTGATAAAAAAGGTTACACATCATTTCAAAAATTTCCGTATACCCAATCGTAACATGGGTATGTGCTTCACCCTCATCACTGGAGGCCGGAGGGTGAGCTTTCAATAAGCTCTTATACTGTGTGATTGAATCTCTTTCTAATTTTCTTTTAAAGGTATAATATGCCACAACGGTGGCAAATAAATGGTAAACAAGTAGCCTGATTGAAAGTAAAAAGGGTAAGATCAGGAAGGAATATTGATAAAATTAATTAATTATACTTAAAAGACCAAGGTATATTAACTCTCTATATTAGAACTCTCGTATTGTTAGTTCTAAAACTATATTAGAGACCTGCCCTACATGTCAATTATTACATAAATATAAAAATAAATATTTTGAGTTGCAAATTTAAAAAAAAGATTTTATGCTAAATATTACCATAACGAGAAAAATGAATAAAGGAAATCTTTTTTTGTAATTTTTTAAAATTTCGACACCGAGAAATCTCGACCTCTGAAACTTTTTTTTTAATGTGTATCGCTGTTGGCCCTACTAGACTGATGTGGATGAGCCGAGTACTGAGACCCATCCGTGAAAAAGAGACAGTTCTCGCAGGGCTCAAGATTTTTTCGAGCTTATCTTTGGAAAATGCACTTAAAACATGTTAAACCAACACACATGCATATGAGAGAAGATAAAACACATGGGTTCTCTTATGGCACCCGAATTTTACAACCTACCACCAGAAACCACCAAGTAGAACTCTTATCTATCCTACTAATTCTACTATCCTTATCCTTCTATCCTTATCCTACTATCCTACTAAATATAACTGTTCGAGCACTGAGCCATAGGCGCTCGACCATCTGCGCGGCGGAAGGGGGAACGAGGACGGTGGCGGGCAGCGGGGCGCGGGACGAGTGCGGCCGGGCGAGTCGACCGTCAACGCCGACCACTTGCCATCCTCCCACCGCAGGCCGACGCACGTTCCGTCTAATATCTATTTGTCTATTTGCAATAAAAGTCTTTATACAGTCCACTCGCTTTCCTTTTCTCTCCAACATTTTGGTCCTTCTCCCGGCAAATTGGTGAAAGAACCAACGAAGAAAGGATACCTTTGAAGCAAATTCAACTTGGGATCGTCTATTATACACGTCGAGTCATCGCCATCTTGGCCGACAACGAGGCCAACGAGGACAACGTGGCGCTGTTAAGGATAAATCAGGATATATTTTGTGAGTTCGTTCCAATTATTCCTGTCTATTTTCTTTATCCTACTTTCTAAAAAATAAATTTTCAATTTTTCTATTTGCTCCCAATTTTTTCTCACGCTTTATTTATTTCTTTATTTGTGTTAAACATCGTAAATTCATTCATTCATACGCATTTCTATATTTTATAAAATTATAAAATAGCTAATTGCATAAAAAACATTGTGCGTAACCGGTTCTCGACCGGTCATTGACACGTAGGTCGCTGGCCGCTTGTTGCGTAATCGCAGGTGCATTCATTCGCTCGATCGCTAAAGCTTATCTTTTTCTATTGTTCTAATTCTTTGTATTTTTATTGCTTTCGCAGTTCGTATTTATTTATTTTTTATTACTTTTTTCTTCATACTTTGCTATAATGGCTGACAAATTCATTAAAAAACGTAGTGCAATGAAGGCCAAGCTTACGGCATTTAATATTTATATAGAAACAATTAAAAATAGTGATAGCTTAACTCAATTGCGTAGGCTTGAATTAGAAAGTCGCTTTAGTAAATTTGAGGCCTTATATGCGGATTTCGATGATTTACAGACTGAAATCGAGCTATTATCGGACAAACCTGAAGAAGCTTATGCAATCCGGGCCCAGTTCGAGGATCAGTATTACTCTCTGATCGCCGCAGCACGCATGATTCTGGGAAAGGTCGATGAGAATAAGCCTCATGGCTCAAACGGGTTCGTAACAGGCTCCGAAGATTCGATTTCAGGTGGGTCCAAAACCAATTTTATACGTTTACCCAAAATTGATTTACCTTACTTTGATGGTGGCTATCAGTGTTGGCTTGAGTTTAGAGACACATTTTCTTCTTTAATTCACCAAAATAGTTCTATTGACAATATTAGTAAATTTCACTATTTGCGTGCTTCTTTAAAGGGCACAGCAGCAGAAATTATTAAAAATATTGATTTTAAAAGTGATCAATACGAATTAGCGTGGGATTTGCTTTGTGAGCGTTATAATAATAATAGACTTCTCATAAATAATCACGTGCAAGCGTTATTTAATGTTGAGCCTATAGTCAGAGAGTCTAGCACTTCGTTACGTCATCTTATTGACATAACTAACAAAAACGTACGCGCACTTAAAACATTAAATGAACCAACTCAATATTGGGATACATTGGTCATTTATTTAATGTCAACAAAATTAGACTTTGTTACCAGTAGACATTGGGAGGAGCATCGTAACAACTTTACAACATCTCCAACATTATCACAGTTTTGCAATTTTTTAAGCAATCGGGCCGATTTATTAGATACAGTTATAGACAATCACAAATTTTCAAAAATAAATAAAACAGAAAATTATAAAAATAAAAACTTTTTAATAACTTCTAATAAAACAGAATTTACAGTCAAATGCCCTTTATGCTCACAAAAACATTTTCTATACAGTTGTGAGTCTTTTAGAAAATTGCCCATTGAAATTAGAATACAAAAAGTAAAAGATTTAAAACTTTGCATGAACTGTTTACGTCCTGGTCATTTTGAAAAGAAGTGCAAATTATCTCATTGCAAGTATTGCAAAAATAAGCACAACTCTCTTTTACATATCGAACAAATACCTATCTTACAAGATCCATTACCCAAACCTAACCAAAATGAAAATATTTCTCTTTCTACCAATATTTTCCCTACCCAGAATACTACGCGGTCGCATGTTTTACTTTCCACAGCTTTGGTGAGAGTGGTGGGCTACAATGGTGAAAAATGCGACGCGCGACTTCTACTCGACAATGGTAGTACAGCAAACTTCATCACTCAGAGTCTATGCACTAAGCTAGGCTTGCCTCGGCGAGACGCAAGCTCCACAACTATCACAGGTATTAACAATCAAACCAGCAATAGTACACGGTCTTGTAATCTCACAATTGAGTCTTTTTGCGGTGGCTATTCATTCAATATTGATTGCCTAATATTACCTGAAATTACTAAACTACTTCCGACTTCACTAATAAATATAAAACAGATTCCAATACCAAAGAATTTGATATTAGCTGACCCTACGTTCAATGTCCCTTCAACAATAGACATTTTGGTAGGCGCTGAGATATTTTGGAACGTTATACAAGGTCATTACATTGACCTAGGCAAAAATTTACCTAAATTATGTGATAGTAAGCTAGGCTGGATAGTATCAGGCACTGTTCACACGAGTCATTCACGCTCAACCCTATCACACTTTTGCAATTTTTCAAAAACCGATGATAATTCCGATTTAACAAAATTTTGGGAACTCGACACGGTTTTACCAAAGCATGCTTTTTCATCGGAAGAAATTGCATGTGAAAAGCATTTTATTTCAAATACATCTCGTAATGAAGACGGTCGTTTCTTAGTTGCCATGCCTTTTAAAACGGATCCCGACGTTTTAGGTGATTCGTTTGAAATGGCAAAACGTCGCTTTTTCTCGTTAGAAAGACGTTTCAAACGAGATCCAACATTTAAAAACATGTATATAAGCTTTATGTCTGAGTACGAAAGCTTAGGTCATATGACGGAGGATAGTGACCAGTCAATTTTTCAAAATACTATTAGTTATTTTTTGCCCCATCATGGTGTTATGCGTGAAACAAGTAGTACCACTAAATTACGAGTAGTGTTTGATGCATCGGCAAAGACTTCGTCAGGTGTATCACTAAATGATATACAAATGGTTGGCCCTACTGTTCAAGATGATCTATTATCGATATTATTACGGTTCCGTCAGCATAAATTTGTTGTCACCGCTGACATAGAGAAAATGTATCGAGCTATACATATTAACCCTATACAACGATCATTGCAGCGCGTCGTGTTTCGTAGCAATAGTAGGGACCCATTAAAAACTTACACCTTAAACACTTTAACATACGGAACCGCGTCGGCGCCTTATTTAGCAACTAAGTGCTTAGTTAGTCTAGCCGAACAAGCTAATAATGACCTCTTGAAAGCTGCTATAAAACGAGACTTCTACGTTGATGATCTTCTCAGTGGTAGCGATACCCTATCGAGTACGATAAATTTATGTAAAGAAGCTATTTCCTTACTCTCTACAGCAAAATTCAATTTACGTAAATGGAAGTCTAATAATACAACAATTTTAAAAGAAATTACTTCCGATGTATCTGACAACATTTTAGAACTGTCGGATAGTAATCTCTCATCAAAAACTCTTGGTTTGTACTGGTTTTGCGATTCGGATACATTTTCATTTTCTATCAACATAAATAATGGAATAAAAATTACAAAACGAAATATACTTTCCATAATTAGTCAAATCTTTGACCCCTTAGGCTTAGTAGGTCCATGTATAATTGAAGCAAAATTAATTATGCAGAAGCTATGGTTAAATAAGTGTGAGTGGGATGACGAAGTACCACATGATCTCGCAGAACAGTGGCGTTCATTTTCTAATACGCATTTAAACAAATTAAAAATTCCTCGTTGGATTACGTGCGATAATTTCACGAAACGTGAAATTCATGTTTTTACCGATGCTTCTGAAAAAGCCTATGGAGCGTCTATATATATACGCTCAATTAATAGTTCAGGGTTAATTTCGATTCACCTTTTGACTTCAAAAAACCGAGTAGCCCCAATAAAACCTACCACAACCCCACGATTAGAGCTTTGTGGTGCTTTGTTAGGTACAAGACTTTGTACTAAGGTTCGAGAGTCCTTAACAATGCCTATTGATACTTGTAGGTTTTGGTGTGACTCGACTATAGTGCTGGGTTGGTTGTCAACACCTGTGAATCAACTTAAACCTTTTGTACGCAATCGTGTTAACGAAATTCTCGATAATAGTCTTGGTTTTTTGTGGAGTTACGTGCCGTCTAGAGAAAACCCGGCAGATCTTGTTTCCCGCGGGCTGAAGGCTGATCATATCAGCGAATCTAAGTTGTGGTGGAATGGACCCTCATTTCTATTGCAAAATCAAAGTTTTTGGCCAAAAATGCCAAATCAAAATGCGAAGCAAGATCTTCCGGAAATAATAAAATTAAATCTAACTAATTCTATATTAAATACACATACTTACAATAATTTACACACAATAACAAATAATCAAACTTTATTACAACAATTAATACACAAATATTCAAATTTTACTTATTTACACAGAGTTGTAACTTATATATACAGATTTATTTACAATTTAAAAAATAAAAAAATAAAATAACAAGTTTCCTAACCAGTCAAGAACTAGATAATTCATTGACACATATAATACATGCTGCTCAACTTGAAATGTTTCCTGAAGAATATAAGATTCTAAAATCAAAACAACTATTGCCACGAAAACATAAATTAATTTCATTAAATCCATTTATAGACTCGCATAAAATTATTCGTGTCGGTGGCAGACTGGATAATTCTATCTACGATTACAATATCAAACACCCAATATTACTCTGTAGCAAGCATCATCTCACAAAGTGTATATTTAATTTTTATCATAAAAAACTTTTACATGCGGGTCCTCAATTACTTTTAGCAAACATCCGTCAGAAGTACTGGCCTTTGAGAGGGAGAGATCTTTCTAAATCAATCGTTAGAAATTGCATTACATGTTTTAAACATACAGCTCACATTACACAGCCCATTATGGGTCAATTACCTAAAGTTCGCAGTTCACTTGAATTTCCATTTCTTAACACTAGTGTCGACTATGCTGGGCCTATACTGATAGCCGACCGCAAAGGTCGAGGTTGTAAAATCATAAAATCTTACCTTTGTATTTTTGTATGTCTCGCTGTAAAGGCAATACATCTGGAGCTTGTTATGGACCTCACAAAAGAAGCCTATATTGCTTTATTGCTTAATCGCTTTATTGCTCGCCGTGGAAAGCCACGATCTATATTGTCCGACAATGGGACAAATTTAGTTGGTGCTTCTAATGAATTGCTTCGGCTTTTTCAGGAATCCAATCTTTCATCAAATATAGCGCAGGAAGGCATCGAATTTTCTTTTGCTCCGCCTTATTCCCCACATTTTAACGGCGTTGCTGAAGCGGCTGTGCGATCTACCAAGCGTCACCTAAGACGCCTTCTCCAGCAACCTTATCTAACGTATGATGAATTGTATACATGTTTAACACAGATAGAAGCTATCTTAAACTCCCGTCCAATTACTCCTCTCTCTAATGATCCCTCAGATCTCTCTCCATTAACTCCAGCTCACTTCCTTATTGGACGATCTCTGACTGTTGTGCCACATCCTGACATCACAAGCAGCAAAGCTTCGTCGCTTCAAAGATTCCAGAGAATCGAACTGCTAAAGCAACATTTTTGGACAAGGTTTTCTAATGAATATGTTGTTCTACTCCAACAGAAAACGAAATGGTTCCAGACACAAGGATCACCTCTTCAAAATGGAACGCTTGTTCTTATAAAGGACAAACAATTACCTCCCTTAATGTGGTTGCTTGGCAGAGTGGTGCAAGTGCTGCCCGGAAAAGATGGTGTCGCTCGGGTTGCCGACATAAGGACCAAGAAGGGGGTTATCCGTCGAGCATTTAACATCATATGCCCACTACCTACACAGCACCTTGAAGAAACTTCAACGCCGGGAGTATGTTCGAGCACTGAGCCATAGGCGCTCGACCATCTGCGCGGCGGAAGGGGGAACGAGGACGGTGGCGGGCAGCGGGGCGCGGGACGAGTGCGGCCGGGCGAGTCGACCGTCAACGCCGACCACTTGCCATCCTCCCACCGCAGGCCGACGCACGTTCCGTCTAATATCTATTTGTCTATTTGCAATAAAAGTCTTTATACAGTCCACTCGCTTTCCTTTTCTCTCCAACAATAACAAATGTCAAAGTTTGTATGTTTGTTACTCAATAACGAAAAACGACTGAACAGATTTTGATGGAATTTAGCACATCTATAGATTGTTACCTGAAGCCGATGCTAGTATTTAAACTATTTAATAACTTAAATATTTCATATAAATATTTGTTACTCCGTCACCTGTGAAACGACTTTTTGTACACTTTTTTCTTTTGTATCCTCACACTCCCATATTTTAGTGACAATCTCATAAAAGTCTCCAGAGACATTAGACAGATCTCGTTGAAACATAAAAACTAGTAAACCAAAGAATAACTTGAATAAATTATTTTTGTGTGCCTAAGTCTTAGGGCTTCTACGTTAGTTATTTTATTTTCAATAATAATTATCACAATCAATTATTCAACCAACAAATATTATAATAAATTAAATTATTTTACAAGAAAAAAGATCGTATTATTTAACAAATTAATAAAAGCAGTCTCAGTATAGTACAAAAAAACTGTGCCTCAAACTGTTTAATGAATAATTTTTTTTGCCTATTTGTTATAGCTACTTCTCGAAAAATTTGGACTGTTTTCGAGGGGACTGTTACTTATACGACTCACAGACTTTTAGTCCATAGCTGTTAAAAAGAGGTAACTAGGATTACTTAAATTTTTGGAAAATAAATAAAGTTATACACAATTCAAAGAAAACTAAATTCCGTAGACCAGAGAAGAGACGTGAGAAGGGCAGCTTACAAAGCTAGTCTTTTTTTTTTCTATGTTAAAAGTTGGCAAACAGGCATACGGCCCACCTGATGGTAAGTGGTTGCCGTAGCCTATGAGCGCTTGCAGCACCATTAGTAGGTGCCACTCACGCGTTGCCAACCTCGAGGTATTGGTTCTTAAATCTCGTCTGCCCAGTAATTTCTAGTCTTATTAATATAAAATATCATTTAAGTATGTGTTATTACTCTGTAATCAGAAAAAAATCAAAAGTCAACAATAAACAATAGCATAATTTAAAAATAAAAATAAATTAATAAACGTAGAATATATTTAAAGAATATTTTTAAAATATTATAATGAAATTTGAAAGAGTTTTTTTGTTACGAAAATAAAAATAAATGTATCAACTAGGTTACATACAATCTTCACTTACCTGGCAGAGACACCAAGATGAAAACCGCGTAGAAATCTATGTAAATCACAACAAAAAAAAGTATCTTAAAAATACACAACACAATTTTCAATCCACCGAAACGAAACAAAACAATACAATACAAAAAAAAATCAAAATACACTATCAAATAATAATTCGATCGAGATTTCACAAAAAAAAGAAATATTTATTTAATTTTTAAATACGCGTGCGTTTATATCGCTGAATATCATACGTCCGCTCCGTCCGAACGCCGAAAACCTACTGAGTTACTGACTCTACTATTGCCTGAAACACCCCTCCCCTCATACCTCTGACATCTTACTGGAAAAATTTCAGCGGCCCTCAAATCCATTTTCACCCTTACCAGAATGTATTAAAGATTAAAATCTCCTGTGGTAATATAAAGATAGTTCAGAGATTAATCATCAAATTGAGAAAAGTTGTTTGATCTAGGAATCTGTTTATGGCTTGCTCTTATAGTTTGATCGAATACTCTTGAACATTTAACACATATTGAAATTTTGTTAGCTACTATACAAATATGGCATTTCAACGATCTACGATACATTTTTACTGTGAATTAAAAAATATTTTTAGTAATATAAATATGGTATATACTTCCTCAACTGTCATTTAGAATTATATTCTGCTAAGTTCATTTTTAAACAAATAAATAAACGCTAAACGCACTGAACGGTCCCTCATTAGGATAGTTATATCCTGTGTCGGGGTCCGGAAACATACACAATGACAAGGACAAATACACCCAGACCAACATTCTTGTATCACCAACTCAAACACTGAGCGGGATCAAACCCGTGAAAACGACTTCGCCCATATTAATAACGATTTTAATACTAAATTGAACTTCAATTTTAATCCCACTATTTCAAAACTTAAAAGAAAAAATAATAAGGAAGTAAATTGACGTACGGCCTTTGATGATAATAAAAACAATAGTCTACGCTTGTAGCACCAGACCACGTGCCTCCAAACCCTATATCACGTTACTATAAAGTGTATCAGTTAGGATGTAGGGAGTAACTCAATAAGGGACGACTTGGTTCTTTGACGTCTTTATTGTGACTCTTCTCTAATACAATAGTTGGTGGGAGACATACACACTACAAGGAAAGGAGAAGGAAAAAGACGGGTGAACTATGGGTGGGAGTTTGGGCCTTCACCGCTAACTCCTTACACGCTTGGTAATACTTGGTTATAGAGTTGTCTATAATAATTTATTTATTTATTTACTTCGACCAATAAAGAGAATGTACAGTATTGATATTAAATAATTATACCTAATAATATAATCTTGTTCTTATCGACTGGTTAGTGGCAAACCTAGTGTCAGAGTTGTTCAGGTCGCCCTTAGATACCTCTGACTTGACGTACAGACTATTATCAAATTGATAACAACCTGGACCGAGATGCTCAGTTTACCGATCAGTGAACGCACCCGGCTATGAGCATCTATGAATAATAAAATAATAAATAATTATACATTAATAACAATAATAGTAATAATACAAATAGCAACAACGTGTATAAAAGTGATTAAAATATCTCAAGGTTGACAACTCATGAACACCTTCAGATATGTATTGCAAGCGCTTATACACTACGGCAGCCACTTACCATCAGGTGGGTCATATGCTTGTTTACCAACACAGCAGTTTGTCACACAGCACACATAAAAAAGGGTGAAGTAAAGTCATGTGCAAAGAGAGTGTGCTATTCTACAAGAAAAAAAGTTATTTGACGATGTTGTGGCGCAGCGGTATCGACCCTGCCTTAAATGCCCCAGCCGGTTCAATTCTCGCTTGGAGCAGATGTTTGTATTGAACATACAGGCATAAGTTCCGGTCTGGGTGTGTTTATCCATATCTTTGTTTGTGTTTCTGGCCCCTGACACAGGATATCGCTATCCTAATGGGGGCCGTTGAGTGTGTAGCGTTTATTATTAAATATAACATGTAGACCAAGAGTGTGCTAATTTCTCTGTTGCTATATAATGGAAATAGCAATATCCTTTACTAAACTATTTACAACGATTAAACGAGACGAAGTTAAAATGTCATAGGTTACACGAGTTCCTTTACATGTTCTTATTGACGCAAAAACGAAGAACTATCATAAGATTCACGAGTCTGTATGATTGTGACTGTCTGTGGTATCGTACCGGATGAAACGATTTGGATTTCGTTTTTTTTTTTGTTTTAAAGGTGATTTAGTAGGGAGTGTTCTTAGCTATGTTTGACGGAAATCGGTTCAATATTGCCGCTGCCAAAAAATTACTGATTACATAATTTTTAACAACTCTCTCAATATGAGGATCAAATAAAACGGTTTGCGCGTAATCAAACATAATCATATTTTGATAAAATCATAACCCTTTCATGTCAAAGGGTGCCAACGAAATTTTATACATAACTAAGCCTTCGTTGTCCGTCCATCCGCCCGTCTATCTGTCAGCGGGCTGTATCTCACGAACCGTTTTTAAATAGTTGGCATCTTCACAGAATGTGTATATTTTCAATTCAAAAGTTTTACAAAATAAAATGAAAATAATGGCGATCCTCAATATACTTTATATTTAACATTATTCTTAAATATTCTACAGAAATATGGAACTCTTGATGTAGTCCGTTATACACTTAGCCGGATTTTTTCCTCAAACAACTGTACTATGACTCCCCAAACTTTATTCACTGATCGATTTCTTCTGAAACTCTTTACGATGGGTGTATCTTTTAAAACAAAGACGATGTCAGTTTATATCATACTTATGTTTCTGGCAAACTTCAACGGAACAAGTTTTGAACAATCCTCACAAACTTGTAAGTTCTGGGATTCGTCCAATTTAACTTCAGTACAGCCATTGTGAAGCAAACATGGCCGCCTTGGACATAACTGGCTTGTTGCAACGCATGTTCAAGGAAGTAGTTAAATTTTATCTACCGTTCTCCACTTGTTTCTGTGTTTATAAAATGTTTATTAGAAGTTTTATTATTTATTATTACTTGTCAAAGGTTCAGAAATGAACATTATTTGCTTCCTTTTATGCGACTGGATTGGCAAGCGGTATCCGTAGCCTATGAGCGCTTAGGCACTTATGCGCTGGCAACCATGTACAAATGGTGTTTCGAGCGCTTATAAGACGTACGCTTGCATAATTTAGTAAAAAAACAACTTCAAGTTGCGGATTTACCAGCAGATGAGTAGGCTTGAGCGTAGGGTGGCAGATTTTTGGGGCACCAAATTTGGGGACCGAATTCTTTTTTTTGGTACCTCATAGAAATCAAAAAGATTTTTTCACGACTGTTTTCTTATGTTTTACAAGTGGAAATCTGCAATAAATTTGCCGATGACATTCCCCTCTCTTATCGTTGTATGTTTGTTGTTTCTGAGAATATGGAAGGTACGCTATACCTTCCATATCCTAGAGTAAAATAGTTAGTTCACGCACCACCAGTAATTGACCTCTACGCCCATTGCCCACACTATGTATGAATGAAAAGAGCAAAATTGTAGAAAATGTATTTCCATTTTCTCACTATCAATCAGAGGCAATGGCGGTAAAAACCTTACAGCCTATACCTTGAAAATTTGTAAAACGGACAACTCTACAGATACTTCTTTACCCATGTTGAGAAAATTTTGTAAAGTAAAGGAAAAATTTAAGGTTTCGCCTCGGACATAACCGTGTAACTCATTTTTGTTGTTGAAGTGAAAACGTTATTAGCCGTGCTGAGCGATTTTTCATAAACGTGGTTTCGCGTGTCCGACATGTTTCATTTGACATACGTCAGAGTGATGGCTCTATTACATATTGGACTATGTTATTAATTTCATCATAGTATTATATATATTTGTATTGCTTAATACATGTAATATAGTATTATGTATTTTGCCATATTTGATATTAATTTTAGTTTAAATAGTTATTAAATGTTTTTTGTTTGCTTAGTAGATACATGTTTATTTTTTCCACTTGAACGGTTTCTGTAACTGTAACAGTTCCTTACGTCAAAAGGTTGTCTATAAGAGATTGCTTGTAGCAATAAGACCGCCTTTGCACAGCAGAAACTAGCCTAAGTTCAATTGTTTACATTATCTATCTTCTTCATCGTCCTAGCATTATTCCCGGTATTTTTATATATGTATATGTGTATGGTCTGCTTATTACTCTTATCCGGATTTGACAGGTTACTAGTTTTACACAGAGCGATTGCCATCTGACCTCCGCAACCCTAAGGGCGAACCAGTAACTCATTGGATAAGAGCAATTTACTTATCAAGAGTTAACGATTATTATCAGATGTTATTGATAATAACCTATATATTATAGATAGATAAAAAGGTTATTTTTATCTATCTATCTATCTATAATAATTAATAATAATAAAAAAAATGTCCAAAGTCTCAACTTTCATTTTAGCGGCCGTATTGACTACTTTTTTGATATAAGTATAATATTAGCCTTACTTACTCCGGTAAAATAGCTCCAACCCTTTCAGAAATTAGCCGGAACAAACAGACACAGATACAAAGAAAAATTTTAAAAATTGTTGTTATGTAAGCACCGTATATAATAATACGTTCATATGCAGTGAAAAGCTGTTAATTTGGAATTACAAACAGACACTTCAATTTTATTTTATGCTATCCTAGCGGCCCGCTCCGGCTTCGCACGGGTATAAAATATATATCGTATGTCATTCACTGAAAAAACGATTAAACTCGATCCAGTAGTTTTAACGTATTCATTACTGCCCGTGGCCCGCACTCGTTAAATGTAATTACTTACGATATCACATTAGGAACCTCTAATTTTTTTTTTTCTCCACTATTTATTGGATGTTATTATACATATAAACCTTCCTCTTCAATCACAATCTATTATAAAAACCGCATCAAAATCCGTTGCGTAGTTTTAAAGATTTAAGCATACATAGGGACAGAGAAAGCGACTTTGTTTTATACTATGTAGTGATTATTTATTTAAAATAATAATCCAATTATCCTTTAACATACTATTACATATAAATTTCTCAGAAATTTTCTTTGAATAGGGACGACTTTATTTTATTATCTATTTGTGCTTTCTAAAGGTCACAGGCTCAGATATAAAAGGACCTAGTAGCTTTATCAAATATATGTATACGAGGCGTGGGCGTAGCCAACATTTGACCTAGGGGAGGGCAAAATCTTAATTTAGGTTCCACAGGGTGGCAAAATGACTATTTTCTTCTATAGTTATTATTTAAAACGTTTAAAATACTTTATATTCGTGTATATCTCAGTTTTTAGCAAGGTCCAGGGGAGAAGTGGCAACTGCGACCCCCTCCCCTCCCGGCTCCTACCACACTACGCCTATGTATACGAGTATTCCTAGCTACAATTCACCACATATTCAGCTGTAAAATGTAAATTTATGATTATTTAGTTTTTCTTTTCTTTGTCGCACTTCTAAAAAGCGGAACTCATTGAACACGGGGAGCACGTGTGTCCGTGTGATACTATAATCTGAGCTCTTTCAAACGAGTTGGCTGGTGGTAGGGCTTTTACTGCAAGAGATCACCGTACTGTATCGTAAAGCAGTATACTGTGTTAAGAAAGGTTTGAAGGACACTGTAACGGCAAAGGAGATTAAAGAACCAATATGTCTTTTTTTTTCGGAATATGTATTGCTGTTGACCCTACTGGCCTTGACAGCGTTACCGAGCCTAGTACAGAGACTCGTGAAAAGGGGCAGCCCTCACGGGGCATCAAATATGATTCCGTCCTTAGGTGCCTCCTGCGAAGCCGAACCACGGCTAAGGACGTCATCGGAGATGGAGGAAGCGCTCCGAGCGCATTCTGTACGATAGGCTCACCCGACGGTGTGAGCGCGACGCGACGTGCGAAACAAATGACCTCGTCCTCGCCGGCAACACCAATATCTCGAGGTTGGCAACACATAAGTACAACAAATACTTGATGTTTCTTACAATTATTTAAAAGATTTATAATACATAAATGAGACGCAAATCATTCTGTTTTCGTAATTATTTATTACAGAAACAGAAGCTTACACGCCGACGGAATTTCAAATTTCAATTAAACTAAATAAAATTTAATCAAAGTTTCTATTTTGCTTGAATTCCATTAGAAATTTGATTATACAACTTAATAAATAAACATGGCGTGTACGAATTCGGGGAATATCTGGAGGCTTTTATGTATTAGAGATGTTGCTAGTAATATGTTTAATTTAATTTATAATTATATGTTTGGGTTTACAAGGATTAAAGGCTGTAAACCTTGTTCATGTTACAGCGAAATTATAAATTACATGTTACTGTAATTTAACTGGTTTTATACTAATTTTTAAATAAATAAACGCTGCACACTCAACGGCCCCCATTAGGACCATGATATCCTGTGTCGGGGGTCCGGAAACATATACTAGGACAAGAACAAATACACTCAGACCGGAAAATATGCTTGCATGGTCAATACGAACATATTATGCTCCGAGCGGGAATCGAACCCGCGACCTATCGCGCTTAAGGCAGGCCACAACGTCGTAAATTTTTTTAAATTATTTTTACTTTTTATAAATTTTTGAGATCGTTATTTTTTCATTTCTCTACGGTTGGAAAACTAGCATACGGTTTGCCTAATGGTAAGCAGTCACCGCTACTCATAGACGCTTGTGATACTTGAAGTATCACATGCGCGTTGCCAGCCCAAGGGATTTAAGCGTCACAGGTCGCGGGTTCGACTCCCGCCCGGGACAAATGTTTGTATTGACTATACAGACATGTGTTCCGGGTTGGGCGTGTTTGTCCTGGTTCTTGTCTGTTTCCGGACCCCGACAGAGGATAGTAATATCCCAATGGGTTCGTTTATTTATTACTGTTTTTTTTTTCGCTGAGAAATGAAATTACGCACAACTCTGGCCTTGACAGCGTCACCGACTGGAGTAGGTGAGTACTGACATCGAGCCGTGAAATAGAGAAAGCCGTCGAGGGGGCTCAAACATGATTTCGTCCTTACGGTGCCTCTTGGAGGCCGAGCTACGGCTAAGGACGTCATCGGAAATGATGGAAAAGCATCGAGCGCATTCTAGTCGATGGACTCACCCGACGGTGTGAGCGCGTCGTGGCGTGTGGGAAAAGGGTCCTCGTCTTCGCCGGCGAGGACGGTGTTGTGTGCGTGTTTTGTGTCTGTGTATGGCGCATTGTCTAATGTGATAATACCCTCACACAATAGATAGGATCGTCAATCCTATTACTACAAAGATAAATGCTCTAACAAAATAACTGACAGCAGACAAGTGTCGTTCGCCTTTTTTGCTTTATATATAGTGACGTCCGGCATCCGGTTTCCGGTTCGGGATGCTGTTTGACATCGACTGAGATAAAATGGTACACTAAAATATATTTTGGCTTACCGATATTTACAACCGAATTATGTACGACGGCAGCGGAGGGTCCAAAAAAACCAAAATTACTTAATATGACTTTAATTACTTAATAATGAAATTACATGCTAAAACTTAAAACTAGTACTGCTTGCTCGATGTGAGAGACAAGAGTGAATATAAAATTAAACCAATATCTTAAATTAAAACTAAACATTTATAACAATTTAAACTAATTCGGTGAACTCTTACTAAACACTTTTGCACTTTCCGATAAAATGGTTATTACGGCGAAAACCCGGTGGTCTGCTATTTCCTCGAATCCGCGAGACGTGGGAACGTAACAACCGTTTCAGAAAAGGTGGCAAAAATACAAAAATAAACCTAAAAAAATATTTTTCTGTTATTGGTATTACTAACAGATACTATACTGCCTATTACAGCAAATTCAAATTCAAATACTTTTATTCAACATTTTAGTTTATAATAAAATTAAATTAGTTTGTTTTTATCTGTTAAATTAGTCGAAATGAAATTAGTTTCTGTTTTGATTTGTTAGTTTAGTTTCTGTTTTGATTATTCATAGAAGTGGGGGTTGAGTATAAAAACGAATGCTTGGTAATTGAAAGGGTCAGTCGTTGTCAAGACAGTCAAGAGTGTTTGCTGTGAGTGAAAATAAAGTCAGTGTCAGTGAATTTGAACTTCATTTCTTCACCTATCACTACGCATATAGTAACGAGCAGTTTTATTTGGAGACTCTTCTTACAAACATCACTTATTTGTTGAAAGTCAGATTCTACCACCGGCTCCATATTTATACCTGAGAAGAGCCGGCAAAACGAACTCAGGGGTTATATTTTTTTAATTATTTTTTAAATATAAAAGTAGTTAATATTACATTACATAATTATTATGTTCACTGAAAAGCCTGAAGTGACAGTCACACTCTCAAGTCTATGGCCTAACGATTAATGAGATAAGAATAATAATTGTTAGGATATAAGACAGTTTGAATTGAATACAATTTGTGAGATAATTCGCATTCAGTTGCTGGAACAATAAATTGTATTATCCCACTTAACAGTCCGCTGCATGCCTGAATTGTAACGGAGACAATTTAAGTATTTAGCAAATGGGCCAGCTCGACAAGGGAAGTACTATTATCTTACAGAAAATCGGCGTAAAGTAACACTATCAGTAGGTGCTGTTGCGTTATGTGCGATGAGAGAGTGCTGGAGGCCTAATCTCCCACCCCCATACTTCAATTTTCGCGCGCATTCACATGTCGCATCGCGTTGCGATGACTGCTTACCATCAGGCGGACCGTAACATCCTCAACGACCCCATTAGGATAGTTGAATCCTGTGTCAGGGGTCCACACATAAAAACAAGGAGAAACACAAACCCGAAAAGTGGCCTGCATGCTCAATACAAACTTCTTCTCAGAGCGATTATGCCACTGAAATATAGTACATATCATTAACTTAATATAAATAAGGGGCCAGCCCTCCCATACAAAATAAATCTCCAAAGAATTATATATGTTGGCGCATGACGAAGTATATAACCTATTTAATACATTGGATTAGAAAGACAATATTTGAAAGGATGTCATTCTAACGGAGCGTCACAATGATGGTTACTTCAATATTTTACCATACAGAAAATTATTGTCGCACCGCATATAAAACGACGAATCGTTGAAATCTGACGTAGTTGGTACAATGCTGTGCAATTTATTATGTTATCTAATCAAGGGATTAAAAGCATTGTTAATTACAATAAGTTGTTCATAATGTTAACCTACTTGGAAGAAAATCATAAAGGCTCCAGGCTATCCCAAGCTTAGTTTGATTCAAAATGAATATTGATAAAACCACAGGCTTGGTTTTATATATAAATATTCATATGGTACATATGCATATTTTTAGTGTCTAAAATGTAAAATTCTACTATAAAACTCGTAACTCATATTTTGTAATACAGTCAAAGTTCTTATATAAGTTGGACAATAAATTGTATGTGCAAATTAGTTTTGAAGTAACTTCTGCAACTATTGTTCTTGTAGACTACATTGCTCTACAAAATGGTTAATACCTTAAGATACAATTAAACATGACTTTACGACTGTTTCTTAAACTAATAGTTATCTAGAATTGAAATCGAATTAAAACCGGTCAAGTACGTGTCAGACTGGCACATAAAGAGTTCCGTACCATTGTAGAATATACATATAAGAAAGAATAGAGATGGTTGTCGTAGCATCAACAGATATAAGGATTTTGTGAAAATTTGAATTCTCTACCTATTACGGTTCGTGAGTTACGACCTGGTGACAGACAGACTGGCGGCCAGCGGAGACTTAGTATTTTCGATGTATTCGTAAGAACCCATCGAATAGCTTCATTAACCTAGACTCGCAGCGCAGTTACATTGGCACCTCTTGGGTACGGATACCAAAAATTCCATAAAAATCCTAGAAAATTCGGGATACATCTTTTCATCGAATTAGAAATATTGCCACTTTCGATAGTCGAGCCGGCTTTAAATGGTTAAAATAGCAAGGCTCTATTACTCCTATAATATTGAAATCTTAGAAGGACAGAGTGTTCGTGTAAATCGAAACCACCCTTGAAAGAAACATATTAGGTACATGTCAAATTGTTGAATCTACATAAGGCTCTTCACACTGTTAATGTAATCGCACCGTATTGTTGTATATTGTTATTCTTTTTTTATGTCAATTAAAGACGTAAACGAAATGCTTTTAGAATATACTCATAATGTCGAAAATAATCAGTAAACAGTGTAAAGAATTCTATAAATTGAAATAAAAACAAATCTACCAGTCATAACTGGAGAGTAATGATTGAAGTCATACTCAATAATTTTACAAAATTATTTGTAGCCACTGTATATTTTAGGTTTCTCCAACAATCGATTACTAGGCAGATATATAGAAAATGTGTGAGATGTATTTTATTCTTTGTATATGATCAACGTACAGTGAAAAATAACAGCAATAATTTACATTAATAATGCAACAAGTACAAAGCCACTTAATTTTTAGCAGCTTCACTCCCATAATTACGAGGAATCTGACAATTCTTTATCAGTCAAAATCCATAAACCAAATCCAGAAAGAGAAAGACATATTCTCGAACACTTCTTGGGAATTTGGGTAAAAACATTATCGTAAGACGAATTATAATATGCTTCCGACTACCGCGCGTATTTCACTCTAGTGTGGCAAGTCCTAAATATTATAAATGAGCCAGCAATTTGTTCTAGTCGTAAGTTCGCGGTACATTATGAGTAATGGGTGTTCCGGGTCTCGAGAGTCTCTGAGGTTGATGGTTACACTGAAAGGGCATTATACTTTCATTTTAACCATTGTTTATTTTTATTGAGGGTTTAGCGAATTTTAGACACGAAAGTTTGTGCTTCGAAATGTACTTATAATGTTAGCGTATCGAATTTTTCGGTATGAAGAGACTGGTTTGATTTGATTTTATTGGGGAACTACCTTATTAAAGAATATCTACGTGAAGTAACAATATGTTTACTTCGGTCGGCAAACAAGTGTACGATCCGCCTGATGGTAAGCAGTCACTGCAACCTATGAACGCGCACGATACTTCGAAGTATCAGATATGCGTGCCACCAGCCCAAGGCAAAGGAGGGAAGGGATAAGAAGGGTGAACAGAATGGGAACATGGGGGTGGAAGATTGGGCCTCCAGCGGTCTTATATCAAACGCAATAGTACTGTTACTTTGCGCCGATTTTCTGCAAGAGGGTAGTTCTTCCCCAGACGGCTCATTTGTGCTGTGAGGAGCATGACTATACCACAACTTGATTCTATGAGTGAGAGCACCAAGGCCGTAGCACACTCAATCTCTTTCTTTCGTCATCTTCTTCGTAATTCTCACCCTTCCCACCTCGTTCCAACCTGTAGATCAGCAACATGCATGTACAGAACTATAGAGAAAAAGTAAGTAAGTAAAAAAGTAAGTTTTCAACCATCTCCGATGACGTCATAGCCGTGGTTCGGCTTTGCAGGAGGCACCCTAAGGATGGAATCAAATTTGACCCTACCTGAGGATTGTCCCTTTTTCGCGGTCGGCCCCCCACTTGGTGACGCTTTAAAGGCCACTAGGGCCAACAGCAATACACATTCCAATAGAAAAAAAAGGTCATAATAACAACGAAAAAACATGACTGCACATAATACATAAACAGTTAATCTCAACCAAATGCGACAGGTCAGTGAAGTCAGGTTTCCTTATTTTATTAAGAAACCCCAGAATTTAGCCGCAGAATTACTACCGTATAAATTATTCAGTAATTTAGCAAGGGACTCAGTTATTTATCTGCTTTACATACAAATTGAATATTAAAATATCAAATGATTTTGAATTAACCCTTTTGCAAGAAATTACTGCAAAATTCTTAGACTTCAACTTTTCGGTGATCACTTCTTATGGGTGCGTACCCAAACGCAACGGTAGCCTATTAGTACCCCTGTGTTGTGAACCTTCGTCTACAACAAAAAAAAAGTCCAACAACATACACCAACAATAAAACACAGGAAATTTGATATTTTTGTAAATTTTTGGTGAATTTCATGAAAGTTCCACAAACAAAAGAACAATCAGATTAACAAAGGTAACTTTTTTTATGTTACAAGTTGGCAAACAAGCGTACGGCCCACCTGATAGTAAGCGGTTGCCGTAGCCTATGAGCGCTTGCAGCACCATTAGTAGGAGTCACTCACGCCTTGCCAACCTTGAGATATTGATTCTTAAATATCCTTTGCCCAGTAATTCCACTAGCCTACAGTGCCCTTCAAACCGGAACACAGTAATGCCTAATACTACTGTTTGGCGGTACAATATTTAACTGCCGTGGTACCTACCTGGCAGGCCTCTTTAAACAAAAGACCTACTATCCATACTTACTTGCATCCATACTTGAGTTTGAATATATTATTAATACCAAGATAGAGCACTATTGACGAAAACTAATTTACCTACCTGTAGCTACGCCAAAGGTCATTTACGTGAAAGTGCATATTTAACTCGTTCATCAAAGGCAAGGTCGTTTTCCTCATTATTGTACCTCGAAGTTTGATGCACTTTCTAGAACAAGGAAGCACGACAAAAATGTAAAGGCGGTTTTTAGGTTTTTATAGCTAAATGGCAAAAACGGAACCCTTGTAATTTGTAAATTTCGTAATGTCTGTCTGTTCTTCCGTCCGTATGTCACAGTCATTTTAATCGGATACTATGGGCCCTATCTATACGACATTTAGGAAATATATGCATCCTGTGAAACCGCTACACAATTTTGATGTGAAATCCTAAAATATACCTATAAAAATACAGTACATTTAGCTAAGGGTTGGGATTTTTTTTTAGGTATGGCAATGTGTGAGTTTTCTAACCCTTAGAGGTCGAAGTTTAATTGAAACAAACATAATCACAATTACGTACATTACAAGGTTATCCACACAGCTTCTTAATCCCGGTTCAATGTCGTTCGTGTCACAGATTTCTGTCAGTATAACCACGTAATCAAGTATCGACACCGCGTTTCATTAAAACTTATGCTACGAAGGCTACTCTTAGAAATAGCAGGGCTATCCTCGGCATCGTTTATTTGCAACAAGTTCTAGGAAGCGTTAAACTACGCAGATGCAATGCATATAAAATGTATAATAATAGTAGTTTTTATTATTATTATTATTTTTTTATTTTGTAATAACTCACCTAGGGAGAAAAATAGGACATTCTCACCCGGTGCATTTTTGTCAAACGAGCCATGGTGGCAATGGCGACAATCGCGGATAGCAATGTTTTTTTTTAAGTAACAAGTTAGCAAACAAGGCCCACCTGATGGTAAGTGGTTGCCGTAGCCTATGAGCGCTTGCAGCACCATTAGTAGGTGCCACTCACGCGTTGCCAATCATTACTATTTAGCGGCAGAATATTTGACACTGCGGTGGTCTCTTGCAACAAAAGACCTACCACCAGTGAAAAATGTCGTACTTTTCTAGCATGGTGCGTAAACGATTTTTATTTTCTACGATGAAAAGCTCACTTTTAGTCTCTGGTACGAGGGATAGACATACGGTTGCTAGGTTATCGGGAAATAAAGTGAGTTAATAATTATTAAAGTCTTTCTGGGGCCAATCGCCAATTTTGTCTCTCATACTTTTCATCAAGATAGAAAAAAAAATGTACTAGCAGATGTAGGATCTAGTAAACGTTGTCCTGCCTTAAAAAAACTGATTGCCATTTATTTCGGCGTCGGGATGTGACGACCCCATCGCCCGCTGTTGGGATAACCTCTGTCACAGCAGAGATTATTCCACCAGTGCAGTCAGTCACACTGGTGGTAGGTCTTTTGTTGCAAGAGGCTGGCTAGGTAGGTACCACCGCAGTGTCCAATATTCTGCCGCCAAATAGTAGTGCTTAGGCACTACTGTGTTCCGGTTTGAAGGGCATTGTACGCTAATGAAATTACTGGGCGAACGAGATTTAAGAACTAATATCTCGAGGTTCGCAACGCGTGAGTGGGACCTACTAATGGTGCTGCAAGCGCTCATAGGCTGCGGCAGCCACTTACCATCAGGTGGGCCGTATGCTTGTTTGCCAACTTCTAACATAAAAAAAAAAAAACCGGAAATGACATATTAAAATAAACATAAATTAATAATACCAGGTGCATTAACTTAATAAACTTAGTAGCTCTTTTAAAGGTTTTACAATAGAAATTGCTTTGTGGGATAGAAATCATTCAGAATCTTCCTATTAATATTAAAAATAAAGGGTCTAGGAACATTTTGGCTATTATAAAATAATGAAATACTTGGTAACACTTATACTTGGGAATGAGACATTCACTCCTGGCTTTTCAGCGGTTCAGTGAACAAACATACATTTTAAAAAATATTTTATTTTATTTTGCGTTTATTTTGAGTTTATTTTGCGGGTTTAGTTATGAGGTATAATTTTCGAGCCGGTGGTAGAATCTGATTTACAAGAAATAAGTGTAATACTTTATAACGTTGTGGCGTGTTGATAGGCAGTCTTTTTAACAACAGGGCAGTGGTATTGTTGTACTCACCGCTCGCTAATCGAGCTAAGTTATCCCACAAGGACAAACGCCCAGATCAAAACAAATATTTGTAAGATCAATGCAAACATCTGCCCGAGCGGGAATCGAACCCGCGACCGTCGAGGCGTGTCCTGTTTAAATACTACAACCCTGTCAAATCGAGATATGAGGAACAAGCACAGCCCGAGTAATAGGGGAATAATGCTTGGAAGAAAAAAGCTTTATAAGTTGAATAAAAAAAGAATTTTATTTCATTTATTAATAATCCTGATGATATTTTATATGCTACACGTGCCGTAACGTCGTATGCAGATGTGTGTAGAATGTAGATGTAATACGATATACGCGACACAGGTCACGTGTCGTATATGTTTTAATCAAACTGAATTGTATGTATTTTCCTCTACATTAATTAATATGTATCAATTGATAAACGACAGCGCTTGAACTCTGGTAAGGAAGTTATAACATATTTTTATTTCTTTATTAATAAACACATGGAGTCCGTCTTATGGATATTTTGTATGTCATAACGGTTGGCAAACAAGAATTTTTTTTTTTATGTTAGAAGTTGGCAAACAAGCATACGGCCCACCTGATGGTAAGTGGCTGCCGCAGCCTATGAGCGCTTGCAGCACCATTATTAGGTGCCACTCACGCGTTGCCAACCTCGAGATATTAGTTCTTAAATCTCGTTTGCCCAGTAATTTCACTAGCGTACAATGCCCTTCAAACTGGAACACAGTAGTGCCTAAGCACTACTATTTGGCGGCAGAATATTGGACACTGCGGTGGTACCTACCTAGCCGGCCTCTTGCAACAAAAGACCTACCACCAGTGTGACTGATTGCACTGGTGGAATAATCTCTGTTGTGACAGAGGTTATCCCAACAGCGGGCGATGGGGTCGTCACATCCCGACGCCTTTGAAGAATACGGTCCACCTGATGGTAAGCAGTCAGCACTATGAATTCTTGCGATACTTGAATCCCATGCGCGTTACTAACCTGAAGGATAGGAAAGGAAAACAGGAAGGAAGCACTAAAGGGGGAGATTGGGCCTACGGATCTCTCACAATCAAAATACTCTTTTACTTACGCCGATTTTCTGTGAGATGGTAGTACCATGGCACTACTAGTACTAAATGATGGTGGCCACTGACAAGAAGAAGAAAGCTATACATTATGTAGTATATTTTATTTATTATACATTATATAATATACATTATATACCTAATATATATTATACTGTACATTATATACTAAATATTATATATTATATACTATATATATTATACATTATATACTATACATTATATATATTAAATTATATACTATAGTTTTGTTTTCTTTAATTTATTTGATTTTTGTTTAGTAATTGGAAAAACGCATAGATTATAGAGGCCATGGCGGTGAACAGCGATCAAGGTTGTGTGAGCAGCATATGCGGGATCGCACGTCATCACATACGCAGCAGAACATATTTTACCGTAGCAACTGAGGTGATACAAGGTGGCATGATCACATCTAATCTAATGATACCCCATTAAGTCGAAATCCATCCAAGGGCTTAGCTTTTAGGGCGTCACAAAGAAATAGACATACGTACATACGTACATACGTACATACATACATACATACATACATACATACATACATACATACATACACACATACATACATAAATACATACATACATACATACGCTCGAAAAACATTACCCTCCGGCAGTCGGTAAAAAAGCTCACTTTCGCATCTATACTATTGTTATATAATATACTAGCTTCTGCCAGCGGCTTCGCCCGTGTGAATAAAGATTTTAATACAAACTTTAAACCCCATTTCAACCCTTCAGGGTGCAATTTAAGAAAATGTTAAAACACGTGTTTATCTTTAATCGTGTTTTCGCCAAAAACAAAGTTTCATTCTTCTATTGTAGTTTGAAAGAGGACAACAATCTAATATTCAAACCCTTTTCACGCACTTTAATGTTGAATTTCGAAAGATGTTTCTTAATGCTCGTTTACGTTTTAAAAATATCACTTTAGGCTGGCTTCAGGTCTCTGCGATCAGTGATTTTTATATGTAGACTAGCTGGCCCGGCAGACGTTGTCCTGCCCCGAAAATCTGGGACCCGATAGCAGCGCCCTCTACCCGAGTCTAGAAGTGACACTGGTGAAAGTTGTTGATTTACTAATATCGCTATTAAAAAAATGGGAGTTGACGGTAGAAGGGTGAAAATTTAGAGTCGTATGTATTTTTCAATGCGACATAATAAAGAAATATTTTAAAAAATTATTCAAAAATATAATTAAAAATTTGGGGTGGATACCCTTATCAATTAGGGGTTTGAAAAATAGATATAAATAATATGCATAAAAAAATTTATAAGAATCGGTCAAGCCGTTTCGGGGGAGTATGGGAACGAACATTGTGACACAAGAATTTTATATATTAGATAATAGGCAACTATTTATAAATTCTTTATAATAATGATATACAGTTTAATATTAATTTACTATATTTAAAACTGCTGACTTATAAAGCAATTAATTTTTCGCTTGGTTTTCTGCGTACATGATACTCAAAGTGCTAAAAGTTAAAAGTGTGTTAAGCCGTGGAAGCTAAAAACGAGAAACAGTAATGAGCAAAGTTTAGTTTGAATATCATAGTTTACTTTAGCGTCCGTGTACAAATATAATATACATATATTTGTTTGATTTTTTACATTTTGTAGTTTGTATCTAACAACAGGATTGCCACCGCGTTACCGAGTGGGGGGCGAGTAAAGAGACTCGGCCGTGATAAAGGCGGAGTCCTCACGTGGTCTCAAATTTGATTCCGTCCTTAGGGTGCCTCCTGCGAAGTCGAACCACGACTAAATATTATAGTTCAATTTTCAATACCTCATACTAAAACGAAAATTTTGCTCGAGAAAGAGACATACAAAACGGTAGCCGTGTCCCTTTCCCACAGGTTGCCCTAACAAAAAAATAATTTGATAAGGTGGTAGTTATACAACTTCCGAATATATTTATAAATTTTGCGGCATAACGAAAGTCTTTTATAATTAATAACAATTCTTACTAAAATTAATAGTTTTGATCGTGATATAATAAGCCTTTAAATACACCATTTTCGATTAAATGACTTTAAATAAAGGAAATATTAATACTATTCTGACAACGCAGTTCAAAATTTACTAACAAATTAGCGTTATTTTGGTTACTATAGTAACGTCAAATTTTCAAATCATAGATTGGGCTTTTCAAAGCATTTTTAATTGATTTTTCTTAGAAAAATGGTGAACAAATGCGTTATACCTGGTTGTAAGAATGAATCTTATCCAGGTTGTGGTAAATCTTTCCACCTGTAAGTAGTTTTGTTTTATTAGAACTAGGATGACTCTGCTATGTTAAGTTCAAATACGAATCTTGAATATTTTTTATCAATTGCAACTAATTTAAAATTTAAAAATAAAGTTATGTTATCTTAATTTTAGTATTAAAATGTAATTTTAAGTTAAGACGAGAAAAGAAAAAAATAATGGATAAAAATAAATATAATTTTATTATATTTTTCGACTTACATGCCACTACTATAATACCACTGGCTACTTCTAATAAAAATAATAATATTCCAATAAATATCGAAGCCTCAATAGCTCAACGGTAGAAGGGCCGACTTCGCTCCGTTAACGCGAGAGTCGCAGGTTCGATCCTGACCCCCTTGGGCTATTGTCGTACCCACTCCTAGCAAGCTTCGAGCTTATTTGGAGGGGCAATAGGAATATTAGTAATGCCATTAAAAAGCATTGCTAGTATTCTTAAAAAAAAAAAATATATTGGTTCTAATCTAAATATATTAATAGTATGCAGAAATCAAGATAATTCTAAGTTTATATTTTGTGCTCAATTATTAAAAATTATGGTGTTTCGATTAGATAGGGACAAAGCTAACATTTGGAACCTCTCTTTTGGCATAGAAATGTTGCTTCAGTGAGCTTTCTTGGTCTTATATTAATTCTATGGATGCAAGCGGTCATAGACTGCGGCAGCCCCATGCCATTGAGTGGGCCGTATACTTGCTTGCCAACTTAATAACATTAAAAAAAAGAAAATTAAATAACATTCACCGAAGAATCATAAACATAAATTATAAAAATAAATTTTATAAGAGCAATAGTAATTAAAATTAAAATAATTTCTCAAATAATAATTAATACAATAAGTTAATTTCAATAAGTTCATACATTTAAAAATTAAACAAAAAAACTGAACTAAGCAATCGACAACTTTTGAAATAGCAATTAATTTTTCAATTACGGTCAATTGCATCAGAAGTGCGCTTGGTAGTGGAAAATTAATAATAGAAAAATTGTTTTAGTAGCTTTTAAATTGTTTTTAATTGCCTTCGAAATTACTGCTTTTACTGACTTATATAATATAAGCACTAAAAATGCACTGGAAAAATTGGTTTTATTAATTACATTTAATAAATTATAATACAATTATATTTACAAATAATTAATTAACTACAAATTCCACGGGGAATGGCGGCAAGGCATGCCGCATTTCTCCGCTGAATCGCATTCCCGATTCTTTCTTTGTTCATTTTAGAAAAATGAACCAGCCCTCCTCTCACCTGTGGAGGCTATGAGTTTACGTGTAATTAATGAAATAGTAACTATGGAAAAATTGCAAAAAAATCTGAAAAATTAAAATCCAATTTTTTCCACGTTTTAAGTAGGTACTTTTTCTTTAAAAATAACAGTTACACATTTAACGGTCGCCATTAGGACAGTTATCCTGTGTAGAGGATCCGGAAACATACACAATGACAAATATAAACACACCCAGACCGGAAAGCCTGTATGTTCAATACTAACATCTGCTCCGAGCGAGAATCGAACACGGGACCTGTAGAACTTAAGCCAGGTTCGCTACCGCTGCGCTACAACGTCTCTTTAACAAAAAAATTCATAATAGTCTTTTAAATTCTTGATAGTTCTGATAGTGTGGAGTTTCGTGGTGGCAAAGAAAACTGAAAATTTGCACTATTTATTATCTGAACGAGATTATATTATCGTTTGACGGTAGCTGAGGTGGATAGATGGTTTGAGTTTGATGCAATTTGTGAGATATTTCGCTTTCAGTAGCTCGGACAATGAATTGTATTATCTATCCCAGTACACTGCAGGCTTGGAATGGAGAGTGGGACAATTCAAGAGCTGTCAAGAATATAAATCTTGTTACAAGTTTCAAGAAACGGTAAAACCATGTAAGAATCAAAAATAAACAAGAATGGAAAAAGAGGAGTTCTAAATCCACTGTTTATATTGATCCCGCCGGTCGAATTTCACCATCGGACATCGTGACAAAACTGGAAATCCACAACAGCGAATAAAAGACATTTTCTTTCTCGCACAACCACTCTGGATCAACCATCAACCTTCGCCGGCGGTCTCACCGAACCAATGCGACTTGGGAACCTTCAAGAGAAGAGCGTATTCTTTCCTTAAAGGTCGGCAACGTACCCGCATGCCCCTGATGTTGCAGATGTTTATGGGTGGCCGGGATCACTTAACCTCAGGTGAGTGAATATAAAAAAAAACCTTCAAGAGAGGAACCTTTTCTTTCCTTAAGGTCTTGCAGGACGTGCTTAGGACGCCTTACTTTTGTCGATTGGTATAGAAATTTTGCTCACTTGTACCACATCCATATTGTATACAGATTTCTCAAACATTAGATTAATAGAACCCCGATAGCTACAGGACAGTGAGGGATTATACCTGCTATTAAAGGCATAAAGTAAACTGTGTTGCATTTCCCCGGCACTCGTTATGGTTTGCTTGTTCCTGTTATCTAGACACAGACAGAGGACGTTTATTATACATTATATTATAAGCATTGCATATTTTTTATCATATTCCTGTTTATGTAATCTGTATTTTACAGACTTGATTTTACATGTATACATTTAATGCATGTAATGACGGTTGGATGATGATGATGATGATGGTGATGATGATGATGATGATGATGATGATGATGATGATGATGATCGTGATGATGATGATGATGATGATGATGATGATGATGATGATGATGATGATGATGATGATGATGATGATGATGATCGTGATGATGATGATGATGATGATGAAGAGATGGTTGTCAAACAAGCATACGGTCCGCCTGATGAAAAGCAGTCACCGCAACCTATGCAACCGCAACTAATGCTTGTGATACTTAAAGTATCAAATGCGCACTGTGTTCCCTTCCTTTTTTCCCTTCTTATCAGAAGATTATCAGAAAATAAGAAGAGAAAAAAGGATGGGTACACAGGGAGGAGATTGGGCCTCAACCATTCTCACTCATCGCACGAAACCCAACAGTACTGATACTGTTACTATATGCCGTTATTCTGTGATAGAGTAGTAGGTACTTCCCGGTCGAGCTGGCCCATTTGTGCTGGGAGCCTTCTACTACTACTAAAAATATTTAAACTATAAAAATAGTTACTTACCTAACCCATTAGGCTGGTCTTATGAAACGAAAGGCCTCATCACATTTTTTTTTATATTATTGGGGACAAACGTGCAGGAGGTTCAGCGGCTGTTAAGCGATCACCGCCATACATGAACAATTGAACATCTGCAACACCAGAGGGTATGCAGGTGCATTGCCAACATTTAAGGATATACGTGAAAACATCGTCTCATATGGAAGTTTCGACTCTAGTTTCAGCTAAAATTTAGGCGGTTTTTACCCTACAAGGATATTTTGTTTACAAAAGTATACTAAAAAGTTAAAGCTTAACAATCAATTTATATTTAAATTTTATCCGTGTTTCGTGCACGTGCTTACAATCCTCGTAGATTTATGTAGATGAAATGCAGTACAACTCACGAGTCACGTAATATTTTCTAATCAGAGTGCATTGTATTATTTATATGTACAGGGATTTCTTGCAGCTTCGGCTTCAAACAACAAGGGATTTAAAAATGAGAGATCGTAGGACCCCCGTCATGAACGAAGTTTCTTACGTTTTTCCTTCAACTCCGAATGTAATTCGAAATGAAATTTGTATATTTCAATGTGTTACATGATAATGACAGGGACATAGAGAGAAGCTCTAACTCTTCACAATTTCGTTACGTGACGATTTCCACTAAATCGCACTACCCGTAAGCTGCGTTAAAACTTTGTTCAAAAAATAATGTTTTGAAATGAAGCTGCATGCAGCGACTCGATAATTAAGAAAAACTTGAGAGGTGTCAAGAGACACCCGGATGGAACGAAGTTCCTTTCGATTAATTAGTGAAGGAATTGTAATAAAATTTTATTTTTTTAAGTTATAATAATATTTTTTTATTATTAACATTATTTATTATTTACAAAAACCTGTATACACTCAACAAAAATAATCGTCGCGACACCACACTGTTCAATGCGAAATAGAAATGAAAATATCTGGCTTGCTTTCTATAAGAGAGAGAGAGACAGACAGAGAAACATGCGACGCCGCGCAGCTTACAATAGCTTACTATAGCAAAAAGTGTCGTGACAACTTTTCGTAAGAATTTTTCCGTCTAGCCCCCTTCACAACGCGCGATAAGGAACTTCGTTCCAATAATTAAAGACTGACATAAAGTGGAGGCATCACGCTTAGGGCATTTTCTTTTATGAGAGAATGGAAAGATATAAATATAACAGAGTGGAGAAGGGAGCTGGTGGTTTTGTGTAAGAAGTTCTACTTCTCTCACGTGTAGGCTTGACGTTATTTGTACTATAAAGGGTGACAAACGGCGTACGGTCTGCCCGACGGTAACTGGCTGCAGCACCCTATAAACACTACAACACTAGAAGCAGTTCTGTATTTACATTAAAGAACACAGCAAGCCCAAGACTCCTGAATGAAGATACATTTGTTTACAGCAAAAACCGAGGTAAGAGAAGAAGCAGACGCTATTTTTATAAAGAGGTCCCAAAGTACTGTCACTTCTTATTACTTTCACTTATTTTGGAACGAAAGTAATACATTAACGAAAAGTTACGTTTTTTTGCATTAAAATGATTTAATATTATATTTATAAAGCAATGCGGGTCAAAATTCTGCCGCTTATAAGATAACGCTTGAAAAGCCGTACCGGCCCGCTATTTCATAAAAATACACATTTTGCAAACCATTAGAAATAAAGAAAAATATTGACCAGCTGACAAAATAACGTAGCTAGATAACCGAATTTATTGTGTACAATTTTTTTAGTTTAGAATATAAAAATTTCGCATCCCTTCTCTTAAAATATAACACAAACTTTTATCAGCTTCGTTCATAAAACGTCCATTATTTTAAGTAGAAATTCATATTTATTAAAAAAGTTACTCTCTTTCTGTATTTACAAGATACATTACAAAACATTTTGAAACCGTAATTATAAAAGGAAAATACCTGATTGGCATATCAACTCGCAGCGTAAACCATTGGACCTAGAAAGCTGTATGTTCACAGCTGTTCTTTTTAAGAACCCTTAAGAGGACGAAAAGGGGGTTAAAATTTTGTATGGGATGTCCATTATTTTTGAACTAGTTTCAACTACAAATAAAGATAAAGAAACATGTGTTTTAACATTTTCTTAAATGACAGACCGGAAGGGATGAAAAGAGGTTTCTAAATTTGTATGGAAATCGTTATTTACGCGGACGAAGCCGCTGGCAGAAGCTAGTATCAGTATGTGTAATGGTATAACTAATGTTCATAGGCTACGCCACAGTCGCTACGGTAATCACTGTACGCATTTTTGTTACAATCACAGAGTACTCGTGTCAATTACTGTCCCTCTTTTCATTTCGCTCACGACTACCAAGTGGGGGTAGCGTGAGACTCTTCAGCTAGAAGAACGATAATACACACAAAAACTCAGCAGATCTCCTACACCATAATGGGACGTTAGGTCTTAAAATTGGTTAACACTAAAGTCCAAGCATTTCTACTTAAAAGCAAAAGAAATATTTACTCTGCAATGAGCTTAAAATATCAAGACATGCCTATAAAAACTTTTCAAGCGTAAAAAACAATTATCAGAGAAATATACGGTATTGTGTTAAATTTAACAAAGGCCGATTTCTATTGACCTAAAATAACAACCCCAATAGGCATCTCTCTCAAGAAACAACAATGAATTTAATAGGAATACAATAATAATGTACTAACCGAAACTAAACTTACAAAATCGAAAAATATCATCTTTTTCACCATCGTTACCTACATTTTTTTAAATGCTACACACTCGACGGCCCCGATTATGATATATACGGATATTAATATCTTGTGTCGGGGGTCCGGAAACATACACACTAACGCTTCGTACATTTGTGTTTCAAATATAGGAAGGTACCCACACTTAACTTAATATTGTAAAATTGTATAATTTTTAGTTTGTAATAGCTTAGATTGTTTTAAATAAAGGTACCCACAACTATTATAATATTGTACAATAATTATTTACTTTTAGTTTGTGAATAGCTCAGTCATACTTAGTGTTAATCAAATGTTAATGTTTCTCAGTAAGCGAATGTATGTATTCTTATGAGAAATAAAGATTCTTTAACCATTACACACTAACGACAAACACACCCAGATAAGAACACATGCCTGTATGGTCAATACATCTGTTCCGAGCGGAAATTGAACTGCGGCGCTTAAGGCTAGTCGTATAATATTATAAACATGAATATTTCACACGATAGTTCTGCTATTTCTAAGAGTAGCCTTCGGAGCACAAGTTTTAATGAAACGCGTCGTGTCGATACTTGATTACGTGGTTATGCTGACAGAACCCTGCGACACAACCGACGCTGAACCAGGATTAAGAATATATTTGGATACTTCATTTTAATTATATACTAACATTATGAGTAATAATTTGAAGCCTCAATAGCTCAGCGGTAGAAGGGCCGACTTCACTCCGTTAAGGCGAGAGTCGAGGGTTCGATCCTGATCCCCTTGGGCTATTGTCGTACCTACTCTAGCGCAAGCTTCGAGCTTATTTGGAGGGGCAATAGGAATATTAGTAATACCTTGTAAAAAGCATTGCTAATATTCTTTAAAAAATAAAAAATACTGTGTAAGTATGTATGTGTGTTTTTCAATTAAATTTCGAGCTTTAAATTAAGTTAGGCTTATTAATATTTTCTTGGCAACTAAGTACTTAAATGGCAACTAGGTAACTAATAAATTAACTTGATAGCGATTAAATATTTATTAGAAGACCTTCAGCGCCACAGGTCGCGGGTTCGATTCCCGCTCAGAGCAGATATTTGTATTGACCATACAGGCATGTATTCCGGACTGGGTGGATTTCGGCGACAATTATATGTATTTACAAGTACTTGTGGTAGCCTTGTTATTGAAGAGACCAGCTAGGTAGGTGTGGTACCTAGACTGGTGTCAGAGTCTGTGGTGTGGCAGTTTCAGATATTCTACCACAAATCATTATACTGTGTGCAAACCGGTTCGGTTTGAAAGACACTGTAGCTAGTGAAGTAACTGGGCAAAAGAGATTTAAGAACCAAAAATCCTCAATAGCTCAACGGTAGAATGGCGGACTCCACTCCGTTAACGCAAGAGATCCTAACCTCCTTGGGTTATTGTCGTACCCACTCCTAACGTAAACTTCGAGCTTATTAGGAGGGACAATAGTAATGCCTTCAAAAAGCATTGCTAATATTCTTATTCTTTCAAAAAATCTCTCGTTGGCAACGCGTGAGTGACACCTAAATATGTATGGTGTTGCGGGGGCTCATAGATACATATCTACATTTTGAATTTTCTGCTGTCCTTCCCCGTGTAAAACATCACTACATAGTATAAAACAAAGTCGCTTTCCCTGTCCCTATGTATGCTTAAATCTTTAAAACTACGCAACGGATTTTGATGCGGTTTTTTTAATAGATAGAGTGATTGAAGAGGAAGGTTTATATGTATAATAACATTCATTAAATAGTAAAAAAAATTGAGGTTTCTAATGTGATGTCGTAAATAATTACATTTAACGCGTGTAGGCCACGGGCAGTAATGAATAAATCAAAACTACTGGATCGATTTTAATCATTTTTTCAGTGAATGACATAGGCTATATATTTTATACCCGTGCGAAGCTGGAGCGGGCCGCTAGTTAACTATAAAACTCATACTCTTTCTCAAACAAAGTACGTTAAAAAAGATTATAGAACAAAAATATTAAAAATAAAACCATTCAAAAAAAACAAATGCCTTCACCTTTTAACATACTTCCTTGTACATCTTGAAGTGCATCAAACTTTGAACTACAATAATCAATGAAACGAAGCCGCCTAGTCTTTGAAGGAGCTTAATGGCGGTGAGTTTAAGGGTGAGGTTTGAAGGAGTTTAAGACGAGTGTAAAAGCTCGTTTTTGAAGCATGTATAGACGTGCTTTTTGGAAACTCGTACGAGCGTTGGAGCGCTTATAAGCTCGTATACGCATGTAACATTTATTTTAATAATATAATGCTAATGACACTCCCCTGAGCTAAAAAGCCTCAATAGCTCAACGGTAGAAAGGCCGACTCCACTCTGTTAACGCGAGAGTTGCAGGTTCGATCCTGACACGAATGAATGAATATTAGTGAGGCCTTGTAACAGCATTATAATATTCTTTATAAAAAAATGGCTACACCCATGACTCCTAACTTAAATAACTGTAAAATATGTATAATATTAATGTAGCAAAGGAAGTTTCATTTAGAAAGGGTTATCTAAATATCATTCGATATTTTATCGTTCAATTTATATGAAAAACAAACATAATTGAGTCCCCTGTTTACTCTTGGGTTTCTTATTAGAATATAAGGAAACTCATTTAACTGTCCGTGCCCTGCAGAATACAAAATTATTTGTATAATCTAAACCAGGATGTCGTATACTTACATTCTTACATAGGGTTGCCACACATACATACTGTATACTTGACGAGAACAATAAATACGCGAAAATACTTCATTTTCCTTGATCTTACTATTCTTGATTTTTCGGATTTACTGCACAAAAATTGTGCCTAGAAGATGGAATATAATTTTTCAGACTTGTATAAAGTAATGTCTGTCTATACATGCCAAATTAATTTATTCCATCAAAGCAAGTGTTCTCATAAACAAGAAGAAAGTTAATAGTTCGATATCTATCGACGACGTTGTGGCGCAGCGGTAGCGAACCTGACTTAAACGCCTTAGGTCGCCTGTTCGATACCCGCTCGGAGCAAAATGTTTGTATTGATCATGCAACCATATTTTCCGGTCTGGGTGTATTTGTCCTTGTCCTTGTATGTTTTTTTTTTTTTTTTTTTTTTTTTTTTTATGTTAGAAGTTGGCAAACAAGCATACGGCCCACCTGATGGTAAGTGGCTGCCGCAGCCTATGAGCGCTTGCAGCACCATTAGTAGGTGCCACTCGCGCGTTGCCAACCTCGAGATATTAGTTCTTAAATCTCGTTCGCCCAGTAATTTCACTAGCGTACAATGCCCTTCAAAACTGAACACAGTAGTGCCTAAGCACTACTATTTGGCGGCAGAATATTGGACACTGCGGTGGTACCTACCTAGCCGGCCTCTTGCAACAAAAGACCTACCACCAGTGTGACTGATTGCACTGGTGGAATAATCTCTGCTGTGACAGAGATTATCCCAACAGCGGGCGATGGGGTCGTCACATCCCGACGCCTTTAAAATGTTATGGAGGCCGTTGAGTGTGCAGCGTTTATTTATTTATCTGTAGATAAAAACCCCTTTACTTATTTACATTAACGCGAAGATGTTTCGTAATGATAATAATTTGATAAACCTTCCAAAAACCAATACAAAATCTTTTTTTTAAATCAAATGTTAAAGTATAACCATTGAAACTTTATTTTGACACTATATACTTCTTTTCCTAACTTGCATCACCAATGTACTTTAATTTCAAGAAAAAACAACTTACCTTCGGCAACCCTAGTCTTACATTTTATATATATATATATATGAGAATATCATATTCATTTTACTTGGGTTACATAACTTTTTGTTGCGTAAGATCGTGCAGTAAATATATTGTATTTAATACTAACCAAAATTCTTAATCCTAGCATTTTCCTGGTACTTCTACCACTGCATGATTATTCAGATTCGAGATGTTACTAGTTTATGTCGACGGTGTCCGTCCCAAAATATAATCTTCTGGTTGTATTAAATTTTTCATAGAATGGTAAAAAAAATGTTTCAAAGGCACACAAAAATACTATTTCTTTTTAATCAACTTGAAAGAACGAGGAGGTTTTCATTCGGTTGTAGTTGTTTTGTTTATTATTTAAGAACCAAATTTTTTTTTTGGAAAATTCTTTTTTTTTTCTTTGAAAAGACAACTTTGGCACCATTTAAATTTTTAGCAATTAAAATATATGAGATGAACTTTTATGGGCTGGATGTTTAAGTTTGCTACCTCAAGGAACCTTCATTTATAAACTGATTTGCTGTGACTCTGATAAAGATATTAGTAGAAAATATATGTTTTTAATTTTGAAATCAATATTTTATCGTTAAAAACTTTATACTCAAACAATGACATCTATCGGTAGTGATCAGAAATAGTTAATTGAACATTTACAGAGAGTAGTCAAGCCAGAAATATTACTCCCACTTAACAGATGGCGCTGTTATATCAATTTTGTTATCACATCTTTTACAATATTTTATTTTTCATTCCAAATTTCCTTTTATAAACGTTGTTTCCATTAGTGAAGTTGCATGGCTTAGAAATACGCAGAGACAAAGTCTGATAACAATATTGTTTTATACTATTTAAAGTAGAAACAAAAAAAAACAACTCATTTAACTTAATTTTATTTCAAACCAAAGTATCTTCCGATCTAATATATTCTCCTATATCAGCTTGATGGAAAGCGATTGTTGCTAACGGATCAGCATGTCGACACTCTGTAGTCGATCTTGCCACCACACCGAAACCAATTGGAATGTCAGACATTGTGTTTATGACCACCCCTTGATGCTTTGGTGTGTTTTCTGTTATCCTACCTAGACCTGAAAATTTTAAAAATTATTATTACATTCATTTTAGATTCATTCACTGGTTGTATGCCTTTTATTGCAAGAGGCTGGCTAGTTTAGGTACCACCGCAGGGTCAGTTATACTTGAGCAATTTTGGTTTGAATTACACTGTAGCTAGTGAAATTACTGGGCAAAGAAGATTTAAGAGCCAACATCTCTCATTGGCAATATGTGAGTGACAGCTACAAATATATATTGTTGGAAGCTCTAATAGGCTATGGTAACTATTTGCCATTGTATGTGTATTGGATTGTGTAGTGGATTGTATGTTTACATGCCAACTTAATAACATTAAAAATAATGTATTATATATAAATTTTAGATCAATATTTATAGCTTTCTTTTATTAATCTTACAGTCAAACATGCTTGAAAATGATTTTTTATTACAATTTCCTCAAAAATTACTCATAATATACATTTTGAAATGTAATAAAACATACTTATGTATGTTAAATTTCTCAATAATATATTACAAATTTTAGAAAGATGTTTAAAAATCTGATCTTGCACTATTTTGAAGAAGATTTTTTTTATTAATTAATATTGCAGAATTTGTTTCAAAGCGTGCAAGTTTCCTAAAGATGTTTGCCGTTTTAAGTTCATAGATCTTAACTTATAGTATAATAAGTTACTCACCACTCTTAATAACATGGTTTCCATACAAAAATTGCTGTTCAGCAGAGGGCTTAACCCATATCTTGTAAGGAGCATATGGTGCTATGTATGTCAACGCAGTTATATGTAACCTAAACTTATTAGTTTTAGTGAATTTCCCAAAACATGTCCCTGCTGATATTAAATGATCAGGTTTGACTGTTTGCGCGAGTTGCAATAACCTTTCAGATATATAATATACTCTGTCTTTTTTCTCTCTGAAGCAGTATGTACCGTCGGGTCTATCAATTAGAAGCTTTACATTTACTCCAATACTGTAAAAAATATATATATTATTAATGCTAGCAGTATAAGACTTAGATTTTGTAGTTAAAAACGTGTTTATGTAAAGCCGTTAATAATAGAATGTTTACTACATACTATTTAGTTAATTTCTCAAATAGAATCCTTGTCCTATCTTCTGATAAAACTTTCATTTTTATTAATTTTATATAGTATTTAATTTAAAATAAAATCCACATTCGGCAACTACACGTGCTGTTTTTAAACAATATGAAAACGTTAAGTGTCAAAGTCAGATTAAAAATTTGGCATTTTCATTTGTTAACATCTCTTCAATATTTATATTGAATTACTAATGAAAAGGTATGAAGCATCTTTATAAAATAATATAAAACTTATGTAAAAAAAGTCAATTACACTCGGCTGTATATAAAAAAATTGTTGAAGAATTTTATTTCGTTGTCTTTTGTTACTCAATTTCTAAACGAATTCAAGTTTTATTTCTTATCTGTTAAGCGAATTGCTAAGATGAATGATCAAATGACAAATCTCCGCAAATCATTCTACGTTCATTCGCCTCCACGAAAAATTCATTCAACTTCGCGTTGGACTTGCTGACGTACAGTGGTAAGTTGACTTTCTTTATTGTTTACAATATATTTTTAGCAAGTTATAATATACAGACTTCTATAGGAAGTTATTTTTAAAACAAATTTAAGTATTTAACATAATGTAAAAGCTATAGAATATTTTTAAATAACTTCTTAGTGTTTTTCGTATGTTATGTTTCACGGCCCTGAAACAAAACAAGGAACTTGGTCACGTGATAACAACAAAAAAATTCAAAAGTTCAATGCACTATATCATAAAATTTGAAACTTTTTTTATAAAACCTAAACATAAAAGTAATAGTTAACATTAAAAAAATAATAAAAACGTCTATGTTTTTCGTTGTATTTCATTTAAACAGGAATTATCTGCTAATATTGTTTTGGCAGTAAGCGAAACACTTCTTTCGACTAATTTTATTATTACACCAGTTATTTTTATAACTTCCTCTTAACTCTCAAACGTTATAAACTCGTGTTTTCAAGAGTTATTTTGGTTTGTAAGCAATCTATTAACAAAATAAATACCGATTGCTCCGAATTATTTAAGACCACTTATTTATCCTTAATTAATTGTAGCTATTATTATAGTGATATTTTATAGCCATCCGAAATTTGAAATAATATTTTTTTTTTTTTTTTTATGTTAGAAGTTGGCAAACAAGCGTACGGCCCACCTGATGGTAAGTGGCTGCCGCAGCCTATGAGCGCTTGCAGCACCATTAGTAGGTGCCATTCGCGCGTTGCCAACCTCGAGATATTAGTTCTTAAATCTCGTTCGCCCAGTAATTTCACTAGCGTACAATGCCCTTCAAACCGGAACACAGTAGTGCCTAAGCACTACTATTTGGCGGCAGAATATTGGACACTGCGTTGGTACCTACCTAGCCGGCCTCTTGCAACAAAAGACCTACCACCAGTGTGACTGATTGCACTGGTGGAATAATCTCTGCTGTGACAGAGGTTATCCCAACAGCGGGCGATGGGGTCGTCACATCCCGACGCCGAAAATTTATTGTTTGAATTAATGACGTTTTACAAATGTAATTACATTAAACTAAAAATTAAAAAGTTATTCTCCTATGTGGATATTTGACGTAGGTACAATAAGTTTGACTTCTCGAGATTGGTGATGCATTTGGCCGGAAAAATTTAAGTAACTGATTAATCGACTTGCCTCTACGTAGGAAGTATAAAGCAAATTCGCCTTTCGCATCTGTCGCACGCAACGGATTCCGATGCGGTTTTCACCATCAGGTAGATAATTTTTCATGGATGGTTCATATGTTATATTACTAACTTCTGCCAATGGCGTCGCCTCCGTAGATAACGATTTTAATACAAACTTTGAACCCTTATTTCAACCCTTTCAAATGTTAGTCCACATGTTTCATTTTAATTATTTGCTAGCCTAAAATAAAGTTTCATGCTTATAGTTTAAAAAATGACTTCCATACAAACTTTGAAACCTTTTTTCCCGCCTTTTTCTTTTTTACTTTTACCTTTTCAAAATATCCTGCCCGGTGACGCTGTCAAGGCCAGTAGGGCCAACAGCAATACACATTCCGAAAATAATAAAAACCTCTTTTTACCTCTTTAAGGATTGAATTTCGAAAAATGTTTAGTGCTCGTTTACGTTTTAAAAATAACACCTGTGAAAAACAGCAACTTGGCGTCAATATGTAAGGTTGTCTCCTTTTATATATACATAATTAAATAGTACCAAGAGCGAAACGTCGGGTCGCTTGTACTTTATATATTAAAATTCTACATCGTAACTATGTCAAGACGTAAACATCATTCAATCATTCTCGTAATCAAGTCAATAGGATTATTCATAGTGTAAACAAAAGAAATGTTTACGTTATGGTACATTATTAATTTGAAATATCTTAAACATTATTTCAGTAGTAGTAGAACCATGCTCTTCACAGTACAAATGGGCCGGCTCGACTGGGGAAGTACTACACTCTCACAGAAAATCGACGTAAATCCGTATCACTAGAAAGATATTGTGGGAGGCCCAACCTCCCACTCCCGTGCTCTCTTCCCATTTTGCCATCTCATTCATATGACTTAAGAAATTTTTTTACTTCGCGTCAGTTGAAAAGTTTTTTTTGTAAATTTTCTGACGGTTGGCAATTTTGAATTTGAATTTTTGACTTAAATTATCACATGCCAACGCAAGGGATAAGAAGGAAGGGACGAGAAAGGAAAAATTAATGGAACAGAGAATGGAGGAATAAAAGGGAACGCAAATTTACTAATCCTGCTACAACTTCCTCAAACGAGCGATGTATTTATGGTAAAAACTACAATGTATTTATGGTAAAAACTACAAAAATACTACAGACTTATTTACGTTTAATTATTGTACAACAATGTAGAAGTTCAACGGTCATGAAATCGTTTATATCCTGATTATCTTCTGTGGAGGCAATGGCAATTGAGGTACAGAGCCACCCAGGAAAAGTATTTATTAAATAATTTACAAAGATAAGTCTCGTGATATGTAATAAAGTCTCATTTCCATCTGTACGAAATTCAACTTATATTTCTTTTTCTGTTTATTATTCAGAGGGTTTATTCTTATAGAACTTCGACATTTATGAACCGGTTTGGAAAATTATTTTTCGAACCAGCTCCGTTATTTTGCGGAATATTCTGGAATGTAGCGATTGAATTCGTCAACCAATATTTGTAGAAAACTTTTAAGAGTTTTCTTGTATATTTTCGCTACTGGCGTCATACTTTTAGCTCTCAACAATTGGTTTTAATGTCGTAAAATTTTAAATCTTTCGCTAACCATATTTTGTCTTCTGCGAACCACTGGTTAGGAATCACTGGCTTAAAGAATATTATATCTTTTTAAATTAATTTTATACAACTTATATATTCTGAGATTCTATCACTAACGGTAGTATCAGACTAGCTTTCTATACGAGCGTATAAGCGCTCGTATAGAAAGCGCGTTTTTGAACGTTGATACGCTTATAGGGTCGTATAAGCGCTTAATATAATGCGCTGTAAATAATATGCTATTGAGACTCGCCACCAAAAATTCGAGCATACACGCCGGAATCAGCCCGTGTACGCGCGTTCGTGTATTTGAAGCGCGCGTGTAAGAGCGGATGCTGAAACGACCTTATACGTATACGACAAAAAAACTACTAGAGTTCTTTCTGAAACCCTCTAATGTGAATGATAGTAATAAAATTGCATGGAGAAATGTTAGTAGTATTAATGTTTAATGAAGTTTAAAATCACCGTGAATTCCATGCGAAATTAGAATCCGCCCGCTTGTCTAAAAAACTGAATTCGAAAATGTCAAGTTGCATAGATTTATTAATCTAAAAACTTAAAGTTCATCAATTTATTATTAATTGGCAGCTAAATTATAAAGAAGTACTTAACTAATCTTTTAAAACAAAACATAACGGTAGAAATTTTATAGGAATTGGTAGTCTGCCAGGATTGAAAACTTATAATGGCGCCTACAAGTATACGTATATCGCTCATAGTGGGATTTCGGCGTGACGTAACTTTACTAACAGCATGACACGTCATGACGTAGGTGGTCTAGAAGTAGATTACTACTTCTGTTGATATTAATCAACAGTAGGCAACAGTAAGTAACAGTTATACCATCGGCTCCAAATTAAATCTCTACTTGAGAAGAACCGCTGAAACAAAATTAGAGTTTTTTTTTTCAATAACATTATTATTATTATTTTGTTGACAATCATATGTGTATACCGAATTCTGAAATGGTTGGAGAATTTTATTTTAATATTTAATATAAAACTAAGACTAAGGTCAAATGGACATCTACATTCAAGAGATACAGTAAATTCACTGTAAAAAACATTTTCTTTATGTCAGAGGAGGCAAAAAAAGGATGCTCACCTGATGTTAAGCTATTAACGAATAATATAACGCCGCACATGATCGTGAATATCTGCAACACCAGAGTTGCATGTGTCTTCATGTGTGTTGCCGCTCTTTTTAGGATACGATTGATACTCTGGCTGACCTCGAAACGCGGCTGACGAGCAGTCACTTCATGAGATCTTCACCAACGTACGGTGGTAGTTAACCAGAAGGGCCTATTAAACCTTTTTGTAATTTCTTTCGCGACAAGCAGGTTTCTTCACGAATTTTGAAAGAAATATTATTACTACTACGTCTACTTTTCAAAAAAAGTTTTTTCATATGCAAAATGATAATCAATCTTGCCGTCTGTCATCACTTTCCAAGTCATTATCGTTCAATATCAGAGTTCAAGCGAACTCAACTGATGATACGCCAAATCTATTTTCGTGAGCGTCTTAGCTATATAGTACATTATACATTACAAGTAAATTTAGTAATTATTATCGTGAGTTTTCCTCAAATGTTCTTAGACATATTTTGTAGAAACCAACGTATTTTTTACAAATATCTGTCTCTGTTCTTGAATGATGGATCTGACCTCCGCAAGCCTGAGGGCGAATCAGTAAAGCGTTGGATATGAGCAAATTACTTATCTAGAGCTAATAATTAATATCTGATGTTATTAGATAACAACCGGGACTGACAGCAAAACGTGCTCTCCGAGGCACGGTGGGGAGACCGACAAGGACAAACATTTAGACATAAACAGGTGTTTCTAAGATCATTATAAAGATATGCCTGTTGACGACGTATTGACGTAGCGGTAACTTACCTGCCTTAAACGCCAGAATATGTTTGAGCAGAATATGTTTGTATTGACCATGCAAGCATATTTTCCGGTCTGGCTGTATTTGTCCTTGTCATTGTGAATGTTTCCGGACCCCCGACACAGGATATAACTATCCTAATGGGAGCCGTTGAGTGTGCATCGTTTATTATTTATTATTATTATGTCTGAGCGGGAAGCGAGGTTAAATCCAGGACCGCTAAAAACACGCCGCAACAGTCGTACTTTTTAACACATCTTTAAAAGTAAATAATATTTCTCATAAATTTTCGCGTGTTGAAGACTTAGCTTTTGTTGTAGAGGTCATCGCGCACTGCCCAAAGGAGCGGTCTCAATTTAATCAACTAGCTTTGTCACACCTTCTTTCCGATTAAACCGCAATTAGCAATGATAATTAAAGTAGATTAAATTTTGGGCTGACTTAATTTGCATTAATATTTATTTATATAAGTGCAATGTCTGTAGGATAGGGTATTCATGAGTAAAAACCAAATTAACATTGACATTAAAATGTTATAAAGAGTAACTTAGGTTCTTTTATTTTACAAAAAGAATTAGGATTTAGGGAAGTTAATTTTTTTTTCGAGCGTATATGGACGCAAATACGCAATACCATGTCGACCCACAAAATTGAAAAAACTGAGTTATATATGCAGAAGTGTTGGTAAATGGCTGAAGAACATTTTCCTTTAATATTTGTAGGGTTTTAAGCTTTAAAACTTCTAAAAAGCCATTTTTTCAATCATGCAATTTATATATTCTTAAACGTTTTGGGTTATATTATATACGAAATACGCAGTTTGTATACTTGTTTTTGTGAAAATAAGTAAAATAACTTACATAAATCTGAAATTGCCAACAACTTGACCAATACATAAAAGAATTCATATAAAGCAAGTTGTTCAAAATTTTCAAACGCGTTTTTCTCGAAATGGCATTCGTGTGGGTTGACATAGTATTGCTTATTTGCGTCCATAGGTGCGTCGAGCTTACACGTGAGCTTCATTATGCGCGTTATAAACCCGAACCCGCATACTCAAGCTTATTAAGGGGTGGCGAGTGTCAGTAGACAAAGACAAATACACCCAGACCGGAACACGTGCCTGTATGGTCAATACATACTCAAACCCAAGACCTATGGCGTTTAAGGCAGGATCGCTACCGCTACGACACAACGTCGTCAAATGGATGGATGTCTATAACTCTTTCACCCAAAAACTACTGAACAGATTTGGATCAAATTTGGTACACTCACGGGTTTTTATGCCGGAAAAATGTTGGGTTCCCGTGGGATCACCAAAAAACTACATAACGCGAGCGAAGCCGCCTAGTATAAAATCTGGAGTGATGTTTCTCAATTTTAATTCAATTTGAACATGTAGGTTAATATTTTGGTCAACCTTGTGCTTGCCCTACATCATACACCTGAGAGCAATGCCATTTATACCGGTTGTTGGTGCAACTTTCGCAATCAAATTTGTATGTAAAAACTAGCGGCGCCCTCGGTTTCGCTCCCATGATGTACCCATTTTATCTTTATTGCACGGAACTCTAATTTTTTTTCAAAAATAAAATCCTAAGTTAGTCTTTATAATATCAGTTATAACCCAGTGAAAGTTCCGTTAAAATCTATTCACCTGTTTTAGAGATTAGCCGGAACAAACAGACAGACATTTTAAAATTGATTTTTTTTATAGACAATTTTAGAAAAAAATGCAGAAATCTAAATAGTTTTCGCTTTTTAGTTCTGAAGTCTGTTTTTCTAACAATATTTTTGAAACTGGCATAATACAGTACATCCTGTAACAACTAAATACTTTGTAAATAATAATGAATCAGGCACATGTATACGAGTTTTATGACTTACAAACTTGGCTGCATTTCAACTAAATTCTATTGAACTAACGAATAGGAACATGGACTCGTTACGTAATGGGTACAATTGTAGGGAGTGTTCGCTAAATTGTAACGGACTTTTACTAGCTATGCCCGTGGCTTTGCTCGCGTTTATGTAGTTTTTTTTTGGCATATGACTGTTCAAAAGTTTTTTTTTAATGTAAGACACATGTAGCATATTTCAAGCCTTAACATCGTAAAGTGAACGCCCAAAGGAAATTCATATTTTATCAGTATAAAAAGTATCCTTTGTGTTGATTTTGGTAATAAGCTATCCGTGTGTCAATTTGGATGAACCAAATCCGTTCTGTAATGTTTGCGTGAAAGAATAACAGACATTTTATGTCTGTTTGTAATTCCAAATTAATAGCTTTACATTAAATTCATATAAACTTATTATTAATATTTTTGTCTGTCTGTCTATCTGTTTGTTCCGGCTAATCTCTGGACCGTTTTGAATGAGACCTTCACTACATGATAACTGATGTTATAAGGATGAACTTAGATCACTTTAATTTTAGGGAAAGAATACGGGTTCTGAACAATAAAACTAATCGGTAAACTTCAAAAAAAATTTAAACCAGTAATATCAATTTTTTTTCTCTTAAACGAAGTATAAAAAAATATAAACAACACACTAATTATGTTAAAGTGACGTCAATTCTCTAATCGACTAAATTATCATGCAGTTCTGCACGTACAAATACACTCGGAATGTTTGTTAAATGTTAAGAAAATGATAATTTATACCAAACATTACTAGAGGTTACTAAGAAGTTAACTAAATATCTAAATTACTTATAAATATTAGAACGAAATCATTGGAATGTTAAGAAAGAAACATTTTATTGTTACCTTGAAGAAATGTTCCCAGCAACCTCTCGGTAACCTAGCAACGTGATGTTTATCCCTCGTAAAAGGGACTAAAAGCGAACTTTACATCGTATGAAAAAAAACGTATACTCAACACAAGAGAAAAGCATATAGCCACCCAATTGTCGCGATTGAAATAATCGACTGCTGAGAATGTCCTTCTTTTCTCCCTAGGTGCGTAATTTTAAAACATCTATACCAAATAATACTATATCGGCATATATATAAAGGCGTCGGGATGTGACGACCCCATCGCCCGCTGTTGGGATAACCTCTGTCACAACAGAGATTATTCCACCAGTGCAATCAGTCACACTGGTGGTAGGTCTTTTGTTGCAAGAGGCCGGCTAGGTAGGTACCACCGCAGTGTCCAATATTCTGTTGCCAAATAGTAGTGCTTAGGCACTACTGTGTTCCGGTTTAAAGGGCATTGTACGCTAGTGAAATTACTGGGCGAACGAGATTTAAGAACTAATATCTCGAGGTTGGCAACGCGTGAGTGGCACCTACTAATGGTGCTGCAAGCGCTCCTATGGCAGCCACTTACCATCAGGTGGGCCGTATGCTTGTTTGCCAACTTCTAACATAAAAAAAAAAATTTCAAGTGAATATGTTCTTTAGTAGTTCATAGGAAGCCAACAACTTCGGTAATAAAAATGCCGTACGTGTTAATCCAGGTAATAAACTATCGTTGTGTTAAATTTTATCCAAATCACACATCATCAAAAACATCATCCTCACAAACTTTGACATTAATAATATAAGTAGTATGTATACAATAACAATAGAATTAAAAAGCAGGCAATTTTTTTTTACAGAATAATTTCTTCAGAAGTCGGTACTAAGTAAAATATCGATTGGCTTCTTCCTATATTATAATGTTTTTTTGTTAATATGTAAAGTAAAAAAACTGAACTTTTAATTTTTGCTGTTAGTTGAAAATACCGTTAAAATTAACGGAAACAATTTCCTTTTTCTTATCAATAGCAATGCACTATCTACTATCTAGTCACGATCACCTTACGATAAACGATGAAGGTCGAATCATTATGTGCACATATGTGTACAGTGAATCACTATAAGAAACGCATTTAGCACAATTTACCTATTAAATTTGCATTCAATTACCTTATTACGAACCGAATAATATGAATATTGTCGCAATGTAATTGTCACCTGCCTCAAGCGCGGTTCGATTCCCACTCGGAGCAGATGTATATATTGACCATACAGGCACGTGTTCCGGTCCGAGTGTGTATGTCCTTGTCATTATGTATGTTTCCGGACCCCTGACACAGGATATAACTATCCTAATAGGGGCAGGATATAACTATCCTAATAGGGGAGTGTGTAGTGTGTTTCTCTCTGGACATTGTCTTCATATCCCCATCATACCTAGGAGAGCATTTTAACAACTTTCGTATCGTATCTATGTGACTAAGTTGGCTTACCTCAGGTCAAGTCACAAGCTTGCAAAATAACCGAAAGTTAGCGTGTGACTAACTTCGTTCCGTTGCCATGGCGTAGATTTTACGAAGGAGTACTGACAGGTCTTTGACGTTTTGTCAGCATGGAAGAGCCTGTCCACTATATACATATATATAAATCAATTGCTGTTCATTAGTCTCGCTAAAACTTGAGAACGGCTGGACTAATTTTGCTAATTTTAGTGGAAATTTTTTGTGGAAGACCAGGGAACGTTTAAACGGTGAGAAGATTTGGAAAAAATAGTACTGCTCCTGTCAAACATTTAATGTTAGCTACATCGGTACATTAAACTTAGGTCCCTTCCAATTAAAGAACGTAGTAACTATTATTTATTAAAAACTTAAATATTAACAAAACAAGTGAATATGGGTAACTCAGCTAATAACTTAACACTACATTATTAATAATTAATGTTGTAAATTCTGAGGCGGTACGAAGTTCTCCGGGTCAGCTAGTAGTATATAATTATAGTAACATTAACTTTATTATTTACTCTATGTATTATATTTAATAGTAAGTCTAACAGCGTTCCCGATTTTTATACTTGTGAATGTATTCCGTGTTAAGTCGTTTTTATGTTTAAAAGAATATCTTTTTATCACTTCTGGTATTCAAAGATAACTATATAATTGTCCTATATTTTATTAGATAACTTTCATATTATAAATATGATTATTAATTATCATTATTGCTTTTATTGCGAATCGATATTTCTTTGCTTAGTTTTTGTATTTATGTGGACTTTATCGCACTAATCTTATCTTTTTCTTCATCTTTTAGTTGATAATGTAATTTAATTATATATGTATATCGTATCCTACTAATATTATAAATGTGAAAGTTGTTTTTTTTTAATTTGTAAGGATATATAGATGGATGTATGGATGGATGTTTGTTATTCTTTCACGAAAAAACTAATCGACGGATTTGGATGAAATTTGGTACACACATAGCTTATTCCATGGATCAACGTATAGGATACTTTTTATACGGGAAAATGTTAGTTACCCACGGGATCGCGTGAATGAAAATATTTTTGTATATTTTATAATTCTATAAAAGTTCTTAGCGGTGTAAAATATAAAACATAAAGCTTCAATCATAACAGTTCATTTTGATGTCTCAAAGGATTAGATTCCGATCACTTTGAAATGGTGTTTCGAGTGCTTCCTTTGTTTAAAAAGATGACGTAGTTTTCTTGTAAGTACAACGTACATTAAAGACTTACTGAGCCTATAAACCTTAGCCTATACTTATGTATTATTACTTGAGTTTAATTATGTCTTAGTACAGAGTTGATTCACTGGATAAAATATATTGGTTGTGCACCACCTTCAATCCACTTTAAAAAAGGATATTCTGAACTTATAATGTTGACTTGAGTTGAATATAATAAAAATAATAGCTTTTTTATGGTTTTAAAGACTTTTATCTCAGAAGACATTCATAGTATAGTAATAATAATACGAAAATATATTAGTAATATGTGTATTCTTCTTAGTGTCTTTTTATTCTTTTATATAAAAGCTACTTACATGTGTCAAAATCAGGCCTTTTTTACGTCATGAAGGTTGGCAAACAAGCGTAAGGTCCGCCTGATGGTAATGATGGTGAACGCTTGCCAACCCAAGGAACAAGAGGGCGGGATGAGAAGGGGAAAAAATTAAGGGATCAGAGGGATGAGAGACCTCCGACGCTTTAACTCATCGCATGAAATGCAACAGTACCTACTGATACTGTTACCTTACGCCGATTTTCTGTACGATCGTACTACTTCCCCAGTGTAGTCGGCCCATTTGTGCTGGGAGTAGCATTGTTCTACTACCGTCTAAAAGTCTCAATGTCTTTGTATTAATTTTATATAAAAGTTAGTTATTACTTATTTGTGTCAAAATCAGGTCAGGTCAATACCACGGTCAGTCAACTGTAAATAAAAATAAATTTGATACTTTAACAATTGACAAAAGAATGACGATTAAAATTATACAAAAATGGATTTACCAAAATGACTTAAAATCCTTTATTTCAGATCGCACAAAAACTTTTCGTGTGAGATAATCTCCGTGAAACCATATCATGTCTTTCTACTTTCCGAAGAATTTTCGGGCGAACGGCTGGGGCTGGCACAGGTCAGCTAACGCGGCATCCGCAGTGAGGGGGTTCCTGAATAAGGAACGAGGGGGCCAAGGTAGCTCCGAACCGCTGATTGGTAATGGAAGTCTATACCCTAAACTTCCGAGTGACGATGATAGTACATTCTCCGGTGTTAAGCTGTACCCTTCATTACCTGCTGAAGAATATGAGAGTGGCGCTGTTGAAGAAGTGATTGAGGAGACTTGTGCGGCTGTCGATGTGAAACTTGTGGTGAGTTCTTTTTAATATATAATATCATAACATTAACACTAGGAACAAACATAAATTAACAATGCCAGTTACTAGACTGCATAAAATTAGTAACTCTTTTAAAGGTAACTGTATACGTTTTTACAATAGGATCCCAGAAAGCGTTCAAAAACTTTCTATAAATAAATTTAAAAAAAGATCAAAGAACGTTTGTGTGGTAAAGGTTATTATAAAATTGGTGAATACCTTGAGGACACCACGCCTTGGGAATGAGACAGTCACTCCAGGCTTTTCAGTGATTATAATATGTAAACTAATATCAGTTTAAAAAAATACATATAAAAAAAAGATAAAACCCTCTGAGTTTGTTTCGCCGGTTCTTCTCAGGTAGAGGTTTAATTTTGGAGCCGGTGGTAGAATCTGACTTTCAACAAATAAGTGTAATGCTTTTTATGTTGAATAAAAATATTTGATTGATTGATTGATTAATATTTGGCGGTTTAACAGCTGTGTCATACAGTCGAGTTTAAGTTGTTTATAATTTAAGATACTGGAAATGATAACTATTGCTGAATCTACGTCATAATTTTGTGGAATCGACTTCAACTGCCTAGCGTTTTTGCTGGATTTGCATATAGGGTAGTAGGTGTATCCCGGAAAATATAATTATATTACGTTCCCGTGTGATCATAACCTACATAACGCGAGCAGAGCCGCGGGCAAAGCTAGTGAGTTAATAAGTGTCGTCTTGCTTGATCGGTCACTTCTGTCCTTCGTAAAAGCGAACTTTCAAGGTAGAAACTTAAATAGTACCACTATTAAAAATTGTTTCTCATACATGGCAATATGACGTTTATAAAATGCATAAAATTAAATTTCGTCACAGTTTGAAACAATAATTTGCATGTGATATCAACATGACTAATCAGGGTTATGGGCTTAATAAGAGTATTTCCGTATTTAAGATTCTGAATCACCTAATGACGTATCACTTTTGGATGTAACGGAAAATCGGGTTTTATGTTGTGAACTAGATGTGTCATGTGCCCAGTGTCAGTTGCTTTGCCTAAGTTCCTTCTTATAATATCAGCTATCTGCCGAGACGCTCATAGCCGGGTGCGCTCAGTGATCGGTAAACGATCGGTGGGTTAAGCAACTCAGTCGCTAGATGATTGCATAGTGGTATTTCAACTGAGCGTCTCCGTGATTCGGAAGGCACGTAAAAAGTCGATCCGGCTATCAATACGATCATAGTCGAAAAGTCAAGTCAGAGGCGACCTGAACAACTCTGACACTAGGTTGGCCACTAACCACTCGATAAGAAGAAGAAGACGCTATTGCCAGTAAAAGTCTCGTGTATGTTTACGTAGTTGAATTAAGAGCTTACAGACATGTTTTTCGTTTAGTTACTGTATACGCTTTAATATACACTTAAAAAAAGCTGTTATTTTGAAATAACCGACAGACACTTCCATTTTTTTTATTTACATTGCTGACGTTTTTAATGTGATCGGGTTTTTAGAGTTGGCCGTTTATTTTGCATACCCATTTAGGGATGTGTTAATCACTACTGTTTTATTTATACGTTTTTGGAAGACCGAAAACTTATTCTAGTAGGAAAATGGTAAAAAAAAATAAAACGAAGCGAGATATTGATTTACGGGAAAATTATATCGTTGTTCAAATTGTTTTTTTTTTTAAATTAGCATTGCTTTTTCAAGGCATTACTAATATTCCTATTGCCCTGCCAAATGAGCAATGAGCTTGCGTTAGGAGTGGGTCCGACATTAGCCCAAGGGGATCGAACCCATAACTCTCGCGTTAACGGAACGGAGTCAGCCTTTCTACCCTTGATCTATTGAGATGATCTTTAATTTGAATACTTAATTGGAAACAAATAAGCAATACCATGTCAACCCACAAAATTGAAAAAACTGAGTTATATATGCAGAAGTGTTGGTAAAAGGCTGAAGAACATTTTTCTTTAATATTTGTAGGGTTTAAGCTTTAAAACTTCTAAAAAAGCAATTTTTGAATCATGCAATTTATGTATTATGTTAAACGTTTTGAATTATATTACATACGAAATATGCAGTTTGTATACTTAATTTATTGTGAAAATAAGTAAAATAACTTACATAATTCTGAAATTGCCAAAAACTTGACCAATACATTAAAAAAATCATATAAAGCAAGTTGTTCAAAATTATCAAACGCGTTTTTCTCGAAATGACATTCGTGAGCATTGACATGGTATTGCTTATTTGCGTCCAATTATTGTACTAAAGAACATAGTATTTTGTAGTAGTAGTGTACCAAGCAAAGACTATATGTTGATGCATAGTGAGTGGCTTTATGTACTACTGTCCAAGAAAGGAGCCCGTCTATTCCCTACTCATGCATTCCTATCCTTAGGGTTGACAACGCGCATTTGACACTTCAAGTATCGTGTGCGTCCATAGGTTGCGGCTTAGCATTAGGCGGACCATATGCTATGTTGATGAAGAATGAGTGACTAAGGAATTATAGAATTAGGAGCTTAATATTATAACGTTTTAGTTATAATTACAATTTTTAATAAACAAAAGTGGAGTCCTTATCGTAAGCGAGTATAATTTTGTATTGTTTTGTACGATGTCAAGGCTAAGATCATTAATAATAACCACGTTAATTTATTACTCACGCTTAAAAGCATTCTCATAACAATATCACTTTTTGATAAAACGAAAAGTCATTTTTTTAACCGCGCCTTGACAATAGACCAAAAGAAGTCCTCGATAAGATCAGCACAATAAATGTAATAGCCTCCCTAAGGAGGCTATGTCTCTAAAGACATACCATAATTTTTATTTATTTACAACCAATATTACAACATACTTACAATTCAAAATTATCTATAATTACAATTATACAAATCATGTCCACGGGAAATGGTGGCAAGAACGCTAGCTGCATTTCGCCTCTAAATCGCAATCCCAATTCGTTGGGCGAAATGAACCAGCCCTCCTGTTACTTGTGAAAGCCGTGAATAGGGGTGTAAAGTCTTTTAAAAATTGCTTAACACTAACGCTTCATGGCCTAAGTGTTTCTACTCAAAATAATAATATAATTTATTTATTTATTTAGTGCTCTAGTGTTGTCATTTATCAGTAGTTAAATTTTTAGGTAAAAAAAAATGTTTTGTATAAAGTACGAGTAAACTTACATTTTTTTTTTGTTTTCTTTTTTTTTAACAAAGGTGTTAATTATAATTATATGATAATAAGCCAACTATTTTATAAATACCTATAGGCAATTTTTTTTTAATAACATTCACTAATCATTCTGCTTTGTTGTCTGGAAATGATCGCGCGTTTCAGATGGAATGTACGAAAACACTGGAAGGGATATTAACTACGTGTTTATTTTTAAAACATACAAAAATATCTTCGCAGTCAGTTCCCTTGCGTTAATTTTTAAACGCGGCGGACTGAGTCAGTGACGTATTTTCCCTTAATAGATCATATTTACATACAGATCAGACTTCAAAAAGGAGGAAGTTATCAAATCGACTGTATGCTTTTTGTATGTTTGCTACTCGATCACACGAAGACGGTTTGACTGATTTTAGATATTTTGGTTTTTGGGAATATAGGGCATATTCCGCAGTGGTCCCATCCATCTAGTCCGAATTGGATGATAGTGATCATGATCTCTGTGCGGGAGCTCCCCAGTACCAGCTACTTCCAATTGACCGCATCCAACGTAGAGCGGCTGGAATTGTCGACGATCAAGCCCTATCCGATCGGTTTGATCCTTTAGCATTACGTAGAGATGTCGGATCACTCTACGTTTTCTATCGCATCTATCAAAGCGAATGTTCTGAGGAATTGTTTGGATTGATCCCGCCGGTGTAATTTCACCATCGGACAACTCTAAATTCCACCCTACCACGTCGATGTCTGGAAATCCACAACAGCGCGATTTAAAAGACATTTTCTTCTTCGCACAACCAGTCTGTGGAATCTACTCTCGCCGGCGGTCTTTCCGAACCGATAAGACCTGGGAACATTCAAGTGAATAGCTTATATTTTGCTTTAAGGTTGGCAACGCCTACTGGTGTTGGATATTTTTCTAAAGTTTGTTAATTTGCTTTGAAAAAACATAATTTGATGAAGTAGAACTGCCACTAGAACTTTTTAAAACTATTTATTTTATTTATTTATTAATTAACAGCAAAACAGCAAAACAAAAAAAAACAAGACAATTTTCCTTTTTTGATATAACATGCAAGATGCAATGTATAGCCTGTCTGCTGAATCGACTCCATGAATAGTCTTACGGTGGCATCCACACTAAGCAAGCTTGTATCGTGGATACCCTCTTACGTATTACAGAGAGATTTGCACCTACGGTCATAGACGTGTATAAAAAAATAAAAAACAAAAAGTGAACTAATAACAGTAAAAAAAAAAAAAGAATTAAAATAAAACTTACTATAGAAATAAAACTACTATAGAATAAATATTTCACGGGTTGTGATACTATTTTGTAGTTTCGTATGGTAATCGAACTATTATTCTTAACTTAAAAATGTAAATTATTACATTTATAAAGTAAAAAAATTGTACAACAATAATGGGTGCCTTAAGTTTCGGTGTCCTACTCAATTTTTTGTAAAAAAAATATTTTCTTAAAACAACAACTATTATTATATTGTAATTATTATGACCTTACCAAAAAAAAACTTAAAATTAAAGTAAACTTGAAAGTCTTGACCATTAACATACCAGGCATAATCGAGGTTAACCTTATTAATATTTTTACAGTCTATGGTTTTGACTTACTAAATTATAGACCGGCCCTTTCATACAGACAAAATGTTACCGTCATTATAATGCGAGGAAGCCATCAATCGGAGAAATTAATTGAATTTTAGTATAATAATTACTGTATAATATCTGGATAGCATATTAAATATATAATAAGGAATCTTAATCAACTATAATAGTTAAATGTAAACCTACATGTAAACAAAATGAAAAAAAAACAAAATATGGGGGTGACCTCCGTCAGGAACTAAGTTCCTCACGTTTTTTCTTCAACTCGGAATGTAATTCGAAATGAAATCTGTATATTTCGATAGCTTATGTGATAAAAAGATATATGGACAGAGAGAGAGAGAGTTGCGCACCCGGCTGCGCATTCCATTGCTCGTGTGCTCATCCATTGCTTGTAGTACGCTCGATACACACTCGCACACACACAGCATGGCATATTTCGTTACGTGACGATTTCTACTACATCGCACTACACGTAAGCCGCGTTAAGGAACTTCGTTCCAAAAACCCCAATATCGTGAAAGCCACGTCTGATGATAAAGAAATACAAATAAAATACCAAGCTTCAAAACTCCAACAAAAATTTGTGTCATTTAATTTCTTAGGTCTGTAGCCAACTTGCCACCTTTAAAAATGTGTTCAAGATCATTCACTCATTCACTTCGAACTTGTAAAACTTGTTTGTTCAAATAAAAGTAATCCATATGTCCGTACTCCGTAGCATTTATAATGATAAACTAAAGATTTTTATTTTGTGTATAACTGGTCCGTAACCTTATTTGGTTTGATATGGTGTATTACTCACGTTTTATACAGTATAAATATAGTATTGTCAAAACTAAAACTACATTTTTTGCGTATTATATTGTGGGAATATTTTCGTGAAATTTGAATGAAAGAAACAATGGCATATCAACTAAGGAAAAAAATCTTTAAAAATGATAAGAACTAATATGTACCAAGTACTTAAATAAATAATTTTGTTTATTAAGTTAATAAGCTCTTACTCTGAAAGCTGAAATTCTGCAGTTACTTCACGAGTTTTTCACCAACGCGAGGTGGGCATTTGGCCCTACCAGCAAGAAACCACCACTAGAATTGACGGATATACATGTATACATGTCTAAGAATTTTTCTACGGTATGCAGGTTTCCTCACTGTTTTCTTTGCCGTTAAGCACGTGATAAAGAAGCACAAATAAAGCACTTGAAAACTCAGAAGTGCTTTGCCCGGATTTTTAACCTCGGCCTTCGACCGCTTTACAAACCTATCAAACCTGCCTATAGCCATACTTTAATTTATGTTTAATTTTTTTATATTATTGTTATAGTGTTTTGTTTTTCTTTTAACTATAATGCTTTTTAATGTTTATGTTTTGTTTATGTCTGTTGTTGTCCCAATAAATTGATTCTTTCTTTCTTTCTATGCAACTATTGGTCGCTGTTCGTCTCTTACTTGAGGCAAAACTTGTATGATTCAAAAAATTAAAAAGGCGGTTGTGTATAGTTCCCGATGAAGGTTATAAGATAGCATGATGCCACGAAACTAAAATACCGTATAATTAAATGTTTGCGTATTATATCTAAGCATTTGTTTTCCAATCGTATATACTAATTTTTCTTTGAATGCGTTTTATATTTGTAAACGTTTGTATACGTTAGCTTACTTTTTTCAAATGCGCAACCGCGCCTGTACATATTTTCATAGCAATCTTTCTAATGACGTTGTCAGCTATTGATTATGATACATGAAACGTGTATTTTGATCTCGGTTCTTCAATCTCGAATCTTTGTAATAATATAACTACTATTTTATAACTTAAACTTTAATAGAATGAAGCTTTAGATGCAGAAGATACATATTTTTCCTTTTGCAATGTTTCTGGAATACGATACCTACATAAGACATTCGCTACAATTTTCAATATTACTATCAATATAATTCAGCATGTATATATGTACATTGACTAGGTAATTTGAGGATAAAATTTAAGATACCACCATTTTCAAGGTCCCAAAGCTACGTATTGCCAGGTTATTTATAAAAGAATTCCTTATTCCTTTTGAATCATCTTAATTTTATAGAGACATTATTATTAATAATAAGTAACAAACAAAGTAAGTTAAAAAATCATAAACTTGTGCTTCTAACAAAATAAATCAATGAAAAATGAACGAACTATCTTACGTCATTCTCCGGGTTGGCAAGAATCTCAGTCTATAATCCCACTACGTTCAGTAGGTCGTGTCATTCCGTTTGATCTTGTAGTCATAGTTGTGTTTTCTTGTTGTACGGTTAAAGGGCTGTCAATTTTCGTGAGAATTTTGGGTACGGTTGTGCTAAACGAATATTTTGTGATAATTATTTTGTTTTTATATAAAAAATACTTCAGTTATAATTGTAATAATGTGTAGAAATCAGTGGCAATATCTCTAATGTGTTGTGTATTTTATAAATGTAAATCAGCAGTGTCAACATAATCTAATACATTTTATAGATGATCTTGAAATTTTTCGGTACGTTCTCGATAAATGACCTCATGTTGTTACCTCGGTTAATAAGGAATGTATGGCGTGAGAAAACTTTAATAGAATTGTAGAGCGACTTCAAAACAGCGATTTTTAATGTAGGCTAAACGCGTTTCAGTTTTGACCTACATTAGAAGTAGCTATCACTCTAACGTTAATAAATTTTACCTTTCTGACTCCACCCATGCATGTTCTAGTGCATTGTTATTTATAATTAGAACATTTATTTAGTTGCCGGTCTAAAAATATTTTTCATTTATTATAATTGTATTTGTGGTTTTATCGAAAGCTTTATAACATAGTTATAGAATATAATTCAGTTCAGTATTAATTTGTGCTAACGAGTTTCTCTATACATTATTTATTTTTAATTAAGTTTGATTGTAAACAAATCATTAATTTATTTGACATCTGATAAAACTTTATTACCAAAATGATAAATAAAATAACAAAGTGATTCATGCGTGCTAACAATATTGAAGAAACATTCAAAAGACATAAAAGTGAACTAAATGTAGAAAAAAATCCCGTTAAAGATAATATCTTCAGTTTTGAAGTTGGTTATAAAAATGTTATTGTTTTAGAAATTTGTTTCACAGTTACAACATGACACAGATAAATATTATATTTACCAACCATTATTATTATTTATCCAATAAGAATTAATTGCATTATTAACTCTGCATCATGATAAATAACGCTTTTTACATCCTGTTATATTATTAAAATACAAATTACTTACATCATTTATTATATATTTAAAGTTTTTGCTTGTTTATTATTTTATTAACTTTACTGGAGTCAAATCAGCTTAGAGATGATTTTACATAATTTGTATTATGTATGAACTGGCGGTAGCTGGTTATTCTATGTTAATTATTTCCTCTCCCACCTACAATCATTGCGAGTAGGTATGTTTCTTTAAATAGCTCTCCAGTATAGTATGTGCATGCATTTCTAATGATTGTGTCTAGGTTTACAGACTGTTGTTTTACACCACAGTTTCTTTTGTTTTTATATATTTGTGAGTTTGCTAAAAAGATTAAATAAATAATGAATAGAATAATGCTCTACTCTGATATTCAAGAGTGACATTTCAACTGTATTCTAATTTTTTTTCGACATATGTATAGCAAAATAGCATGATATTGTAATGTTATTTATAAAAAATTGATGTAAAATTGCAAAATACTGCTTATTCCTGGTTTAAGCACTGTATTATACTACTTGATTTTGCAAAAATGTCTCCAAGCTGATATATAACTTATTCTAGTATTAAAATTTTATAAGACATTAAATTAAATGTGTGGAGAAACTTATAGCTAAACCTCATTCTAATAACAATGTAATGTTTTGCAAATACAATACAATTGTAACTTAGCATTTTTACTTCTAAATTTAAATGAGTATGCAAACTCATTATTGAAACTATATATCTTAATCATATTATGTTTACTAATCTTTTAGCTACTGAAAACAGTTCTTCTAACATGTCTGTTATTTTGGTGGCCTTGCACTGCTTCAGAAGTTTAAGTTAACTGGTTCTGAATAAAAAAACTATACAGTAAACGAGTAATAAATGTTGATCAATTAGCGTTGGTCTGTTCAGTGATGTCATTACACAACAGTGCGGTTATCTTAACTAACTTCACAAAGATTCAGTATTATATCAGCTTTATGGAAGATGACTGTGTGTTTGTTTCATTATTGGAATAGTGTAATTGTGCTGTTTTGTTAATTATTATTTTTAAAATTATTACAGAGTATGACGGCAACTGAGTAAATATTCATTTGTTTCAGTTTTGTATTGAAGGCTATTTATATTTATTACTGCTAAGAAATTATTGTGATAATGTTTTGTCATCGCTATATGGTAAATTTAGTCACATACATAGAAAGAGAAAGAAGATAGAAGGAAGATTAGCTAAAAAACTAGTGTTGATATTTTACGTATTCTATGTGTGTGTAATGTCACCTTATCACTGTGTGCATGTGTACAAATGCACTTATAGAATTGACGGTCTTGACCAGGTATAAAATATGCCATTAATGCCATTTGGGAAATAAAAAACAAAGTTCCCAATTCTATATATATATATATATATATTTATTTTACTCATATTAGTGCTCTGATCAGCAGAATAAGACAGCAATATCGCCTTTAAATAACATTCCAAGAGCGCCAATCGGGTATGGCTCCGTCTATGAGATTGTAAGTCTGAAGTCAAGTATGTTATATTTTTATACAATCAATACTTTGTGGTTTCAACATTATTCTATGATATCTAAGGACATAGGTACACAATTATTTTCCTGTTACATATAATTACTATAATTACAAATATACATACATAAATAAAATTGCTTCGGTAGATTGATTGCAATTTATAACTTACACACCACAAAAAAGATATTGCTATAAGGATTTAAAAAAATATATCTTAAGAAAGTATAATATAGTAAAAGTTAAAAATTTTAAATAGAAATTTTGTACATAAAAAAGAAAAGAAAGAGAGAATATTCAGAGGATGTTACATTACTCTTTTAGACCCTAAGCATCCTTCAGCCAAAATTAATAAATATTGATTACTTTTATTATATGACTTTCTAAGAATTTATAATTAAAAAATAATGTAACTTAAAATTTTCGGCAGTCGAGTCTGTTCCAAAATGTCATAGCACAAAGTGAAAAAGTGAACTAGTGACGTCATGACGATGCAAAATGGCGGCGGCGATTTTGGCGCCCTTATACAAGGCGCCGGTCGTCAGCTGTTAAATCAAGGGGGCCAAGCGTTATTAAATTATGGCGCTCAAGCCATAGGAAATATTATAAATGAAGTATTCCAAAAGAAAGAAGCTGAGCATAAGAGAGTGCTACCGAGTATAAAGAACTATAAAGTGGTGAGTATTTATTAAATTTAATTATTTAAGTTTTAAACTTTTTTTTAATTATGTGAATTGCAATAAACGCAGACTCATTGTATTATAGACATGCGTTGACTTCCCCTTGATTTGTTATCTACCGTCAATGAAAGGCCCTTCCATACTAACAAAATGTCCAAAGATTCGCTGGTGCTCTTTCGTAAATTCGCACTAACGCAACGAAACGAAGTTAGGCACAAACTTTCTATATATCCGAATGAAGTTAGCGTTACAAGCTTGCAACATAATCGAATACATTTTTTATTTTTGAAGCCTTTTTTCTGTATGAAACCCGGTCCTTTTTATAGTAAATCTATGATTCAACGGTATTTATTACATGGCACAATCGTATGTTTATCAAAATTCAAAACTTTGCTTTTATTATATTACCTTTGCAGTTCTACCACCACCATAGGATAAAATGTTTATTAAGAAGTTCCGACCTTCAAAATATCATAAAATTATTTACCTCATTATAAAGAAATATGCTACGGAATTACATTTGAATTTATACTTATTATAAAATATATTTAAAAAAAAATAAAGCAACGAGAATTATTATAAAAATAACTTTTACGTTACAAGAACAACAAATACATTCTTAAAAAACAGAAGATATGAAAAGCATCATTTTAAAAGCCACCCATTGAAATGTTTACTATCTTAAAAATTCGAAAACAGATGACTAATCGTTAGTATTTCACATGAATTTTTATAAGAATTGCTTATCTGTTCCTCTCAGTTTCACCCACGCTTTCTTGAAACTACGCCGGCGTTATAGACTAATAAAAAAACTACATGCTTTATAAAATTAAAGTCTAAACAGACTATCTAGACAACAGAAATACACAATCATTCTGTGATTTCAACTCTCTTCCTATTACAATACAGCCCGATGACAGACAGACGGAGGACGGACAGCGAAGGCTTATTAATATAAGCTTCTTTTGGTAATAAAATTCTTAAAACAAGACACTCCTCACAACGCAACAAGACGTAACGCGATAGAAATACAAGATTGTCACAGTCGCGCATCGAGTTGTAGAAAGTTAAAGGGGCATCTACTAATACGCAACGATTTGACGAATGAGATCATCACAGTCCTGAATCGCGCTATCAAAGCGTTCTACGCTAGTAAAGCATATATACAACTTCCCAAAGTAAGTCATTGGGCCCGCCAGGGAATATCACCTCCTCCGACCAGACCAGGTGAACCTTTGCGTTGAAGGTACCTCATACCTCGTTCCTATACAACACCATAAAACTGACGACTATAAATTTTTACGCGAATTTATCTATTTAATTAATGACTTGAAAAAGCATTTGCTAATGTTCTTTATAAAAAAAGTATATTTCAAGTCACATAATATGACGTGTTCATTTATTACTGATTTATCTAAGGAACTACAGTATGACCTCAACGGCATCCGATGAGCAAACTTAATAAATGAGTAAACGCCTACGTAGTTTATTGACTCGATTAAACCATGTTCAAATATTTTAACACCGATCGCAATTAAAACAATGATAATTCGTTACTAATAATTCAGTCAGTTTGGGCACTACTACAAGTACGACACGAGGCTTGGTTTAAATTTAAGAATAAAAAATAATCGTATGTAACAACTTTGAAGCGCGTATTTCTTATAATGCAATAAGAAATCCTCAAGATATCTTATGAAGACTTCTCTAGCTTCTATTTGCCAGTAACAAGCCTTCCTGCATGGCACGAATAGGTTAACTCGATTGGTTTTGTACCCTCAACCAGCATATTCTTGCTTTCGTTAGATAAGTATTTTTTAATAAGCAAAGATGGGCAGATGACTTTAGTCTATCTGATGGTAAGTGTAAGAAGAGTCACTCAAATAATCTTCTAATTGACTATTTCTATTTTTTATGTTACTAAGTTGCCAAGGAAGTATACAGCCCACCTGATGGTAAGCGGTTGCCGTAGCCTATGAGCGCGCGCAACACTATTCATAGGCCTCTCAAGCGTTGCCAACGATAGATATCGGTTCTTAAATCTACCACTAATTTCAATTCAATTCTCTTTATTATTATTTTTTTATTTTTAATATTTGTTTCTACTACAATATAATTATCATTATGGAGATTCTTGTAAGAATATACAATACACACAAGAACTCATACATACATGAAGTTTAATATTAACCACGGTAATTAGTATGACACATCATTGACCTTCCGCACGTTGAGGAAATGTACTGAGATCCTATCAAGGGCTATAAATATGTTATGTACAGTGAGTAGATATAGTGTTATATCATTTTTCGTTCCATTGTATTAATGTAACACAATTTTTGTGGCCCAATTTCCCACCCGCTCTGTTCCCTTACTTTTTTCCTTCTCATCCCGTCCCTCCTCTTTCTTGGGTCGGCAACGCGCTTGTGATACTTCAAGTATCGCAAGTGTCTTAGGTTCCGTTGACTGCTTATCATCACGTGGATCGTATGCTTGTCTACCAATCGTAATGACATTAAAAAAATATGTTAAAACATTTTCCAATTTCACATAAATGTTTTAAAGAGAAAAATAAAAAAACGAATTGAGGATTTAATTGGCAGTCGGAATTCTTCTTCCTAGCATTATTGCCGGTATTTACCAAAGGACTGGTAATACTCTTAACCTGATTTGAAGAGTTACTCCTTTTTACACAAAACGATTGCTATCTGAACTCCGCAACCCAAAAGGGGAACGTGTTTTCCGATGCACGGTGGGGAGACACAAGGACAAACGTCCACTGAAACAGATATTTATAACAAACATCTGCACCAAGAAATTCGGACCCGCGACAGTCGAAGCTCAAAGCAAGCTAGTATTGTATTATGACTGTATATAGTATGTATAATAATGTATATAGTATATGTATATAGTATTTGAAAACACTGAGACTCAGTTTCAATTTCGCTTATGATACCTATTACAATGGACGGTGACACGATAAGCGTTAACAAGACCTTGTCTGAACAATTTTAGTAATAGAGCAATTGGACGTTCTGAAACTAGCCTCGACTAGCATTTCTATTGTATAATGTGAAACTGGAACATTCATGCTTCTTCTTCCTATCGTGTGGTTATTTTTTTTTTTTTTTTTTTCATGTTATAAGTTGGCAAACAAGCATACGGCCCACCTGGTGGTAAGTGGTTGCCGTAGCCTATGAGCGCTTGCAGCACCATTAGTAGGTGCCACTCACGCGTTGCCAACCTCGAGATATTGGTTCTTAAATCTCCTCTGCCCAGTAATTTCACTAGCGTACAGTGCCCTTCAAACCGGAACACAGTAATGCCTAAGCACTACTATTTGGCGGCAGAATATTTGACACTGCGGTGGTGCCTACCTAGCCGGCCTCTTGCAACAAAAGACCTACCACCAGTGTGACTGATTGCACTGGTCGAATAATCTCTGCTGTGACAGAGGTTATCCCAACAGCGGGCGATGGGGTCGTCACATCCCGACGCCGGTAAAACCGGTTAGTGGCAAACCTAGTGTCAGAGTTGTTCAGGTCGCCCGTATAGACCTCTGACTTGACTTGTCGCCTATTGTCAAATTGATAACAATCGGGATCGACTTTTCACGTTTGAAATATCAATATGCGATCACCCATCTACTGACTGACTGCGCCTACAGTCGCTTAAGTCACCGATCGTTTAGCGATCAGTGAGCGTGGCCTGTGGCCATTCACTCTGTAAACATTAAGGCGCTATTACTATTTTAACTAGTTGCTAGTGAACGTAAGTCTCAGCAACTTCTTTTTATTTGGCATGCTTGCTACTAGTGGCAAAAAAAAATATTAAAATTTCCAAAAAATCAGTCCGAATTAAAACTGATTTTAATAAATTGAAGTTGTAAAACTTAGGCTAATTTCCAAGACCAACAATAGTTTTCGTATCGCATTTTTTTCGTATAGAAATATTCATTTGGCAAAATGTCAGGTTTTTACAATGAGTGTGGATTTCAACGTTTGATGCTTTATCTAAATTCCACTTAGCATTTACAGTATTTATCGTTTTTCAACTAATTTGTTTATTTGAATGCTTGAATTGAATTTTAATGCAATTTTTTTAAATTCAGTTTTAATTAGTGGCGAAATAATGGTAATGGTGGTAGTAAAGAATCAATTTATTGCTTGGATCCAAATTGCCCGTACAAATTCCTAATGAAGTTCAAATCCTATATTAATAAAAGATTGCCCGGATCTGGCTTTCGGCAATAGCTCACGGACGGAGTCAGGTTTGCTCCCCGCTACAGGTGTCCGGCTAATATAAAGAAAAGTAAAGACATTGAATTTAATTGAAGTTACTAAGTATATATCCCTACCAAATTTCATTCAAATCTGTTCAGACGTTTATGTGTGATTGAGTAACAAACATTCAAATATCCGAATATACAAACCTTCACATTTATTATATTATTAGGATCACCTATAACCATCCGTTTAAAAAAAAAAACTTAAAATCTAATATATAAAATTCTCATGTCGTGGTGTTTGTTACCAAACTCCTCCGAAACGGCTCGAACGATTTATATGAAATTTCTTGTGCATACCGGGTTGGTCTGAGGATCGGTCAACATCTATTTTTCATATCCCTAAATGGATCCCCCTCAAGGTCCATTCAATTTTTTCTTGATGTGGCATTAAAATATGTACATAAAATCCTAAATTTTCACTGTTCTACCGTCAACCCCTATTTTTAAAAGACATATTAGTAATTCAATAATTTTCACCTGTGTCACTTCTGTCCATAATTAGACTTCTTTGTCGGGGAAAGACAACGTCTGCTGAGCCCGCTAGTATAAATACACATTCTTCCTTATAACGTAGGAAATACCATCTGTTTCCATAAAATGGTAAATTACACTAAAGATAACTTACAATAAATATAAAACTCAATATTTTGACATAACTAATATTTATAAATAGTATTTATAATATATAAGTATTTTCCGGTATATAAGTATTTTCCGGTTAATTAAAACTGTGGTGTAAATTGACGTTAATTTAGATACCGGTAGTAAAAACATTGCTTAAAAAAATAGTTACTGTAGATTCTACTCGCAGTTTTGTTTGCGTGGAATAAGAATATTTTTATACCTCGACGGTGCCTTAAGGGACACTTTCAAAGCGTAATAAAGAAGGGGCTAAAGAATTATACATTTAAAAAAAGAACCTTATGTACGCGTACGACAGTAGTAGATACAGGCGTCTTGCCGACCTATGGTATAAGATGGGGAAAATTCAAGTGCAGGAATGGAGTGAGGGATTGGGCCCCTGGCCCTCCATTCATCGACACTATAGTTACTTAACGTCGAGACTCACGATGGTACCTAATACATCAAAATATCGATATCTTTTTCACAAAATAATCTATAAATGGACGCAAATAAGCAATACCATGTCAACCCACAAAATTGAAAAAACTTAGTTATATATGCAGAAGTCGGTAAATGGCTGAAGAACATTTTTCTTTCATATCTGTAGGGTTTTAAACTTTAAAACTTCTAAAAAGCCATTTTTTCAATCATGCAATTTATGTCTTTTAAACGTATTGGGTTATATTATATACGAAATATGCAGTTTGTATACTTATTTTTGTGAAAATAAGTAAAATAACTTACATAAATCTGAAATTGCCAAAAACTTGGCCAATAACTTAAAAAAAATCATATAAAGCAAGTTGTTCAAAATTTTCAAACGCGTTTTTCTCGAAATGACATTTGTCACCCACAAATCGTCCAAATATCGTTGCTTTAAGTGTGGCTTGGTCGCCGAAGATCGCAATCGTCGAAAAAAAAACTGTGTTCTTTAGAGTAAAACTTCTCCATTTGAGACGGCTTCTTCAAGAAAACAACCACAATTTTACTCTTCCTGACTATTTGCGACTCTAAAAGATCACCTCTTATGCTTTAAGTCTCACTTTTTCTAGACTTACATCATAGGATACTATAGATTTATTTCATACTAGAATTAAAAGATTCATTAAAATCCCTAAGAACTAGTAAACCCGTCATTGAAAATGAAATGATGGTGTAGTGAACTCATGTTTACTCTATTGCTAAATATATCCGTAATTACGTTTGCCAACTGGTCTTTTACGATTAATCCAACCAGATGTTTAAATGAATAAACCACTATTTGTAACCCTGACTCAAATTCAAAGGTTTTAAAAGTACGTGATTTATAATTTAAAATTTATATTTCATACTTGGTTCGATTAAACTTAAATTGAAATCGTATTTAAGCTTTTCATTTTGTAACGTTTTTTCTCTAACTGCTGTATTTTCAGTAGCGACCCGTTGAGCTATCGCAACGCGAAATAGGATTTATGAAAATGTATTTACAATCAAATGACAGACATGTGTTTGACATTAGCGGTTTGTTACAGTCGATGTCGTAGAAAGAGAAGGAAGGATATTAGCTAAAAACCGCTTGCCAATATTTTACGTATTTTGTGTGGGTAATATCTCAAATTACCTATATAATCAACAAATGCACCTATATATTTGAGTCTTGATTGTATGATGCATTACGTCAATGGGTAATTCATAATATCAGAGCTAGACATAAATCCAGTCCTTATCACTACATAGTATAAAACAAAGTCGCTTTCTCTGTCCCTATATCCCTATGTATGCTTAAATCGTTTTTTTTTTTTAGATAGAGTGATTGAAAAGGAAGGTTTATATGTATTATAATTTTTGAGGTTTCTGGAAAGTGGAATTGTTTTACTCCAAATTTAACGCGTGCTGGCCACGGGCAGTAATGAATAAATCGAAACTACTGGATCGATTATAATCATTTTTCAGTGAATGACATAGGCTAAATATTTTATACCCGTGCGAAGCCGGAGCGGGCCGCTAGTATATATTTATTTTAAATCAATACGACAAAGGCTGTTGATTTATTTAACAAAATACAACCGCAAGACGCGGTCGTTAGCCGTCTAGACAGCAGACCCCTTCTGTACGACAAGACCTAGAGGAGTCTAGACGGGGAAATGCATTTTTATTATATGAAATAGATCAAATATTTTTATTCAACATAAAATGCATATATCACTTATTTGATGAACGTCATATTCTACCACCGGGCTTTAAACCTCAACCTGAGAAGAGTCGGGGAAACAAACTTATGGAGTTATATCTTTTTTTATGGATATTTTTAGAAGTAGTTTACATATTACGTTCACTGAAAAGTCTGGAGTGACCGTCTCATTTTCAAGGTGATAGCAAGCTTTTTCTTTCGGCCCCACCTTCTTCTGTTTAGTCGGCGATAAGCTTGTGGTACTACTGAGATAGTTAAAAACGTCTATTAATTTACCTCTTACAACGAATTAGTACTCTATGAGGGTGCAGTATAGAATTTATGTAATTTGACTCTTTGATGTTTTGAAGAATTCCTCCAGTAAGCAGTCCGTTGATCGAGTTCCTTATCTTAGAATTCATTCTGCATTGAGTCATCAGATTACGTTTTGAAGATTGCCCTTTGTTCGTAAAATAACAGTGCAAATGCTAATACACTGTCTACTTGTCAATTGACACGCGGATCAACTAGTCAATCGAAAGATAAGCAGCAATTCGAGATCGTACAATACATCATTAATTTGGGGCATTTAATAATTATAGTTTTTAATTATGTCATAGGGGAAAACGAGCAGGAGGCACACCTGTTGTTTAGTGATTTCTGCCGCTCATGAAAATCTACAACGCCGGAATGCATGCACGTGATTTTATTTGTTTCTAACTGACCTCGAAATGCAGTCACTTCAGAAAATTTTACCAGCTTATGGTGGTCGCTAACCAGGCGGACTTGTTAAGCCCTACCACCAGCTTATACATTTCTTAGAATTTCTTCCACGACCTGCAAGTTGTCTCATGACGTTTTCACAAATTAATCACTTGAAAACTTAAGAGATGCTTGACCGGATTTAACCCACGACCTTCGGTTAAAGTCAAGGTTTTCGATCCATTGAACCATCTTAGATATTATTAATATATTTATAGTTAAAGATTCATGCCTTAAACACCGATGGTTACTGCTCGGTGTAAATGTTTGTATGTGTTTCCGGGGCCCCGTTGCAGGATTTTTATTAGACATACTCGTATGTGACATTTATAAAAAATCGCCCATTCATTTTGTTGCTCTATTTTACAAAGTTGGGCCAGTTTTATCGAATGTCTGGCCTTTCCAAACGCTTGCCATCATTTAAATAGTATTTATTTAATTATTAGTAAATGATTTAGTCCCGTTTGGTCGTTGGAACATTTATTTTTGTGTAGCATCAAACCTGTCATTCACCTCCCTCCAAAGCATCTTTAAAAACAAAGTGAATCATTAAGTCTCATCATTAAAATGCCTTCTGTGTGGCCAGACTTTAAATTAGGGATTAGAGCTAGAGCCATTTGAAGCCTCAACAACTCTGCAGGAGAAGGGCCAAATTGTGTTGCGAGAGTTGCAGAATCAGGCCTGACTCACTCCTAGCATAAGCTACTCGCTTAGTTAGAAGGCAATAAGAATATTAATGACTTAAAAACTATTGCCAATATACGTTCGAAAAAAATACGGTTCGAAAAGTGTCAATAATTTACCCCATATTAGTATTAGTTATATCTAAAATATTAGGCATTCAAAATTTGTTATTACGTATCGAACTAAATTTGTCCAGTCGAAGCTCCATAAAGGCTCAATTTTGGTGTTTTTTGAATGTTTTTTGTAAAGCTTGCGTTTCGCTGTGACGACAGATATTTAGATACCACACGTATTTCCAACTCCTAGCGAATAAAGTCGCGAGAATAAGTTAATTGTATCATAAGTCCCGCTTAACAAACAAGTCTATATATGGAAGATAAGAAGCTTAGACGCTACTCGCGGAATTCCTTTAGCGTTAGTATTTTACCTTTACGAGTTCAAGGTGAAGGTGAATATACATAATATATTTCTAATAAGTATCAAAAATATTAAGTTTTTATATCATCGTATTGTATCGTATCATTGCTTGCGGTTAATAATACGATGTGTGGAATATACATACAGGCATTGTTAATCTTTGTCGCGCGTCAAAAAAATGGAATTTCTTACCGGCTAACTTGGATTCCTTCAAAGAAAGCATGAAGAGGCATTTTGCGGGTTAGCCAGGGCGCGGGTGGCTAGTTTTTTGCAAGCATAAAAATGCATATTAATTTTGTCTCACAATTCAACTAAACGGTTAACAAATAAAAATGTATGTGATCAATTAAAGTGCGCCCCACTAGTGATCTCTAATCCTTAACCAATGCAAGACCAAGATCTCGGGGCTCAGCTAATAAAATATAGCCACAAGTTTTTTATCAATTGCCATCATACTGGAGTTGCCGTTAATATACGAACCAATCGTTACTAATCTTATCCAATATCAATAAAGGCTGGGTATAACCGTATAACGTCACGTATCAGTATTTGTAAACCTAACGACAAATTTTCAGTCTCGTTCCTGAATATTTTGATGATACTACAATGTTTGGCGTTCAAAACAAATTAAGCACGATCTTCGATTAAATTTTCAGTCCACGTTTTCTATTCATAGGCCATTTCGATTTCCCAACAAATTCATACCATTAAATTTAATCTATACCCTCAATAAAATCTAGTGTATTCCGAAAATGTTTTTTGTTATGTTCCGTAAATATAATAATAATAATAATAAATATACTTTATTTGCACACCACAAAGATAAACAAAAAGTAAATTACAAATTTCTAAAATGTACAAAAGGCGGCCTTATCGCTAAGTTAGCGATCTCTTCCAGGTAACCTTTAGATGGAGGAGATGAACATGAGAAGCGGTGGAGGAGGTGTACAGTGAGAAGGCTTAAAATTAATTATAATATAATATATAATAATTATATATGATAAAATAAATAAATAATTATACAAATATGCTTCTAAATAAACATATTCTTTAAAAATAAGTTAATTAGAAGATCTGCATATATGCAGATCCAATGGGCATAAATAGGCTATCAGTTCTATGGCTTCAATCAATAGTTGTAAACTTTATAACTGTACCGTAATAAAAATTACTCAACTATAAAGAATGATACAAATTAACAAGATATATAACAATAAAAAAACTATGTGTATAATTAATAATATTCTACAAATTATGCCCATTAGCATAAAAATTTACTAGTCATAGACTTATTTTATATTCCCCTTTCATACTAACAAAACGGCCAAAGGTTCGCTGGTGCTCCTTCGTTTTGCAGTATCGCAACGAAACGAAGTTAGTAACAAGCTTGAAATATATTTGAGTCAAGCGGAATCTTTGGATCTTAGTTTATAGCAAATCAACGGCACCACTTGCTTACACCACTTGCTTACACTACTCCGCGTGAACTTGCTTCCGCTGCAATATAACTTAATAAATCATCTACAACGCACTCACCAGATTAATTATCCCATTATTTATCACAAATTTCGCAACAACTCGCACTTTTAAATTAACTGAATTCTCATAGGCGTTTGACAGATAGTATCATAATAAAACGCATTAACTAGAAAGCTGATTAATATTTTAATGACACCTTCGATGGTAATTATTTTTATGGGAACATCAATGTATTAAAGTAATGTAATGAAAATATAATTATTTACCACACCTGAAGTATAGCGTTGGGGTACCACAGGGTTTCACCCTTGGGACTGTTTTTTTCATTAATAATTAAAAGAGAAACTAAAAATAATTAGTTTTTTTTTTTCATTATTTTAGTAAATACATCATAATAATTATAGCATTTGTTTACATTTGTGAAATGCAAAACTTTTTCATAAAAGAATATGAAGTATTTAAACTCTTAAATTTTTTATTTTTAAATAAAAACAAGGCTTGCGTTTGATTACAATAATTCCTTATGTCAAGCAGTGATGAGGTCTTGCCTCTTGACTTGAAGGTACTTATGTTGTACCTGGAAGGGGTTATTGAAGCCGGGAGAGCGTTCCCTAACTTAGCGGTTCATGTCAGAAACGTAGAACAGAATCGTTTCGAGTACATTGAAAGTCAACTTCATAGCGATGACAATGCTCAAACATACTCGCTGTTCTATGATGGCAAGGTGACAGGAATGAGATTATAAAGTGCCTAAGCACAAAATTTATTAAGTTATATAATTAAATGATATGTTAAAAGTCTTGAATATATTATTGACGTCCCGTCAGAAGTAAGCTACTCACGAAGATCATATAGAAATTATTTTACAAAAGGGCTGACGGTCCTTAACAAAAACGTATTGGCCAAATACGTTATAAACAAGTTCATTAACTTAATCACGTCAGTAAAATGAATGTATGTATTCATTCATACATTTTTTTTATATCATTTATTTCAAAACGTAAGTCATAGTTGAAGAAAAAACCGGTCACGTGCGTTTCGGAGACGCACTTAAAGGGTTCTGTATCACCTCGAATAAAAATATTAAATTTCTTGTATTTGGACTCCCTTTAATTTTGAAAGTGATTTTTTTATGGCATCCATAGAATATATGTATACAATAATCTATGGAAATTCCCACTCTTTATCTATTACAGTTCACGAGATACAGCAGAAAACGTTAAAAATATCAAGATTTTTGTATTGGGGACCACATACTCTCTGTAACTCTGTGAGAGTGAGATGGCAACGGAGGCTTATTAATAGGATTCCATTGGTACCCTTTAATAACGGAACCCTAACGATGTTAATTTTATCAATACGTGTGTCATCGTATTATCTGTGATATTGTGACACATATGATGATAAAAAGTAGATCATTTTGGCTTTTTAATGTCTTGTATCCTAAATTGATAAAAATATATCTGTCGCTAATAATCCGCATGTACCTGACCTTGCATTGCTCATAAGTACTCGATTTTTGTATGACTAAATCCCTTTTTAGTGACGTAAAATTGTGGGAAAATTCACATTCTATTTATTATATTTTTTATACGATTTTCATTCATCTTTCGTAACCTTTACTAAATCTAAATTAGTGTTAAATAACAGTTTAACGGTAGAAGAAGCAAATAATATACTGGTACGTCTTTTGTTGCAAGAGGCCGGCTAGGTAGGTACCACCGCAGTGTCAAATATTCTACCCCCAAACAGTAGTGCTTAGGCATTACTGTGTTCCGGCTTGAAGGGCACTGTAGGCTAGTAAAATTACTGGGCAAAGGAGATTCATGAACGAATATCTCGAAGTTGGCAACGCGTGAGTGGCAACTCCTAATATTAAGTTCATAGCACTAACATAAACTTGAAAATATTGTTTAAAAAAACATGCGTCTTAACATTTTCTAAAATGCTATCCCTGAAGGGTTAAATTTGTGTTTGTCAAAGTATGTTTTAAAATCGTTATTCACCCTAGCAAAACCGCTGGCAGAAGCTAGTTGCTTATATTAAAACTTACTTACTAAAGTTCCACGTCAGATAAGATACATCCATACTCTAAAATAAGCTTAAATTTTTAAAAGAAACAAAAAACCCGACTGCATTAAAAATACAAAAAGAAAAAAATTGAAATTAAAAAAAAACAAACTTTAACCATCGATTTCTCGAAAACCAAGCAATATTTCGAAAAAAAATATTCTTATTTTTCGTCTTATTTTGTAAAGTTCTATAAGGAACCATCATCAGATTTTGGCGCTATAAGTATTGCAATATTTATTAGGCATGTTTTTCCCACGGTTACCATATTGAAAAAAAAATACCCTGCGTCACTCTTACAACTGAGACGATTCTAATGACACATCACATGTTGAAATTCGTCCAAGGGTCTACGTTGTAGAGCGTCACAAAGAAATAGACATACATACATACATTCATACATACATAAATACATACATACATACATACATACGCTCGAAAAACATTAACCTCCTTCGGCAGTCGAGTTAAACATCATGTTAATTGGAACACCTACTATCACTTAAATTAGTAGCTTTCGTTGTATAGCAATGTTATAAGCTGTATTCTCTACGGAATCGAGCTTGTCTACGTTCATATATCATGCCACAATATTTCATTTTCATTTAAAGAGAGTGTTATCAACCATTATCCGGTTAGTCAATTGTTTCAGTTTATTCGGGCTGGTCACTTCGTGAAAAAATTTTGCCGTGTTGTGTATTTTTAGACAAAATAAAAAAAATATGTGAATAAATTAAAGCTGAATAAATTAGTATGTGGGCTTGTGATAAAACATTCAAGACTGACTTTAAATATTTAATTATGAAACTTCCATTGTTTAACAATAAAACGCTTATTGTAATTTTTTTAAATATTTAATCATTGATCGTATCGTATGTCGCATCAAATCGATCGGTAACAACCAAGGACGCGAAATAGGGACATTGTTCCATCTAATGGGCAGTAACTACCAAATGTTCTAAATACTATAATTATTTATTTAAAACTGATAATACAGCCCTTGAGCTAGAACTCGAAGTGTGACCTAACAAACCAATTATATTACAAAGAATAAATCAGTTTCCTATTCGCTTTCGAAGCGTACACCCGAAAATGCTTGAAGTCACAGAGGAATTTGTTAAAATTAATAAAGAAAATCTTAAAAGTATAACCACAGCTTTCGCCAATCCGACTATAGTGGCAGCTATAAACGTATGGAAAAGGAACTCTGTATCTATCGTTTGTCCAAAATCAGGACGAGTATTTACAAACGATGAAGATTCGGATGAAACGAGATGTGAAAATACTCAAGGGCTAGTTAGTTTGATGACTAATTTTAAAAGTGCTAAAATAAGTCCATCGATAAGATCTGATTTAGAAAGTGTATCGATTAAAAAAACTGCAGGATTCGTCGAAAATTCAAACATTACCAAAGGTTTCTCGAATGGATTTAGTAAATTTCCCACAGCAAGAGTAGAATTAACTAATTTGAAAGAAGATGCGGAAATATCTCCAATAAAAAGACCATATATAGTTGTTCAAAGTAAAGAACATAAACTGAGATTGCCACCGAGTTATAATGGAAGTCAGATGTTCACGCCAACAGGGCAAAGACTTTTTGGGTTTGTCATTTTTCGTTCCTAATTTCTGTCCAAAAATTTGCAAAATATGTTACTATATTATATTAGCTTGAAATACTATATTAGCTTGAAACTATTTCTCGCTTAGGTCACTAGGTAAAGATGTCACTCGCTAGGGTCACTATTAACAATTTGCAGTCCCTATAATATACACAATAGTTAAACGGGGTAGACCGTATTTTTAACGTGTTAATCGTTATAGTATTTTATAAAATAGCTTTATTTCAATTAAGTAATTTATGTCAATAAATATTTTTAGTTACGTGGTAAATATCACAAATAACAATACTAGTATTGATTTAAATCTATATACAGCGGGCCCGGCGTTGTCCTGTGCCAAAACAAAATGGGACCCGATAGCAGCGCCCCTTATTGGGTCCTATTGTGAATTTAAACCATTCTCGAATCCACTGGAACTCACACGAAAACTTCATCAAAATCTGTCCAACTGTTTAGGTGGAGTTCAGTGACATACACACGTACAGTAGAATTATATATATAAAGATAATAAATTGTTATCGTATATCGATATCCTTACTAAAAAACCTCGATAAGGATTATTGTAATTCCATTAGTGATTCAGCGACGTTATATGAAATATGTTAAATTAAAAATATTACATCTTAAACATAATACTAGATAAATATTTTTTTTAAACAATGCAGGTGAATTTAGCTGACTTACTTACTATTATTTACTGACGACGTTGTGGCGCAGCGGTAGCGAACCTGCCTTAAACGCCACAGGTCATTCGATTCCCGCTCGGAGCATAATATGTTTGTATTGACTACGCAAGCATATTTTCCGGTCTGGGTGTATTTGTCCTTGTCATTGTGTATGTTTCCGGACTCCCGACACAGGATATCACTATCCTAATGGGGGCCGTTGAGTGAGCAGCGTTTATTTATTTAATTTACTACTTACTGACTTGTTAATTATCACTACATAGTATAAAACAAAGTCGCTTTCTCTGTCCCTATATCCCTATGTATGCTTAAATCTTTAAAACTACGCAACGGATTTTGATGCGGTTTTTTAATAGATAGAGTGATTGAAGAGGAACGTTTATATGTATAATTGTAATGACATAGGCCCTATATTTTATACCCGTGCGAAGCCGGAGCAGGTCGCTAGTTATCCTATAATATACAGTAGCGTACCAAATTATTCTTCATAAACGTTGCACAGAAATTTGATATTGAGAACAATAAAAATGATTGATTATAACACGTATTACTTTTTATTTACAAACAATGACTTTTATAGATTAGAATTGATTATAAATAATTAATTGTTCAGTTTTTATTTAATGACTATGCAAAGCTTCGACCACATACTATTCCGTCGAAAAAAAAACATATATAATAAACAATAAATAAATAAACGCTACACACTCAACGGCCGCCATTAGGATAATGATATCCTGTGTTGGGGGTCCGGAAACATACACAAAGACAAGGACAAATACACCCAGACCGGAAAATATGCTTGCATGGTCAATACAGACATATTATGTTCCGAGCGGGAATCGAACCCGCGACCTGTGGCGTTTAAGGCAGGTTCGCTACCGCTGCGCCACAACGTCGTCAAAATATAAAAAATAAGAATTAAGGAGTACTTCTTTACTCGAAGAAATATATTGTTACCATGTCTTTTTTTATAAAATGGGTAAACTCTTGACCTCCATCGAGTGCGGAGGCGTTACGGCGTACGGTAGATGAGGTCTTACGGTGGAGCGAGCTTACTCATAAGAAGCCTGTCTACTCGCACCTTGAAGAGGTTCAGGTTATATGTGTTCGGGAAGACAGACGCAATGAAATGTCTTTACTAGCAATGCCTGCAGTTTACTGACGAGGCATGAATTCAATTATTTGCGAGATTCGTTCTCCTGGCATATTTTTCCACTAATGCCGCAAATGCAAATCACTGTTAGAACGGTTTTTCGATCCGACATGAATCTTCAAATCTTGCCATAAGTTTTCAATCTGATTCGACTCTGGTGATTGCGCCGGCCAATCAAGGAGGCTAACGCTTTGACTCTGAACAAAATTTTGGTGAAGAAGCATGTTTGGGATCGTTATCGTGTTGGAAAACCCAACCACGAGGCAAATTTTTCCTTGAAAATACCAGATACACATTCATAAAAAAACAATTTACAGTTTTCCTTATATATTTTTTTGCAGTCATTACTAGTACTCTTATTGCCCCTCGAAATAAGACAATGGCTTGCGCTAGGAGTGGGTACGACAATAGCCCAAGGGGGTTAGGGTCGAACCCGCGTCTCTCGCGTTATCGGAGCGGAATCAGCCCTTTAACCGTTGATCTATTCAGGCTTCTAATTATTATTTTTATTTGCAGCTTGGTGAAACCCGTCCATCATCTTTCGGTCCAGCGACTTATCAAGACTTTAAACAAATCCGGTCTCAGTGCTTGGCTGAAGGGAGACTGTTCGAAGACCCGGAGTTCCCGGCGATCGACCGCAGTTTGTACTACAAAGAACGATTGGATAGACCTCTAACATGGTTAAGACCTGGGGTAAGTTAATGACGTTTATTTTCTGGGGCGATTGTTCATAACTTCAAGGGTAACACTTTTACAAAATTTTGAATGTCATATTTATTTATATCGAATCAACAGCCTTCAAATAAGTTTCAAGCTTCTAGGTCTAAAAATGACGATACGACACTGCGGATGACTTTTCGCAGCATTTAAGTACTAACAGTGTTATATTGTTATCAGGAAATGTGCGAGGACCCTCAACTGTTCGTGGAGGGTTACAGCCGCTTCGACGTACAGCAGGGCGAGCTTGGCGACTGTTGGCTTTTAGCGGCCGTCGCGAATCTAACACTGCACAGGAAGTAAGTACATAAATGTACTAATTATTAATTTGATATCAATATCAGCAGTGGTAGGTACGAGGAGTGGTGGTACATACTCGTACCACTGTCTTCGCCGGCGAGGACGAGGTCTCTTGTTTCGCACGTCATATGTATGTTTTATACCCGATGACGTCGTTAGCCGTGGTTCGGCCTCGCAGGAGGCAACCTATAAACGAAATGAACTTTAGCCTCCGCGAAGGCTGCCTTTTTCTCTCAGTCTCAGTACTCAGCCATCCCAGCCCGGTGACGCTGTCAAGGCCGGTAGGGCCATCAGAAAAAAAAACCGCAGTGTCAAATATTGTACCGCAAAGAAGTAGTGTTTTTCAATACTATGTTTCGGTTCGGACACTGTGAAATGTTATGTTTCGGTAAGTGAAGTTACTTGGCAAAGGAGATTTAAGAACCAATATCTCTAGTTAGCAACGTGTGAGTGACACCTAATAATGGTGTTGCGCGCGCTCATAGACTACGACAACCGCTTACCATTAGGTAGACAATTTAATAAATAACTAGATTCTATCAGCAGCTTCGCTCGCGTGATTAACTTTAACTATTAACGTGATTTTAATACAAACACTGAACCCCATTTCCCCCATTTTAAAAAGTTTGAATGTCTTATTTATTTATAATCAATTGTAGGTCGTATATTGCAATATTTTGGACCATATCAGTCCATCATAAACATTGCATGTGAGTGATAACACGGTTATATCATTAACTGATAAAGGAAATAATTAGTCAAGTGGATCACAAACACTGCTATATATAAACAAATAAATAAAATTGTAGTGTCTGTTTGTAATTCCAAATTAACAGATTTTCACTAAAATACATATAAAAGTATATACGGTACTTGTACAAAAAAATTAAATCGGTCTGTCTGTTGTGTAGAAAACGAAGTAGGGTTACGTGTAAACGGGTAAACAAACTTTTGGAATACTTGACTGGCGACCTTGTGGTGCAGCGGCAGTGAACCTGCCTTAAGCGCCACAGCGCGGGTTCGATTCCCGCTCGGGGCAGATGTTTGTATTGTATACAGGCATGTGTTCCGGTTTGGGTGTGTTTGTCCTTGTTGTTGTGTATGTTTCCGGGCTCCCAACAGGATATAACTATCCTAATGGGGGCCGTTGAGTGTGTAGCCTTTATTTATTTATACTTTGAATACTTTAATGACACTGTTGTGGCATTGAAGTCTAGTCTAGTCTGTGGGTAGTGCGTCTGCCTTTAGCCTCGCGGTTGACGGTCGCGGTCGACGGTTGTGGGTTCGATTCCCACTCGGGCAGATGTTTGCATTGATCTTACAAATATCTGTTTCGGTCTGAGCGTTTCTCCTTGTGGGTTTCCCCACCGTGCCTCGGAGAGCACGTTAAGCTGTCGGTCCGTGTTGTTATCACATAACATCTGATGATAATCGTTAACTCTTGATAAGTAAATTGCTCTTATCCAATGAGTTACTGGTTCACCCTTAGGGTTGCGGAGGTAGGATGGCAATCGCTCTGTGTAAAAACCAGTAACCGGTCAAATCCGGATAACAGTAATAAGCAGACCCTTGGTAGATAAAATATCAAGAAGATGGTGACTTTGAAGACTACCGGTCTATACCTCCGGATCTGTTATTAGATCATTCCATATAGAAGTAAATTACTTTTAATGGGTTATAATATACATTATTAGGGGACATTCATAAATTAAGTCACACTTAAAAGGGGATGTAACAAGAGGTGGGAGGGATTCTAAGTTTCGTGACGTAACATTTCATAATCTAAAAAAACTTTTTAATTTTTCAGATTATTCTTCCAAGTGGTTCCGGATGATCAGAGTTTTGACGAAGATTATGCTGGTATCTTCCATTTCCGGTAAGTTAAAAATTTGTTTATGACCTATTAATTTAAAGAAATACTAAGAGTACTTTCGTGAATAAGAAATAGTTCAACGGTAGAAGTGCCGACTCCGCTCCGTTAATGCTCAGTTGCGGGTTCGATCCTGACCCTATTGTCGCACCCACTTCTGTGGCAAGCTACAAGGTTATTTGGAAGAGTATTAGTAATCACTTGAATAATCAGAAAGAGTTCACGATTATTATGCTATGTGAGAACAACCGGGATCGAGACAGATTAGTGTTGCAGAACCATCGATAGTTTTACTACCGATATTGATAGTAAAACTATCGATGGTTGACTTCGAAAACCATTCAGGATATCGATATTTACCGTCCAATACTATCGATATTATTGAAATATGGCGATACTATCGATAGTCTATCGATAGGCAACACTAAAACAGATGTTTGTAAGATGAATACAAATATCCATCTCGCGAATCGAACCCGTGACTTTTAAGGCTAAAGGCAGCCTCGGTACCGACACGCCACAACGGTTGTCGAAAATATATAAATTATATTGTTTTATTTCAGTTTCTGGCAGTACGGTCGTTGGGTGGACGTCGTCATAGACGACCGCCTCCCCACTTATAGGGGGAAACTGGTCTTCCTGCACTCCTCCGAGAGGAATGAGTTCTGGAGCGCTCTGTTGGAGAAGGCTTATGCTAAGTGAGTTTTTTTTTATGTTACTAAGTTGGCAAGCAAGCATACAGTCTACCTGATAGTAAGTTCTTGCCGTAGTCTTAAGCATGCGCAACACCATCGGTAGGTGCTACTTTGCCAACCTCGAGATATTGGTTCTTGAATCTCTTTTGCCCAGAAATTTCACTAGCCTACTGTGCCCTCCAAACTGGAACATAGTTATGCCTAAGACTGCTTTGCCGTAGAATATTTGACACTGGTGGTACCTACCTAGCCAACTCTTGCAACAAAAGACCTCTCACCAGTGTGACTGATTGCACTGGTGGAATAGTCTCTGCTGTGACAGAGGTTATCCCAACAGCGGGCCATGGGGTCGTCACATCCCGACGCCGGGAAAATGTAATGTTGTCAAGGCCAGTAAGGCCAACAACAATAAAATTAATATGCCTAAATTTTGCTTTTTAGGTTGCATGGGTCCTACGAAGCGTTGAAAGGCGGTTCGACATGCGAAGCCATGGAGGACTTCACCGGAGGCGTGACGGAAATGTACGAAATGTCGGAATTGCCACCCAATTTCTACACCATCCTACTAAAGGCGTACGAGAGGAACTCGCTTATGGGATGTAGTATTGAGGTTAATATACAATTTTTAATATAACTTGGTGTATCTTGGTATTAATTATACTCGTAAGCCGTGACGGCAAACGGCATGACGCTTTCTTATGCCGTCACGCTCCTTATGTTTGCCTACGCGTTGCTTCTCTATCTCAATTATGTACTACTACTGTTACCACTTATTGGCCATTTATTAATTAGGGAAAGAGGGATTTTTTCTTTTAATAAACGCTACACTATTAAAAATTAGGATAGTGATATCCTGTGTCGAGGATCCGGAAACACATACAAGGATAGAGACAAACACCGAGGTCGGAACATATGGCTGCATGCTCAATACAAACATCTGCTCCGAACGGGAATCGAACCCGTGACCTGTGGCGGTCAAGGCAGGTTGCTACCGCTACGTCACAACGTCGTCAAAAATGTCATGTGAATTATTTATTTATTATTATCTATTTGACTGATATAGAGATTGGTCCTTCGCAGCCGGATCCGAACGTGCTCGAGGCGGAGACGCCGGCGGGCCTGATCCGGGGCCACGCGTACTCGGTGACGCGCGTCAAGTACGTGGACATCGAGACGCCGGGCCGCGCGGGGAAGATACCGCTGCTGCGCCTGCGCAACCCCTGGGGCAACGAGGCCGAGTGGAACGGGGCCTGGAGCGACAAGTGAGCCAATACTCTTATTAAAGACACCGTTGTGACGTTGTTTCAAGTATCTGTTTCGGTCTGGGCGTTTGTCCTTGTGGGACAAGTCCCCACCGTGCCTCGGAGAGAACGTTAAGCTGTCGGTCCCGGTTGTGATCACATAACATCGGATAATTATTTTGAACTCTTGAAATTTAATTGAATTTACTGGTTCGCCCTTATGGTTGCGGAAGTCAGATAGCAATTGCTCTGTGAAAAAACTAGTAACCCGTAAAATCCAGACAAGAGTAATAAGCAGACCCTGGGTAATATGTAATACCGGGAATAATGCTAGGAAGAAGCAGACAAACAGGGCTGATAAGTGAGCGAGTAGCTTTAGAATATCACAGACTACTTATAATATTGTTTGGAATGACTGTTAGCCACTGCTCTCATTCTTATATTACTAACGGGCCCAGGAGTTGTTGTCCTGCCACGAAAATGAAAAAAAAGTGAGAACTGATAAGCAGCCCCTGCTGGGTCCAATTGTTAATCTAAACCATTTTCAAATCCACTGGAATACACATAAAAAAATCATCAAAATCTGTCCAGACGTTGAGGAGTTCAGTGAGATACACATGTACAGTTTATCAATTATCATTTAGAACCGAACTAAGCTAAGGATAGCCTGGAGCCTTTATGAATTTCGTCGAAGTAGGTTAACATTAGGAACAACTTATTGTAACCAAAAATGCTGTTAATCTCTTCACTAGATAACACAACAAATTACCCAGCACTGTAACTACTATGTCGGATTTCAACGATTCATCCTTTTATATGCAGTACGACAATAATTTTCTGTTTGGCAAAATATTGAAGTAACCATCAATGTGAAGCTCTGTTAGAATGACATCTTTTTAAATATTGTCTTTCTAATCCAACGTATTAAATAGGTTCTATATATCGTCATACTCCAACACAACCCTTGATGGGTTTAAAATTTGACAACTTTTTTGCTTTCTTAAAATTTAATATATACTTTTATGACAGGTCTCCGGAATGGCGCTTTATACCTGAATCTGAGAAGGAAGAACTCGGTTTGACTTTTGACGACGATGGAGAGTTTTGGATGGCGTTCAAAGACTTCGCCAGTCACTTTGATAGGTATGTATTGTTTATATTATTTCTAAATTATTAAGATGTTTTTTTTTAATGTTACTAATTTTGTTGGCAAGCAAAATCTGCTGCAGCCATCATAACGCTTGCCACACCATTAGTAGGTGCCACTCACGCGTTGCCAACGAGAGATATTGGTCCTTAAAACTTCTTTACCCAGTAATTTTTACTTACCTACAGTGCCCTTCAAACCGGAACAAAGTAATGCCTTAAACACGTTTATGCTCTGCGGTAGAATATTTAACACTGCGGTGGTACCTACCTAGCCGGCCTCTTGCAACAAAAGACCTACCACCAGTGTGACTGATTGCTGGTGGAATAATCTCTGCTGTGACAGAGGTTATCCCAACAGCGGGCGATGGGGTCGTCACGTCCCGACGCCTGTGAACGTTTTAACTGTGTAGTTTAAGTTGTTGTGTTAACAAATAGGTGAAAGAATGATTCTTTACATCCTAAAAAATATCAGTATCATCATGGTAATTCAAAGTCATGATTGGGCCCCTCTATGCACACAAAAATTCGAGGCGCTTGGGGGACTGAGTAACCTCTGTCACAACAGAGATTATTCCACCAGTGCAATCAGTCACACTGGTGGTAGGTCTTTTGTTGCAAGAGGCCGGCTAGGTAGGTACCACCGCAGTGTCCAATATTCTGCCGCCAAATAGTAGTGCTTAGGCACTACTGTGTTCCGGTTTGAAGGGCACTGTACGCTAGTGAAATTACTGGGCGAATGAGATTTAAGAACTAATATCTCGAGGTTGGCAACGCGCGAGTGGCACCTACTAATGGTGCTGCAAGCGCTCATAGGCTGCGGCAGCCACTTACCATCAGGTGGGCCGTATGCTTGTTTGCCAACTTCTAACATAAAAAAAAAAAAAAAAAGTTGAGTTTTTTCATAAAAACGATATGTCGTAATTTAGGGGCTACCTGGTTTTCGGGGTCTACATACTTGTTCCGTGTTGCCTCATGATGAAGACGGAACTGAGTACAATTTGATGTTTCTAAATAGCGTATCTAGTTTCGGAGACGAGATTGTAGCGTAATGGTAATGAAACTAGATATCGCGGATTCGATTTCCGCTCAGGGCATTTGCTTTTAGTGATATACGCCATATTGATGCGTAATCTAGTGTATCTTTAATATCTATGGTTTCTATACTTACTTACTGCGTTGGCTCAGTGACCCAAAGAGGATCTTGGCCTCCGACACTAGAAGACGCCACTTGTCACGGTCTTGCACCACTTCGCGCCAATCGGCCCTTTCTAGGGCGTTCAGGTCCTTCGTGACGGAATCAGTCCAGCGATATCTGGGACGACCGACTGGCCGTTTGCCAATCGGTCGTGCCAAATATGCTCTCTTAGTGGCACGATCTTCCTCCATTCTCTCTAGGTGGCCCAGCCAGCGCAGTCGGGCAGATTTCGTTTCGCCAATTATGTTGGGCTCGGCCACAAGTTCTTCAATTTCTTTATTTGTACGGATTTTCAAGTGGTCTCCTACTCCCCGAGTCGGTCCCAAGATTTTCCTATAAATCTTACGCTCTGCCACTAAGAGCTTTTCCTCCTCTTTTAATGTCAGCGTCCAGGACTCACAGCCGTACATCATGATTGGCCTTATGATTGTTTTATAAACCCTAATCTTGGTTTTTCGGCTAATGATCCTGGATACTAAAACTTTATGGAGTGCCGCCGAGCATCTTAGTGCATTTTGGATACGGATATTAATTTCGTCTTCTCTTCGGTTGGTATCAGTAACCGTGCAACCCAGATATTTAAACTTTTCTACGCCCTTGTACGTGGTTCCATCAGCTGTAAGATCTTGGCGCTGGACTGTGATATTATTGTACCTTTTCATGTGTAAATACTCGGTTTTTTCAGTGTTAATCCTGAGCCCTACCTTCAGTCCCTCATCTTTAAGGACCTTGACCATTACGCCCACATCGGTTGCACGTTTTCCTAAGAGTGCTAGATCGTCAGCATATCCTATCACCTTGTGGTATCCGTTCAACTCCACTCCAACGTCAAGTTCCAGCACTTTCCGTACGACGTACTCTAGTACTAAGTTAAACAGTAACGGTGATAGGGCGTCCCCTTGCTTAAGGCCCGTAACCACCTCAAATTCATCGGTAAGGTTTCCTCCCACTCTGACTCTCATCTTACTGGTCTCAGTGATAACCTTTACCATGCGGATCAATTTACCAGGCAATTCAAAGGATCTTAGAATATGGTAAAGTGTATCTCTGTCCACGCTGTCGTATGCCTTTGTGAAGTCGACAAATAGAAAGTGGATATTTTGAGCAAATTCCCACTTTTTCTCCATAATCTGCTTTAAAAGGAAAATCTGGTCGGTAGTGCTGCGATTGCGCCTAAAGCCACATTGATAATCACCAAGTATTTTTTCAGCATATGGTTCTAGTCGGCCCAGCAAAATGTATGAAAGTACCTTGTATGCTGTCGGCAACAGCGCAATCCCTCTGTAATTGGAGCATTTTCTTCTAGAGCCTTTTTTATGGACTGGGCATATAACTCCTAAGTTCCATTCAGCAGGCTGTCTTTCATACTCCCAAATCCTAGTAATAAGGTCGTAGAGTCTAAATTGCGCTGCGTCCCCTCCGTACTTCCATAGCTCCGCTGGTATGCCATCTATGCCAGGGCACTTATTGTTTTTCAGACGCATAATGGCTCGTCGCACTTCATCAAGGCTAGGGCTAGCTGCATCACCCTCAGGAGATTTTTGAGTCTGCTCCATACCACAATTAATAGGTGGACAGTTCAGTAAACTTTTAAAGTAGTTGCCCCATTCATTCTTCAAGTCTTCTGGGTCAGATAGAAGGTTACCCTTTTCGTCATCCAGTAATTGCGTCGTCGCTTGATACCCTTTTTTAAAAGTGCTAAGCTCCTGATAAAACTTTCGGCTCTCCCCAGCTCTTATGAGGGTTTCTATCTCTAGTACTTTATCTTCGAGGTGCTTTCTTTTTGCTAGTTTAATAAGGTTTCTCAACCGATTCCGCGTTTCCCGATACTGTACGTCCCACTTATCTTTTTCCTGCTCTGAGAGGATCCTTAGCCTACGTCTCTCTTCTAGAGCTTTTTCACAGGCCTCGTTCCACCATTTCCTCTTTTTCTGACGCTTCCTTCTTCCCATAACTTTTAGTGCTGCTTCCTTCAAAACTTGTTTTGTTTCTTCCCAAACTAAATTTAAATCCTCTGAAATTTCTAAACCCTGAAACCTATTATTTAATTCTATTTGAAAGTTCCTTCGAATTTCTTTATCGTTTAAACCCTCAATGTTGAAATGTAACATCCCTTCATTCCTAGTTTTATTGACCATTTTAATTTTCACTTTTAACTTAATTCCCAACAAATAGTGGTCAGTATCGCAGTCAGCACCGCGGTAAGTCCTAACGTCCTCTATAGAGCTTTTATGTCTACCGTCTATAAGAACGTGATCAATTTGACTGACCGTGGTACCGTCTGGTGATTTCCATGTACCCTTATGGATGTTTTTGTGAGGGAACATTGTGCTTTTGATAACCATAGATTTAGCAGCCGCAAAATTAATAAGTCTCAGGCCGTTGTCATTTGTGGTCTCATGCTTACTATATATGCCTATTGTGGGAACGAATATAGCTTCTCGTCCGATCTGTGCATTGAAATCTCCTACCACTATCTTAATATCATAATCAGGTATTTGCTCGTATATGGTTTCCAGGTCTTCATAAAAGCTGTCTTTTTGCTGTTCGTTCCCAAATTCTGTTGGGGCATAAACATTTATTATGGTCATGTTTTTGAACTTTGTCTTAAGCCGCAAAATACAAAGTCTTTCTGATATCGCATCAAATCTGATTACATTCCCTAAAACTTTGTTGTTTACCATGAACCCAGTTCCATGTACATGCATCCCACTACTTGCACCACTATAAAAAAGAATAGCATTATTGTCTATGTTACATTCCCCACTATTCGGCAATCTAACTTCCTGAAGTGCAGCAATATCAATATTGTACCTCTGCAGTTCTTTATTCACTTGGTACAAAGCACCTGGTCGGTATAAACTACGAACATTCCATGAAGCAAAACGGAGGTCCTTTAATCCGCGCCGAGAGTCGTCTTTGAGCTCAAATCGTATTCTATTATTCTGTGTCGGTTTCGTAACAAAACTTTTTTTCCGTGGATGGGGTGTTAACCCTTCCCACAACCCCCACGATGCTGGAGGACCACACCCTTTGTTGGTCAGCGAGTCCATCGGACTTAGCCGGATAGCGTAGCCAGGCTGTACTACCGACCGTTCCCCATCCGCCAACCGGGGACGCTCCTCAACGCTGTCAAGGCCAGCGCGAGATGGAGAGATGGTTTCTATTAATAAATATATTTTTCAGGGTTGAAATCTGTAACTTGAATCCGGATTCCCTGGACCCAGAGGAGTGTCCCGAAGGATGTACCAAGAAATGGGAGATGTCCGTCTTCGAAGGAGAATGGGTCCGAGGTACGTATATAATTTTTTTTACGACATCACCATTATAATAATGGTCTTTAATTTGAAAGTAATGTTGTCCACATTGCTAAGAAGAAACGACTGGTTCTTTCTCCATATTTTTAGTATCTTACTTTTAATTTGTGGGGCAGTGGTTACAAACCTGTCTTAAACGCCACTAATAGCAGGTTCAATTCACGCTAGAGGCACATGTCTGTATTTACCTTGCAGTGCTCTGGTCTAGGTCGTGGTGTGCTCCGGACCCCCGACACAGGATATTATTATCCTAATATTGAACCTCAGAATTTTTATTATTTATTTGTTATGTATGTAAGTAAATGTTGTAATCCACAGGTGTAACAGCTGGTGGTTGTAGGAACTACCTCGAGAGCTTCTGGAAGAATCCACAGTACACCGTCACACTGAAAGACCCGGACGAGGGCGATGAAGAGAACAAGTGTACCGTGAGTAGTGTTACTTATTGGCTTTAAGGTACCAAATCATCAAGCTGCACTATTTGATTTTACCAATGCCAGTGCCTGCTATATAGTTTGACTAATCAGCGTGAGCTATGTCAATTGACCACTCAGGGCATGCTATATGGTTTGACCAATGAAAGCTAGCTATTCAATATGACATTGAACGCACACATTGGATTCGACCAATGAGCGCGTGCTATTTGATTTGACCAATGAGGGCCAGTTATATAATTTTGGGAACGAAGTTCCTTAACGTGGCTTACGGGTAGTACGATTTAGTAGAAAACGTCACATAACGAAATGCCGTATGCTGTGTATGTGTGCGTGTGTATATCGAGGCTACAGTTTATTCCAAGCAAATACGCACACGAGCAAGTGGATGCAGCCGGGTGTACTGTCTCTTTCTTTTTCTATGCCTGTCTCTTTTTATCGGAAATATACAGATTTCGAAACTAAGAAAAATACGTAAGGAAATTCTTTCCTGACGGAGGTCCCCCGACCGCAAAATTTTAGTTTTAATTCTAAACTTTTTGTCCACAGATAATCGTAGCTCTGATGCAGAAGAACCGCCGCTCGCAGCGCCACCAGGGCCTGGACTGCCTCACCATCGGGTTCGCGCTGTACCGCCTGCCCGACTACGGGCACGTGCCCAAACCTCTGGACGTCAACTTCTTCAAGTACAACGCTTCCGCTGGGAGGTCACAGGCCTTCATCAACTTGAGGGAAGTCAGTGCTCGGTGAGTACTTCATATAAACCTGAATCAGATAATAAGCTATCCATGTGCTAAATTTCATCCCAATTTGTTAAGCCGTTTATGCGTTATTGAGTAACAAACATCTAAACATTTTTTTGCATCAAGTTATTTGATAATCTAAGGGGAACTTAACATTTTCAAGGATAAAAAATATTCTATGCCTTAATCCAGGTAGCAATCTATATCTGTGCCAAATTTCATCAAAATCCGTTCAGCCGTTTTTGCGTTATTGAGTAACAAACGTACATACTACTTCTTCAGATAAACTTTATCACTGCTGACAGTCCTAAATATTCTTTAAAAGGGTATTAGGAATGCTTTTTCAAGGCATTAATGATATACCTATTGCCACTCCAAATAAGCTCTACGCTTGCGCTAGGAGTGGGTACGACAATAGCCCAAGGGGGTCAGGATCGAACCCAAGACCCGAGAGGGCGCGGATCCCGCCCTTCTATCGTTGAGCTATTGAAGCTTTCACGTATTAATATAGATAATTGTTACAGTTTCAAGTTCGAGCCCGGCTCCTACGTCATAGTGCCCTCAACGTTTGAACCGGACGAGGAGGGGGAATTCCTTCTGCGCGTGTTCTCTGAGAAGTCTAATAACATGGCGTATGTATAATATATTATTTATCTATCTATATATAAAAAAGAAGACCTGACTGACATATTAACGCCCAGCCTAACAAACCCCTTAATATGTAAACGAGCACTAAGAAAGAATTTTTCGAAATTCAACCCTTAAGAGGGCGAAAAAGGGGTTGAAAGTTTGTATGGAAGTCCGTCAGTTTTGAAACTAAAAGCATGAAATTTTGTTTTTAGGCGAACAATTACAGATAAAGGAACATGTGTTTCAATGTTTTCTAAGAAACATTTGAGTTTAAAATTGGAGATTAAATAAACGCTACACATTCAACGGCCCCCATTAGTATAGTGATATCCTGTGTCGGGAGTACGGTGCGGTGGTACCTACCTAGCCGGCCTCTTGCAACAAAAGACCTACCACCAGTGTCCCTCCTGTGCCCCTGTAGACCCACTGTTGAGGCCAGTAGGCCCAAAAATACCCAATCAGAAAAAGCATAAGGGTCAGGGACACTTCACACTCAGACATACTATTATTTATATATAAATACCTTTTTTTTTTCAGTGAGAACGACGAAGAAGTTGGTATGGGTGATGTTGATGATAGAGTAAGTCAATTTTTTATTATAATATTTTTAACCGACTTCAAAAAGTAAGGAGGTTCTATGTTAGGGTCTCTTTCGTCTCTTCTTCCTAGCATTATTGCCAGTATTTACCCAGGGTCTGCTTATATTCTTATCGTGATTTGACGGGTTACTAGTTTTTACATAGAATGATTGCCATCTGACCTCCGTAACCCTAAGAGGAAATTATCTAACAAGAGTTAACGATTTATCAGATGTTAAGTTATTAACAACCGGGACCGACAGCTTAACGTGCTCTCCGAGGCACGGTGGGGACCCACACGGACAAACGCCCGGACCGAGACAGACATTTGTTACAAACATTTGCTTCGACCGGGAATGAAACCGTTAATCGTTCATACAAAATTGTTTCGATCTGTGCATTTGTGTCCGTTGCAGCTTGGAGAAACGTCTTTCCGTATGTTTGTCTAAGTGTTCTCTAATTCTCTTGAAACTTTATGAGAAGATTCGATAATTATATTATAGACTTTTTTTGTCGAATTATTTTTGGATTTTTTTCAAAATGGTGGTCGCGAAGTCAACACGTAACTAGAGGCACTAATTATAAATGTATACCAGGTGAAGGAAATAACCCCGGATCCGGAACCAGCTGATCCGATCCGCGACTTCTTCAAGCGGCTGGCCGGCAGCGACGGGGAGGTCGACTGGCAGGAGCTCAAGGAGATACTCGACTACGCGATGAGAGAGGGTACGTACACACGGACAGACACACACGCGAACACACACAAAAAATGGATATAAAAATTTCATTATTAAACTTTTTTCCATATAAATAAAATCTGAAAACTAATATGGCTTTCATGGCTTTGTATAATTTAAGTACAAAAAATCTATTAACTATGTTTTTCAAAGCTTAGGATCAGCTTTTCTATATGAATATTAATTCATACAAGTGTCATACAAATTATCATATAACTTACACGAATATTTTAAAAAATATGCTATTTTTTGTGGGAAAATAATAAATATCTTTTGTGTAATTTTTTTGCAATGATGTCACCGAATATGACGGCGTTAATTATTCTCGATGTGTTTATTTCGCTTTATATGAGATTCAATTTGAAGCTTCAATTAACTCAAATGTTAAAGGGCCGTCTCCGTTAGCACTCAGTCGCGTGTTCGATCCTGACCCCTTGGGCTATTGTCGTACCCACTCCTCATGCAAGAGCTTATTCGGAGGAGAAATAGGAGTTTTAGTAAAAACTTGATAAAGCATTGCTAATATTACAAATAGATAAATTTGAAAAAATCTAAAATAATTTAGAAACATCTTGTATCCACGTATTTTGACATGGAGATCGCAAATATTTAATTTATATTTAGTTATTTATATAATAATATATAGCCCAGAGTTTTATTACGGAAAAAATTAAAAAATAGTCATTGACTTCCTATAAAATAATAATAGTGCTCATTCGTAAATTTAATGAAACTAAGTTAGTCACAAGCTTGCAACATAATCGAATAAAGTTAGCGTGTGACTAACTTCATTTCGTTGCATTAGTTCGAATTTACGAAGGATCACCAGCGGATCTGGTCATATTTTTATTCCTTATGATTTCGGAACTTATATGTATGTATTTAATAATAAAATGCCCATTTTGAGCTTTCAATGTGATAACGCTTCTGTGCCATTAATGTCGCTTTTTGTTTTTTAATTGTTTCGTTGCGAACCGTCCGAAGATAAAATATGTAAGTAATAACATTTAAATTAGTATTTTTTTTTCAGCTAAATTATTATTATTTGTATATAATTATGTAGAATTGTCGTACAATATTTACGAGAAATTTTATATTTAATTTGCATATTATATTTTGTTATTATTATTTATATCATAATTCTTAGTATAGATTTTATTGAAGCTATGAATTTATAAAACCTATAACACTTATCGCATTGCAAGTTAATAGAAACAGGTCCTAACCCATCATCAATATAATTATAGTAACAAATATTCAGTTCAATTAAAAGATTTAAAAAAATAGAATACACCTTTAAGGGTAATACTTTTACAAATTTTGAATGACATATTTATTTCTATCGAATCAACAGCCCAAAAAATTAGGTTTATTTAAGCTTCTACCTCTTAAAAATTAAGATACTTCTATACAACTTGGCTTCCCCCTCTTTCAATCCCTTACTACCCTTATTTTGCATGAAAAAGTAGCCTATGCTCTTTCTCAGGCTCTAGACTATCCGTCTAATAAATTTCATTTAAATCGGTTCAGTAGTTTTGGCCTGAAAGCGCGATAGACAGACAAACAGAGAAACACTTTAGCATTTATAATATTAATAAGGATTTCATACAAAAGTTTCAAAGCTTAGAATAAAGATGACAAAGAAAACCCTTGAAAAACAGAACCCTTCTTCCAAGGTAGTCGGGTAAACTTATGAATAGAACAATTAATTAAATTACTTTCTTAATTTACCAAACTAGTCACTAGGCAGGGCGGCTTATTTGCCTTTCATTATAGTATTAAAAAACTGGTGTTGTGTATATTGTATGAGACAAATCATTCAATATCTATAAGAGTTTATATATATATTATACTCTTAAATGGACGCAAATAAGCAATACCATGTCAACCCACACGAATGTCATTTCGAGAAAAACGCGTTTAAAAATTTTGAACAACTTGCTTTATATGATTTTTTTATGTATTGGTCAAGTTTTTGCAATTTCAAGATGTATGTAAGTTATTTTACTTATTTTCACATAAAATAAACATACAAACTGCATATTTCGTATATATATAACCCAAAACGTTTAAAATAACACATAAACTGCATGATTAAAAATGTTTTTAGAAGTTTTAAAGCTTAAAACCCTACAAATATTAAACAAAAATGTTCTTCAGCCATTTACCAACACTTCTGCATATATAACTCAGTTTTTTCAATTATGTGGGTTGACATGGTATTGCTTATTTGCGTCCAAATATACCTATATGATTATATAAGATTACGTTAAGATCCAAATGTGGGTACAAAATTGGCACTTCAGTTGGTGTTGTAGTGCCGGGTCGCAGTTAATAAGTCACCGGGTGACGCTGTCAAGGCCAATAAGGCTAACAGCAACACGTAATCAGAAAAAAAAGTGGTGGTTTTGATCAGTATGAGACAATAGCAAAAATATTGCATTACTAATACTATACCCACACATTTTTTTTTTTTTATTTAAATTCGAAAAAAATTGAGATAGGCCATTTTTATTTTAGTCTTTGAAATAAAACCGATGAATGAAATGGAAACGGGAATAGGAATCTATTTGCAATATTATTAAAAAATACAATGACCTTTAAGTACCAAGTGAAGTGCCAAAAATATTGTTAGATAAGTCAAAGAGTCAAGCGATGATAATATCGAATGGGTATATAACGCACGGTGTGGAACACAGAGATGGCAATGCGCCACGGGCCCGCGGCCTACGACGGCGGGGGAGCGCGGGCGGGAGGGGGGCCTCAGAGCCCCCAGGAGCAGAGCTGCCTCGAGCAGCTGCTGTGCGCCCTGTGCGCCCCCATCTGCAAGGAGATCGGCGTCGACCTGCAGCAGGTCGTGCAGCAGGAGCAGGTGCACCTCAACCAGCCGCAGCCACAAGGTACCGTGGGGGCTAGGTGTAACATGACTGGGCCGGGTCGACCGGGGAAGTACTCTCCAGCAGTTTACTGGTGGTAGGCTAGGTAGATACCACCACAGTGTCAGATATTCTACCGCAAAGCAGGGGTGTCTTTGGCATTACTGTGTGTTTGGTTTGAGGGACACTGTAGGTAGTGAAGTTACTGGGCTAAGGAGATTTAAGAACCAATATCACTCGTTGGCAACATATGTAGGCTATGGCAACCGCTGACCATACTTTAAAAACATCCGTCCTCTTGAGTTTAGTTTGATAAGTGGGAGTGCTGAAGGCCCAAACCCCATCCCCTTCTTATCCTTTCCTTTTATTTCCTTTCCCTTCCCTCTCCTTCCCTTTGGTCGTCAATGCGGTTGTGCTACTGGTATTGTAAGCTAAATACATGAGGCACCAACTTCTGTTTTAGAAAATATCTTGAAATTATTTATTTATTTATTTATATACGGAAGACAAACAGTTTAAGAAATACATATAAATTTAACAATAATAAAAAGATTCAGAAACCAGTGAAGTCTTCACAGTTAAAAAAATAATCATTAACAATAGCAGACAGCAGTGAGTTACATTAATTAAAAAAATATATTAAATTTTAGGTGATATAAAAGTTAATTAAATTGTATTATAATAATTATGTCAAATGTTACAATGAAAGGTTATTTCTAATTTTTAATTTAAAAGCTTTTAAAGAGTATAGAAAAATGTCAACATCTTTATGCAAATTATTATATGAACTAATAGACCTATGCAATACACTATTTCGAGCATAATTTGTATTAGTTTTTGGTATATGAAAAACATATATGTAGTATATATACATATATGTAGTAGTTAAAAAAACTGCTTTCATATTATTTTAAAACTGTGTGTAAAATAATATTAATTAATTTACAAATGTTACAGGGGACCTGACGTCGATGCATGCATTTTTGTTTTTTTTTTTATCGAAATGGAGGCAATTTTAAAATGTCTATTTTTGTTATAAATATATTCTTTTTGTGTTTTTTTACAGAGCTGCAACTGTACTATATTTAATTTATTATTATTATATTATAAATAAAATAATGCTTATTTGTAAAATATTGAATGCATTATTTTATTTTTTTTCTCTGATTGGAAACCAAATTTTTTTTACTAAAGTTTGGTTCCCAAAAATATTTTATTTTAAGCTTCGCTACTAACACTGAAATATAAATATTTTTAATTATATTGAAAATATTTATATTTTCCATAAAGCTTTTGTGGGTATGTTTGAATGGCACTCAAAAATGGGCATTTTAATTTTTTTTTTTTTGTGGTCATTAATATAAGTCACCTCCATTTCCATAAAATTGTATTATTATTTTTGTAAATTGAATATGAGTTAAATAAGATTTTTTTTGCATTGGATATCAAAAAATAATCTACTTTTGAATTTGAAGATATCACATACACTCACATACACAAATAAAAAACACATTTACAAAATACACAAATATATGCTTTTTAATATATGCTTATTTTGGTTTTATTTTATTACTTAAATATGTAATATATGAAAAAAAAATCTTATGTAACTACATCTTTGTTTCTCATTATAATTGTTCCTTTTTTTCTAAATATGCCTTATATTGCAGAACTGCAAGGCCAAGGTTTCTCGAAGGACGTCTGCAGGAGTATGATAGCGATGCTGGACAAGGACAACTCGGGAGGTCTCGGCTTCGAGGAGTTTAAGGCTCTGTGGATCGATTTGAGGAATTGGCGGGTAAGTGCAATATCTGTGTAGATACGTAAACGTAAATGTGTTTGAGGAGGAGTGCATGTGTGTGTCAGACGATATGAAGTTTGTGGATGTGTGTGGTAGAGGTGGCATGAATTTAGCGGATGTGTGTTTGAGGTGGCATGAACTTAGTGGATGTGTGTTTGAGGTGGCATGAACTTAATGGATGTGTGTTTGAGGTGGCATGAACTTAGTGGATGCGTGTTTGAGGTGGCATGAACTTAGTGGATGTGTGTTTGAGGTGGCATGAACTTAGTGGATGTGTGTTTGAGGTGGCATGAACTTAGTGGATGTGTGTTTGAGGTGGCATGAACTTAGTGGATGTGTGTTTGAGGTGGCATGAACTTAGTGGATGAGTGTTTGAGGTGGCATGAACTTAGTGGATGTGTGTTTGAGGTGGCATGAACTTAGTGGATGTGTGTTTGAGGTGGCATGAACTTAGTGGATGAGTGTTTGAGGTGGCATGAACTTAGTGGATGTGTGTTTCAGGTGGCATGAACTTAGTGGATGTGTGTTTCAGGTGGCATGCACTTAGTGGATGTGTGTGTTAGACGATATGCAGTTTGTGGATGTGTATGTGAGAACATATACAGTTTATCGATGTGTGTGTTTGAGGTGGCATGAAGTTTTGAGGGTTTTAAAAATTTACTAATATTGTAAATAGTACGGTTTGTGACGATGGATAGATGGATGGAATGATATTTGTTACTCATGCAAGAAAATAAAACGAAATATAATACATTTTATTGTGAACGAATGTAAGGTTATCACGGAATTATCATACAAAAGACACAGCTAGTTCTGTAACGTGTGTCGGCCCGGCGCAGGCGGTGTTCCGGCTGTACGACACGGAGGGGCGCGGCGCCGTGCCGCCGCAGCACCTGCGCGACGCGCTGCACTCCGCCGGCTACACCGTCAACGCGCACGTGCTCAACGTGCTCGCTCACAGGTAACCGCGGGCCTCGCGGGCCTCGGCGGCTAGCCATGGGGGCTCGTATACTAAGAGCTGGCTCTGCCTTTATGGTTCTTCGAGAACGGATCACGGCTTAGGACGTCATCGGGAATGGAGTAGTAGAGTAGTAGTTATTAATGCATTGTACATTTTGGCTATTTAATTTTTTCGTCTCTAATTTTCAAATTTTAAAAATCATTGTAAGTTTATGAAAATTACGGCAAAAGATTACGTTACATTAACAAATACGTGATAAAACAACGAATTCGACTATGTTATGGCGCAGCGCTACTAGTCGTGGGTTCGATTCCCGCTTGGGGCAGATGTTAGTATTAACACAACATACCTATTCCATCACTAACCTAATGGGGACCATTAAGTATGTAGCGTTTATATGTTTATAAGCATACTAAAAAATATCAAATTTACAATCTAGAAATAATTCCCCCCCACAGATACGGTTCAAGCGACGGCTACATACAATTCGATGACTTCATAATGTGCGCTGTGCGACTCAAGACCATGATCGGTAAGTTCACATTTCTTTGTTGCACGAAACCCTAATTATTTTTCCAAAACAAAAGTAGCTCGAGTACAAATTTTAGAAAGATAGATAGAAGTTTAAAAATGGGCGGAAACAATATATTTTAGTTTTCTTCTTTATCTATATTGAAAAAGTTAGTTTTTATCTTTATACTACGAGGAATACAGATTTGTTTTTTATAAAAACTAAATAGAAATTAGTTCTTCTTCTTAGTCCTAGCATTATTCCCGGTATTTTAGTTGCCCAGGGTGTGCTTATTACTCTTGTCCTGATTTGACAGGTTACTAGTTTATACACAGAGCGATTGCCATCTGTCCTCCGCAACCCTAAGGGTGAACCAGTTACTCATTGGATGAGAGCAATTTACTTATCAAGAGTTAACGATTATCATCAGATGTTATGTGATAACAACCGGGACCGACACCTCAGCGTGCTTTCCGAGGCACGGTGAGAAGACCCATATAGGCAAACGCTCAGACAGAAACAAAAATTTTAACAAACAACTGACCGAGCGGGAATCGAACCCGTAACCGTCTCGACTAAAGGCAGACACGCTACCCACAACGCCACAACGGTGTCAAATTAGTTTTGATATGTATATTGTAATGAAACAGCGAACAACGAACCGCTTGAGAATCTCGAGCGCGAACTGCAGAACCCGTGAGCGGACAGACCGACGCCCGGACATAAGTATATACATACATGTGCTCATGTACTATGTTATTTGTTGATTGCGAACAGACTTGTTGCTACAAAATATTACTATATGTCGGAGAACCCACTAAATTAGAAATCATATAAATTTAATACTAGACATAAAAAAACTTGCTTTTCCTAGCTTTTGTTTTTTGGGTATAAACATTTTAAAAATCACATTAACAATTTTAATAATAAAGTGAATATAGAATATATTTTTTCCAAAACATGGGGGTTCTTACATAGTTGGTTTCAATTCAGGAATCAAATTTTGTAATATTCATAAAACAATTGGACGTTTTCTTAATTTTAAAAACTACAGAGGTTCTATAAATTATTGGTCCTTGGTTCATTTCAGAGAAAAATAATTATTTGTATGCTAAATTTGTTTGCAATCTTAACAGATAAAATTGATACAGATATAAACACTCACACGCTGTGTATGTGCATATGCACACACAAAGGTTTGAAGGGGCACAGATTATAATAAAACTGTTTGAAAAATCATTTTTATAAATCTTAGTTTCAATTCTTTGCTAGATGGCGTTAGCTCCTTCAAAACTTTTTTCTTTAAATATTATTTGCGGCTGTTAAAAAAAAATAGTTTCTATTTGAATTATGTATTTTAAATTAATTTTGACTCTTTAAGTTTAATAATACTGTCCGCAGATAATATATTTCACAAAACATAGAGTTATTTGTGGGTATATAAATATTGTATTTTCTTTTTTTTAATAATTAGAATGATTTCCAAATGCCGCACAAAAAGCTCGTTCACCGCAAATTATGCTTACTAACTGTTGTAAAGAACCAAATATTACGTCATTCTTATATATTTTTTTTATTCCAGATACCTTCAAAGGGAGATCGTCAGGGGGCGAATTCGCCACGTTCTCTCTCGACGAATGGCTGAATCGCACAGTTTATTCATAAAGCCTAATCATATTGTTAAGGCCTAAAATTGCACATAATTTGCCATTATTTTGTCACAAAAATCGATATTGTAATTAAAGTCTCGACTATACGGGTATTTAACATTACTGACATTTATATTCATTATCTGTGCTAAGAAGCTATTTCCTATTATGTCGTGACGATAAAATGTCGTCTTGTCTAAAATTTTACATAATATATTTCATACTATAAGACAACGATTTATTATCGTCCACGATTTTTTTTTGCTTTGACCATCAAATTGGGAACATTTTTAAAAAGTGTTTCAAAAAATGTCACGACAGGGGAATTCAGCCTTACATATTTGTATAAGATAAAATAGTATTTTTCTAATCCACCGATTTTTTTCATTCCAATAACAAAAAAGTACCGTCAGAAAAATAATTAGTCTTCTATAGTTACTGTGCGATAAAGCTAAGAAGCTTAAAAGTATACAGAGAATATATTTATATAAAAAAACAGTTATATATTATCAGCACTAAGTTGCTTCGACGATGCATTTTTATTTTGCAATTTATTTATATGACAATTATTATTATTTGTATTTTGTATCCCATGTGAGATCTGAATAAATGTTATATTTGATTATAACAAAGCTTTTTATTTATATTTATTGTAGAGAATTTACTATCCGGAATGTCGTAGAACCAGTACTCATTAAACATTGGGGGTATTGACTCGTGAATAACAGATTTTTATCTTTAAAATTAGGATACAATTGGATCAAGAAAATCAGAAAAAAAAAATATTCAGAAAATTTTTATTTTTCGAAAACATCTTTTAACAACAACTAATTCCTTTAATTTAGTTTCGAAATTTCGATCAACCGGTCCGTCAGAGGGATATAGGTAAAAAACTAATATAGGTAAAAAACTTCCCGAAAACGTACTATATCTCCCTGAAAAATTTACGCGTAACCAATAAAACGTAGCTGAACAGGCTGCCAGGTATTTATGATGGTTTAGCTAAAAAAAAATCTAAGCCCTTAGAATGAAAAAAAAGCAAAGAAAATTTTCGAATTTTGTCTGCCTTGTGCTGGGAAATCGTAACTCCGGAAAAAATTAAAAATCTGATAACTGTCCTTTATGATTATTTTTCTAAGAGATTACCAGCCGTCGAAAATTAAGTAGTAAGTAAAAAAAGTAAGTAGTAAGTTTTTTCGCTGCTTTAATTTTATGCAAGCCGTTTATTACAGTTCTCGAGATAAGGCCCGCTGACAGACAGACACCGGAGGCTTAGTAATAGGCTTCCTTAAGCACCCTTTAAGTACGGAACCCTAATAATTACTGCAAACTACTTTCATTTAATGAATGAAATACAACAACCTACAAAGCCCGTAATGCTACAAAATGCGGATTTAAATAAAAACAAAATATTATCAAATATGTTTTATTATTGCTCTTCAATAATATATTTTAATTAAACTTAATGAACTAAACGTTCACCACTCCTCCGTCCACTCGTACGGTTCTTCTGGTAGTTGCTCTTCCTTAGTAGGCTCTGGTTGATTGAACGCCATTACATGTTCATCCTGATCAGGTGCGGTAACTTTTACCTTATAGTATGGTGAATCGAACGGCCTTATCACTAACTTTGATCCACCTGCGAAAAAAAAAAATATGACTGAGTCCACACACGGTATAATTGAAACTTGCTATGTTGGTTGGTATTGGTTAATTTGTGACAAAATGAGAATAATTTTTAATATATTAACTTGCTGGTAAATGATCAGTGGGTTAAGCTATATTAGGCGCGGGCAATATATGGATGGGTGACCAGTTAAGGACAGAAGTAGTGAGCGCCTGAAACTACTTAAACAGTCATCCATCACAACTCAAAATATTCTTTATTCAAATAGGCTTTTAAGCGCTTTTGAATCGTCAAATATACAGTCTGTTATGTCCGCCTAAGTGAAGCTACCGCCGATTCGGAAGGTAGATTCTGCAGAGAAGAAACGGCAAGAAACTCTACAGTTACTCTTTTCAAAAATAATCACATTACATTTGTCAAATGTACAATTAAGATATATATCCCGCATGAAACTCAACGTATATTAATTCCATGCCACATTATCTGCAATATATTCATCAACAGAATAATAAGCTTTATTTAGTAAACACCGCTTAATATAAGATTTAAATTTCATAAGTGGTAGATTCAAAATTGTCTGCGGAATTTTATTATAGAAGCGAACACCTTGCCCCAAAAGGACATACTCACTTTGTGAAGCCGAACACTTGGTGTAACAAGTTTATCTTTTCTTCTTGTATTAAAGCAGTGTCTGTCACTGTTTGTGTCGAACAAATCAACATTTTTATGAATATAAAGGATATTGCTAAGGATATACTGCGAAGCAACCGTCAGTATGCCTGCCTTAGTAAACACATCCCGAAGAGAGTCTCTAGCTCGCAAATTATAAATCGCCCGAACAGCTCTTTTTGAAGAATAAATACAGTCTCAATGTCTGTAGCATTACCCCAAAGTAATAGGCCATAAGACATAATACTGTGAAAATAACTGAAGTAAACTAATCGAGCAGCATCGATATCACTTAATTGTCTAACTTTCCTAACCGCGTAAGCAGCAGAGCTGAGTCTTCCTGCAAGGGACGTTAAATGAGAGTTCCACTGAAGTTTTGAATCCAGTGTTATTCCTAAAAATACTGTATTATCAATTATATCAAGATTTGTATTATTCATACTTAAAATAAAATCTTGTTTCTTAACATTTGGCATTGAAAATTCTACACATTTTGTCTTCCCCGCATTCAAAACTAGGTTATTTACAGTAAACCATTGTTGTACAAGCGATAAAGAATTGTTTATCAATCACATCCACATACTAACCGCGCCGAAAGTTACTTAACCTTGCAAGTCATCCAGGGTCTGTTTATATTTTTATACTGATTTGTTGGATTACAATTTATTTTACCATCTGAATTCCGCAACCCTAAGGGCCATTCAGTAACTGGTTGGATAAGAACAAATTACCTATCAAGTCAATGATTATTAGCAGATGCTATGTTAACAACCAGGACCGACAGTTTATAACAATCATCAGGTCCGATGGTCAGGCCCGCTACCGCCGCCACCGCCACCGCCACCACCATCACCACTACCACTACCGCCGCCACTCACCGACGGTGGTCCCGTCGGCGGCGAGCAGCGCCAGGTGCGCGTCGCGCGCCACGCGCACCACCAGCAGGTTGTACATGCGCGGGTCGCGGCGCGCGCCGCTCGCGCGCTGCCGCTGCACCCACGGGGCCATCACCTCCTTGCCGGGCAGGAACGGCTCGCCGTATATCTGACATTCAATGACAATATAATTTCGAAATGTACCAGAAAAACTGGTCAAGTGCGAGTCGGACTCGCGCACGAACGGTTCCATATAGAAAGGGGAAAAAAGAAAATTATGTATGTTTTATGAGATAAATTGACGCAAATAAGCAATACCATGTCAACCCACACGAATGACATTTCGAAAAAACCGCGTTTGAAAATTTTGAACAAATTGCTTTATTTGAATTTTTTTAGGTATTGGTCAAGTTTTTGGCAATTTCAGATTTATGTAAGTTATTTTACTTATTTACAAAAAATAAGTATACACACTGCATATTTCATATATAATATAACCCAAAAGTCCCAAAACGTTTAACATAATACATAAATTGCATGATTAAAAATAGCTTTTACAAGTTTTAAAGCTTAAAACCCAACAAATATTAAAGAAAAATGTTCTTCAGCCATTTACCAACACCTCTGCATATATAAACCAGTTTTTTCAATTTTGTGGGTTGACATGGTATTACTTATTTACGTCCAAATATAGGTTAAATTTCGAAAAATCCTTTCTTGGTGCTTGTTTAAGTTTAAAAAAACCTTCAGCTTTTTAGGTCCAAGGGTTTATACGCCAGTCAGGTCTTCTTTTATATAATTAATAATTATAAAAAGTTTGTTATAGTTTTTTAATTATTTTTGTAGCGTTAAAAGAAATACACATTCTATGAAAACGGAACCCTAAAAAGAAATATATATATAAAAAGAACAAAATACTTACGCGTACTACATAGTACTTCGCATTCTGTGGAATGAAGCTATTTGAGATAACTTCTTTGATGATCTGGAAAAGAAAATCTAAATAAGATTAAAGTTCCATTTTTGTCTACCATATCGAGGGTTCGATTCCAGCTTGGTGTAGATACTCCTATTAATAATTTTTTATAATGTTCCTAAGTTGGCAAACAAGCATACGGCCCATATGATGGTAAGTGGTTGCCGTAGCCTATGAGCGCTTGCAGCACCACTAGTAAGTGCCACTCACGCGTTGCCAACCTCGAGATATTAGTTCTTAAATCTCCTCTGCCCAGTAATTTCACTAGCGTACAATGCCCTTCAAACCGGATCACAGTAATGCCTAAGCACTACTATTTGGCGGCAGAATATTTGACCTCTTGCAACAAGAGACCTCCCACCAGTGTGACTGATTGCACTGGTGGAATAAACTCTGCTGTGATAGAGTTATACCAACAGCGGGCGATGAGTTCACCACGTCCCGACGCCGAAAAAACTATACAGAAATGCGTTCCATCTCAGTGGTTATGTAATAGTTAGAAAATTTTAATAAAAATCAGTTTAAACGTACTACAGGAAAATAAGGTAGCAGTTTCTTAAGTTGCTCCCTCACTTTGATCTTGGCTGCTTCCTCTATAGAATCGTTGTCGGGGTCAGGGGTGGTGTCCAAGCTCATCACGTGCGCTAAAATCTGAAACGAAAAAACAATATTAAAAAGAGACAAACGCATACATAGACAGGATTATGCGTGCGAGAGAATGAGATAGAATATATTACGGTGTGTGCTCGATTTTGAAGTGAAACTTCTTTAGAATTGTTGTGATTTGAAATCGTGCAACGGAAAAAACGACATGTAAGAGACAAATACAAAAATGTGTAGGAAGAATGAGACAGAAATATACATACTATTTTATATTATCGGTCTCTCCTCTTTGCGCTACGCTTAAGTAAGCCAGAGCGAGAGAGCAAATGTCGGTATGTAAATTGCACACTGTTTAATACTTGTATTTGAGCATTTAACTTGTGACAGTATATGTGAAAAGTACGTGGGCTAATACTGATGTACACTGTATGCGGCTGCGTATTACAGCTTTTTAGTAAGAAGTCAGCGTGGTGTGTTATTATTTAACAGCGTTTGTGAATATTTTTATATCTTGTTATATTCATCGTCTCATTCTTTTGTCAATTTACTGAAGTTTCACTTCTATCATATGTGAATCGCACACACACCTTTTTTTTTTAAATAAACTTCAGTCGCTGATAAGTTCAGTAGTTAATTGGTCATACATTTATATCCTTTACTAGCTGTAGCTGTGAGACCATCGTTTCCACCACATCTTATCGCCCGCAGTATCTTATTACTCGGTTCTAAGTTCTTCTTCTTATAAGTGGTTAGTGGCCAACCTAGTGTCAAAGTTGTTCAGGTCGCCCGTATAGACCTCTAACTTGACGTATAGACTGTTATCAAATTGATAGCAGCTGAGACCGACTTTTTACGTGCCCTTCGAAGCACAGAGACGATCTGTAATACTACTATGCGACCACCCATCTAGTGTCTGACCACGCCTAAATTTGTTTACCCACAGAACGTTTACCGATCAGTGATCGCACTGAGCTGTGATCGTCTCAAATGGCTTTTAAGTATCGTATCGTGATGTTATATAGCCTTCCTCAATAAATGTACTATCAAATTCAAAAACAATTTTTCCAAGACGATCGGTTTTTGCAAAGATCAGCGCGTTCAAGCAAACAAACAAAAACTTCAGCTTTATAATATAAGTAACCTGTGCGTTGCTCTGAAAAAGCACCATTTGTTGCACAATACCAATATCTATTTCGCAGGTGGAATTTTTTTTTTTTTTGGAAAAATATTCTAAAGTAAAATTTAAAAAAATATAATTTTCTCCAACAGAAGTCGGTGCCACGTGGTCTGATGTACTATTTAGCATACGTCATTTTGAAATTTATTGTATTTTTTCATTTCATGTCCATTTAGCAATGTGAAACATGTTCTGTACTTGAAAGTAAGTCAAGTCAAGACATGACTTGTAATTTATTGATGTCAGTGTTATGACCAACAACTGTCTAAAAGTTATTTTCATATCCATCGGCAAAATATATCACCGTGCCTCGGAGAGCACGTTAAGCTGTCGGTCCCGGTTGTTAACACATAACAACTGATAATAATCGTAAACTCTTGATAAGTAAATTGCTGTTATCCAATGAGTTACTGGTTCGCCCTTAGGGTTGTGGAGGTCAGATGTCAATCGCTCCGTGTAAAAAACTAGTAATCTGTCAAATCCGGATAGGAGTAATAAGCAGACCCTGGGTACATAAAATACCGGGAATAATGCTAGGACGAAGAAGAAGAGGAAAAATATGAATTAGTATATGTATTTACCTTATTAGTAATCTGGTCTGAGTATTTACCAGTCACATTAGTCAACTTTTTAAGTGGTATGTCATCGATAACTGAAACAAAGTTTATATAAGTAGCAATATCTTACTAACATGTGAAAACACTCAACATTACACACTCAATGTTGCAGACTCGACATTACACACTCAATGATACACACTTAATGTTGCAGACTCGACATTACACATTCAATGATACACACTTAATATTGCAGACTCGAAATTACACACTCAATGTTGCAGACTCGACATTACACACTCAATGATACACACTTAATATTGCAGAATAAACATTACACACTCAATACTGCAGATTTAATGATACACACTCAACAGCTCACATTAGGATAGTAATGCCCTATTTCGAAAGTCCGAAAAGACACAAACAAAAGTGCAACCACCCAAACCGAAAAACACGTTCATATGATTAATTCAAAATATATGTTTCGCGTATCACCCCGAATGGTCTAATACAAAATTTATAAAAATCGGTTCAGTCGATTTAAAAATCAAATGCAAAACGCAAGTGAACGAAATTGCTTATTTCTTTTCTGTGACTTTTGTTTTTTTTTTTATTGCTTTATTTTTCTTTCTGGGTTCCTTTTGTCTACAAGCTTAGAGCTTAGGCAACTAAAGTCAGTTATTTTCTCTTTTAACTAGATCATACCTAGGTATAGGCTAGACCTAGACCGGAATATATGACTATATAAACATATGCTCCAAGCGGGAATCAACAACCGCTGCGCTACAACTGCGAAAATGTGTAAACGAGACAGCAAATATAAAAAAGAGACGGTACTAACTGTATGTACTTATTTCTTGAGTCATCAAATCACTCTCCTGCATCTGTTTCCGGGCGACGCCCGCAGCGTCTTGTATCTCATGAAACGACGACAATATCAGCTGGAAGTCGCCGAAGTGCGGATGTTTCTTACGGTAAGTTTTCGTCAGTGTGAAACAGGAATCTATCTCGGTCGTATCTAATATTTGATTGATACGATCGTAGACAATCTGAAAAATTGAAAAAAAAACTTGAGGGGTGTCGACGGATACCCGGATGGAACCAAGTTCCTTTCGATTAATTAGTGAAGGAATTGTAATAAAATAATTTAATTGTTTAATTAATTTAATTTTAATAATCGTCACGATACCACACGACAGACAGAGAAACACAAGCACGCCGCACGGCTTACAACTATAGCAAAAAGTGTCGTTACCACTTTTGGTCTTAATTTTTTCCGTCTAGCACCCTTTCGCAACGCGCGATAACGAACTTCGTTCCAAAAATCTTATCAAGTGGTTAGTGGCCAACCTAGTGTCAGAGTTGTTCAGGTCACCCGTATTTGAAGGTTGTAGGGACTAGGTTGGATTATATTTATATTGGGCATTGCTGCGGTAGACATGTAACAGTGCCAATGCTGGAGAGGAAGTTATGACATAACGTATGGAAATGTAAAGTTTAATTTTAATTTGAATATTTAATTTTTTTTTTGTATTTTAATTCGTAATTGAATACTAGAGAATTTTGATTTTAATTTAATTTTAACTTTAAATATTCTTACATTTCATATTCTTGAATTTATTTTATTATTTATATGTTATGACAACTGTGGCCTGAAATAAATGGAATTTGAATATATGCCTCTGACTTGACTTTTCGTTGTCAAATTAATAACAACCGGAGCAGACTCTTTTCAAATGCCTTCCGAAGCACAAAGACGTTCAGTTGAAATACTATGCGATGCCCATCTAGTGACTGACCGCGCTTAAACTTGCTTAAGCCACCGATCGTATGCCGATCAGTGTGCTCACCCGGCTATGAGCGTCTCAAATCAAAACAATGTCTACTGACACCGTGTTTGACTTTAGGCTCAATACTCACAGTTGTTTGTATTGATCTTACAAATATCTGTCTAGGTGTGGAATTTTCTCCAGATGTTTTTTAGTGTTTGTATTAAAATCAGTATTCGCAAGGGCGGGTCAAAAACTTATAAAAATACATTACCTTGCCAATTCTATTGAGTAATCTATGTTTGCCTTTCGGCGCCATGTTGTAGCTGAGTGGATAAAGCCCTGTGTACTTAGATTGCATCTCTCTCATTATAAGACTGAAGCTTTGAACGCCTACCTGGAAAAATACCTTTAATTAAACCTAGCAAAACAGCGATCAACATTAATATATAGTGGTTCTGAAGCCTGTAGACCTCGTAATACGACGATCGGCGTATTTTTGATTCAGAACGAAACGTGGCCGACGCCGATCGCCGTCGACTGAAACTTAGTTTATTGGATAGAACAAAAATAAATAAACAAAAAAACATTTTTAGACATTTTTCGAAATAGCGGAAAAATATATTTTTCACGCTTTCAAATCTATATTGCTTACAAAATTTCATTAAAACAGATTGCGCTAATTGATCTGTAGACAACAGCCAGACAGAAATACAAAGCATTTTTGCCAAAGCTAATTCTCACTCGGTTGGTCAATTAAAAAGTGAACATTTGTTTCTTTGTTCTGTTGAACTGATGTGAAATCTTGGAGGATTGAAGTCAATCCCGAGAAAAGCGTAGGTGTCCTTTTTAACAAACCCCGCATTAGGACTTACTGGCGATCCGGTCCACCTGGAGTTATCACCTTGTTCGATCATCCCATCCCATGGAAAGATAAAACCAAATATCTAGGCGTTATACTCGACAACAGACTCACCTTTGAAGCTCATATCCGCAAGGCACGTGATAAAGCAGCGTTCGTTTTGGGAAGATTGTATGCGATGTTGGGCAGGCGGAGTAAACTGTCCCTTAGAAATAAGGTGACATTATACAAAGCCTGTATACGTCCCATACTGACCTACGCGAGCCCTGTTTTTTCGCACGTCCACGCCAGAAGAATTAATCAATTACAAATAATTCAGAACCGTTTCTTACGCATGGCCTCGGGCTGTCCGTGGTACGTTCGCAACGTAGATCTCCATAGAGACTTTGAAATCGATTCGATCCCCAAACATTTGAAGCGCTTATCGCAAAACTATTTCGATCAAACTACTTTCCATCCAAATCCTTTGATTAGACATGCTTGTATCTACACAGACCGATGTAACCAACCGACAAAAGTAAGGCGTCCTAAGCACGTCTTGCAAGACCCTGACGATAGGATTACATTAGAAAATGCCCCTTACACAGCACAGACACGCACACAACACCGTCCTCGCCGGCGAGGACGAGGTCCTTTGTTTCGCACGTCGCGTCGCGCACACACCGTCGGGTGAGTCTATAGTATAGAATGCGCTCGGAGCGCTGCCTCCATCTCCGATGACGTCCTTAGCCGTGGTTCGGCTTCGCAGGAGGCACCGTAAGGACGAACTCAAATTTGAGCCCCCGTGAGGGCTGTCCCTTTATCACGGCTGAGTCTCAGTACTCGGCCCCCTGCCCGGTGACGCTGTCAAGGCCAGTAGGGCCAACAGCAATACACATTCCGAAAAAAAAAAAAAAAAAAAAAAATGAACTGATGTGATAAATTTTTGAGTGAGTGATTTTGTTGTTTTCAGCATTCTGACTCTACAAGAGTCTCACAGAATATTGATGTGAAGTAATGTAATAAGCAGACCTTAAGTCAAATACTGGGATTAATGCTAAGAAGAATTTTATTTTTAAAATAAATTGATGTAACATTCTATCCCTCTATCTATCATTCTATCCCTCTATCTATCATTCTATCCCCCTATCTATCATTCTATCATCCTACAATATATAATTTATAAATACCTCTCTATGGGAATTTGCAGGGAGCCCGAGAGTTTTCTTCACCTTGTTGGGAAGAACTTTCACTTTGGTTGAAATTTGTAACTGTAATTTAATTCATATATTAATTATTAATATAGACTATCAGAACATTATAACCATTCTGGTATAGTTTTTTACTTGTGTTAGGCCTTCTATTGCCTAGGGTGGCTAGGCAGGTACCACTGCATTTTCTCATTACTGTGTTTCGGTTTGAAGGTTTCTATAACTAGTGAAATTACTAGGAGAATTAAGAATCAATGACTTTGCAATACCATGATGCAAGGCTACAACTGCTTACCATCAGGTGGGTTGTACGCTTGGTTGCCAACATGAAAAAGGTAGAATATCTAACACTGTCAGTTCATAGGCTATTTACTCAAATCCAACATTTTAATTGCTCATTTTCATAGGTTGCTGAGGTCAGATGGTAAATGGTCTATCTATAAAGCAGTAACCCTTCACACTACAGAAGCAGTCAATCTAAGAATTGACAATCAGTTTAAATAACACTATGTAGTCATCCATCCATAGACTGACCATGCATAATGCTGCTAACTCACTGATTCTTTACCAGCCAGTGTGTGTATTTGGCTATAAGTTTCTCAAAATACTCATACTTAAAAATTCACACCCATTCCTAGAGTACAAATATAATGATTAATTTAACCTACACACTCACACAAGCACACACACATGCACCTTTTACATATTGTATAGTCCTAGTGTTAAATAACATAAAGTTCTTAACTTTTATTTGTTAACGTTAGTTATTGTGGTAACCAGCAGGGGAACGTCTTTGTTATCCTTACACAGGTTATTTAATAACCCAATAAGGATAAGCAGTTTGTCCCAATTATTGTTTGTGTACATACTGAATGACTGTAAATCTTAAAATATATGGCTAACATTGAATTTAAATAATAAGGTACATACGTCTGGAACATGATCTGGTATAAAGGCCCGTAGTTGTAACATTCCGTAGCTTCTTGAATTAATGCTTTCCACCACTCGAAGAGGATCTAGCTTGTCAGATAATGCTACATAGCAATTTTTAAATCCTAGCTTCGGCCTACCGAAATTCAAAGTTTCAAAGTGCCCTTTTATTGCGGTTTTCAATTTATTTGTTATTTTCTTTAAGCTACACTAAAAATAGTACATTTAATATAATATAAAAAAATTACCGAAAACAAAATATTTTATAAGTTATTTTATATTTACTCTTAGCGGCACTCCTGCAACAGCTATGATCGACATTTTAAAATACAATAGATTGAACAGATCCTGTCTTAACTGCAAATCTTTAATTCTGGAATGAAGTATGACACAAGATTAACTATTTAAGTGTCTTAATATATAACTATATTATATTTTATTTATAATACCGTAAACAAACAAAAATGTTACTTTTTATTACAGTCCGCGGCTTTCTGAAGTTTCTGTTCTGTCAAGTTATCAATTCTGTTAACTGTCAAATGTCATTTTTATTGGGTTGAGTATGTTTGTCCTTGTTTCAGAACCCCCGACACAGGTTATAAGTGGACACAAATAAGCAATACCATGTCAACCCACACTAATATCATTTAGAGAAAAACTCGTTTGAAAGTTTTGAACAACTTGCTTTATATAATTTTTTTATGTATTGGTCAAGTTTTTGGCAATTTCAGATTTATGTAAGTTATTTTACTTATTTTCACAAAAAATAAGTATACAAACTGCATAATATTTCGTATATAATATAACCCAAAACTTCTTATTCATCCTAGCATTATTCCCGGAATTTTTATGTACCCAGGGTGCAGACCCTGGGTACATAACTCACTGGGTTATTACTCTTATCTGGATTTGACAGGTTACTAGTTAATATTATAACCCAAAACGTGTAACACCGTGACCGGGGCTGAAGGCCCGGGTTAAACACACCACCCGTGTTGCAGGAGCCGCTCGCAGTCCATTCTGATAAGCAGAAAAGTACCGGAGCGACCCATAGGACACCACCCTCCTGGGCGCGGTCTGCCGTGAAACTGACCCTGTTAGCTTCACCGGGCAGTCAAAGGTGCCACCTGCACAATCGACTCCCGGCTACTGAGCCCCTCCGGCACGACAAGCCCAGGGTACCGCAGAGTTTGACCTCTGTGGTTGGGGGGGAACCCTAAGGGTAAACTATAGGTTAGTTACCTCACTTAACCAGAAACTCATTGGATAAGAACGAATTTAATCTGTAGCGTTTATTTATTTTATGAGCAAACTCTTTATCAATTATTATCAGACGCTATGATAACAACTGGAACTGAAACCGTATCGTACTCTCCGAGGCACGGTGGGGAGTCCTACGAGGACAAACACCCAGCCTGGAACAGATAATTACAACAAACCGAGCAGGAATCGAACTCGTGAACGACTGAACATCGAGGCTCAAGTCTATGGTCATAACATTTTTTAATTATTCCCAATGTAGTAGTTTTAAAATCATATTCCACTGATACAAAGGATCTCATTCTCAATTTCCGTTGAATTCATTAAAATAATATTTTGATACCATCCTTTCCATAAAACTTACTTGACAATAAATATTTTAAGGGCTGGCAATACTTTTTGGTTTGGTTTGTATTGATTATTTCTGCCATATCTCGTCTCACCTCTTTATCTCTGTAAAGAAATACTTGTTACTTGTAATGTAGTTCAGTATTGCAAAGAGAAATTCTCATTATGAATCAACAATAACATTATTAAATTCGTGTTGTATGTTGTTTTCATTGATAGTTTTGGGGTTTAGCCCAAAGCTTTAGCTTTGATATAGCAGAGTGCTTGAGTAATATAATCAATACATTACAAGTCTCAAATCCTTCATAATGGTCAACATAGTGATAACAGGTCTCCCTCGAATTGTAAGTTATTTTGATTCATGTTTTTAATAGCTTTTGCTCGCGCGAATAACAATTTTTTTTGTGGCAAGGCCTAGTACGCAATACAAAGTGAGGGATCACTTGAGAAAAAAATAATTTTAATATTTAATGAGTACAATAAAATACAATTTAATAATACTTTTTGTGGAAATCATTGAAATTGTCTACTCCCTAGACACAAGACACCTAATTATTGTAAAAAAACTAATTTGAATTTAAAAATTTAAAAATTAGGATGTCATTTCTATATTATGATCAGTATTACTGAATATTGTAACATAATTTTTGCATTTTTAAATCTTAATAATTGTTTAGTAATTTTTTTATTATATTATGTCCAGGTAGCATTCTTGGCGCCATTCCCGTAGTCATGATTTGTAGAATTTTTTTAAACAATATTAGCAATGCTTTTTTTCAGGGCATTACTAATATTCCTATTGCCTTTCCAAATAAACTCCACGCTTGTGCTATGAGTTAGTACGACAATAGCCGAAGGTGGTTAGGATTGAACCAGCGACTCTTGCGTTAATGGAGATTGAAGTCGGCCCGTCTACCGTTGAGCTATTGAGGCTTAATTGAAATTATTTGTAAATATAGTTAGTGTTGAATTGCAACTGTTGTGATATTGATTGCAAATAAAAAATATTGTATTTATATTTTTAGTGTAATTTCTTTTATAATATTTTGTTTATATTTATTTTCTTTTTTGCCATTTTGATTGTTACTCTATACTAAATATGAAATTTAACTACAAGGCTTTGCGTCCATTGTGGTCATTGTGGTTCCATTTCACTCATCCTTAGTGTTTTGCTTTGGTTTTTGTGATTTCTTTTGCTCATTATGACATATTTTTACTCCGAGTCTGCACTGACCTGTTTGACTTTTTTATTATTTGTTAACTAGGTCTATTGTTTAAAATATACATTTATTGTTATTTTGTGTAACACCCTGATTAACTGCAATCCAACTTGGATAAATCTTTATGATTGTTTTTTTTTTATAGAAAAAGCTAGATCCGTCGAGTTATCTTGGTAGGTTGGTAGACTAAATAAGTTATATAACTTTTGAGTGGTATATCAAACAGTTTTAGTGCTATTTCTTTTTATGTTACTGTTTGGGAGATGGGCGAATATTGAGATGGATAACGCAAAAATGACTGTGTATAAATAAAAAAAACGTTTATTATAAACTTATACGATTTTGTAATAGTGTCGCGGAAGCGAGAGTTACAAAGAGAATAACACGATAATTTCAATAAAAAAATATGGCGTTTTGTTGCGGTGCCGGAGGGTTCGCGCTAACTTCGCGCATCGCTAGTCCGTGGGTTGAACGGTTGGGGTCGCTGTAGGGCCAAACCTGCGCGAATCGGCGTGGTCCGCTAGTCCCACCGTTTGACGCTAGGGGTCGTTAGGCGTGCGGACATGCGCAATTGCGCAGCGCCTTGGAAGACTTCTCTTCCAACGAACTACGTTTATTCTGGTTGAATAGGAAGCGGGCAGAACCTGATAAAGCTTTTTAAATAATAACACCGGCACACAAAAAAAAAGTAGAATGTACTTTGGACCGGACCTACCCACCGACATGTTTATCGACCCGCTGAATCTGAATTTCAAGTCTGTTTGGCCCTGTCACCCTCCACTTTTGAGTAAAATGCAAAACCTCAAAAAGGCGATAAAACGTTTAAGTATGCCGCTATGCCAGACTTTAACAAAGGCTTTAGCGATATCGAAGAAGGGCGCCCCTGTGGTGTTGGTTCGCATTTGGTTGAAGCCCTTAAGAATGTGCTCAGTTATGCGTTACATCTGGAATTTCTACGGAAGCCAACCTGGTTGTCTAAAATTTCATTTTTAGCCTCAATGATTTTATTTTTTACTTTATTTTTATTTGGGAAACATACAATACAGTATTACATTCAATAAAGAAAAACTATATCTAAAACACAAACCAATAAAGTTTCCACTTACAAATAGTATATAGATTAGAACAGTGCAAAGATAATATGATAAGGTATACAGTACATATTTAAAAAAAAAATTAAATAATTAAATATTTTAAAATAATAATTGAAAATTGTTAAAAAAAAGTGAAAAAATAAATATGTTCAAAATAATCAGATATAATAAAAATATTAGTAAAATGACAATAATATAAATTCAGATGGGCTCTATTGTAGCTAAGAGGATTCTCTCGTAAACCTTCCCGAGAGAGTCTAATTAAAACTATTGAAACTTCGATAGCTCAACGGTAGAATGGCCGAGTTCGATCCTGACTCTCTTGGCCTATTGTCGTATCCACTCCTAGCGCAAGCTTCGAGCTTATTTGGAGGGGCAATAGGAACATTAGTAATGTCTTGAAAAAGCATTGTTAATATTCTTTTAGTTTAATCAGAATCAGCCCGTCACGTCGATCGAACAATGATCGCGCGTTTGAGGCAGATGTTGCTATTGCCCATAAAGGCATGTGTTCCGGTCAAGGTATTTTATTTTTGATCGTTTGTTTCCGGATCCCCGACGCGGGACATTAATATCCTAGTGGGGGCTGTTAAGTGTGTGGCGTTAATTTATTTCAATCTTGTTTGTGCTACTGAAGCTACTGCCTTATTCTTTCTAAAGCGCTGTGAACATTACAACGTTTAATTAAAATTTGTATTAATTAATTTGCAGGCAAAATTCCCAAAAATTGTACTATTTTTGGCATCAAAGATCCGAGAGGACTTAGATGTACAGCTTGTGAACACAACAGATATGGATGGTGGTTTGAAATCTATTACTATAACACTGAATTCTCACTTGGCACGGAGAGCTCGAAGAATCTTGAATGGTGTCGTTTTCGATTATAATAGAAAGCAATACCCATTACAATGTTGGCTTGAAAATGAATATAATAATATGGCTCGACGAGAAGATGTCGCAATGCAAATTGAACCCCCAACACAAAATGAACCCACTAGACAAGATGAACCCCCAACACAAAATGAACCCACTAGACAAAATGAACCCACAAGACAAAATGAACCCACACGACAAAATGAACCCACACGACAAAATGAACCCACAAGACAAAATGAACCCACAAGACAAAATGAACCCACAAGACAAAATGAACCCACAAGACAAAATGTACCCGCAATAATAAATATGCCCATAACACACAATGTACCTGCACAGTGTTCGTCCAGATCGGGTGATGAACTTGCACAAGTTAATGTAAATATTAATTAATACTTTCATTTCAAAATGCTTATTTATGATCTTGTCAAGGGATGAAACCAATTTGTTTATTCTAGAGTAATTTATTTATCTAAGGGCAAAATTCACAACATAATTAACTAACTTAAATTTTTATCTGTTGTTATACTAAGAACGAGTCTGACGAGGACGGTAGAGGTCATTTGTGGAAGGGAGACCCCTCTGTGTACTCTGCAAAAACAAATAATTTTGTATCAGAATTATTAGTTGAGTCCAGTTATTGGATCAGGCGCTAATTTTCTTTTTTTATTACAGCTCCAACTAGAAATTATCAGAAGAAAGAGGGTTTTGGTCTCTGAGGAGACTCAACTATTGATGGAGCAGAGGGAGTTGGATATTATGAAGGTACAAAAAAATGCTATATAATAATAATAGAAATGATTCTTCTACAACTATTAATCAATAATAATATTATAAATAACTTAATTACGCAAAAACAGATGACTACTGAATGGATTTATATAGGATACATAGGATACATTAGGATACATTATTTTATTTATTTATTTAAAATCAGGCGACAGGGCCTATACATATATACCTTACAGACTAACATACATATTAAATATTATAAAACACCTAAATCTAACACCACATAACACTGGAAATCTTTTTATTCACTTAGGAGTTTTTGGTTTACTTTCCCTATATCTACGGTAAACTACGTCTTGTGGCCAAAAATCAGGGCTGAGGAAGACGTCCTTATACTTCGCGACAATCTGGAGGAGATACGATTTGAAGTTCGTGTCACGACTCGACTCCAGTCGCTGCAATTTCAGCACCGTCGTTCCATCAGCACCTATTTTCTCGCGGCTTTTCGTGCGGATATATTCTAATATCTTCTCTCCCGATGTTGTTTGGTCCACTCGGGAGAGGTAAAGGAGCATGGTGGGTGCTGCAGCTTGAAAGCCTTCGACTGCAGGTGCTGTACCACGCTTGTTGCGGTTGCGATGACGACATCGTCTCTTTTTATTTTGAACCACGATAAAGCCCTCCTTGTCCGCTTTACCGTTCATCGGTCTCTATCGTTCTTTCATTAGATTACATTAATTCAAGTTTTTAAACAAGTTTTTTCAATTATATTTTACTGGTCTAATGGAATACCCAATATATCGGGAAAGGGACAGGGCTGTGTAAATTTCGTTCATTCTTTACTCATCAGTCTTCTATATAATATATCAAGCGTGGCTCAGCCACATCATTAACTTGTTTCTTAAATATATGGTAAAAGTATGGAAATGTTCGATAAAAATATTTTACATGAACTGCCTAAACTGAATCTGTATTTAATAATTATGCCTTTTATGAGGCCACTGTAATAAACACAAATTGTGATAATATGAATTTAATTTCACAATTGTGAAAAGTTCTGCAACAGAACTTAGAGAATTAATCTTTGGAGAATTATTCACACTCGGAATGCGCCTCTTAGAATTGCTAATGATCAACGACACAGCAGTGTATGTGAAATTTAAAACCTTCGAATGGTGACTTTTTAAATATTTAATTTTTCTTTGCAGAAAATGTCATTGGCAGAGTCAAATGAGAGAGAAAAATATTCGAAATATTTAGTCGTTCTGCGAGGCAAGCCGACAAATTCGACACCGATAAATTCGTCACCGAGGAACTCGCCACTGATAAACTCGGCACCGACAAACTCAGCACCGATGAATTCGGCACCGATGAACTCAGCACCGATGAATTCGGCACCGATGAACTCAGCACCGATGAATTCGGCACCGATGAACTCAGCACCGATGAATTCGGCACCGATGAATTCGGCACCGATGAACTCAGCACCGATGAATTCGGCACCGAGAAACTCAGCACCGATGGAAATAGATCATAGACTCATACATCCGCTAATGGTGATTATGGCTGAGATGTCAGTGCCTATTTGCCAGATAGTTAAACCACACCAACGATATGTGTTCGATAACAACCTGTTGATAACGCTGAAGAAACGGTTGATTCATCTCTTTAAAAAAAGGGAAATGGTGAGCTGGCAGAGTGCGGAGATATTAAAACTATACAGATTTGTATATCCGATTCACTTTGATAGGAGTTTGATTGAGTATGTACTATCCAAGCCCACTGGATGCTCATGCTCTGGGAGCATGAGCGCGGCTTCAGCAAATGGAGATGCTGCCATAAATCAAGTGCCAGGTATATATAGCTGAAATCTGTTGATTCTTCTTCGTCCTAGCATTATTCCCGGTATTTTATTTTACCCAGGGTCTGCTTATTACTCTTACCCGGATTTGACACGTTACTAATTTTTACGCGGAGCGATTGCTATCTGATTTCCGCAACCCCAAGGGCGAACCAGTAATTCATTGGATAAGAGCAATTTACTTATCAAGAGTTTTAACTATTATTATCAGATGTTATGAGATAACAACCGGAACCGACAGCTTAACGTGCTCTCCGAAGCACGGTGGGGAGACCCAGACGCCCAGACCGAGACAGAAATTTTAACAAAAATCTACCCGAGTGGAAATCGAACCCGCAACCGTCGATACTAAAGGCAGACTCGCTACCCACAACGCCACAAAGGTGTCGTTCATTTTACTAATATTATTATTTTAAATTTCTCAGTCATTATTGACTTAACAGGCGATACACCCGAGGTGCAAAGACCTAGGGCTTCTGCTATAAACGATAATGCCGTGTCCTCAACAAGGGATATTGTAAGCGTGAGGATGTAAACGAATGGATGAACTGCGCAAGGATGAATAAGGTATGAAATTGATTATTCAATTATTATGAGGATTTCATTAAGATTTCTTTTAATTTTTCACCATCGATTTCATTTAATATAACTCAACCCATGCCACGACATCCATGGCCACCATTTGCCACAACTTGCACACTATGCTAGTCCTAACTACCCCATTCTTTGCCATTCCACTCCATGCCACTCCTTACCACCGTCCATTCTTCTTCAATCAGCAATTTACTTGTCAAGAGTTAACAATAATTATCAGATGTTATGTGATAACAACCGGTACCGAAAACTTATCGTGCTCGTCGAGGCACGGTGGGGAGACCCACAAGGACAAACGCCAAGACAGAAACAGATATTTATAACATACATCTGCCCGAGCGGGAATCGAACCCGCAAATGTCGGGACTAAAGCCACAACCGTTTCGGTGTGTGAAATACAAATCGTCGTTGCAAATTTAAAATCTCCTATGTGACAATTTTGTCATAAACGAGTTATTTATATATTTTAAAAGCATTTTTGTATATGTGTAGGACATTGCAAAAACTCCTATGTGAATATCTTAATTCATTTTTAAAGTATTCGCTAATTTAAAAAATTGAGATCTTTTTATCCTATGTGTAGAAAAAATTAAATGTATAAATATATATGCTAAATGATACATTGTATAAGACAATTTTTATTTCAATATATTATAATTCCTTTATACTTAATTATACCTAAAAAAATCAAGAATGTTTTTTAGATTTTTTTCAGGAAACTGTTTTTTTGTTTTTCTCGAAAAGTTACTTTTTAAGTTTTTACACATAGGAGATTTTAAATTTGCAACGACGAAATATTCCCTTATCTATATTAAATGTATGAAACAGATATTCTTCTGGAGCGTCACGACACGCCACGGTATAGAAGTATGTTTCAGCCTTTGAACTTCGACTCAATCCAAAATCAGTCAATAAAATTCTTGAAAAGTTATTTTGTAAAATGTAAATTGACTTATCCTGAAACGTTTTCTTTAAAACTATCATGAGTTTTTATTGTAAAATTGCATTTTTTTGCGAATTTCTTTATTATTATTTCATGATTGAACTCAACATTTTCAATGTTTTACTTTCAGTAACCCAAATGCTGAGAAGAAAATGAAGAAGTTTTATTTTATTTATTTCTTATGGCTTGTTCACAAATTGAACATGCTATCATAAGAAAAACTTAATATTATTAAGTATAACTTATTATTCTTCAGTGTTAGGATACAGCTAAGATAAGATATTTAACCATCGAGACGCCACTGGCGATAAACCATTTTGGCGCTCTTTTTTCCCTTTTTCACAAAACATGGTTAAAATATGGGCGAAGCATTTCAAGTTTTGCGACGTTAAAGCACTTTTGGTGGGCAAAAGTTTACACATATTAATTGACAAATTAAATTGCCACTTCCCAGAACATTCCAGCGCAAGAGCTAAAGTCAATCAAAACGGATTCGAAAAATAATTTTCCAATTCTGAGGTAACAAAAAATATCTTGTAACTGTTCTACAGGGACAGACAAGTTAATAAAAGTAAATACTTGGAAATTATTGATTCTTAAAATCTATAGAGATAAGTATTAATATTAATAACTTCTGGCGCACATGACGCCATATTCCTGTGAGCCAGGAGGTTCTACCGTGAACTTTTAGTAACAATTCTATTGCGTAACAATTCAATTCAGGTCGTAAAACGATTTTGATTTCATATCAAATAGCGATGTAGCTCAGTTTAGGTTGTCATTTGAATCGCAATAACAGTTCATGGTAGACCCTCTCGGCTAGTCAATAAGTCGGTTAGGAGGAAGTATTTATTTTAGAATTAAGTCATTCTACTTTGTATGTGAAAAACTTTTTAGAAATATATAAATATACATGTTTTATGTCACGTGTGGTGACATCGACATTCCTTATATTCGATTTGATTCAACTTAAAGAATTAGGTAAGATAAGATAAGATAGACTTTAACCATCTAGACGTCACTGGCCATCTTGCATTTTGCCGCCTTTTTATATCCTCTTCCGTTTTTCACCATACATGGTCAAAATTCGGACAAGGGATTCCAAGTTTAGAGACTGTAAAATAACTTTTGGAGAATTAAAAGTAAGACGTAAGTAAGGCGTCATAGAAAAACCTTAAGTTTACAAATATTGATTGACCAATTAAATTGCCACATCCTAGAATATTCCTGAACAAAAGCTAGAGATGATCAAAACTGATTCGAAATTAATTTTCCAATTGTGATGTAACAAATATTTTAAAAAAATCTTGTAAATGACGGTCTCTGCTGGCAAAGAACAAATCAAAGTGGTCCCTGATAAAAGTTTGGGAACCACTGTTCTACAGGGACACAAGTTTATAACAATAAATTATTTCGAAATTATTTATTCTTAAAATGTATAGAAGTAAGTATTAATATAAATTAGTTCTGGCGCACATGACGCCATGGGACCTGTGCGCCATGGGGTTCTACCATGAACTTTTAATAACAATTCCATTGCGATCCCATTAAACTCAGGTGGTAAAACGATTCAAATATTACATAAGCATGACGTATAGATATATGTCATGTAACGAAATAGCGTTGTAGCTCAGTTTAGGTTGTCATCTGAATCGCAATAGGAATTCATGGTAGACACCTCTCGGCTGCTGAATAAGCCGTTTAATTATTTAATCATAATAATAAATAACTAGTCATTTAATCTCACGGGCGTAGCCAGCATTTGGCCTAGGGAGGGTAATCTTCATTTACCGTCGGGAGGAGGGGGCAGCTCCCACCCTTCGTTCTCCCTACGCCCGTCTTCAATCTACTTTGTAGGTGAAAAAACATTTAACCTTTTATTACTATTGATGTGTGAAAAATGTAGTAACTTAATAAATAAAGTTTTAAGAATATATTAGTGTTTTATTTCACGTGTGCCGACATCGACATACTTTATAATTATTTAATTTAATTCCACTCGAAGAATTTATAAGATTTTTATTATAATACTTTTTTTTTTTTTTTTTATATAAACGCCGGAGGGCAAATAACTCCACTCCACCTGATGGTAAGTGGAAGTGGAGTCCACACGCGAAGGTGGCTAATATGGTTGCAGAAGGCGAACCGTACTAGCCATCCTCGCCCTGCCTACCCGCAAGGTGCCTCTTCACGCCTCGTTTGAAGGACCCCAGGTTGTAACAATGAGGGAACACGTGTGCCGGTAAAGCATTCCATTTCTTTGAAGTGCGACAAAGAAAAGAGTTGGCGAACTTCTTAGTTCGCGATGGCATTGATGCCACAGTTAGTCGGTGACATCGGAGACCGGCACGCGTAGTTCTTGAATGGAAGGGGGAGGGAGGGATGAGGGAAAATAATTCCTCTGAACACTCGCCGTGGTATAGTCTATAGAAAGCGCTGAGAGCGGCAATCTCACGTCGCTGTTGTAGAGGTTCGAGGGTGTTAGAAACCTCCACATCACCAATAATTCGAACGGCGCGTCGCTGCAACCGATCCAGGGCATCAAGCAAGTACTTAGCGGAGCCATCCCAGAGGTGCGAGCAATATTCAACGCAAGACCGTACCTGCGTTTTATACAGCAGGCACAGTTGTTGTGGCGTGAAGAAACGCCGCACCTTGTTCAGTACTCCGAGTTTACGTGAAGCAGTTTTAATAACTGCTTCGATGTGATCCCTGGGATTTAGGTCACAGCGAAGCTCCATCCCAAGCATGGTGAAATAATACATTTATAAATTAAATTTTTATTTCTTATTTGCTGCGCCCGCGGCTATATTGTCGTACCCACTCCCAGCGCAAGCTTCGAGCTTATTTGGAGGGGCAATAGGAATATTAGGAATGCCTTGTAAAAAGGATTGCTACTATTCTTTAAAAAAAAAAAGAAATACACAATGTACGTAAAGCGGAATTAGAATGTAATCTAAATAACATGAATAAAGGCATAGTTAAGCAATCGTTTCGTCTAGAAATCATAATTTAATAAGATAACGCACGTCTTAATATTTGAATAAATAAAACACACGTTTTAACATTTTCTAAAATTTCAATTAAAGTTTGTAATAAAATTGTTGTTGACGAGGCAACTAGCAGAAGGCAATGCAAGGAGTAAAGCCGCTGCCGTACTGGAGCGGAGGCTGTACACGGCCACGCGTCTGGTTTTAGCGGCATAGATTTGTTTGATACACAATGTGGGAATTAAAAGAAAAAAAAACATTAAGATTGATGTTGTAATAGATGTAAAATAAAATGTTGGCAATATTCGTAGTCTAATTTTTAATTTGGTAATAAAGTTTTAAAATTTATTTATAGCAAGGTCTGGGTCAATAATAAAAAAATATCTTTTTTTTTAATATAAAGAAAGTTTATAGGTCGACAAAGTATTTTTATTTTCTTTGAGAAAGAAAAAAAACTAGGTTTATTAAAAACGTTTTTATTTAAATCAACTTAAAACTAAAACTAATATTTTTTTTTAAATTGACGTATCCTTTTGATAACAGTCGAACACTAATGTCTGAAAGAATAATTCCTCGACATAATATTTTTTAGACATTATTAATAATAAAAAAATAATAACATTACTTTAGAAATCTTCTAAATCATCTTCAGCAATATCAGCAGGGATTATTTGTGGTAAATCATTTTCAATATTTTGTTCATTTGTTGCAATATCATCTTTGCTTTCACTTTTTTGTGTTATGGATTCTGTAATTTTAACATTTTTTTGTTTATCATCACAATTGATAGAAATTGCAACTGTTTCCTTTGATGTCACAGCACTTGATATATCTACATCCTCTACAAACTTTTCATTATCATCAATAACCATAACCTCATCTTTGTTCTCAACAAAAACTATATCTGAATCGTTAAAAACGTCAGCACCACCATCACCAAGATTACAACTTCCAAGAGGTTTTTTATGACCTTCATCAGATCTGTCCTGAATGTCGTTACTGTCGTCAGATTTCTTAACACTTTCCTCTAGTTTGTTATCCTTTTCGTCTAGTTTCTGATCCTTTTCGTCTAGTTTCTGGTCCTTTTCGTCTAGTTTCTCCTCACTTTCGTCTGGGTTTTCGTCAATTTCATCTATATCGTTATCATATTGATTTGCTTCGTTATCGTCATCATCAAACTCAAAACCATCGGATTCACCTCCATTATCTAGATCAACCTCAGTCAATTGCCTAACTTCAGATTTCAGCTCTTTTGCCTCCTTCGAATGTTTCTTTACTGGTGGTCCAACAAGGTGCAGGGGTTTAAACTTTAACGTGAAATCACCTGTTGGGTAAATATAATAGTTATTAGAATCTCCTTCGTTATAACAAAATTATTAAAAATAAGTCGTCCACAATAACAATGATTTCATATCATGCTATACTTTTTTATATCATGATGATTGGCAAATAAGCATACGGTCCGCCTGATGGTAAGCAATCACCACAACCTATGAACGCTTGCGATACTTGAAATGCGCGTTGCCAAACCAAGGAACAGGAGAGAAGGGATGAGAAGGGAAAAAATGGGGCTCAGGCGTTCTTACTCATCGAAACGCAACAATACCAGTTACTATATTTTTTTTTGAGAGAGTTCCGCCGATTTTCTGTGAGAGGGTAGGACTTCCCCGGCCGAGCAGACCTGTTTGAGGTGAGAGGAGCATGCCTCTACTACTTATAGTAAGTATCTAATATATAAAATTATCGTGTCACAGTGTTTGTTCCCATACTCCTCCGAAACGGCTTGACCGATTCTTATGAAATTTTTATGCATATTCAGTAAGTCTGAGAATCGGCTACTATCTATTTTTCAAACCCCTAAGTGATAAGGGGTGTCCACCCCAATTTTTTTTTTTTTAAATAATGTTTTATTATGTCACATTGAAAAATGCATACGACCCTAAATTTTCAACCTTTTACCGTCAAACCCTATTTTCTTAATAGCCATATTAGTAAATCAACAATTTTCACCGGTGTCACTTCTAGACTCGGGTAGAGGGCGCTGCTGTCGGGGCCTAGATTTTTTTCGGGGCAGGACAACGTCTGCCGGGCCCGCTAGTATTTATATATGATTCTTCTAATATTGTAAATTTTGCTACGTCTGTAGTAATAATAATCCTTACCAATATTCATAGTTTGTTGTGCCAATATTCTGTCGTAACTATCAAAGCTGTTACACGTCGCTATGAATATTCTCTTCCTCTCAGACTTCCTCAGCGACTCGATGCCCAAATCTTTGAGGGCGGCGTCCATCAGTTCCCGTCTCGGCGGTTTCGGCACGCAGAATATCCTGATCACGAGATTGTTACTTATATTTAACAATCTCTTCTTCAAATGCACTTGTGTCACCTGTAATAAAGTAAATGGATATTTTAGACTATAATTTTAACACTGCACATCAAACGGAGCCTTTTAGGACAGCGATATCCTGTCTATGGGGTCCGGAAATCATTACTCATAGACTCATAGACAGGTACTCATAGACTTACTAGTATACTATGGACCGCCCCTTTCATACAATTAAAATTTCCTATTCGTTGGTGCCACTTCGTAAATTCAACACCAAGGCAAAGGAACGAAGTTCTTAGAGCCATACTTCTTCCAGCACAAATTGGCCGGCTCGACCAGAGAAGGACCATCTTCTTGCTAAATCAGTGCTGTTGCGTCTCGTGCGACCCTCTCTGTTCTAAATCATCCCTTCCCTCCTACCCTTTGAGATGGTAACGCGCATGTGATACTTTAAGTATCGCGAGTAAATAGGTTTCGGTCACAGCTTACCGTCAGGCGGACCGTATGCTTGTTTGCCAACAATTATTCCACCAGTGCAATCAGTCACACTGGTAGGTCTTTTGTTGCAAGAGGCCGGATAGGTAGTAATCACCGTAGTGTCTTCTTCTTATCGAGTGGCTAGTGGCCAACCTAGTGTCAGAGTTGTTCAGGTCGCCTGTTGTCACTTGCCAACAGCCGGGACCGACTTTTTACGTGCCCTCCGAAGCATGGAGACGCTCGGTTGAAATACCACTATGCGATCACCCATCTAGTGACTGACCGCGCCTAAAATTGCTTAACCTACCGACCGTTTACAGATCAGTGGGTGCACTCGGCTATGAGCATAGCGTAGTATAAGAAGAGACCGCAGTGTTAAATATTCTACTGCAAATCAGTAGTGTCTTAGGCATTACTGTGTTCCGGTTTGAAGGGGACTGCAGGCTAGTGAAATTACTGGGCAGAGGAGATTGAAAAAATGTTGTTGCTAAGCGCTTACTATCAGTGGCGTATGCTAGCTTGCCAACTTAGTAATAAATAATGAAGGTACCTTACCTTCAAGAATTCTTGTAGAGTCTCCGTGACGAGTCTGTGATGTATATTCTTTTCAGCTCTGTCCTTTGGGTTAACGCATCCAGCTTTAAACTGGAAAAGGTAAAAGCACAGATTTTATTTTATTTTTACGCAATTAAAAAAACAAAATTTAGTTATCAACGTAAAATGACATAAATCCGTTTCAAATTCGAGAAAGTTCTAATCACGGAATGTTATACGACACTTTTCGCGAACTTTTTACTAGAACCTACGCGTTACGAAGACACAGAAAGATTAGCGAGCGATATCGAACCTTATACCTCTGGTAGTAAGGTTCTCTGTAACAATAAACTTATTATATACATACTATAGAGATAAACTTACATAGAAAATGTCAGACTCGCTTGTGCGCTGGTTCATCATAAGATAACAACCGGGACCGAACATGCTCTTTGAGGCACGGTGGGATTACACACAAAGACAAATGACCCTGACCGAAACAGATATTTATAACAAATATTTGCACCAAGAGGGAATCGAACCTGCGACCATCGAGGCTACCAACACACCACAAGAGTTCAATGGATAGACACTAATAAATTACCTGTTTCCTCAGTTCAACTAACTCCGCTTGGAGCGCACTCTGAAGTGTTTTATCCATATCGTAAATGTCTTTTTGATACTCCAACTTAGTTGTACGCTTTTGTACTGAAATATAATTACATAATATAGTTTATAACGAACTTACAGACCGAACACGCTCCGTGAAGCGCTCAGAGAGCCGAGGAGGGCTTTCGATTCTTGACGGGAGCTGGGGTGGCTGAGCTAACACCCCCACATACCTTTACTTCGCGCACAAAGGTCCAATAGGACCAAATGCGGAAAAAACCCGCGAGGAAAAAACAAACTTACAAGACCTAAGTTTATCCTAAAATTTCATTGATTATGCCGCATCTTCCGCGACATCTTCAGCGGTGACATTAGAATTGACTTTAGAGAGTAATTAATTGAGAGTGCCGGAGTTCTCTGTTCCTTTTCCTTTTTCCCATTTCATTCCTTCCCTCTGATCCCTTGGGTTGGCAACGCGAATTACTTTAAGTATCGCGCGAGTTCGTAGGTTGCGGTGATTGCTTACCATCAGGCGGACCGTATGCTTGCTTGCCAACCGTCATGAAATATATTTTAAAAAAATGTAATCATTTGTAAGTAAATAAGGTTCCATAAAACACATCCATACGGAATTTCAATAAAATAAATAAATAAAATAATGTAGCTTGTTTTTTAATAATCCCATAGAAATCGAACACTTTTCCGGGATAAAAAATATCCTCAGTGTTAATCCAGATTACAAGCTGTGTGTTGGATTCATTTCAATCTATTACGCCGTTTATGCATGAATAATAAACATTCGAACATCTTATATGCCATTCCACTGAAACCGGACATTTATCCGGGATAAAGAGTATCCTATCTGTTAATCCAGGTAACAATCTATATATGTGCCAGATTTCATCGAAATCCAGTTAGCAATTATCCCTTGTTTGTGTAACAAACTTGCAAACATACAAACTCTCACATTTAGTATTTTAGTAGGATGAACTTACCCTTGAACACTTCTTTACCTGAAACAAACAAAACAGTCATAATAACATGCAAGCCGGCATTAAAAATTGTTTTTTTACATTTTATGTTTTTGACGGGATCCTTTTTGTAAGTCAACCTTTTTTTCGTTATTTTCAAAGTTCTTACTTGATCCATAAAAAGTTACAATCAAAAGTTTTTACAGCTGTGCTAGACTTTTTGCGAGAAAGAGCAACAAAGATCCATCCATAAATCCTCTCAAACTATTATCTTTATAATACGAAACCTCAATAGCTCAACGTATAAGGGCCGACTTTGCTCCGTTAACGCGAGAGTCTCGGGTTCGATCCTGACCCCCTTGGGCAAGCTTCGAGCTTATTAGGAGGTATAATAGGAATATTAGTAATGCCTTATACAAAAGCATTGCTAATATTCTTTAAAAAAAAAACTAGTATGAAGGATGTATAAGTTTGATTTGAATACTAACTTGCTTTAGGATATTTCGGTAAGCGTGTTTCCTGACCACCAGGAGCGTTCTGAACATTTTGTTGAGTGTCTTTTCTCAAAGCTTGTTTAGCCTTCAACTTATTGTAGTAATTCGATTCTGAAAAAAGCAATTACATATTAAAATACAATAGTAGCTACGAAGACGTATCGTTATTAATGTTTATATTGCTTCAAAAATCTTCTAATTACCTCGAGGGTAATTATATAAATTATATAAAGGTAATATTATCTTGTATTTCTTGAATTCAAGAAGTCTATTCTTAACTGGACGCAAATAAGCTATACCATGTCAACCCACAAAATTTAAAAAAAAAACTGAGTTATATATGCAGAAGTGTTGGTAAATGGCTGAAGAACATTTTTCTTTAATATTTGTAGGGTTTTAAGCTTTAAAACTTCTAAAAAGCCATTTTTAATCATGCAATTTATATATTATTTTAAAAGTTTTCGGTTATGTTATAACATACACACATACAAAATATGCAGTTTGTATGTTTATTTTATGTGAAAATAAGTAAAATAACTTACATACATCTTGAAATTGGCAAAAACTTGACCAATACATTAAAAAAATCATATAAAGCAAGTTGTTAAAAATTTTCAAACACGTTTTTCTCGAAATGACATTCGTGTGGGTTGACATGTTATTGCTTATTTGCATATAAAGTATCACTAATAACTTACTTAAAGGATCGAGAGCACCACTTGTGCTCGGTTGTTCAGTACTTGCTGTATTGATTGGATCCATTGGTGGTTTTCCTGGATTGGGATTATCGATATTTTTATCTGAACCTGAAAATAATATATTACAATTTTTAATAAAAATATTTATTGCCAGTAATGGACAGCTTGCTTCGAATTTATTATTTATAATTCTCCTTTACAGGAGTAAATAAACAACGTCATATTACGTGGTTAATTCTAATGTACGAAATTCTCGAAAAAATATACACTTGATATAATCTTTGATCAGCGCCGTATTTATGTGCAGACAAAGTTACTAATGAGAGGTGAATAAATGTTTATTTGATTTGAAGTTTCCATTTTTAGTTAAACCAAAATTAACTGCACAGATAGCCAAAAATTGAATAAGCCACCTGTTACAATCTGCCCTTAAATACTAATATATCTACATACATCTTTGACTTTTTGTAAACTAAGGAGCGACCTTTCCATATAGGCAAAATGTCCAAATATTCGCTGGTACTCCAGTCACCAGCTTGCAACATAATTCAATAAAGTTACCTTGTGGTTTTTATTTCATGGCGGATGGCAAACAGGCATACGGTCCGACTGTAAGCAGTCATCGAAACTTATAAACGCTTGTGATACTTGAAGTATCATATGCGCGTTGCCGACCGAGGGTAGGAGAGAAAAAATGGAGGGTAGGAGAGAAGGGTAAAGGAAGAAAGGGGATAGGAGTTTGAGGCTCCAGCGCTCTCACTGATGGCATGAAATTCAACAGCACCCATTGATACTGTTACTTGACGCAGATTGTCTGCGAGAGTGTACTGCCCCTGAGGAGCATGGCTTGAATCTTTGAACATTTTGTCTGTTGAGGGCCAACAACTGACTTAACAGCGTCAGCAGAATGGCCTATTTCAAGGCATCCGACTCGTTAGCACGAGAAGTTGATTTCAGCCTACTGTGTCGCCTCCTACTCAGTCGGACTACGGCTTAAGACGTCATAGGAAATGGAGGACTGTTCCGACTCTTTCGCGATGTGAGAGACAAAGGTTTTCGTCGTCGCCGGCGGAGTCAAAGTTGTGTGCGTGTGTGTACTGTGTATAAACTTCAATACATAACTTATGTATGTGTTATCTGTATGCTATATTTTAAATCTTATATTAATTGTAATGTGTAATAAGTATTTATGTTATCAAGAAAATAATGTAAAACGCTTTAAGCATTGAACATTATTTTCAATAAGTTGAAATTAAAATAGGTCTGTACCAGTTTTGAGTACTGCTTTAAGCATTTCTTGGACAAACCTCATTTGTCTTGTGTACGTCAATTGTTATTATGTCCTCATATTTAACTTTTTTTTTCAGATTGTGTATTGAGATAAAGAGCCTTCGCGTAGAACCAAGGTTTGATTTCGTCTATAAGGTCCCTTGAGAAGCCGTACCATATTTACGGTCCTCTCCTCATCGTCATATTGAACTACACTTACCTACCTTTTTCGAATTTAATTTTTTTAACCCCCTTGCCATCCTTGTCACAGCTGTGGCCACATTTTTGATATTCCCCTCTCCCTAGTGTGAAGTCACATTTTTGTAATTAACATTATAAATATCCTCGCATTTTAATACTTAGATATATAAGATTTTAAAATGTGACATCACGATATTTAAGACCTCTTTTGCCGTTGTCACACATTGTCACACTTTGTCAAGCCCACCCAACTCCTTTAAGTGTGACGTATCTTATGGACGGCCGCATAAGAGTCATTGTTGCCTTTTGGCAAATATCATAACAATAAAAATTTGTACCACCATGAAATGAATATTTTGGCCTCGTTAAGGGTGGGACGTTGCGCGATTCATCTGGCGACGCTTCGCAGGGCGCTTTACGCGTTTTCTCTATTTAAAGAGAAGCGAGACGCACGAGTACGTCGCGTAGCCACACTACGTGCGTGGGGAATGACGATTGCCACCGCGCCTACCGCAGTTACATGTTTTGAAACTGCGGCAATCAATTGCTCTCATTTTTCTGTCTGCATTTTGCTACATAAACCACGCTTGCTCGCTTTCGACACCAAAGGCGACACCAGCGTACGCGTGTGTCAGCCCACGAGGCCTCAAATTCTACTTGCACTGCTGCGAGTAGCGCTCGCACTTGCCCATTAATAGTCTTATAAATTACCATTAGTTTTTTAGATGCGTGACGAGAGACGCGCCTCGCAACGCAAAATGTCTTCCTGAACGAGGCCTTTGACATTTTAATGGATAACTATAGATAATACATAGAATCATTAATGACACCATCGACAGTAACTTAGTTTTCTTGGATATGAAAAGAAAATATACACTATAGAAAATCCAAAAAGTTAGTTACATTAATTTTACTCTTATGAAAGACTGATGAAAAAAAAAGTTGAATTTCCCCAAAATGATTCAAAAATAGTTCTTATAAACTAAGATATTAAGCAAAATCTTTTCCCCGTAAATAGAGTACATACATAGGAAGAATATAAATCACCTCTTTAAAGTTACTTGAAGTATGTTGTAACAAGTATTATTCTTTATAGAATCAGATTATGGAAATGTTACCTGGTGTTTGAAGAGCAGAATCTTCTTTATCGCGTTCTAGTTTCTCTACAACGGCTGCGTAGAAATTGCCATCACCGGACATATTAAACTTCTTCCGATAGGCATCAATGACTTCAGCGAAAGAACTGACAATTCTGTCGCCAAGAATAACATCTATACGCGACTGTATACATTTCTGCACGATGTTCAACATTTGTTTAAATTTGTCTATTTTACCAACTTTTGCATTACATATAACATGCCTGGCCAAGAGCTTAGAAGCTTTATTGCGGTAGTTATTGTGCGCCGCTAGCTTAGTTTTCATCACAATTTCATTGACGTTGCTATTAAGTGTCGCAATGTCAGGTTCCTTGCTGAATTTTGCCACTTTTGATGGAGGACCACTTATATCAGTTTCACTAAAGCGTGTAAAGGCAGCTTGTTGACCGTAAGCATTCACTTTTGGTTTACTAAAAGTAGAATTATTAGGGTCGCTGCTGAAGGTCTTGGGTGGTTTATTGGAATGCTTGGGGCGTTGTTTTTTCTTTCCAAAATTATCTGGCTCATAATTTTTCTGTTCATATTTATCATATGTTCGACGCTGATCATAATCACCGAAATCGCGGAAATTATCACGACGATCGAAATCGCGTTGCTGCTCACTTTCATCGATGCCACTTTCGCGACCACTCTGACCGCGAAATCTATCGTTCTCCGAATATCGATCGCGAGGAGGTGACCGATCCAAGTGAGAGCGACGCGGTTTATCGAAGTCATTGTCACGTTTAGGAATGGACTTCTTCCCACGCCTATCATTTCCACGTGGAGGTGATTGTTCAAAGCGTCTATCTTTTTGCTGGTCAAAATTCATTCCTGAACGGTTTTTTTTATTATCAAGTTTGTAAGGATTGGGATTGCGATCAGGAAAGTCATTATAGCCCTTCGATGGTCCTGATTTGTCCCTATTATCTTTATAATAGTTACGGAGGTCCTTCCCATTTCCCCGTCCTTTATCCATGCTTGGAAGATAACTATCAGCTACACTCGAACCAGTTTGTGATTGCATGACTTGTTTATCTGGATAGGACGTTATCAATTCTTGGTTCCACGCACTTTGAGGGTTAGGTTGTGGGTAACCATAACTTGATACATCTTGTTGATAATATGGAACCTGTTGCACTGGATTCGTCGACAATGATGACTGCGCTTCGTAGTTTATACTAGAATTCTGTGGACAATTGTTGTAATGGGATACAGTAAATGTAAGAATATCAATTTTAAAATGGTAGAAGTTATGAAATAAAGTATTTCTAGGGTTTAAGGTAACCAAGTCATAGTACTGATTACTATGACCGCAGCAGCAGAATAAAAAAGTAATTTTCAACAGTTCAGCTGCGGGTTACATTACACTAAGTATTATCAGTTTCATTTTGGAAGGGACAAATCTAAGATCAAATTGACAATATACTACAACTTTGCAGCATGTCAGATCTTGAACACATAAATCAAACAGAATGTGCTATGAACAATAATATATATTGATATATAAACTTTAACTCAAGACGACTAACACCCACTCATATCCCCTTAATTACATTTGGGGGCAATTCCAGGCTTGAAATGTTTGTTAAAATGTTTGATTGCGTCTATCGAACCATATCAGATGCCAATATCATCACTATGGTGACGCAAAGATAATTTTATGACAGTACTACTAAGCCAGACCCCTTCCCCGAGCGGTAAACAGTTCTTCAGGAACTTTTGGCCGCTGTATATTTCGCGTGGTTATATTTTTGACTTCGATACATATTATTACTCATAGAGAAAATAAAACTGTGGAAAAAAATGTAACATAAAAAACAATATTTCAACATGACCAGGAACAATAAATAACATTTGCTAAGCAGCAAATATTAAATACAAGGTTCCTCCTACGAGGCCATGTTGATTAAACGTGGTTTCCCACTGCCTTCGCAATGTTTCACAGACGAGAAAGGACCACATAACAGACACCGGCCTGTGATATTGGCTTTGACTTGTGCGAAGGCAAGTTTGGAACGTTGCTATATTAAAATATATTCTATGGTAAAAAAATTTCAATAAACTTTCAATTTCCCTTTAACCAGTTTCAGTATATCTGTTAGTTTCAGTCACATGTACTGACACTTTCTCCACGTCGTATGTTTTATGAGGGTAGATCTGTATGACGATAGATTTGTATTAGGGTAGAGTCCCATATAACGCTCGACTTACGCTACCACTCCTGGTAGCGTAAGTATGTATGCCATCGATTTTACCACAATGCTCTCACCCATCAGACGTCATAAAAGTTTGGCTGTTATAAAACTAATAGGAGAGAATTACCACAAAATTTTATCCAATTACAATTCTTATAACAGCTTTGCTTCCATGATAACACATGGCACATACACACAACTCTTTAAAAAAGGGTTGTATTGTTTTACGCTACAACTGCAAGAGTAATGCCCGGTTTCTTGAACATTGATCAAACTCATGTCAACTTAACATAGCAAACAAGACTCTCATTGATTGTCTGTTGATCATCAGTTATCTTCAACCAATGAGTGTTCTATATTTGGTATATTAAGTTGACATGAATTTCATCAACATATGAGCAACGGGGATAAGTCTGCCAGAAACCATTCTGCCATTGTCCCAAAGTAGCAACTTTCTGAGTTCACCAATAATAAACGGTTTGGTAAATGTGCATTATTTAAAAAATATGTTGCGTTATGGAAAACAGTTTAGTCAGACGAATTGCTAGAGCTCCATCTATGTTTCACTAGATTTGCATATGCCTTGATCATGAACTGATTGGAGGTAATACTGGAGTTATTACAGTCAGTCATTCTCTCTCCTACTCTTAATTCTATTTTTATATTTTTAACTGTAAAAAGTTACACAATGCCTTGCACACTGAGTGACATTCACAATTAGATAACATAATTTGGCATTAAGTTTATTAAAAAATTATAAATACAAATAATATAAAAACTTCTTAAAGCAGAAGATACTCAGTATTATCCTCACCTCAGTATTATCCAACTTTAAAAACTATGGTCTACTATTATGCCTTTGATAACCTTCTTCTTCCTAGCATTATTCCGGGTATAAGAGTATTTACCCAGGGTCTGCTTATTACTCTTGTCCGGATTTTATAGATTACAAGTTTTTACACGGAGCGATTGCCATCTGACCACTGTAACCTTATGGGCGAACCAATAACTCATTGGATAAGAGCAATTTACTTACTTTATTTATTTATTTATTACATGGAAAACTTACAGCTATAAAAACATATAGTATATATTAACTTAGTTAGGTAACAGTAAGCCAATAACAAGTTTTCGCTTATATACAATGGATTAAACGAATCAGGTGAGAGCAACAAACGCTATACAAATGTAGTTGTGGGTTTCAAGAAAAATTTAACTAATTTTAAAACTAATGAATTGAAAAAACTTAGGCTTAAGCGCTGCCTAGCCAATGCAATATTTGATACAAAAGGGTCCATTTCATACTGTTTACAAAGATTATTGAAATTTCTACTTGCTCAAACTAAATAACTATTTTGTCTTTACTTGGACGAAGCATTAGGCACTTTTATAGGGTGGTTAAAGCGAATTGATTTATATGGAACATTAAAATATATTTTACTTAAAAGTTCGGGACAGTCAACACTATTATTAAAAAATTTCGAAAAGAACATGTAGTCAGCTATATCTCGACGGTAGTGAATAGTGGCAATAAATGGTATTTCTTACAGAGCTGAAGATATTCGTGGGAACTGTAGGGAACATTTTGGTGAAAGCAAAGGTATTTGATAAAACGTTTTTGAACGTTTTCGATACGGTCAATATATTTACGATACTGCGGCTTACTAAGAGTTATCTATTATTATCAGATGTTATGTGATAAAAACCAGAACTGACAGCTTAACGTGCTCTCCGAGGCACGGTGGGTTCTAGAAGGACAAATGCCTACTGGAAACTGATATTTGTAAGATTAATGCAAACATCTGCCCGAGCTGGAATTGAACTCGCAAACGTCGAAGCTAAAGGCAGACTCGTTACCCATAACCTCACAACTGTGCCAATGCCTTTAAAACCCATATTACCTAATTTTTTCCACTTATGCTCGATGGCAATAAAAATATCACCCAAGCATTAATCACAATTATAGAGACCGTAAAGTTTTTATATTTTGTAAGAAAAACTTCAATGTCTTTTTCATGACCCACTTTAAGAGTTTATGAGTCTTAATAGTTGCATTAATCAAATCACCAAGCACGATTTTTGAAGAAGACCAAAGAGACCAAACGTCTCTTAACTTCTGATGGAATCCGAGGAGGATAAAGTTCCGTAAAGTTCACACAGGGGTTTATGTTATTCCTTGAAATTTGGTATACTTATGTATTTTGACTTGCTGATTCGAAGAGTTGGGATTGCACATCTATGAGCTTTAGCAATCTCAAAATTGGTGCACTTACAACCACCCTAGGCTTTTCAAGTCACTGAGTTTCTAATTGTAATATATGTCATTTAGTACAGTTCCATTGCTAGAGATATTATAAATCTACCACCAGCTATATCTCAGGTAAATAATTACAATAGAAGAAATAATTTATAAGCCAAGAAAAGTAATCCCAAGATGAAACGAAAACTATAATTTTTTAATATTTCTCATTGTTACAATAAAATACCTACAGAACACTTACTGATACAATCAATGAATGGACAAATGACTATGTTTTCATCACAAGAAATATTGACAAAATTTTGGTCCACACAGCTTTTTTTACTAAGTTAATTTTTTTTAGACATGATTGATTATTTTAGGTATCGTTCTTTAGACATCAAAAAATAGGTTGTCAGAAAAATTAAACTACAAAAAAAGCCATTGTCATTTTTTCCCTAGAAATTGGTATACATAGTCATTCATACTTTTAATTTTAGGCAGAGTTAAGTTAGTGTCTTGTATTATACTTGTACTCAAAAAATAGAAATATTATGATAAGTTAATTTTTTTTGCCATTGTGGGGATCTTAGGTTATCTAAGACGTCTTAACTTATGTAAGATCCTTTGACTCAAGTCACTCATCAGTATCCAATATTTGCAAAGTTAAGTATAAGGCCTGAATTATATTTATATATTTAACATTTAGCTGGATGGTTTTGGACATACTTATGAGCATGCTTAATCAAGCTTAGGGATGTACCAGTATCAGTAAGTATATGTATGCATCCTTCAGCACTTTGACGGCTTTTTAGTACTGTAACATGTTATATCAAGTGTTACACTTACAAGCATTTAAAACAGAAAAATGAAAATAGTAAATCAATGCTGAAATGGGAATTGATGCTAACACATCTTCATACAAAATAGCTATTTTCTATAAAATGCTGATTGATGGTGATATATATAATTCAGGCCTAAACAAACATATGAATCATATAACTCTCATAGGATATACACATTACATATTACATGCTTCTATGTGAAGCATATTGTAAAGTTTAAATAAATATATAAGAAAACATTCTTACCTGAATTGGTGTCATATAAAATGGCAAATTATTGTAGGACATTGGCGTCATGGGTGGCGGTGGTAAAGAGGTAATACCCCCTGGAAACTGCATCATATTCATGTTTGACTCTTGAAACTGGGATGTCTTTTGCATGTTTGCTTGTTGCTGCATATCATTTTGATTCGGAAAGTAAGGTTGATGATCAGAACTCTGGATAATAACAATAAATAATTTATTTAACTTATTTATTTTAAAAGATATGTTACATTAAGCTAAAATAAGCTAGCAGCAAAATTTGGAATTATGGTGCAATTGAATCCCACTATCACACTAATATTATAAAGATAGCACCAGAGGCTCAATATCCCATCCCATCTGTTCTCTTCCCTTTTTTCCCTTCTCATCCTGTCCCTCCTGTTCCTTGGGTTGGCAACGCGCTTGTGATACTACCAATATCACAAGTGTTCATAGGCTGCGGTGACTGCTTACCATCAGACAGACCGTATGCTTGTTTGACAACCGTCATGACATAAAAAAAAAGTGAAAAATTGGACGGTAGGATGGACGGATGTTTGTTACTCTCTCTAACAAAAACCACTACTCTTTAACCTGGATAACTGTAATGTTCCAGTGGGATTATCACTAAATGAATTACAGGAGAACTTGGAACACGGTATAGATGTTACTACTGAATAGAAAATTTGCTTTTAGACGGTCGTCCGGCAAAACTAGTGCAATAGCGCAAGCAAAGCCGCGGCCGTTGATAGTAATAAAACATCAATGTATAAGTCAACATACCTTCTTTTGACGAAGATCCTCAACATAGAGCTGAGAACCGTGAATAAATAAGCCGTTGATTTTTCGAACGAGTAATGCCGCATCTCCCTCGTCGGCTAATCCCACTGTTACACGGTTACATTGACCTTCGCTTATAAGATTATCTAAAATAAGCTCCGTCAGTCCACATTTCTCTTTAATTAACTCTTTTATATCGGGAATGTGCAACTGCAATATATATTAAAGATTTGTACAATAAAATAAATGCTATGATACTTAACCAAAGAAAAATCAATACTTACATGCCCGGGCAAGTTATGTATAATTAAAAGCATCGCGTTTTCTTTTTAGTATTCACAACTAAATACAAGAACTCTTAATATTTCTTTTTACTTTTAAACTTTGTCTACACTCTTATAATCAATAATTCAATAAAAAAAAAGTAGAAAGCTATTTATTTAGTATAGCATTCTGAATCAGTGTTGCCGCTGGTCAGATATTGGATTGCTGTACTCGAGCAATAAAAATACCGTATTTAAGCAAAAATTGCAGTACAAACTACAAAGTTGTTAATCATTTATTTATTTATTATAATTTCATTTAAAAATTAATACATTACATATTGTTCACTCCTCTTTTCCTATCAAATCAATAATGTTGCTTAAAAAGAAATAGGGTAAATCTTGCAGTAACTGGCCACTTAAGCACATTTGCTACTTTAAATTGTTACAATTCTAATTTCCATCATTTAAATTATACTTGTATGCTATCGCTGAATAGAGAAAACAGTCATAATTGAAAAGGGGATGATAAAAAACCTAAAAGCATAGTTGTTACAGTTTTATAGTATATTTAGTCAAAACTATCCAATTCGACCAGAAACTGGCCATCAAAATCAGAAACTGTTATGATGATCTATTAGTAACTAGCCACAGTTAAACTTGATTAAAACAACAAAATAAAAGAAATGAAAAACAATTTATAAAATAAATCAACGTGAATATGGATTTTATAACTACCTGGAATCTTAATAAAATAATCTTCACATTACTTATTTTATATAACCATATTACTTTTAGTAGGTAACTAGCCACAAAACTGGCCACCTATATTTGTTACATAAAGAACCCCAAAAAGCTTAGTATCATAACCCATACAAACTAAGTCCTCCAAACTCTCAATTTATGTAGCTATTTTTCAATAAAAAGCAAAAAAATAGTTTTACTATAAAATTTCATACATAAGACTATAACTAAAAATGTACTATTTTTATTTTCAGTTATTAGCCACCACATTAAAAAATGTTAAATAGAATAAAATAAATAATATAGGTTTATAATGCCAATATTGAATCAATATAGTTCAGTTTTCATCATTCACTGCAAAGCGAGAACATCAAGAATCAAAATCAATCAATATTTCAAAAAATCAATTTATATTTTAAATGATCACTAACCCATATCGTTTTGTTAGTATAATCGCACGAATCCAGACTGTCGATAGAAAACGATAATTTTTGTCGCATATTTTAATTATAGAAACGCAATTGTGAATTCAAATGAAAACGTATAGTATAAATAATATTACAAAAATGAAAACAGACAAATTCTGAGTATCCAACTTCTTATTTTTGAGAGTTTAAGGAGATTTGGCCAGTTATTGAAAGTGGCCAGTTTTACCTCGATATACCCTATCTTTTTCGTAATTTGATGGATTCTTGATTCCAATTACCATTTCGGGGGATGGCTTACAGCTCGTACCGTTTAAAACTTTCTGGAAATGCACTGTTTTACTAATAATGCTCCCATTTATGGTAGATGTTAAGAGACAATTTCTTTGTTTTGATTAGGTTTACTGCACTGAAGATTCTTTCTCAATCATCAACATTTTATACACTATCTCATTCAATATTATAGTTCCTTTAATGAAACTTGAACCAAAATGGCCGCTTCTGCGCAGGTACAATAATGGACAAAAATGTTAGACAAAAATATTGGTTTTGTCTTATTTAAATCGATTCTTTATAAAGTGGGAAAACGGAATGAAGTATATAATATAGTTATTATTTCTTCTAAATTCAATTAATTATTTATTTATTATCGTTATTAGTTACTTGAATAGAATAAAACAAATAAATAGTATAGAAAAAGGTACCTATATATTAAAAAAAAAGTTAATGTACATTATTAATAGTGAGACAGACTTCTTCGTATCTTCCGCAGTATTATTCAGAGAATTTGGTAAATTATTTTCTTTTAAAAAATAACTATAAACGTCAAATACCATGCTTTTCTCCCGTCTCCTTAAAGTTGATTGTGGTCGCGACATTATCTTGAAATAAATGTTAACACACTTGATAAAACTAATTTATATTTTAATTAAATTTTTAATAATTTATTATTAAAGAAATAAAACAACAGTGAGCGAGTGTACTAAACGCGGCCCCCTTCATATCGCATACGGTTGAGACCCAAAAACGTGTTACTGCGCAGGGTTCAACTTATATTTAACAGACTATACTTATCAATAAACTGCGAGAGCAATTTTTCAAACGTAAAAATGAAGCTACACTAGCGTGTTTGCAAACAATGAAATAAGAAAGCGGCGACTTGGCCGAGTTAAAATGTAGGAAGGAATTCCCTATACCAAATATAAATACTTGGCTGCGTTCATTTTTACGCAAAAAGTATTGACGTTCTGTAATCGATACATTTAAATGATTTTTTAATTTTGTTCTGGTTGCCGTATTTTAGCATACGGCAATGACAATTTACCGTTTGCCGTATAATTTGCCTTTTTTAAAGCCGATTGCCGTACAAAACAGCAATTGCCGTACGTTTGGCAGCACTGTTCTGAGTTTACAATTTCACAGTATCATAAACACAATTCCTTAAAATTCACAATAGATGATAGCTAAAAACTACTTGAGTGTAATCACAGAACACATAATAATTATACACTATGGTCTTGATCTATTATTTGACATTGGTACAAATTGAAGAATAAACTAAAGCTCTCAGCAAACTTACTGGAACTTAAATAGTTACAACTGCACATGCGCGAAAACAGGAATGAGTAGTACTCATATAGAAAAACCATTGAAGTAATTTAAGAACTTATATAATTAATATATAACATTCTGCGTAAGTGTGACAGAATTTGACGTTGGTCGGTCACACTGTCCCTGACTCCCTGACCGCTTCTTTTAGTTTTTTACTCTGTGAATTTGTGAATCAATAATGAGTGATACTTGAGTGTTGAGTTCAGAATTCTGCAATATCCAATTTCTGTATTTAATTTAAAAACATCTTATAAATTTTAATTTTCATATAAAATATGAAATTAGATTGATTAATAACGTGTTCATTCCACTTCATTTTAAGTGGAACTTTCAAGATGATGATTACAATACATGGGTTACCTGCTGATGTAAGTACTTGGATCTACAGTCTACTAATAACAACCTTGTGACGAAATTGGTTACTTATTAAAAACGGTTTTCAGACAAAGTTTCACGATTTAAAGATATTAATCAAGCAAGAATGCAATATAAATGATTTTATTCTCGGCTCCTTGGTGAGTGAAACTGATGGGTTGAAAAAAGTTCGAGTAGGGCTTGCTGACGACGCCGAAGGGAGTCACTTAATTAAATGTCTGGATGGATATCGCATGTCCGGAAATATTCTTAGACTTATACCCGTTGGAAAATCGGCTGTAAGCTACACTTATTATTTTCATATTTCATTTATTAATACTAATATTATCAATAAATTCTTAAACAGTTTGACAGTTCTATTGAAAAATTTATTTCAAGCTAAACGAATGCTCTTACTAATAATGCATTGTGACTTTATATTTTATCAAGTTGTTAAAAATAAATCCTAAACATCTATATTTTAAATTGTAAATTAAAAGTTAATATATGTTATATAACATATATTACTATTTCAATGGAATATGTACAACAATTATAAAGAGTTAAAACAATGATTTGATGATTACTGTGATTTATTTAAAAATGACTATATTTAAGATGTATGTTTAAATTTTATCATGTACATATTCTAATGCAATGTTTAACATGCTAACATTTTGTAACCTAGCCGGCCAATATCCCGCAGCAAAGTTCATTCGACCTGCGTGATAATTACCAACCCAGAAATGAGTACCCGATTCAAGGAAACGATAGGAACACTATCAGATCCATAGAGACCGTTCGTCCAGCACCATGGGCTCAAAATAACCAATGGTCTAACCAAACACTAACTCAAATACCGAGCAATTTTAATTATCAACAGCAGCCAATAAACACTTTTGGACAAGTAAGATGAACTTCTTTAGTTATAAAAAAATAATGTTTTTTTAAATAATCATATATTTTAATTGTATATTTTAAAAGATACATCACTTCCTTAAAAACTCTTCTCTCACTTAATAGGTCAGTTGCCATTCTTAAGAGTTAAAACCTTAGCATTAAGAAAAATTTATTTATGATCTTCTGTATTCTTTTGCGATAATATTTTGATAGTCTACTATCTACAAAACTACCATATACTAGAGCATTATAATTTGTCATTAATAAACATTTAGAAATCAATAAATGTTTTTTTTAAATACCTATTAAATATTGTTATTAATAATTTTATTTAAAGCTTTTATTATCTTTTATTCCACAGGCAATACCAGCAGGTAAACCTCAATATGAAGCGAGAGAAAATATACTGACTGGCTCCGAAGCAAGACAAGCCACAGGCTATGGATATAACCCAAAAAGCAATTTGATAAGTATAGCAGTTAGTATTCATTTATATATAAAAAGGTTTTCCTTCTTTCTTTGGTCTTTTAAAACAGATTTCGTGTACAGAGAATTATCTTTGAAATAAATGTCTGAAATTATAATTCTATTCAAAACAATAGTTAAAGTTGTAAGAAATTTAACTTTAGCCTTTTTTCGAGATTCATTTCTCATGTCATTAAAATCGCTTTTTGTGATTTGGATTTGAATGTGTAACAGACAGTACAGAAAGCTGAATAATAATTAATCTGTGAAATGATCGTTTTAGTTGACTCCTAGTAGTAAGACAGTCTTAGGTACTTACAAAAATTATATCCATCTTCTCTTCTATATGGACAGTTAGTTTTTTTAAAATAATTAACAATTACTAATATTTACTAATAATTGGTAGATAGCAAAAAGCATGTTTTGGAGCATGCAGTAAGAACAATGTGTTCTTACTGCATGTTCCAAAACACATTTTGTTTCTTCTAATATATCTTTTTGTTACAGCCTCAGAGGAATATTCCATCAAATTTGCGTGAAATACCAGAAGCCCCACGTCAGATACAGCCAAATAGATTCGCACCACAGAATTACGACATACAGACCGTCAAACCAGTATGTTCATATTTTTTATACTAGTTTTCGACCATGGGAGTAACAATTTTTAATGAGGGTAAAACTTTTACAAACTTTGAATGTCATATTTATTTAAAAATAAGTTTCAAGCTTCTAGCTTTATAAATGTTGATACTTCCATACAACTTCATCCCCTCTTTCAACCTCTTACAACCTTTTTCGCATTAAAAGTAGCCTGTTTTCTTTCTCAGGCTCCTAAGTTTTTTTATTGAAAGCACGAAGACAGACAGACAATAATGGATTGGCTTGGATAATATTGTCACAAAACAGTCACATTGTTAATTATGCCACACTTAAATATGATACTGTAAAGAACTTTTAACCTAAAACTGGAGCTAATGTTTACACAGATGTTGAAAATTAACAGTTTTTATAATCAAGATCCCTCGTTTCATCATTTTAATTGGTGCCCATATTCATTACAATTTAGGGTATATTTTTCATTGTGATAGGTAACTATAATGAAGGACAACTTCCAAGGGTCATCCCAGTATAACATGATACCGTCACACACCCAAGCCTCTGGAAGCTATCAGCCTCAGAGCCAAACACCTTGGTTGTTGCAGGTATGATGCCGTAAAATAATTTTTATTAATCTAAAATCTTTGTTATGCTATAAGACTTTGCAATTATTTTAATAAGTTATTAATATCAGTTTTCAAGGCTTGGGACCAGAAACTTAACCGGTTATTCTATATCTTTTTTTGTAATTTTTTTAAATAATAATAATTATGTTTATTCCCCAAAAGCTAGGTTATAATCAGTTCGGAGTTTCATTGAAATGAAATATTATGGGGTTTCATCAAAAAGTCATTCTATAGCGGTGTTTTTGTTGTGTTTTTACAAACTGTTTGCATAATCGGTTACTCCATTGTTCATTTGTCTTAAATTATTGTAACTCTTTCTATGACAGAAACCATATGAAAAACCTCAAACCACAGTGTTTGAAAAAAAGTTGTACGATGATCGGAAATATCAAGCAAGCCAAGTGAAGCCAATACCAGAAACTATTTCTAAACCAGAAGACCAATATAAGGGATATGATAAACCTAGTCGACAATATTCTCCACACCGAGGTTATGGAAGGGAAATGGCTACTGATAGAATAAATGAACCACCGTCTGAAAGGGAATTCACTTACAGTGGAAGAGCTCCAGGTCATAGGTCGCTGGAAAGACGAACTTCTCCTCCTGGGAGACCGATTTCTTATTCGGATAGACGGTCTCCTGGTCGGAGAATCTCACCAGAGAGACGAGGCTCTCCACCAAGATCTGGCAGAGTTATTTCACCAAGCAGACGTCTTTCGCCATCAGCACGCATGCCAGCCACTGGCAGGCGAATTTCGCCATCAGCACGCATGCCAGCCACTGGCAGGCCAATTTCGCCATCTGGAAGGCCCATTACTACAGAAAGGCGTACGTCTCCACATAGCAGAAAATTTTCGCCTTCCGGTAGACCAGTCCAGATTCCACCGGGCAGGCAAATTTCCCCAGTTAGAAAAAGTTCACCTTCGAGGAAAATTTCTCCTTCTAGAAGAATCTCTCCGTCACTTAGAAAAGAAGAGTATATGCGTGGAAAAAGAATTTCTCCAACGACCCATTCGACACGTAAGTAATTTATCTTTTGTCTCGAGATTTGTTTGATGTGGTATAATAAATACTAATCCAATGAACTATGTATGCTTCATAATTATCAAAATATATGTTAAATACTCAGAATTAAAAAAGTTAAATGTAGGGTTAATGCTCAGAAGACCAGTAGTAAGGGTTATGTAAAAATGCAAATGGAAGTACAAATACTGAAATTAAATATATGTGATCAACAAATGATATGTCAAACAAGTTGGTAATCACGTGTCAAGCGACTGTAACATCTGACATTTCACCTTACCAAGATTAATAATAAGCAACAAACATCATATATAATCAAATAACGTGTGCTCATTTGTGATAAGAAATAGTACACCCTCATTGCTTAAATCAAATATTGCGCTTTTATGATCAAATGTAATATTGCGCTCTAATGGTCAAATCAAATATTGCGCTCTATTGGTCAAATCAAATATTGCGCTCTATTGGTCAAATCAAATATTGCGCTCTATTGGTCAAATCAAATAATGCACTCTATTGGTCAAATCAAATATTGTGCTCTATTGGTCGAATCAAATAGCTCGCGCTGGTTGGTCAAATCGAATAGCGTGGCTTTCGTGACATCCTGTTATACTACCTTCCCTGATCACGAAATCACTCCGACAGACTAAACGAGAGGAAAGATGTTACATATAAAAAATAAGAATTCACCTAAGGTGCTTTTTCTTATTCTTCTTTGGTCCGATATATTTTTGTTTTATTATAAACTAGCTATGGCCGCAGCTCTGCTCACGTTATTTAGTTTTTTTGATTATCCCACGGGAACGTAACATTTTGCCAAGATAAAAAGTGGTAATGCATATAATAGCCTACGTTTGTATCAAATTTTACATCCATCACATATCCATCGATCCAAACCTTCATATTTATAATAGTTGATAGTTTTAGTTTGTTTCATTATAACCAACAGAAATTATAAGTTTTAAGATTGACACACCCATATCGAAGATGCAATATTACATTACAGTGGATGGACGTGTAGCTAGTCGTCCATCTCCAACCCGTGAGGGTGCTAGAGGTTCGGCCTTGCATGGTCGTCACGAATCACCGAGGAGGCAAGGAAGGTAAGCGGAATTGTTTTTAAAATTGAAAACTAGCTTCTGCTAACGATGACACCTGCGTCGAATACCATTTTTAATTAGCAATACAATAATTGGTTCCTCTTATAAATTTTCATCCCTTATTTTACCGCCTTCAAGCCTTATTTTTGCCCTAAAAAGTAGACTTATGTCCTTCCTTTCTAAAGGTGTAGTCTATCTTTATCGAATTTCATCGAAATCGGTTTTGCGGTTTAGGCGTGAAAGCGTAACAGAGAAAGTTATTTTTTCTTTTATAATTTTGGCAGAGATTATTACTCCTACCCATCGTGTCGGATACTTTAAATGTAGCGGTTACTGCTTACCATTAGGCGGACCGTATGCTTGTTAGCAAACTGCCATGACTTTCAAAAATGACCAAAATTCACAGTAGGTTCTACTCTAATTGGTCGATCTAAAATCAGTCAAACAGGTTGACTTGATAAAAAAAAAATTACTATTCAGAAAGTTAAATTGAAATACAGATATTCACCATCTCGTCATCACACGGAGAAGAATCCGGAGTTTCAAGATGAACGAAGATCTGGTAGCCTGAAGACCGTTCGACCGGCATATGAACCACCATCTCAGGTAAGTTTTATATTTTAAATAAAAATTGCCGTTAACAAATAACTATACTAGGATTTGATTAAAAATCGATAAAGGAGCTAAGTTCTCTGATACTTGCTATGCTTCATTGACAAAAAAATTGAAACAAGTTAAAACGTATATAAATAATACTAATACTAACAGTACAGTCTAAAGTTAACCATGATTTCTTTCGGGTAAGTAAAACATAACACGTAAAATGGTCATTCACTTGAAGATGAAAGATGTCTTCGGTTGGAATCGTCACAAAGATGGCCACAATCACGTCAAAGATTGTTAATAAAGGCGCAATGAAAAACTAGGCCGTTGTCTAGGGACTTGTAACTGTAGCTGTTGAGGCTTGGCTGTCGGCTTGAGGTTTTAAAGTGAACTAAGTTCCTGAATAGGATATCCATAGCATGTGGTCCTTGATCTCCACTATTGGCAACGCGAAGAAAATGGAAAGTAAAACCAAAAAAGGACATCCACTACTTCACGACTGGGACTATCTACTACGAGTTTCAATTTGAGAAGGTCAAACGTCGACCTACATACCCTACTTGGCCACCGGAGTACAATAACTTCTTGATTGGAAAAAATATCCTGAATCCCGGAATCAGAAGACATCGTTGTTTTCATTTTAAGTAAACAGAAACACTACAGCTTATTTTTAGAAGGAAAATATAACAACATACAAGTAGTCTTGTATTTTTATCAAACACCAGATGCATAGGGCATTTCAAATCATCAGGCAAGCGTACCGCGTGTATCGTACAGCTAGGTGGTACTATCATGGAAGCTACGATGATGATGATCGTTACGTCTGATTTAGGCTATGGCGGCCACTTCGACCCTTAGTAGGAGAGATGGCGCTGGTGCGCTCGAAAATGGCTTACGTAGCCCATTTTCGTGGCGAAACTCCGTGCACACTGAGGGCACGTGAGTACGCCGTTCTCAATGTGATATATTATATAAGCAAGTGAGCGAGCCTTTAACTGGTTTTGTGTGTCGTCGTGGTTTATTATCAAGGTCAGCTTTACGCAGAGCCTCGAATCATCTCATACTTGCGCCATTCTGGCCGCTGTGCTGCCAAAGGTTCCCAATGAGATGGCTCTATGTTGCATCTTTTCATATATCGCTTTTGGCCATCCTTGTATCCGAAGAGAGGACCGCCATGATTCCGCTTGCCCTCCCCTGCAGTTCAGAGTAGAAGATGCGCTTCGCCACTCTTTCCGCCGCCATACCAGATATATGACAATACAAAAATACTGTTACGGGCTGGGGCTCGAGAATTTGGAAACAAACACCTGATGGCTCTAAATAAGACTTTATTGAGATTTAGATTACACAGCAGAACTTCACAAATCACAGGTTACTCGTAGTTCAAAAGAATAGCCGAGGTAACTAATTATCGCACTTGTTCACTGGTATCACTTGTAGTTTCTTCGCTCGTTGCTCAGAACTGAACGACTCAGTCGACGCGCCGGGCCGCTTATATAACGCGGAACATGGGTTCGAGAAAGTTCCGTCCGCGGAACGCTATACTACATGTTTCGATAATACATCTTTCTAGAACCCACGCGACGTTAAGGAAATAAACAGAGATAGTAGCAAGCGATTTTGAACCTTATGACTCGGTGATAAGGTTCTCCGTAACAATACCAATATTAACTACAATACCAGAAGTAAACATGAGTATATACCAACACAATGCATCAGAATAGAACGTGATAACGGCAAACGATGAATATAAAAGATGAAGGTTGGGCCACCGGCGCCAATGCTTCATCTTCTAAATATATAAACATATCGTATTGCGATAAAAAAAAACTGGTAGCAAATTTTGAACAAAATAAAACCATAAACCATAACTCGCTCAGTATAAGTTGAAATGTCGCTGTGTAAAAGTGACGCTCATAACCAGGTGGGCTTACTGATTGATAAATGATCAGTGGACTCAGCTTTGCGTGCGATCAGGCTATGGATGGATGACCGCAAAGTTTTATTTCATCAGCGTGAACGTGTTCGGAGGGTTGATAAAATGTCGACTATTATCAATGTGATAATTGTCAAGTTTACATGGATGACCAGAACGAATCAGACGCTACGTTGACTACAATAATACGGTATGAAGAAGAAGCAGTCTCAATTTTTTTCATCTACCAACGCTTATTAACAGTGCCACAAACAACCCAAAAACCTTGTTTCTGCGCAGCCAAAACAGTTTGTGGCTGTTTCTCTTTCAGGTCGCTAACGTTGATTAATTTTAACGATAGTTACGTAAAAATAATATATAGGTCAAGTCTAAGTAGACTAAGCTACTAGAACTTCAAAAACCTGATGGCAAAAATTATGTATCATATGGAAAAATAAAACGAATTTCTTATAAGAAAAGGAAATGTTAGTAGATAAGTTAGATTTCTTAATTTTTAACTCTTGTGATCCCAACGAGGTGTTATCGGTGCAGCTAACATTCCATAGGTTATATTATTTTAAGCTTTTTATAATACTAAAGTAACTTAACGCGAGACAACAGTAATATGACAAAATCTTTTGTTGCTTATGAAGAGAATGTGAATCTTGGTTTAGATAAACAGAATTTTGGATAAAAAATTTAATAGAGTTATTATGCCGTTTGTGGTTGCTGTAGATGTGTTGCTTTTATTTGCACATTTATGATTGTAACACAAAAGTTTCTATCTCGGGACACTATCATCAAATCATTAAAAAAAGTTTATAGGCTCAACCTTAAATAAAAAATAGAATTTGGCACTGCTTTTTACATAACTATACAAAATGACATCGGAATATTTCAAGAAAAACGATTAAATAGAATCAAGGAGGAGCGTGGCAGTGCCCCTTTTCTAAAAGACGCTCTGGCACATTTGACTCCTTGTAACTTCGTCAAGCAAGAATTATGAATTTGTTGTCATCAAGAGGATATACTACGATTTATTGCTAATAAAAGTTCTTTAGTTTTGGCGCTGACTCCCTCGCTAAGTTCAGTTTAGAGAAACGTCAAATTTTAAATTTTATTTAGTCTTGTTTAATCTATAAACGATTGAAAAAATGGAAAATGAAAAGAAAAAAAGAAATGTCAACTTGTCTCATATTATAAAACAGGTTGGCTGATATATTCTGCATTGAATTTTTATGCATATTAGAAAATGGAACTATTTATAACCCATTGCACACAGAAGAATATATACTAAAGCCAAATTTTACATTGGCACAGAACATTATCTCAAGACAGAACCAATTTAAAACTGTCTTGAATATTTACCAATTAAAGAGTAGCAAAGCCCCAAGTTAATGTATAATTATCAAATGAATCCTAATGAAAACATCAGAAGAAAAGAAAAAATCGAAGAAAAAAATAAATATAATATCTGTAGTGGAAAGTCTGCAATAAAACTGTGATCGAAAGTGCTATCCAGTAGAACTTGGCAGGAATATATTAATTGAATAAAAAGTGTGTCATCAATTTATTGCAATAAAAGATAACTAAGAGTTATATAAATATGAAAATAGAATAGTCCATATTTTATTGTATAGCATTAAGGTTTGCACTCTAAATGTATTTAGTAATTCCAAAGATTTCTTAAATTTACATAGCAGTGTATATTTTTAATTTTTATTTCATTTTTCACGTTATTTATAAAATGAGATAATGGTAAATACGTAATGTATTACAAAAACTGTATACTTTGTCCTTGTCTTGTTTGCATATTAACTTTCAATTTACAGGCGTCAGATGAAGCTATATACTCAGGAGGTTATCGTCACAACGTCCGCGAGGAGGTGCAATATCCAGTTCCAAGGCAGGATTGGCAAGATAGGCACAAGGGATTTCCTCCCAAAAGTATTGTTGAAGATAGAAGGGATGTCTCTAGAATGCAAAAGTTTGATGTACCTAGACCTACCGATCAACAAAGACCAATAGAACAGGATTCCAAGCATTCTAGATCTCCTAGACGAGACAGGTCACCAATACGTGATCGCTTTAAACGTCATTCCCCGTCTCCACTTTCGCCTAGACGCTCTTGGGCACTCGAGAAACGCCGGAGCCCTGAAGCTCGTGAGCCACCGCCGCCACCGATATGGCCTGGAAAAGATGTAAGGGAAGATTATCGTCATCAACAACGACCGAAATTTTATGAACGTGACCTCGAAAAATCTATCCCTATCTGGGAAACTAAAGACAAAAAACATGATAACTATTCGAGCGTTGCAAATCGACGTGATTTTGAAGAACAAATAAAGGCTCGACAAGAGGTATCAAAATGGAAGCCGTTACCTCAGTCAAGTCCCAAAGAGTCTTCGTCTCGATTTCTCGACGATGATCGCTTACAAAAAGAGCCTAAATTCTCAAGGAAGGACTTTGAAGGTCGACGTGACTACAATCGTGAGGAAGATATTGGTAAATCGCATTTGGATAGAGTGGATAAAGGATATAAACAGCAGGATCGTGAAGATATCCGTTATAAATCTGAGTACGAAAGAAAAGAGGTCAACCCACGCAAAAAAGAAAAATACGCCGGCCGTATAGAAGACAAAAAGAAGGAAATTCTAGAAAAGCAAGAACAATTGCAGAAGGAGATCGACGAAGTTTATAAGAGGGCTGTAGATTTTACGAAAAAAGCTGAAATGTATAGAAAGGGTGAACTTAAGAAAGAAACAAACTACGATAGTGATAGACGTCGTAATGATGATCGTGATCCAAAGGAATATGAACTTTATAAACCAGACTCTTATGATGATAAGCATAGTCATGATGGTAGACATAGCCGTGAGGATACCCGTGAAGAATATTCAAAGACTCACTCTTCTAGGGCTGATGATGTTAAAAAATTAAATGTAAATCAAAACCCGTGCTTTGAACTGGATGAAGCACACAAAAGACATTTATTGAGCCCTACAATCAAAAATAAGAGAAATAAAGCAATAGACGAGATTTCTGAAAAGATACTATGTAAGTATGGTAGTTCTCTGTCTAGCGATATTAAAAAACGAGTTCACGATGAACTAAAATGGACACTTGGACGGAAATTATATGAATTATTCGGCGAAAAAGATGTATCTTTTATAGAGATGGTAATTAAATTTAACGCTAGGAATACCCCGAAAGATGAAGAAAAAATGTTCGAAGAAATATTGTCTGGCTTGCCTCGTCAAAATAGAAGTTTGAAACGATCCAGTCAAGGTAAGAATGGTAACAAATATTATACGGTTCTTATATAATCGACTCTTTCATATGTCTTGAAAATAAAATATTTTTAAGGATTGAATAAATATAAAATCTAAACAATAAACTTATTAATATATATTAAATTGAAATTATCTTGTTGAATAACATATTTCAGCAAGACTAGTTTTATAAAGTAAACTACACCGCAGAATATTAATTTATTAATTAAATTATATTAAAAATTGCTTTACAGATAATTCTGATGTGTCTGCTAAAAGCTCTAGGCATTCAACTGAAACAAACTCGAATGAAGGTAAACATCCTATTTTTAAGCTTAATAGTAAATAAGTGCCTCTTTTATAGCAATTAAGAATATTATTACGATACAACAAATACGTGATCCGTTTCTTTCACAGGTCTACAGCCTAGAGTAGCTGAACCACAAAGTAAGTCTTTTAATTTTACTTGTAATGTGAATTAATGTTTTCTAAATTTTTTTAAAATATTTATCGATGTATAGCTACACAGACTCAATATTTTTATTAGTTCCAGATTGGAATATTGGTATGGTACCGCATAATGTTGCTGTAAATCCACCTACTATTTTTATGAGTGCTCCTGTAATGGTGCCATTACCCCCACAGTATCAAATGATACCGACTTACCAAGATTTACCCAAAGCAAATGTAGAAGAGACAAGGAGGGATGGTTACAATTTGTATTTGTGTAAAGACGATTTTCAACCAATAATGGAGTTTGAAACTACCATGCTTAAGGATTTTCTAGTCCAGCAGATGATTGTAGTAACGCAGACAACACAAGGGTGGGCCCCTGACTTCACTCTGAATAAAGTGAACTGCTCGTATCGGCATGAAGTTATCGCACGTGACGAACGCTCGAGAGATTGGCTTCTAAGTTTAGATTTTAGTGATTTCAAAGAGTTTAATGTTCTCGTGTATACGACTGAGGAGTTATGGTACGAACGAGCGGCTATATGGTTGCCAGGTCATTCCAGGTGTCGGAACATTGAACCGTTACAGAAACTTAAGTTACAGAATAAAAAGTTGGAGGGCGTCAACATAGGTAAGTGGAAATTGGTCAAGAAGATTGTCATAGAGAAGGGCACCCGGTTGTATGTGGATATGCCACCATCTTCAGCCAGAGCTTTGGAAAAACATAAAATGCAGCTAAGCTTCGAACTTCAAAAAGTAAACGTGTTCCTCAAAGCAGTTGCTATAGATAAAGATGCTTTTGATGCTGGTTTGAATGTACCTTCGATATCTGTACTTCCTTCACCAGGTAGCTGTCCAATGCCATCGATCGGCCAAGATCCAAACCTTATTAAAATAGCTTGTAAAGGTAACAAGCCTTTTACTGTAGTAATAGCACGTAAACTAAAAGATTTAATTATTTACCGTTTATTTAAGTACCATCAATTAGAAGGTAAAAGTCGAACCGACTTTATTAAATATGGATTGTGTCAGCCTGGCTTTTTAGGTATTTTACCAGAAAACGAAGAATCTAGGAAATGGATTTCCAGCTTAGACATGGGAAAAATCAATCGTCAACCTATAGTTATCGTAGGGGCAGAAGAAAATAAGACAAAATTTTTTAAAATGAACATTCAAATCCCCAAATATAAGGATGTCATAGTTAATGCGGCATTTCATCTTGAACGTTTACGCCAAAGCAATAAAGGCTTGAAAGGAGTAAATTTTAGTATGTGGAAGAATCCTAAACTTCATGTAGATCATGGCAAAACTATAGTAGAAGTTGAAATGGATTTGGAATCTGTTGATACAATATCTAAAATGAATTTCCAGTTAGACTATGTGGAAGAGGGTCGCGATATCAATACTGTTATTATCGATTCTCGATTCTCCCAGGCTCGATTAATGGAAATGATCGCTAAATCTAAAGCTGAAATGTCAGATAAATATGATGTTGCTAATATGGATTTGGCGTCTTCGGATTCGGATAGTGAAATTATTTTTCTTGATTAAGTTTTCAGATGGCTTTACATTTAAGTTAGAATTAAGAATTTTTGTCTTTTTCTTATGGGTTGCATAACAATAAATCTTTTGTGGCTATTCAGTTTTATTTACATTTTTATTACCCTATTTACCAAAATATTCGGAGATATACAACCATTTAGACATTGATATAAACATTTAGACAGCTCAGAATGTTGTCTTCATCTGATAAATAAATAATTGGTATATATTCACATACTACGTTGGCTCAAAAACACACGCCACTCACCACGGTCCTGCACCACTTCACGCCAATCGGCTCTTCCTATGGCGTTCAGGTTCTTTGTGACTACTTGGTATGCGAATATTAAATTATCAATTGTGGGTAAAAAAGAAATGCAGTCATCCTTACTCTTTGTAGAATCTCACAAGTGAGTTCAGGTAAGTGATTAAATTAATTTTTCCAATTTATTCTGTTACTGATTTTAGTTTTTTTTTTTTTCATGTTTATTAATGTTTCAGTTCTACAATTGTTGATATGTCGGAAAGAGTTTCAGGCGGATTACAAAAAATAAACAGAAGCTTTTTCGTATCATCGACTTGTAGAATTAAATGAAGATGAGAAGATAGCAAACCTCGGATCTGAAACGGTAAGAAAGTTTGCAGTTTTTGGTATAGTGTCCCTTACAGTTTGTCTTTCTGAACTTGGAAGGTAGCAGATACAATACATATATCGATACATCGACGTGCTGCCACCGTTGTTCAAGCAAAAGATCAGCTCCTGAGTGTAATGGTAAGATTTAATAATTTAGATTTTAAAGACTACCAGCGCCTGCGAATGTTTCTTCGATAGCGAAGATAATATATTAGGCTATTAAGCAAGGGGTTCTGAGAACAAATCTTGGCGTCCTTGTCGGTATTCTATTCATTATCATGCAAACATAAATAATGATAATGCAATTATTTCCTTTCCTCACTAAATTTGCCATTAGTCATCAATTTTGCCTAGTCTGATCTAAATGTTAAATTGCTTTTTATTATTCGATTTTATCATTCATTTATCTCAATTCATATCATATATCAAAATCAAATACATCTCTTTCCGTTTTGTCTAATTATAATTTCGCTTATTTAAAAATGTCTCATATTGTCCTCAAAGGGAATATCTACTATATGACAAATATTTTTCGTTTCACTAAAATTCGTAGAATTTCAGATGAATGGAATTACTTCTCTTATGATGTGATAGCTGAAAAAAAGGGTAGGCTAAAAATACAATGGGATTGTCTGGTCCGAGATGAGATTGTTTTTAAGGTGTCTAAGTGTCAATTGAAGGGTGGCAGAATGTGAAATCTTCTTATATTTTAGCCATTGTTAAGTAAAATATTTCACTTCGATGATTTTAAGTTGTACATACATACATACTATTACATACTATTGCACATAATTGGTGCGTAAATTCCTAAATCTTGTCGTTGTTCATTTCTATTTATTATTCTCTGTAAATATTATTAGAGTTGATATTTCAGAAAGGAGGTTCTCATTCCCGCTAAATTGTTTGGTGACGGTGAATGACACTGGATTTAAGATCTTCTGGATTCCTGAATTCAAGATGGCTAATCTAAATGTGCAATATATGCGCAAACTTGGAATATTAGCTAAATTTTTGTATTGGATTATTTTAAAAATAACCAAGAGCATCATTGTTTAGCATTATAGTTCAGCTTTAATATTATTTTGTCGCAATGTCTTTAAAATTGTCATAAAATCTTTCCAGCTTAATCGTTTTGAAAAGTGGATGTTTAAGCTGTTTTTGGTTTGGATCTACAACAGATTCCAGGATCATTCAATTACATTGAAATTTTTATTTGGACTATTATTTCGGGAGGTATTTGGTTTAGTAATATTAACATTCCAGTATTTGAATACAGTTGAATAGTCCTATAGATCCTAAGATAGTCCTATAGATCCTAAGATAGTCCTATAAATGTTAAGATACTCCTATAATAGTTCAGCTTAAACTACTCCTATAATAGTTCAGCTTAAATTTGCGGTTTTGATCCGGTGAGTTTAATGCGTTGGACATCCTTACGAAGTGATCAATTTGTCTTTCTACATATATTGAATAAATCTTGAATACACACATAGTGTCGCTCGCACCGCTATGGGTTGAAGTATCTATAACTTAAACTGGATTCGTTGAATGTTTTTTAGATTTACATCGATCTAAATGAAGTAACATACCCTTGTTCCAGAACGTTCTTCTAAAAATCGTGAAGTGCTGAAGAAGAAATTGAATTCAGTACCTGAGAAAAAACGGTCAGAAGAACGTTCGATGAACGAAGATCGTCCTTCTGAAGATAAGTCATCAAAAGAGAAAATGACGCCTCCAGAAGTAAAAGGTACATCATATGAATATCCCAACCACTTTTAACAGATGCCGTATTTTTGACTGTGGCTTGTCTAGTTTTTCTTTTGTGTCTTGTTCGGCAACGGCCACGCGCCAATAACTTAGGTTGTAATGAATTCCAACTGTTAACTGATTAATTTAGATTCTTAATTTTTTCTCGTATTACGTAAAAAAGCATACTAAACAAATTACAATTTTCTAAATTATTAATGATTCACCCGTTTGAATAGAAAAAGAACTGGAAATGAAAATTCCCGAAGAGGAACAGATGGACGGAAAGTTTGAATTGAACAAACTGATGACCCGGGTTTTAGAAGAGGAGCTACAGGAGTTGATGATTGAGGTGACATTTAATCTATATATATTAAAATGAATCCCTATATCCCTTGGTCACGCGTGAACGGCTGGACCGATTTCACTTTTTTTTTTTGTTGTGTTTGTTATTGTCAAGAAAAGGTTCTTATGACAGAAAAAAAATAATAAATCACGTGTCACGTTGTTTGTCTGCGATGGACTCCTAAACTACTGAGCCAATTTTAATAAAATCTAGCACACTGTGTGCAGTTTCATCCAACTTGAAAGATAGGATAGGTTTCGTTTCTTCTTCATCCTAGCATTATTCCCGGTATTTTATGTACCCAGGGTCTGCTTATTACTCTTATCCGGATTTGACAGGTTACTAGTTTTTACACGGAGCGATTGCCATCTGACCTCCGCAACCCTAAGGGCGAACCAGTAACTCATTGCATAAGAGCAATTTATTATCAAGAGTTAACGATTATTATCAGATGATATTGATAATAACCGGGACCGACAACTTAACGTGCTCTCCGAGGCACGGTGGGGAGACCCACACGGACAAACGCCCAGACCGGGACAGAAATTTTTAACAAACATCTGCCCGAGCGGGAAACGAACCCGCAACCGTCGAGACTAAAGGCAGACTCGCTACCCACAACGCCACAACGGTGTCAGGATAGGTTTCGTTTGTAGTTGTCAAAACAAGGTTTGTATCGACAGGTAGGGAAGTTCGTATGGAAAAAATTGTATTACTTAATGTTTGTATACAGGTAGATAGTTTATAAGTGGAAGAACCAAGAACGGAATTAAACTCCCACGGTATCGGGATAAACGGAACAATTTCCTATGCACCCGGACGAAGTCGAGGCGGGTTGCTAGTATATTATTAAATTTACCGCGGAGATAAAAGAAATACGTAGAAAATACTTTAAAATTTAAAAAATTAACAAAAAAAATGATAACAATTTTCTTTTGAATTCAATCAGGTTTCGCAAGATCTACCAGATGATCCGCCATCGGATTCAGAACTATATGTTACGGATAAACTCCGAAACGAAGCGAGCGACGAAATATGTAACGTAAGAATATTTTTTTTAATGTCATGACGGTTGGCAAACAAGCAAACGGTTTGCCTGATGGTAAGCAGTCACCGAAATACTTGAAGTATCACGAGCGCGTTGCCAACTCAAGGAACAGGAAGAACGGGATGAGAAGGGAACAAAAGGAAGGGAACAGGGTAGTAGTAGTACAGAGGGTAGTACTTCCCCGGTCGAGCCGGCCCTTTTGTACTATAAGAAGCATGGCTCTACTACCGTAGAGAATAAATAGAGTTTTATATTACTAACTTCTGTCCGCGGCTTTGGCTTACACAATAATATGTATTCTACTGATAATTTTAAGATATTTAATTCAGATGAACGCTGTGAGACTTTTAATTTTAGCTCTAGATTCTCTGATCTAGATTTTACCACTAATATTTTAGAAAAAATGTAATCCTTTATTAAATTATTGTTACTATAAATGTTAAATATTCCTAATATATATCAAGCCACTTTAGAAAGATCATCGTAAGTGAAAAATCTAACAATTCTGTTATCCAAGTAACCTCAACATTAAAATTGTAGGCTTCAAGTAATGAGTTAATAAATAATAAAACAACAATCAGTCGCTACGAAATGAAATTTCATTAAAAAAATCCGATATTTAAAATGTTCTTTCTTAAATAGCTAATTCTTCTCTCTCAAGGAAAAAGGTGAAATTTTATAAAAAAAGTAATTTTAAAAGTTAATAATTTAAAAATTATCCTCAACAGGTAATAGGGTTGAACGTGGCAAAAAGATTGCTAAACGTTCACAACCCACTTCTAGTCAAGGTAAGTTAGGATATTTACAAGCCTTTATTATCCTCCAGCTGTATTGATAAGTGGCTTATACCACTCTAAATTGGTGTTATTATTTATTTTATTTCGACGACATTGTGGCGCAGCGGTAGCGAACCTGCCTTAAACGCCACTGGTCGCGGGTTCGATTCCCGCTCGGACATAATATGTTTGTATTGACCATGCAAGCATATTTTCCGGTCCCGGAAACCACCGGACGGATATCACTATCCTAATGGGGGCTGTGGAGTGTGTAGCGTTTATTTATTTATTTTAACTCAAAGTATAAGCTAAATTCAGAAAAACAGGTAAAGAACTCAAAAGTTATTAGATTTGAATCCGCTACGTTTGGTTAATGCCTTTTTTTCACGAACCCTAATCAATCTTTTTAACAGAAAATAATACAATATTCCATTCTTCAAAAAGTTCTAATTTATTTCACCAAAAGAAAACGAAAACTGCATTTTTAGTGCATGCAAAATACCTATTATTTTGATTCTGTAATTGAATATTTTAAAATATTTCTATCCATTTTAAATCTTGGTTGTTTTTGTCTTAAATGGCTTAGTTTCAAATCAAACAAAGATCATAATCTTTTTTTAAATGAAACATAAGAAAGAATAATTACCAGTTTTTGTCTCTTTACTAGATCAATTTCTCCTGTCGTCCCGAGAGCGGTTATCTAACAAAATTCCTTGACAAATACAAAATCAAGAGCTTCAAACGCATACACAAGGAAAGCAACACATTTATAGCGCGACTATCTACAATATCTGAATTCGATGACATTTGCACGACGACGAATATTCGCTGCGGTATGTATTATTTATAAGAACTACATTTTTTTCTTTTATTTTTTTAAGTATTTTTTCCCACTACTTTAAAGGTTGGCTGGAAGAGATCCCTTATTGGGATAAGCCCGCCTTTGTACAATTGATATTTCTTTGAAAAATTTTGTAATTTTTAAAATACTTGTACAACAAAGTTATATACAACAACAACAACAACAACAACTTTTGAACTAAAAATTACCTAGTAATTTTTGTCTTTAATAATAATATATATAAATATATATTTCTTAAGTCTACAAGATTTGCCAGTAATTTACATATATTTATTGTTGAACTTTTACATGTTGGGACATGTTGCCATTTCTTTAATAGTTATTAGGATGATGCCCAAAAACCGATAATTACAGACGATTTTTAGAATACTTTATACACTTTTTTGGTAATTAATATTTATTTGCAGGAAGTGCAAATATAACTGTAGTACCGTTCTACAGATTTTCAGACTGCCCCAAAAATCTTAAAACTATATTCAATGAAAACTACGACGAACCTGAAACTGATAAGGACCTAAAAGAAATTGACGAGAAAGATGAAAACAAAACAAAGAATAATGAAGATCTAGTCAAAGATAATGAAAATGCAGTAGAAGAAAAGCCTACAAGCGGACCTACAGTTAAAGAAAATCAAGAAACAGATGATATCATTGATAATAAAGAAAAAGTTTGCCAACCTAAAGGTGAAGGGGATGTTAAAAACAAGGAAAATGTAATACTAGAAGAGACGAAATCAATATCTGAAGAGAAACCAAAAGTCCATGATGATATGAATATTAATAATAAACCAAAAACGCCTATACTTAAAACGGCTACAAATCAAATTCCCAGAGAAACTAGTGCACAGAAAACAATACCAACACCCACAGAAACAAAACAGAAAGTCCAAAAACCTACTTCAAAAGAAAATTCTACAGAAAAACCATCAAATACGCCAAAAGTAGTCAAAACAACAGAAAAATCCTCAAATCTATCTAAAATAATGGAAACAAATAAAGAGATGATAGAAATAGATGATGAAATAATGGAATCTGAAATCAACAAAGAATTTGACGAAGGTGATGAAATGGATGATGATGAAATACTGGCTTTGTTATCCAGTGGAGTGATTATTGACGAATGTAGTGGTTCTGACGAAGAATGAACTATATGTATCTTTTGCACTGTTAAAGGGTCTCAACTTTTGTTTATTACTTTTCTTCAAGTTGAATCAAAAACTTTTGTTTATGTAAATCAATTTACTATTTTATTTTAAGGATTCAATATTTAAGTATGCTCGTGGTTATAAAATACATATTGATGAATAAAATATAAATTGTTTTTTTATTTTCCTTTTGTTCAGTGAGCTTATAAAATTATGAAACAGAAATATAAATACACACACCAATTTAATTAAAATTCAAATTCAAATATTTTATTCAACATAAAAAGCATTAAACTTATTTGTTGAAAGTTAGATTCTGAAAGTCTTATATTATATACAACTTAAACCTTATTTTAAGGGGTAAAATAAATAAATTGCGAAAATAATACACAATCGATTTAATAGCAGTTCTTCTAAAACTATTCCATTACATATAGTTTAAATCCTAACTTTTCATTATTTTGAGTATTTATTATTTTTGAGGCTCGTCTGATTGTATGATTTCGTCTTCAACCTGTAAACAGATAATTTTTATTAATTTAATTCTTAATTTGTAAAAATGGCAGCTATCTAGTACTACAGAACCACTTAACTAGTAAACTAAATGAATATATATCAATTGAGATACCTACATATTTCTACTTTGATAAACGAAGCAAGTATTTATAAAGTATAATCGATTGTAATCATATTCAAATTTTTCTTGGTCGTACATAGCTTTAGCCTTCGTCTAACTCAATCTATTAATGTATCCTTCGCTAATATTTTATTTCTTTACTACTACATTACACTATTTTGATATTTATGATAGGAATTTTTAAAACAAGACTTCCACTTTTAATTTCAGCAATATTTATATGTAGACAGCACATAATTACACAATTGAGCTACACAGCTCTAAGAAGATCAGACGCCCTTCGCTTTTTAGGCGCTAATGCTTCTAATCTTTTCCTCTCAGCCTCTAATGCATCGGCTATGTTGTAAACTGTTAGGGGGGCGACCTAAAGTTAAGGAAATTATATATTTTATAGATATAATTTTTAGAAAATTTAAACAAGCTATATTATATATTTATGTCTGGGGTCTATTCTTAAAATAGATAAATTTTTATTGATTATCTATGTCTAATATCTATGAAGAATGAACTGTCAGGCTGTCTGACATTTATATTTTGTGGCATTCTTTGTCATCGTAATTCGTAATGTCTGCAGCGTATTAACGTTATTACAAGTTCAACTGTTGAATTATTTAATTATTTGTATTATTACTCCCGAGTTTCCTAAATTTAACGGTTTTTCAGCGGCTTTTTTATTTTATTCGCTAAACACGCACAATATTATATTCCTTAGTAGTGGGTTATACTCTTTTCTTCTTTGAGTGCTAAGGTGTAACCCAATTGATTTTTTCGTCAAAATGCGACGCAACGTGAACAGGGACTTTGGTAACCAATTACAGAGTCCGGGTGGGCCGTTATTGACTGATCATCTTCGTGTAAGTATTATTTTAGTGTAAATGAACTTCTGCTATATAATTATATTAACTTGAAATAGTTGTCAAAGCTTACGATATGGCCTACGTCCAATAGTCGGCGTTTTGGGGTTATTTTTCAACGAACCTCTTTCTTATTTCTAAAATAAGACAAGCAACCTATAGTATAATAAAAAAAGAGTCTATGCAACTTATTTAAAAAACTACTTATAACTCCGGCGGCTTAACATAAGACCCGGATTGGATGACGTTTGAAAAGTACTGCATACAAAAAAGTTAGTGTTTGAATTCTTAGTTGTCTATAGAAAATATTTCATGCTTAATTTCATGGCTTTTTTCTTAAAGTTACCCTCAATTTTATGTAGTATTCATGTACTAAGACAATATATTCTTTTAAAATAAGTAATAATTGTAGGCTTAAAGTATATTTTGTAAATAAAAAAACCAAACATGTTTGTATTATAGAATATTTATGCTATTGAATACAAAATACTTGTTATTAATATTTTTTAATACTGGACTACAACATCATATTGATAGTCATAAACAATTCTGTTGTAAACATACTCTTATTTTTATAACATGTCTATAGGTAGATTGCTAAAATAAGATGCAAGTAAAATACTCTTCTTCATTTTGTGTAGTGTAAATTATTCAAAAAATAAAAAATAATCATAAATTAAATCTTTAGTGTTGAATAATAACAAGTATTTACACAATTGTTAATTATTAATTTTCATTCAATAGACATATTATTACTAAGATTTGTCTGGGTCTCTTACTGATTTTTAAATAGCCGATTAACTAGTATCATAGGATATTCCATAATAGCATCTGGTACTAGTACCCACAGGGGAGTTTTGAGAAAATAATTATAACAACAGGCAACACAGACAATATAATTTACCAAAAATAAAGGTAAATATTAAAAATGCTTCAAGGCATAATGGTAAACCCATTCTGAAACAAGTTTCTATATGGCCAATATCTATATCTTGGTATTGATATTTTTATAGTTGTACTGTCTATTAGTACCATCGTGCCTCAGATAGATCTGATCAGGTATACACAGTTACAAGACAATAATAGATTAAAGCTACACACCGTTAATAAATAATTAATGTAGCCTTTAACAGCACATAATAGAATTAAATATATTTGTTGGAAATTGATTAAAGGTCATATCGATGATCATGAAAATTAAAATATCAGAGAAATACATTTACTTGTAGAGTTTCACCCAAGGTTTTGTATGTTTTTCATGAGATTTACTGCACTCTATGTGATGTATGGTATGTGTGAGTACCATGACGGACAGAAAAAAATTTAAAAAATAAGAGCATAGTGGTTGGCTTTTATTCTGGAGCTCCACAAGTGTAAAGAGCCCAGATTATAGGAAGGAGGGAATATGTGAGTCGGCAATGAGTTCCACATTTTATATATATAAATGCGATGAAGATTTGGCAAATTCTTTGTTAGTGAAGGAATTAATGCCATTATATATCTTATCCTCAATATATCAAATCAAAAATAACAATATGTTTTAGGATTTGGATATTGAATTGGAACTGCTGAAGCGTAAAAGAGAACTAATTCAGCAGGAGCAAAACATGCTCAATAGATACGCACCGGAGGTAAGTGGTGTTAATATGTTACGATTCGAGGTAAATTAGCATTAAACTTATTAATTTTTCATATTACTTTCATCAGCTAATTTTGATAATAAAACACTTAGTGATAATTTTTAATTGAATTAAAAATGTACCTTAGTGTTTAAAAATTTTAGTGTCTGACCGAAATTAATCACTTGACTGAATTAGCTTTCGATCTTTAGTCAATTTAGTCAAAATGTTATTTTTATTTCTATTTGTTTTTGTAGTTATAAAGTTTCATTGAAAAACCTTGCAGTTTGCAAAGTTTTATGTTTGTGTGTCTTTGGTGCATAAAAACCGAATGTGAATTAATGCACATTACATGGTCTTTCTTATCCTTTGCTTGGTTCGATACAGGTATTGTGTATATATTTATATTATGTTAGCATCGGGCTAATCTCTTTTCCTCAATAATTGCTTTAATGTCTTCAGATGATTTTGATATCTCATCTATAGAAGCTCTGTTGAACAATTTAACAGTATTGTTAATATTACAGATATTAAGCCCAAGATATTACGTTCTTATAAAATTATTATTGATAAGTTTTAAAAATTCTACCATAGTTGAAACGGTGGCCCTAATATCATCTTAAATATTTCTGTCACTTTGATTGAGTTTTCCATTCAGTAATTTTTCCTTCATTATGTTTTTGTGTACCCGAATTCCCGCTTATGGATATTATTTTTATTATAACAACAGGAGACTCGATTTTTGTTATATTAAGGTATATTTATTAACAAGTTTTGTCTTGAAAATTTTGATCCATTGAAAATGTTGAAGAAATATCATAACAAAATCAGAATCGGAACCCAACCTACGGTCAGACACTATATATTTTATACATTAATAATGTATAAGATACCAAATATTATTTACAAAAAGATATCTCAATAAATAATTTTGGTAATCTTAAAAAGTGTCTCAATTATTACACAAAATCTTCTGAATATGAAGTTTTATGGTGTTTAATATACTGTGATGTATATTAAGTTCATCAGAAAACTGTCATCATTTAGACAATGGAGGAGTTATCGTTACACTTTATTTTAACATATAAATTACAATACGATCTTCTAAAGTAATATAAAATTTTGATTCAATTTCAGAGGCAGTTTGATTACCAGCAACCCCCTAACACATATGATCGACAAGAGTCTGGCCATCAGTTTATCTCTCCCAACTTTTCCAATAGATATGACAGTCCCAGTGGTTCTGGTCATTCTATCAGACCTCAGGGATCCAAACGCCAAACACCAAATCAGTATTGGCAAGCTAACTCTAACCAAAAACGTTTTCCACCTGCACAAAAAATTAACCCTTGGCAATCTTCAAATCCACCTCAGCCTGATTCTGAATTTGGTGGCCGTACCTATCAACAGCCTCGCTCGGCTAACTACGTGCAACAAATCAGACCCCTCATGGGTGCGGGCATCGGTCAAAAATTCCAAAAAACATTTCCAAATCAACGCAGAGACTTCAAACCCACAAAAGTAACTAAAACTAAATATAGACCCCAACAAGGTCCAAACAAACCTCCCGTTAAACAAATTGAAACTAAGAAATTAGTTTCTCAAATGATTGCTTCGGAAAAGAGAACCGAAACTGATCAAATTTTGCGTGCTGATAAAACACCAACAGTGCAAGTGAAAGGTCGATTAGAGTTAGCCTTGGGTAATATCATGAAGGAGATAAAAAACGATCATTGCTCCGACCCAGCCCAACTTGAATGTTTCCAAGCCCCTTTCGTTCAACGTCTTATGAAACATACAATTCGTACACGTATAAGGAATGTAATGATCGATCAAGTCGTCGGCAACGTCAATGACGTAGTCGTCAATTACCGCAAGAAATTCCCGAAGGAAACCGATATAGAGTTAGTGCAAATAGCAAAGAATGCACAAACTCTAAGCGCTCAGAACATTGGTGTTGCACAGCTAATCGAATCAGGTAGTGATATTATTGTCTTCCAGTTTTTGTTACTTTGCAATTTATTAAAAAGTTTAAACTATTTATAAACTTTTATCAATAGATTGCATGATCCTAAATCGCATCGCTGTGATTTTGGTTATAATCTAGGTGTCTGTTAAGATCAGTTCTATATGATCTTTGAAATTTTGGAGTCTTAAATATAAACGATAAAAACGTGGCTCAAATAACAGTAAATACTGTCATAAAGTGAAATATTTATTTCGTCACATATTATTTTTAATATGAACGAAAATGACATTTCACAAAAAAAATTATATACCAATGTAATCATTTTTAACATATAATCATTTAAAATCTTCTATGGATAACTTTTACAAACTTTTATTTAAAAAGTAATATCATCACTTTATAAAACAAATTATATATTTATGGTAATACATAATATCTTTTCTAGATGATCCGCTGGAATTTTACAAGAAAAATATGGTCAAAGTACTTACAAGTAAAGTAGAAGATTTGTTTCTGAATGTAAGCTATCTTGTTTAAATTTATGAAACTATTCCAATGTTCTATATAAAAGAATACATGATATTAAAATAATAAACATCTTCTTTCAGCTTGAACAGTTATATTCAAACAAAAATAAAAATTTAGATGAACTAGCAAAGAATATGCCGGAACCAAAACCAGACAGTAATGTAGACGAAAATAAACAGAACGATAGTGACGAGAACACCAATTCTGATAAAGAAAAAATATCTTTAGAGAATATAGTTGGTGACAAAGGTGACATTCGTGTTGTCAGCGAAAAAATATCTAAAGTGAATCAGTACATTAAATTTATGGACGAAGTCGTTGAACAGAGGCTACCGAAAGTTTTGCCAAAGTTTAAAGACGTAAGTATTGTGCTTTAGCCCTATTTGGCCTCGACACTAAATAAACTAAATTAAGGACCGGCTTTGCTAGGGCTCACAGTTGAACCGTTCTTTAGTCTCCTGCGAGACTGGACCACGGCTTAAGACGCTCATTGTTTTATAAAACCCATTTTCGTCTCATTTTAATGGCGTCGGGAGGTGACGACCCCATCGCCCGCTGTTGGGATAACCTCTGTCACAACAGAGATTATTCCACCAGTGCAATCAGTCACACTGGTGGTAGGTCTTTTGTTGCAAGAGGCCGGCTAGGTAGGTACCACCGCAGTGTCCAATATTCTGCCGCCAAATAGTAGTGCTTAGGCACTACTGTGTTCCAGTTTGAAGGGCACTGTACGCTAGTGAAATTACTGGGCGAACGAGATTTAAGAACTAATATCTCGAGGTTGGCAACGCGTGAGTGGCACCTACTAATGGTGCTGCAAGTGCTCATAGGCTGCGGCACCCACTTACCATCAGGTGAGCCGTATGCTTGTTTGCCAACTTCTAACATAAAAAAAAAAAAAAAAAAATTTTGATTTTATATGTGTCCTTTTAGAAATCTAGCATTGTAGAAACATACAATATTAATTAATAATTACTGAAATTTTTAGTTGGTGCTATCTATTTTACTTTCGGACAAAGAATTCTTAAGCATAAAAGCCATGATAATGGCACAATTGCGTAAGAAATTGGCCAAATCTATCGAAAAAGGTGTATCAGAGGAGGCACTGCCAAAAACTACTCCGAGAAAAAAAGCTAAATATTTAACATCTAAGACTTCTGCAAATACCGTTCAATCGCCGTCTACAGGTCCTTTACCATCTTCAACATCTGAAGATTCTGCAAACAAAATATCTCCACCAGAAGCACATTTAGAAAAGAAAGCAACAATTGAAGCTTCTGCACCAGAAGCAAGTTCTGAAAAGGAAGCAACAACAGTAGAGTCTGCACCAGAAACCAATTCTGAAGAGAAAGCAACAACTGTTGACTCAGCAGTACAAGAAATTACTGTAGATTCTCCAGCAAAAGCTGATACTGATGATTCTGTTACAAAAACTGTGACTATTGATTCAACAACGAAAGAAGTTACTAATGGAGATGCAAAAATAACAAAGGCACCTGCAAGTGACATCGAACCTCCTGCAACCCCTAATAAAGCTTCTATAATCTCCACACCAGCTGCAACCCCTAAAACACCAGCATCTGAAATGTATTTTGTTAAGGTATGGTAGAAATTTGATTTTGATTGACATAAGTTGGCAAGCAAGCATAAGGCCCAGCTGATGGTAAGCAGTTTCCGTAGGCTATGAGTGCTTCCATGATCATTCATTCGTAGGTGTCCAATTTGGAGATATTGGTTCTGCAACCTCATTTACATAGTCATTTCACTAGCGCAGACACAGTGGCCTTTAAACCAAAAAACAGTAATGTGAAACACACTACGACTTTGCAGTAGAATATCTGACACTGTAATGGTATTTTCCTACCTGGCCTTTCCTAAAAGCCTACCACCAGGAAATCATTGCTTAGTATGAATTAGAAATATAGATTATCATCACTATCACTACATAGTATAAAACAAACTCGCTTTCTCTTTCCCTATATCCCTATGTATGCTTAAATCTTTAAAACTACGCAACGGATTTTGATGTGGTCTTTTTAATAGATAGAGTGATTGAAGAGGAAGGTTTATATGTATAAAAACATCCATTAAATATTGTAGAAATACTGTTATTTTTCAGGTTTCTACTGTGATGTCGTAAATAATCGTGTCGTTAATGTTAATTACAAAATAACATCAACCAACTGCTAAATAAATGGTAAAAATAAATACGAGATAAGGAAAAATTCATTTTAAATTCTGAAGACAAACTGATCAAAATTGACTAAACACTAAATTTAAGGTTTTAAAGTATATATTATATGGTTATAGAATATTAGCCCGTATAAATTTCCTCACATTTACAAAATCTAGTAAACATTGCATCAATATTTATGTTCAATTCATTGTTTCAGTTGATCTGTCGTCCAGCCATACCAGCTAGAGCTGTAATCTATGACTTTCTGAGTAAATACAAACCAACCTCCATCAAGAAACACAAGAGCATTAACAATCTCCTCGTCATTGGATTTACGAATCAGGAGGACTACGACGGAATATTGGCAGTGAATGAAATGGTTATTGGTAAGACAGAATTGTTAACAGAATAATGATCTACATTTATTGCATTGCAGATTAAAATTTATTGCAGTATTTTTTTTCAATTCTATTTTGCTCTTGCTATTAAGCCACCCTGAACATTTTGTTTTCTGACAAGTAATTGATACATATAATTTTTTATAATACATACATACTGTGTTACAGGTAGTACTACTATTATAATAAAACCAGGTGAACAAGTAAGCAAAACCCCACAAACCCAAGAAAAAGTTAGAAATGAATCAAAATCTGTTGATCAATCATTGTTGGATGATAGTTCAGCGAATGAACTTGACAACCAAATCAGTGATTTGCTTACATCTATTCGAAAAGCAGATGAAGATGACACACCATGCTCAGATGATAAAAAGGACACTAAATCTTTGATTGACGAAAAAACCACTAAAGTTGAAACAGAAACCAAAATTGAGTCTGATGATAAAATCGGGAATGAGAAAACTTCTGACAAAAATTCAGATAGTGAAAAAGTATCTGCTGATATTGAAACTACAGCTGGCACAGACAAATCTGTTAATCCCAATGCGGAAGACTCCACTGCTAAAGAAGTACAAGAAACATCGACTGATATTTCGAAACCAGACGAAGCTAAAACTAAAACGGAATTAAAACCAATAACTGAATCAAATGAAGGTAACGATAATGAAGGAGCTTCTGAAAAGCTTGAAAATGATAAAGTGAAAGATTTGAAGGAATCTGGTCGAAACACGCCGACAAGGAGCTCATCGCGCTTAGCGAATGTCACTCCAAGCACTATCAGAACTAGGAGAGCGAGCCGACTTAACCAAAATTAAGCAAGAATGGCCTTGAACTGCTCTTTTTATTGTCAAATTTGACACTTTAATTTGTAGTGTGTGTTAATAAATGATTTTCAGTGTATTAATAAATGATTTTCTTCATTTTATTAGAAGAGTAGTAAGAATACTATTAGTATTTCAATAAGTTAATTTAAATTAATTATTTTAATTTTTACATTTACATAATTAAGATGAAATAACAAGCTTTTTAAAGTAGTTTATTTGCAATGTGCAAAATATATTTTATTGTATGATTATGACTAATAAATTTCTTCCATTTAAAAAATTTTTCATTTACACTGTAAAATACTAACTGTTTGTGATGACTTTGTTCTCATTATAATAATTGCTATGCCGGACAACTGTCATAAAAAGTATTTTTCTAGCAGTTTGAAACCATACTTTAATGTTGATGATGTCCTTTTCTCAGTACCTAACAACGTGCATGGAAAATTTCATGTTGACCGTTTGAGTAGTTGCGAAAGAGGAAAAAACAAACTTAAATTCGCATTTCTCCTATTACATGGGATGAGAGTATTTCCAAAATCCGAAAATAAATTGCATGGCGATAGGCTTATATTTTATACATATTAAAATATATATATATTATATATATAATTAATTATAATTGGACTTACCATCAGTTGATTAATATAATATTCGTACGTAATAGTTCCTGTAACTGGATCTAAAGCTGTTTGCATCATTTCATCGAATTCATCCTACATAAAGATCATTTCTCAAAATTCAAAAGTAAAATCATTGATTAATTTTTGGACCCTCTTACGTTTTTTAATTAAAAAATTAAGAAAAACGCAAAGTGGGGGTAAAATTGGTAATCTACTTTTTATTTTGTTAAAATTATAAAATTCATTTATTTTAATTTAGGCCTTGATGGCTCGATCTGGTTATAAATAAAGATTTAAAAAGTATTACAATAAATATTATTTCAGTTGAGTTTTAGATACATGAAAGGATAAAATTGAATAATAAGAGAACTTATTCAAGGTATTTAAACAATAAGTAAACTATAATGTTACAATGAAAAAGTTCGAAATAGTCTTCGGCTAGCAACATTCTGTTTCCGTGTTATGACCGCAACGCCGCGTCTGCGGAACGGGACTTCTTCGTGAGACGAACTCTTTAGAGAAGGTAGGTGCTACAATAAAATCATCTATCCATTTTTGTAGAGATCAGTGACTATTATATTAAATAATCAGTTTATCTACTGTAGACTTATTTTATGAACTTGTACATTTTGTTACGATGAAATATCAGTTATCTTTCTCTAGGTTAATAAAATATATATTGACGATATGAAAAGTTTAATGTATTAAAAATGTAAAAGGCCCTGAACATAAATAGTTATTAGCGTGAACTGTTGATTATTCAATCATCAAACCATATCAATCAAGGATGTTTTCTTGGAATCTTTAACAAAGATAAGTTACCTGCGTAAATGGTTCACCTTCTTCAAGCATAATTTGTGCAAACTTCTCCTTAGTCAAATATCCACGGCCTTCTTTATCGAAATATCGGAATGCTGCCAGTAACATCTCCGCACTTGCTGGATAAAATCTAAGAAAACTTACACTTAACTTTTTTATCGAATGTTTCGGCAGTGCATCGTCAGTAAAGATAGGGTTTTCGATTGTAATCTATAATATAATAATAAATTACAGTACCTGTGTTCAGTCATAGCTTTACACATGTAAGGAAGAAAGCTACTAAGTGGAATATTTCCCGTAGCTTCTTTATTTTCTGTAGTGAGAATTATTTCTTGGATTTCAGCCTCTGTCGGGCAGCAGCCTAAAAATTGATAAATGTCAGCCACGAATTTTAGCACTAATTTTTCAATTACATTTATTTAAATATATAAATAGCGTACCTAAAGATCGCAAGATGGTTCCAATTTCCCTCACATCAACTACTTGTTTGCCCGAGTGATCAAACACCTCAAAAGCTTCCATAATCTTTTCTTCCAGTTCATTACTTGCTTGAACTGAAAGTAATTGTAAATTAATATATATATAAGTAGGTTATATAAAATAGACAATGCTTTCGAAATCGTGATATCAAGAAAGATTAACACGGACAATATATGTATTAGGCACAAGAAGACCTAGTTAGGCGTTGCTGTGGCACAGTTATAATTCTTTCAATTATTATATTATTAAATATTAAACTAATGAAACAGCAACAGAATAAGGGCCGCTCCGTTAACGCTAGAGTGAGGGGTTTGAACTTGACCCCTTGGGCTATTGTCGTACCCACTCCTAGCGCAAGCTTCGAGTTTATTTGCAGTTAGCAATATGAATATTAGTAATGTCTTGAAAAAGTATTGCTAATATATTAAATTTAAAAAAAGACTTAATGTTACTTGAAAAATTGTATAGGCGTTTCTAGAATTCTGTCTTCAAAATCCCTTTGGATATGAAAACTATTAATTTTGAACTAAAAAGGAAATAATCGTGATAAAAACTATCTTATCTTTTAAGTTACACCCTATGCTTGTTGCCAACCTTAATGAAGTTGGTAGTGGAACAAATCATAAATTAAAAAAAATCATTGGTATCGCATAATTAATTTTAGAGTTCACCGCGAGCTAGCATGGTAATACGTATAATTTTAAGTATCAAGTAGAAGAAGAAGCATAAGAAGCATAAGTAGTATATCATCTGCATAACAGTTAATGTTGCTGATTATTAACATGTCACTTATACGCAGAAGAAATAGTACACATCTAAGTGGAAGACTAAAATTGACGAATTTTAAGTCAAAGAAATCACCGTAGACTGCTTACTTAAAATTCTTGGTTCTTCTTTCCGAGCCATAATGGAAAAGTAGGGTTCAAATTAATTACTGTATAAAAATAACTATAGAAATAACCTATATTTAATAATTATAATATTTGCCATTGTTACTAAGCAACAATATATTACACAATTAGGACTTATCTATGTCGAGTTAAATTTGCTAGGCAACCATTTTTATTTTAAAGGTGCGTCTACACTAGTGCTACTGTATTCTATTTTATATGGCAGAATGGTTTTATTCCTTAGCTTACAATTACAGAACTGACGTAATCGCTAATCTGTAGAGTGTAGATATTGAAACGCCGCCATATTGGTTTGCTTGGCGCTCACTCCGTAATACTTAATTTTTGCGAGTAATGACTGTTTTTAAAGAATTTTTAGGATTGCATTGTGATATATAATAATTAGACTTTAGTGCAGTGACGATTCGTTTGGACTAAAATGGATCCCGCAAAGATGAAAGTAGTGGATCTAAGATCCGAGCTTGGCGCTCTAGGCTTGGATACTAAGGGTAACAAACCGGCTTTAGTGGAAAGGTTAAAGAAGGCTTTAGAAGCTAAAACAGGCAAAAGTAAGTGGTTCTTGTAATTAAAACTCTCTTTAATAATATTAATAAGTTTGTTCGATATTGGCTTGTTTGGGTTTGACAATAGCACGTGTAAGGCGCCGCTTCCACCATGTTTTATTTGGCCATGTTTATACATGACGTATACGTTATTTTACGATTTCCTCTAAATTAAAAATGATTGTAACGATCGTTTGAATTGCTAACTGTAGTTTTATCGAAACTTAAGTGCGCGGTCAAATTTGTACCGCCATTATCCTTAATAAAATATCTTTGGCGCTTTAATCATAGCCTTAGGATTTTGAAGTAGGTTCAGTTTATCACTTTAAACGCAAGCGTTTGTTACGAATCGCTCATCCATAAATATATATAAACGATTTTATATTTACTGTAGTGTCCTTCAATTTTGACTTTTCCATAAATTTGAACAATAAAAATAATTATTCTTATATAATTTGTTGAATCTTAATTATAAAACATGTTTTTATATTATTCACTAAAAAAAGTGACATAAAATTTCATACTAGTATTAACTTAAAAGATTGAGTGTCTTACAGCTAAGAATGAGAAATCACTGAGTATTCTCCACCAGAATTTGAACAATGATAACTATTGTTATCTAATTTTTATAACCTTTATAAAGAAACCAGTAACACTTTATATTTTTATAAATATCTCTCCAATATTGTCAGGTTTTGTAAGACTTTAGTATAAAACATATTGTTAAAGAATATTGAGTTAATAAATAAATAAAAATAAAAAATAAAATGTTTAACACATATTATACAAAAAACAATAACCTCATTAAAATGCTTTCCAAAGTATGATAAGACCAGAAAAACATACTGATTAAAACAACAGTATGTGAGAAATTGGCTCTATAAATATACAACATTTTAAAATGTATATTCACTAAGATATGGCTCATTAGGTCCTGCATTAAACATCAAACTTTGTGTGTTTGATTCTCGCTTCATGTAGAAATCTGTATTGACTATATGGATATGTATTTTTGTCTAAGTAGTGGTTTTAAGTTTCTATATAATAAGGAATGAGTGATATTTTTCCTGCTTTATTTTAGATTCAATATTTCCATTCTATCTATAGTAGATAAGTTTGAAGTTATTATTAGCATGTACTGATAAGGGGAATGCTAATGATTTCTCAACATTTAGCAACCTTAACATTATTTATAAAATAACTAAACTTTAGTAAAGTCATTTTTAAAACTAAATGAATATAGTATATCAGACATTTTAGGTTTATTTTGTCTGACTTTTATACATAATGCACTGACATCCAAAGATCTGGATTTTAGAAGCATTATTTTTTTAAATAAAAAAAGCTGTCTTGAAAATCGCCGTAAAGCAACAGTATCAGTATGTACTGTTGCAATAAGTACAATGATTGAGAGTGCAGGAGGCCCAATCTCCCAGCCCTCCTATTACCGTCCCTACTTCTCTCTTGTTCTTTCCCTTTTACCTCTTGGTTCGGCAACGCGCATGTGATACTTCAAGTATCACAAACATTCATAGATTGCAGTGACTACTCATAAGTAGTGACTGATCATAATCAGGCGCACCCTATGCTTGTTGCCAACCTTAATGAAGTAAAAAAAAAACACAAAAGATAGCATGATTTAATATGTAAAAACATGTTTAAAGCAATAATGCAACATACCTTTACCTGGATGGTTTTTACTTAGTTTAAAAACTATTATGAAAAAATATATCAAATTTCATGACTGAATATTATTTTTCATCCAAACCATTAGACTCAGTTTTATTGCCAAGTAGTAATTATAAAACTTTAATTTTTTTAAAGTTTATTTTATGTTGATAACGATAATCACTACATAATATAAAACAAAGTCGCTTTCTCTGTCCCTATATCCCTATGTTTGTTTAAATCTTTAAAACTATGTAACGGATTTTGATACAGTTTTTAATAGGTAGAGTGATTGAAGAGGAAGGTTTATATGTATAATAACATCCATTAAATAGTGGAGAAATACTGTTATTTTTGAGGTTTCTAATGTGATGTTGGAAATAATCGTGCAGGCCACGGGCAGTAATGAATAAATCAAAACTACTGGATCGATTTTAATCATTTTTTCAGTGAATGACATAGGCTATATATTTTATACCCGTGCGAAGCCAGAGCGGGTCGCTAGTTTAACAATAATTAGTAATTCAATTGATTTTGTTGTAACAATTGGGGACTTAGGCGAGTGAACGCCGTCACGTAAGGAGTCACGTGATGTATATAATTTTTAACATATATAAAATAGGCAGTGTATAAAAATAAAGAAAAAAGTAGTCACAATATCCGATTGGAATACTAATTAAATCTTCCAGTAATTGCTGAAACATCAATCTTGGATACATCAACGGAAGATGCGGAGGAACCGGCGACGCCTCGAAGGGGCGCCGCTGCGAGAACTACTCGGAGGTCCTCATCATCAAGAATTGTGTCCACACCAGCTAAGGTATAATTATATAATTTCTCTATATATTTAATTTAAACAATATAAGGTCATTTAAATTGTTAAAACTATCGTGAGACATTATTAAATTAATTTAAAATCTAAACGGCGAAACAAATCACATCACAAACGCGACCCGTCTCGACCGCGAACGTAACCCACTCGCCATGATGAAGGACCTCTGATGAGTCCGAAAATAGGGGTCGTGGGTCACCCAACCGTGCCTCGGAGAGCACGTTAAGCTATCGGTCCCGGTTGTTATCACATAACATCTGATAATAATTGTTTACTCTTGATAGATAAATTGCTCAAATGTGCCAAATTTCATCCAAATCCGTTAACCTGTTGCATGTTTAAGTAACAACGTTGTAGCGCAGCGGTAGGCAACCTGCCTTAAGAGCCACTGGTCGCGGGTTCGATTCTCGCTCAGGCCAGATGTGTTTGTTTGTCTTTGTCCTTGTATGTATTTCCGGATGCCCGACAAACGATATCACTATCCCAATGGAGGCCGTTGAGTATTTAGCGTTTATTACAAAAAAAAAAACAATAATTATTTCATAAATAATAAAATCATAATGTCTACAGATACCCCGGGAGGACCCACCAAAGGTTATAGAAGAAGACAATAAAGAAGAAGAGGACGAGGAAGAAGATGAAACCGTGCAAAAGGGATCACCCTCAGCTACGACTGGGGCACCAGCTCCGGAGTCTCAGAAGAAAGACGAGGCGTCGTCAGAAAACGAGAAGCCAGCGCCGGAGGTAGCGGCGCAGGACGTCAATAGTATAGATGAGGAGTAAGTTTATACTACAAGTTTTATTGTTATATCTATACTAGGGATTAAAAAAAATTTTTTTTTCTATTCCAAACAGACTTAAAAGTTTCTTTTGGGTGTTAAAAAATTACTTTGAAAAGATGAGGCATTAATATTAATATTGAGATTGTCCGCATCGCATTTTTTAAATTCCCATAAGAATAACATGGGAAAATTCTTTTTGATTCCTCTGATTTTTCTTGCTGGCTCGTTGTGGGTCGTAAAGCAAATTCTTTCACGTATTTTTGTAGACAATTGAACACTCTATAAAATAGGTCTCTGTGATTTTATCCGATAGAAATCAGAAGAAGGAAAAATAATTTTCTAAGCCGCGACCTGTGTCGATTAAAACAGGTTCACGCCATAACATAACAAAAAAGTACGCCACAACATACCAAAAAGTGTTAATAGTTTTAATTTAGGACATTTTTAATTTTATTTAAATGAATGAATATTGAAATTTAATGTAAAATTTTAAACGGCTAACACTCACGTTCAATCGGTTTAAGTACCGACTAGTTTCGGAATCATCGGATAATTTAATATTGAAATTTAATAAATAAAATAATAATGTTTTCTAGGAGCCAATCTCCTGATAATAATAAGCAAGATTCAGAAGAACAAGGTAAGATATACATTATATATTAATAAAAAATGGTTATTACTTGAAAACTATATTTTTTTGTTTCTATGACTAAGTTGGCAAGCATACGACCCACCTGATGGTAAGCGGGTTGCCATAGCCTATGGCCATTCATGTCAACGACAGATATTAGTGCTTAAATCTTCTTTTCCCGGTAACTTCACTAGCTACAGTATCCTTCGAACCGAAACACAGTATACTGCTTTGAGGTAGAATAATTGACAGCGCGGTGGTACCTACCTAGCCGGCCTCGCGCACTGAAAGGCCTACCACCAGTAGTTATAATAACAACCAGGACCTACAGCTTTGGTGTTCTCCGAGGCTCGGTGGGGAGACCCAGACCGAGACAGATATTTTTAAGATCAATACAAATATCTGTTTCTTGCAGGAATCAAACCCGCGACCGTTGAGACTAAAGATAGGCTCACTACCAACACGCCACAGTGGTCGTCGACGACCACTGTGTGTTTTTAATGATTCAGGAAAGACGTAGGAAACTTAAAAAGGAAAACCCTATCTAAATATACAAATTGTTCCGCAATCTTTTTCCTGTCTGGTGTCGATTTACTTTATTAACCGACTTACAAAAGGAGGAGGTTCTCAATTCGATTGGTAGTTTTTTATGTATGTGAACCGATTACGCTGAGATTTATGATCCGATTTACATGATTATTCTTTAGTTTGATGCGAAATAGTTTCCATTTGGTCCAATAAAAATTTAATATAGTATGGCCCAGTAGTTTTCTCAACATTTTTGTATATGTGGACGATGTAATTTTAGTTTGTGTACGGCTTTTTTCGGAGTTTATTCTAGTTTGATTATGTATTATTAAAGTATTATACGTAATTAAACTTCCTAAGTAGTCGGTGCCTTCTGTGCTGATATTTTACTTAGCACTGTGCTGAAATCGTATCACACATAATTTTTCCAAAACACGCCAATAGAAATATAACTAAAAGAGAGAGACGAACTGCTTAGCATCCATGGAGTCCACGTGTGTTAGAGGGAGAAACACCGAGCAGACCTTCCAAATATGCATCAACACTAAATAGAACTCGCTGCAGCTCTAGACAGGCCAAGGTCTTTTTTTTATGTTAGAAGTTGGCAAACAAGCGTACGGCCCATCTGATGGTAAGTGGTTGCCGGAGCCTATGAGCGCTTGCAGCGCCATTAGTAGGTGACACACAGGCGTTGCCAACCCCGAGATATTAGTTCTTAAATCTCGTCCGCCCAGTAATTTCACTACCATACCCTTCAAACCGAAACACAATAGTGCCTAAGCACTACTATTTGGCGGCAGGATATTTGACACTGCGGTGGTACCTACCTAGCCGGCCTCTTGCAAAAGACCTACCACCAGTGTGACTGATTCCACTGGTGCAATAATCCCTGCTGTGACAGAGTTTATCCCAACAGCATCATCATCTGTAGGTTACAGAAAGATGTTGCTGGTATAACCCCTACTTTTACCGCATACAAATCAATAATCTAGAAATTATATTCACAGAAATGACGAGTTCTCAAGACGAAGCAAATAAAAATGACCGGAATGATGAGGAAAAGATGGACCAAGACGAGGAGCCGAAGACGAGGGACGAGAATGGCGATGACTCCCAGGGGGAACAGGACAGATATGTAAGACACTTTACTATTTATCTAGTTTTATTAATGGGGCCTTCCATAAATTGGACGCAAATGAGCAATACCATGTCAACCCACACGATGGTCATTTTGAGAAAAACGCGTTTGAAAATTTTGAACAGCTTGCTTTATATGAATTTTTTTATGTATTGGTCAAGTTTTTGGCATTTTCAGATTTATGTATGGAAGTTATTTTACTTATTTTTACAAAAAATTAATATACTAACGGCATATTTCGTATATAATATAACCCAAAACGTTTAACATAATACATAAATTGCATGATTAAAAAATGGCTTTTTTAGAAGTTTTAAAGCTTAAAACTCTACAAATATTAAAGAAAAATGTTCTTCAGCCATTTACCAACACTTCTGCATATATAACTCAGTTTTTTCAATTTTGTGGGTTGACATGGTATTGCTTCTTTGCGTCCAAATAGCCTTGTTCGACCGGGGAAGTACTACCCTCTCAAAGAAAATCGGCGTAAAGTAACTGTACAGTTGCGTTTCGTGCGATTAGGTGACACAGTCCCCTCAGGTCGCCAACGCGCATGATATACTTCAACTATCGCAAGTGTTAATAAGTTGCGGTATTGACTGCTTACCATCAGGCTCCTGCTCGTTTGTGATCTCTAACATAAAACAATGTCTTATTGACAGCGTAAGTGGCAACAGACCGAGGAGGAAGAATGGGAAGAACTCAACCAGAGACTGATCATCAGAGAGCAAGAGCGCCTCGAGAGGGAGAAGAAACAAGCGGAAGACGATGCCAAGCGTTTAGAGGAACTTAGCAATGTAACATATAACAATACTTCTATTTTAACGATGTTTTAGCGCAGCGGTAGTGACCCTGCCTTAAGCGCCACTTGTCGCGGGTTCGATTCTCGCTTGGAGCATATTTTTGTATTGACTATGCAGGCATATATATGTTCCGGTCTGTGTGTTTCATTCATTTCAAAATTAAAATAGGTATTAATGAAATATCTTAGACTTTTCAATTGTTTATCACCCGATTCAGTATCGTGTTTATTATTTTTAAACAAACATTTCTAGCAAATTTTCAATGTTGTATTTTTCATAATACTGTATTTGCAATGATGTAATTTCTGTTATTTCATTCTCTTTAGCATAAAAATTATAATAATAGTTCTATTTGTGTAACTATATTTCATGGTTTGAATAAAATGTATATACACTGTTAAATTCATATTTGAATATTGAACATAAGAAACCCTGAAATCAAAATACTCGAAAATTCACTAATAATTTAATAATTAAGAAAGATATTCGAATTATTCGGAAACTTTCGAATTATTCTTATATCAATATTAATGATTCGAATTTCGAATCGAATATTAATATTCGAACGGAACAGAATGAATAATTCGTAAGTTCGAATTATTCGCACACCTCTAGTATTAAAACAAGTAGTAGTTATGTGCGAGTCCGACCCGCACTTGCTGCTTTTAATTTCCATTTTATAAAGCTTATAGGACTTTATATTATATATGGTTGTTGATTGTAATAATTTGTTCCAGGACCCAATAAAACTTCAGCGGCTAAAACGTAAACAGGAGAAGAAAGCTAGATGGAGCAACTACTACAAGACTATTGAAGTCACCAATGAAGTGCTCGCTCCTATTATTGAAGTAAATATCAATAATATATCTTTTTTTTTGTTTCAATAGTAATGCGATTGAAAAAAACTTCTTGTCGTGGGTTGCGTGGTAGCAACGAAATTACTTTATTACATTTTCCACTATGATTTTTTTTGTGTTGGGAATCGCATTTACTCGTATCATTATAAGTAGTGGTAGTGTGAGAATCAACCGAACAACTGGCTCGTCCACCTTTTTTTGGTAACGGGAGGAAATCTGTTACCAGACACCGTTAGGCTTCCTGGGAAGGGAAATTGGGTTATGTTGGGTTCCATGAGAAGAGGGAGACGTCATTGGACCCACTAAAACCTCGGTGGCCGACCTAGTTTGACAGGTTACAGGAATTCTCGTAGAACCAACCAGTGCGACCTGACAAGCGCATGAGTAATGCGCCAATCCGTCCATCGCCAAAAAGCATCTTCATTTAAAAAAAAATCTTCAAAAGTAATTTAGCTAAAAAGTAAAACATTAAATACATTTTGAAGTTCATGCGGATATTTGGGCTACAGAAGACTATTGTTTGTTTCGATAACAGTAAAATTTTGTTTGTCTGCAGGAACCCAGTAAAAAGCAGGAGTCAGTCGAACAGAAACCTGCCGAGCCAGAAGTTGATGAAGACAAAATAACTCTATCTTGGTGTAAGTTAAAAAATATTGTATTCATTTAAATATATTATTATTATTACAAAACTTTATTCACGCATATCAATTATTTTTATAAACTAATTAAAAACTTTTCGAACCCATTGATCTTGTTCCTTGGGAATTTGATCACGTACCTAAATTGTTCTATCAATTACAAACACAACAACAAATTATTTATTTAATCCTATTCTTCGATTTCCTTCCTATAAACTACCTATCTGCATAGAAACATTAATTAATATAAATTTTCCAAAACTTCCCGATCCTGTTGATCTCTTTCTTATGGGAATTTTGATCCTGTTTATGTGCTGCCAATTGCAAACAGGACAAAAAATATACAATCCGGTACTGACGTTCTATAGTTATTAAACATACATAAATTTCGAAGATTAATTTATAAATAATTAGCGGGTCTGGCAAACATTGTCCTGCCCCGAAAAATCTGGGACCAGATAGTAGCGCGCTCTACCCGAGTCTAGAAGTGGCACCGATGAAAGTTGTTGAGTTACTAATATGGCTATTAAAAAAATAGGGGTTGGTAGAAGGGTGAAAATTTAGGGTTCTATGTATTTGTTATTATCGTTTAAAAAAAAATAGGAGGCGTGGAGTCTCCCCGCGCGGAAGAAGTGAAACTTCGTAATGTGGAAATGAAAATAGGAAGGGGTATACATTGATTTTTAGTGAAAGCGTATTGTTTCTGTACGACAAACTTTATTAATATTGCTTACAATTCACAATTGATCGTATTATCCGACTCACTCTCTTTCTCTCTCCTACTTTCTACCTTTGTGTATATTTCTTTCACTCTCCTTTGCGCGTTAAACGGTTAATGCAACCTTGTTGGAAGTTGCATTCGAAGTTTCACTTCAAAAAATTTTATTCGAAAAATAAAATTAAAAATATTCGTGTGGATTACCCTTAACATTTGACTACCTACTGAATGTGCATATAAAATTTTATAAATCAAATCAAATATTTTTATTCAACGTAAAAAGCATATAACTTATTTGTTGAAAGTCAAGATTCTACAACCGGCTCCAAAATTAAACCTCTACCTGAGAAGAGCCTGCGAAACAAACTCGGGAGTTATATCTTATTTTAATGTATTATTACTTTTTTTAAATGTCAAGGTAAAATAATTTTGGATTAGTATGGTATAGTCTGTTAAATGTAACTTGAACCCTGCGCAGTAACACGTTTTGGGTCTCAACCGTATGCGGTATGAGGGGGCCGGGTTTAGTACACTCGCTCACGGTTGTTTTAGTTCTTTAATAATAAATTATTAAAAATAAATTAAAATATAAATTAGTTTTGTCAAGTGTGTTAACATTTATTTCGAGATAATGCCTCGACCACAATCATCTTTAAGGAGACAGTAGAGAAGGATGGTATTTGACGTTTATAGTTATTTTTAAAAGAAAATAATATAACTAATTCTCTGAATAATACTGCGGAAGATACGAAGAAGTCTGTCTCACTATTAATAATGTAGATTAAATTTTTTTTAAAATATAGATACCTTTTTTCTATACTATATATTTGTTTTATTCGATTTAAGTAATTAATAATGATAATAAATAAATAATTAATTGAATTTAGAAGACATAATAACAATATTATATACTTCATTCCGTTTTCCTTCTTCATAAAGAATCGATTTAAATAAGACGAAACCAATATTTTTGTCTAACATTTTTGTCCATTATTGTACCTGCGCAGAAGCGGCCATTTTGGTTCAAGTTACATTTAAGGAACTATAACTAACGTTGTGACCCGAGAGTGATTGTGTCCAGACGACAGCGACCTGAACCAGTACCTGGAGCTGCCGGCGCTGGGCGGCGTGGTGCCGCTGAGCGACGGCGCCTTCGCGCACGCGTGGGCGGGCGCGCGCGCCTCGCACGGCGCCGCCGCCGGCCGCCTGTGCTACGAGGTACCGTACATCTATATGCACATCGACCATTAGCAGTACTTCTCAAACCGTTTAGGGTCCCCGAAAACAGTGCAATCACTCCACTGGTGGTAGGTCTTTTGTTGCAAGAGGCCGGCTAGGTAGGTGCCACCGCAGTGTCAAATATTGTTAGGCACTACTGTATACCGGTTTGAGGGACACTGTAGCCTAGTGGAATTACTGGGAAAAGGAGATTCGAGAACCAGTGTCGAGGTTGGCAACCCGTGAGTGGCACCTAGTAATGGTGCTGCGCGCGCTCATAGGCTCCGGCGAAACCACTTACCATCAGGTGGGCCGTATGCTTGTTTGCCAACTTTTAACATAAAAAAAAGACAACTAATCTAAAATTCACGCCGGTTAATTGCACACGGAAACACGAGGTTGTTTCCGTGTGCAAAGGCTACTTTCGGTGGAAGGAACTATAGTGCTCCCTTCATTGACAATACATAGATTGCACAATTAAGCCTGTGGCGTCAGACTACAGTCCAGGTCTGTGGGAAGTAAAAACTATCCTAATTTTTGATATTACTCTACAATTGTTTAAAATCGACAGGTTCGTGCTGGCGCTGTGATGACAACGACAGAGAGTGCAGATAAGGAAGTGATAAGCAGCGGTCTGAGAGTCGGCTGGTCGACAGACGATTCTTCCCTGCACCTCGGTAAGAGAACTTCTTACTGGCCAAACTATGCCAAATTATAGACACTTTGTTGGCAATGAAATCTTCATTTTTAATAGAAATTATTATTCTTATGAACATACATTACAAAGAATAAGGTTTCTTCTTAACGCCCTTTTATTTTGTCATTTAGTTTTTGTCTGGCTGCAAAATCTATGCAGATATAGAAATAAATAGATTATTTTTACTGCGTTTAGTATTAAGCCCAGTATTTAGTTTTTAGGTCTGGGTGTATTTGTCCTTGTCCTTGTATGTTTCCGGACCCCCGACACAGGATATCACTATCCTAATGGGGGACGTTGAGTGTGTAGCGTTTATTATTATTATTATTTACCTAAGGTCCGTTTACACTCTTATCGTGATTGCCATCTGATCGCCCTAAGACTGATCCAGCAACTTATTGTATGAGAGCAAATTACCCATCAAGAGTACGATGATTATCAGATGTTATGATAAACACCGGAACATTACTTGATTGGATCAGTGGTAACATGACGTTTGCTTGTTGCAGGCGAAAATGAACTCAGCTGGGGCTACGAGAGTACGGGTCGCATCGTCAATAACAGCGAGTTCAAGGAGTACGGGAAGCAGTACACAGAGAAGGACGTCATTGGTGTATATTTAGTACGCATGCCTTACTTTCTTCCTAGCATTATCCCGGTGTTAATTAATACTTTACGGGAATTTACGCGTAAAAATTACCTTTATCGGTGCTAAGGAAAACAAAACCGATAAATATAAAATCTTTGGGGTGTATGGCCACAGTGAGTGTGGTGTGCCGCGTACCAAATATACTTCCACCTCAAAGAGGGAGTGATTCACTGGGCCAGTCTGCATGTGACCACGGTCAGTGCAACCTGACCAAAACGTCAACCACCGATAAGGATAATTTTTACGCGTAAATTCCCGTAAAGTATTAATTAATATGAATATGAAACGCGATAGTTTAAAATTTAATATTATCCTGGTGTGTTACCCAGGGTCAATTTATTACTCTTATCTGGATTTGACGGGTTACAAGTTTTTACACAAGGTTATTGCCATCTGACCTCTAACTCATTGGATAAGAGTAATTATCTAACAAGCGTCAATTATTATTATTATCGGAGGTATGATAACAACGGGACCGACAGCTTCCCGAGGCATGGTGGGGAGACCCACAGGGATAAACGCCCTGACCGAAACAGATATTTATAGCAAACATCTGTTCCGAGCCGGGAATCGAACCTGCGACCGTCGAGATTCAAAGCGGTCTAGCGCTACCAGCACGCCACAACCGTCGTACGTATTCCTCATATAACTTGGCAAATAAGTAAGCAGACCAAGGCGGTCTTATAGAGATTATTCTTTGAAGACTTGTTGGTGCTCCTTCCTAAATTCAACACCGGCGCAACATAACGAAGTTAGCCATATGCTTACTTCACTCATGATTTGCGCAACTTAATCGAATGAAGTTAGCTTGTGGCTAACTTCATACTTCTAGTAATACCCTACATATTTTGATTGTTGTTACTTATTTATTGAGTAATAAGAACATTTTGTAGGTAAATTGACATTCTGTATTTACTCTTGTACATATCTTTTGTGTATGAGATCGCAAGCAAAATTACAAATATCTTTAATTATAATAGTTAATAAAAATCATTATATAATAAAATATATAAATAAATTGGCTAATTCAAGAAACTTAATATTTTTGATGTTTTTACTATGTATTTTTGTCAGTGTTCTTAAGAATTTATAATGAATGAAATAGAGAATATAATTCGATAAATCATTACATTGTTACAGGATTTAGAATCGTCACCGTGCAAGATATCATACACCCTGAATGGCTTGGAGCTCGGTACCGCCTTTGAGTTTGATAAGGAGAAGCTAGAAGGCAAGGCTCTTTACCCGCACATACTGACGAAGAATATGTGCTACCAGGTCAATATGGGCTATGATAGGTGAGTGTTTATATAAATATGGTAGTAAAATAATTTTGTTTTATTAACAGGCGGCATACCATGAACTCTTCTTGCAATTCAAATCTTCTTATCGAGTAGTTAGTGGCCAACCTAGTTACAGAGTTTTTCAGGTCGCCCGTATGGGCCTCTGACTTGACTTGTCGACTGTTGTCAAAGTGCCCTTCGAAGCACGGAGACGCTATGTTGAAACACCACTATTAGATCACCCATCTAGTGACTGACCGCGCCTAAAGTTGCATAACCTACCGATCGTTTCCTGATCAGTGGGTGCACTCGGCTATGAGCGAGTCAAATGATGACATAAACCAAGTTACATTGCTTTTTCCTACCATGATATCTATATATATATATGTCATTTTCATATAAAATCTGAACCGTTTTACTGTCAAAATAGAATTGTTACTAAAAGTTAATGGTAAGCCCCTGATTTTTGAGATCAAAAGTCAAATTATATCAATGATAATGACAGACTAGTACAAGACTCGTATAAAATGTAACATAGTTCCATACAAACATACAATAACATAAATATTAATGTAAAAGAAGTATAGGAAGCTCTGCTTCACAGGCTTAAGATGGTCTAGTGGATGTTTATTTTTCTTGTTCCTCATGAATCAACATTTCTTACTGCAGAGCATGAGCTGCGTTTAAACAATATATTATCAATAATTGTTTCGTAATTTTTTTATATATTATCTTTCTTTGTCACAGATATAATATGTTAACAAGGACAAAAATAGTACGAAGACGGCTAGAGATACCGATAGAGCAAGTCCTAGAAGAGAAGAGAAAGAGGGAAGAAGAAATAAAAAGGCAGAAAGAAGAAGCGGCGAAGAGGGAGAAGGAGAGAAGAGACAAGGAGAGAAAGGAAAGAGAAGAGAGAAAAAAAAGGAACCGCGAGGTGAGATAAAGTGAATTGTAAATTGAAATTATATGATTATTTTATGAATTTTTTCCATTATATTCACAAATTTACATTTTAAAAATCGATTATTAATAGAATAATATTGTTTTGTTCCAGGAAAGAGAGAGACTGGAGAAGGAGAGAAGAGAAAAGGAAGCAAAAGATAAGAGAGATAAAGAAAGTATGGAAGTGGACGGCGCGGATGGAGATAAACAGGACAAAGAAGCTGACAAAGGAGATAAAGGTGCTGACAAAGAAGATAGCGCCGCCGATAAGGGGGACAAAGATGCAAGCAAAGAAGATGAGAGCAGCAAGAATGTTCCAGAAGAACAGCCGGAAGTGGAGAAAAAAGATGATCCCATGGTTAGTATTGTAACGGGCTGGGGTTCGCGGACTTGGAAATAAACATGTGATGGCTCTAAATAAGACTATTGGGATCTTCCAGATCACACGACAGAACTTCACAAATCAAAGGTCAATCATAGTCCTAAAGAATAGCCAAGGTCACTGGTTTTCGCACTTGGTCACTTGTATCGCTTGTAGTTTCGCTCGTTGCTCAGAACTGAATGACTCAGTCGACACGACGGGCTACTTATATAACTCGGAACACGGGTTCGAGAAAATTCCGTCCGCGGAACGGTATACTACATCTTTCGAGAACACATCTTTCTAGAACCCACGAGTCGTCAAGGAAATAAGCAGAGAGAGTAGCAAGCGATTTTGAACCTTATGACCTTATGGTGATAAGGTTCTCCGTAGCAGGGTATACTAAATGGACGCAAATAAGCAATACCATGTCAACCCACAAAATTGAAAAAACTGAGTTATATATGCAGAAGTGTTGGTAAATGGCCGAAGAACATTTTTCTTTAATATTTAAGCTTTAAAACTTCTAAAAAGCCATTTTTTTAGTCATGCAATTTATGTATTTTTAAACGTTTTGAGTTATATACGAAATTGCAGTTTGTATACTTATTTTTGTGAAAATAAATAAAATAACTTACATAAATCTGAAATTGCCAAAAACTTGACCAATACAAAAAAAAATCATATAAATAAAGTTGTTCAAAATTTTTAAACGCCTTTTTCTCGAAATGACATTTGTGTGGGTTGACATGGTATTGCTTATTTGGAATATCGTTATCAATTTCTGACCCTAATGTTGTACAAATTATCATAATACCCCTACAAATTATTAATATTGTTACTTATTTATTGAGTAAGAAGAACATTTGTAGGTAAATTGACATTCTGTATTTACTCTTGTACATATCTTTTGTGTATGAGATCGCAAGCAAAATTACAAATATTTTAATTGGTTAGTATATAGAGGGTCTAAATGTCGTTAACAGTTTCTGACCCTAATATTTATATAAAAAAACTTGATAGGTTAAAAAAGCGACAATTTTCCAAAAAAAAAAAGCGTAATTATTTTTATTTTTAAAATGAATTTTCTTTGTTATATTTAGGTTCCCGTAGCTTATTGATGCTACAATATGATAAATTACTTACTACAATATCCGTTGGATAGGAATCAAATCCGCGACCATCTCGCTATACTGTATTATACATATAAAAAAAATACAATTACATTGAGAACCTTCTTATAATTTTTTTTTTACCCTTAGGAAAATGGTGACCCCAAAGAGGCACCAGTGAGCGTCAAAGTGGAGCCGATGGAGAGCGGAGACAAGCCGGCCGGCGCGCTCAAGGACGAGCCGGGTGAGTGTTGCATACGGTATAATACCTACAGCAAGGTTGGGGGTTTGGAGGTTAATCCACTACGCTGCTGAACAGCGGACTGGTGGATAACATGTCTTACAATTTCTTCCACAATGTATTGGTTTCCTCACAATGTTATCCTTCACCCTTCTGTACGAGATAAATTCGAAACTCAAATTAAGCACTATAAATATCAGAGTTGCTTGACCGGACTTGAATCTGTGACCCTCAGTTAAAGTTTACAAATAAAACCAGCCGTGTTTTACTTTCTTTTTTTAGAAGTACATTACTAATGAGATTTCAAGGCATTACGAACATTCCTATTGCCCCTTCAAATTAGGTCGTAGCTCACGCTAGGAGTGGGTCCGACAAAACGACAGCCCAAGAGGGTCAGAATCGAACCCGCAACTCTCATGTTAACGGTATCGGCCTTTCTACCGTTGAGCTGTTGCGGATTTGAACATTTCACTATGATTTACTGCCATAATTAATATCCATGCAGTTTCATTTAAAATACATTTAATTTCAATTGTAATAATGAATAAAGTGAATATTTTCAAGTGAAGTTGGGGATGAAAATTTGTTTGAGGAACCAATCAAACAGCCTTAGTTACGCGTGCGAAGACGCGATCAAGAAGCTAGTTACATTATGAATACTTACTAAAAAGATAATTGTTGGGCAAAGAATATATTTTTCATATTACATAATATATCCTACAAAATATTCATATTGTTACTTATTTATTGAGTAATGAAACCATTTTGTAGGTAAATTAATATTTTGTATTTACTCTCGTAAATAATTATTGAAGTGAAACTTCTTTATCGGCGTTGGAAAAAAATTACCGTCACATTTTTCCGTTACGCGCCATTTTTTTCTTGTTCCTACCGGTTGATTCGAAGAGTACTTTCTCCAGCAGAGTAGGGATAGCATGTAATAATTCTATTACAATTAATGAAATGCTGTAATAATCTTAGTAGTAATAAGGTAAAATGAAATTATTGTATTATTTGTATTCATGTCTATAATAATAAAAGCATTTTGTTACTTTTGTTACACTTTATCTAATTTAACTTTATTTAACCAATTTCTTTAAAGTTGCATATAGTATATCATTTTTCGAAAAGTAAGGTCATAAAGAAGTTTCACTTCTTACGTGTGTACACTAGTACACGCTTACACTTTTTAATTTACGAGATGGCAGGCAAAATGACAACACTTTTGTTACACACACAACCACGTAGACACATGCTTTATATACCCCAACCGGGCATCGAATCTGCGATCATTTGCATTTAAAACATGTTTGATTATAATCGTGTGTCAGTATGTGTTAACATATCAGGGTTTATTATATTATGGTTTATTTTTGTATTTGCAGCGGACGATGTTAAAGAAGTCACAGAGGATCAAGTGCTCAAAGGATATGCTTTGGACCCGAGGATAAAATATGTTATCAGGTGAGATATTATAATGATTGGTAAAAAGTAGGGTGGCTTGGGGTGGTATTGGAATTATAATGATGGTAAAACTTGATGGTGGGAAATGAAATTGCATGAAGGAACTATGTACCTACCTCGTACACCCACAAGAGTTTATTATTATTATTAATAGTTTTCTAGTTTTACGAAGGTTATGTGATGACTGATAGATGTGAAAATTCGAAAATAGTATAGAATTTATTTTCAAAATTAATATTTCCTAAAGACACTAGTGGACCCGGCCACATGTTTTAGTGGCTCGGTTCCAGGGGGATAGGAGATCAACCCCTGCGCTTTTTTCGCAAGCGTGTACTACGGTCTGGGCCATTCTGACTGTCGTCCTCCTATGGGCTGTTTAATTTTTCGTTTGCTTCCTCTTACATAAAAAAATATATAGTTTCCATGGCAACTGCTCAGGTTTTCTATCATGCTAGCCCACGGCACCAGGACACACTATTTATATAGCCGAGACGGTCGGGGGCATGATGATTATTATTGTAATTTTTGGAAAGTAGGAACTTAATAATCGGCCTGGAGATATCGGGATTCGAACCGGGAAAAACACGGATGAAATGAAATTATCTAAAATGAATCCTCGCTAGAAAGATTTATCGCGCCCCAAATTTCATAAAAATCGTTGCGAGCTGTTTCCAAGATTCAGATTATACAAGAATAGCTTTTTTTTATATATACAATGGGTAAGCTCTTGACCTCCATTGAGCGCGGAGGCATAGACGAGGTCTACGGTGGAGCGAGCTTCCTCATAAGAAGGCTGTGTACTCGCACCTTGAAGAGGTTCAGGTTGTATGTGTTCGGGCATTCCACTCCCTGGCCGTGAAAGATGATTGAAAGCGTTTAGTACGAATGTTGGGTATATCGAGCAGATATGGATGGTACCGTTACAGCTATAAGGTGACTATAGTGTGTGTGTGTGTGCAGGTACACGGTGGAGCAGGAGCTGGACGGCGAGGAGGCGTGCCTGCTGCCGGGCTACGTGCTGCTCGCGCACGCGCCGCTCGCGCCCGGCCCGCGCTGCCCCGCCACGCTCGCCGCCTGCGAGGTGAGCGCTTCCCGTCACTCGCTCTGTCGTTGACGACGACGTCGCGGGTTCGATTCCCGGAATCCGATCAGAATGGATTTTTGTATTTACCATACAAGCACGTTTACCGGTCTCGGTGTGGTTTGTCCGTGTCATTGCGTATGTTTCCGGACCCCCGACACTGTCCTAATGATGGCCATTGAGTTTGTGGCGTTTATTTATTTATCACATATTACGTAATGCAAATTTTGACCCTCCCTAATCATAATGTTTCGTTGTTCCAAAGCGCCCCTTTTACATTGAAGCTAGACACACAAAGGCCCCCATTAGGAGTAATGTAGAGGCGTTAAGTGTAATGTCTCCTCCGATCCAAGCGCTAGAGTTAAATTTGGGGGCTTGGAGTTATTTAGAGATATTCTTTGTAATAATGGTTTTTAAAGGTAATTATTTAGTTATTTACTAAGAACTCTGGGTTTCATTCAAACGAATTCATATCAATAACAATTATCCTTCCTTGTCAGGGCCATGTCCTTCATGAATACTGGAAATTAATAGATCAATTTAAATACAAGGTTTCTTCATTATGACTCATTTGTTCAGTACAAAAGAAAACTCAAACCTTATCTGAATTTGAACTCGTAACCATTGTCTTAAATTTTCTATCGTTTGGAATAACTTATCTTCATTATGATTGTTTAATATGTAACGAAGTTGGCAAGCAAGCATACGGTATATATTATGTGCCACCCACACATTGCCAACTTCGAGATATTGGCTCTTAAATCATTTTTGACCAGTCATTTAGCCTACATTGCCCTTCAAACCCAAATATTTGACACTGCAGTGGTACCTAGGCAGGCTGGACTCTTGCAACAAAAGACCTACCACGAGTGTGACTGATTGCACTGTTGCAATGATCTCTGCCGTGGTGAAGGTTATCCCGACACCGGGTGATGGGGTCACCTATAAAATGATTTGTCTAATGACGAACAATTCCCCTCAGGTGATCCTAATGGTGGGGCTGCCCGGCTCGGGCAAGACCTACTGGGCGAGGAAGCACTGCGCCGAGCACCCCGAGAAGCGCTACAACATACTCTCCACGGGGGCCGTCTTCGACCGGATGAAGGTACGCACGCACGCGCACACACACATACACACACACACACACACACACACACATCTACAGCGCACACACACACATATTAATATACATTTCTAAGCCTTCTACAACATAAAAAGTTGACACATTTCACATTATACTCAATCCCTTACAGACTTGATAAAAACCCTGTATAATATTTTGATAGTTTTTTTAATAACTTTGAAATATTTCAATGTTTATTAAATTTTTAAGCAAATTCTATTGTAATGTAATGTATAGATTTTAATACATAGTTTGTAAAGTATTTAAAGTATTCATTAATCTGTGGCCGTGCAATAAGAATATACTTTAAATATTTTACAAAGTATGGAATTTTTTATTTGACCCAATTTTAGTTTTTATTTAAACTTAACTTGCTTATGAATTCATGCTCTGAAAATGTTAGATTTTTTTTCTAGCTATTGTAAGTATATGTTAGAAGTTATAAAGTATGAATGACGTTTGGAAGATGTATGTATGTTTGCATGCTGTAAAGCTTATAAACATTGAAATGTTTCAAAGAATTTTATTTTTCCATTTTCAAAGGGTTACATAACAACATACACACACACAAGCTCATACACACACGCACAAAAGCGACGGAATTAATAATAATTTTTCTTTCAGCGAAATGAGGTTTGACAACATCAAAATAAATATAAAACCAAAAACAATCAAAACGAGCGTCACAGCTCTCATCTATACATTGAATACTAATGTCAGTCTGTGTTTTCAACAGGGTGCGATATGAGCAACATTTAATATCAAAAGTGTTATAAAAAAAAAAGTAATTCCGACCCCTCGTGGTCCGTGTAATTATAATGATACCAGTGGATCGACGCCCGAAGAGGACGTACTTACCGAGTCCGGTCGCCACGGATTGTCCCTGGTATCGATACGAAGCATATTAATATTACTAGTTATAAGTCTAGCGTAAGTTGAGCTCGGGTGTCGGGCGTGTTTTACTGTATGTTGTGTCGATCTTAGGTGGACTGTAAGCCCTTCCGGTCCAGCTACGAGGGCAAGTGGGACGCGATGGTCTCAAAGTGCGCCAAGTGCGTGCTTAAATTGTTGGAAATCGCCAAGGGAAGGCGCAGGAATTATATACTCGATCAGGTGAGGCAAATACACTTATCTATACGACGACATTACGTACCAGACTGGGCAGCGCACTTAACTCAGGACCAATCGAGATCGCTAACGAACACTGTACGATGATAGTCTTTTCCGAAACGTAAACGAACATTTCGCCGAGGAACGGCGGGGAACGATGACCCGGTACCGGGACGTGCGGCGGGCAGGCGCCGCGCCGTGTAATAATGTTTTATGTACTAATATAGATCCCCAGCTCCCCCGAGCCGAGGTGAGCGCGTACGGATCTCTATTGAGCTTGTCGGAGGTGTCGGCTGCCCGGCGGCGGACAGTGTATAACGGCTCTTTGTGCACCGCGGCAGACCAACGTGTACCCGTCGGCGCAGCGGCGCAAGCTCAGGGAGTTCGAGGGCTACCGGCGCGTGGCCGCCGTCGTCGTCGTCGACGAGGCCGAGCAGCTGCGGCGCGCCGCCACCCGCGAGGCCGCCGACGGGAAGGAGGTGCCCGACCCCGCCGCGCTGGACATGAAAGGTTCCTCCCCGCGCCCGCGCGCGCCCGCCCCCCGCGCCCGCGCCCGCCCGCTCTCACGCGCGCCGCTCTCTGCCCGCAGCCAACTTCAGCCTGCCGGAGCGCGGCGCCTGGCTGGACGACGTGCTGTACGCGGAGCTGCCCGAGCCGGCGGCGCGCGAGGCCGTCGAGGCCTACCACCGCGAGGCGGCCGCCGCGGGCGCCGTGCGCGAGAAGGACAAGCGCTCGCGCTCCGCCTCGCGCGACGCGCCGCCGCCCAAGCGCGCGCGCGACGGCGAGCGCGACCGCCGCGACCACCGCGACCACGCGCGCGAGCCGCGGGACTCGCGCCGCAGGGACCACCCGCGCGACCGCGGTGAGGCGCCACCACACCACACCCCACCACACCTCACCCCCTCACCACCTCTCACACCGCCATACTGCACGGTGCACTGCACATCCAAGTCTTATTTAGCCCTGTCGACCGTACATCCGGAAAATGAGTGTTCGCATTGACTAGGAAAAAAGAGCTTGATAACAGCGAAGGAAGAGATTTTTTTTTCAGGAATATACTCTATCTATAAAATCGCCGAGAAATTATGAATATCAGAAGTGGGGAAACGGATAAGTACAGTTTAAATTGACGTAACTTAAACATTTTTGCTAATTATTTCATACAAAAAATATTTGTAATCGCTATCTGTAGAGGACCGATGGAGCAGTGGTGGCAGCCGATGGGGACCTGCGAGTGCACAAGGGGGCTCCGGCGGCGCACCGCGAGGAGGAGGAGGGCGCTGGGGAGGCCGCGAGCGCGGAGGCGGCGGCGGAGGTGGCGGCGGGGGCATGGGAGGCCCGCGCTTCGACAGGGGCTGGGCACAGCCCCCACCACGGTCAGTCACTAGCTATAACCCTAGTTTGAAATCTGAAGCATAAATATTTTATCTATTATTTTTTTATTATACTATTACACAAGGAAAAGCACAAACTCAATCGAATCGAACCCGAGACCTGTGACGCTTAAGGCAGGTTCACTACTGCTAAGCCAAAATGGGGTCAAAAAATATTGAATTAAAATATTACTGAATACTACTGTGGACTATGAACCACGGACCTTGATGTATGCAATCACTGCAAACTAAGAACGCGCGCGATACTTGAAGTGTTACATGTGCGGTGCCAACTCAATGGATAGGAGGGAAGAGGTGAGAAAGGGAAAAAAGGAAGAGAGCAAAGTGCGTATTAGATTGGGCCTCCGGCACTTAAACTCATCGCACGAAATGCCACAGTACTCTGTTAATTTCCGCTGATTTTCTGTAAGAAATACTTTCCCGGTCGAGCCGGTTTATTTGAGCTGGGTGGGTCATGGCTCTGCTACTCTGATCCATATTGGTTACCAGATTTTATTGTACTGTCACATGCGCGTTGCTAACCCAAGGGGAGGAGGGAAGGGTACAGAGGTGGTGGAAGATTGAGTGTCTTACTAACGCCCATCGCAAGAAACACACCAGTACTAATACTGGTTCTTTTACGACGATTTTCTGTAAGAGTATGGCTCTCCTACCACTAAAATGTACTTTGCAATGTTGATAATCTTGGCTTCTTAATTGAATCCAAGTAAGTTTTTGTTAAAAACTTTTCTAAAATGAGTACCAATAATAATTTAACAATGCACTATTTCTTAGAATTTGTCTTAGTTATCTTTTTCTAGAACTATCTATCTTCTGAGTTTTTTATAATGTATTGTACAGTTTCATGGCGATTATAATAATTATGATTACATTTAAATATAATATATCTAGTTTTCCTAGTTTAAAATGGTTAATCTCTTATAGCAATGACTTTGGACGTGATCGGGACGGTTTTCGCGGAGGTCGTGGCGGCCATGGTGGGCCTCGTCAAGAACGCGGCCCAGGAGGACCAGGCGGTCCCGGTGGTGCACAAAGTGGTCCCGTCGGACCTGGTGGACCTAGAGGGCCTGGCGGTCCAGGAGGCCCTGATGGTGTAGGAGGACCGGGGGCGAGAGGCCCGGCAGGAGGAGATCGCTTCCAACGTGACAACAGACCTCAGAACAGAGGTGCGCAACATCAGAATGACAAGCGGCCAACACCTCAAGGTAGTTAAATATTTTGACACATCAAGTCACTTAATGTATAATTAGTTACATAATTATTATAATCATATAAATCTATGGATAAAAAATGCATTATTTAATTGTAGTTGTGGGCAAATAACTCTTAGTTTTCATTGATATATTTTTAAGTCCGTAACAAGAAATCTGACCACCAAACACTAGTGGTATATGCTGTTGTCAACAAATAAACTTAATTAATGGTACTAAAAATTTTCTTTCTTCATCCAAAGTTGAAAAGAATTGAATTGAAGATTTTGGGATGAATGTCTTGACTGGAGAAATTCTACTTTTTGTATCACCTCCCTCATATACCAAAACTCAAATTATTGACGTGACAGGTCTTAGTGATATCTCTTTTATTATCGTACTAGCGGCCCGCTCCGGTTTCGCACGGGTACAAAAGATATAGCCTATGTCATTAACTAAAAAAAATTATTAGAATCGATCCAGGAGTTTTGATATATTCATTACTGCCCGTGGCCCGAATGCGTTAAATGTAATTATTTAAGACATTACATTAGAAATCTCAAAAATATTTTTTTTCACTATTTAATGGATGTTATTATACATATGAACCTTCCCCTTCAATCACTCAATATATTTAAAAAAACCGCATCAAGATCCGTTGCGTAGTTTTAAAGATTTAAGCATACATAGGGACAGAGAAAGTGACTTTGTTTTATACTATGTAGTGATATTGTAATTAGGAATATTTTTTTAAAAATGATTGCGTATTTCGATCTAATGTATAATTTGATATGCCAGGTGGCAACAGCCAAAGCGGCACAGGGCAGGGCTCCTGGCAGCGCGGCTCGCAGCAGCAGCCGCGCGGACCGCGACCCAACCAGCAGGTGGCCAGGCAACAACAGGTAATGACAAATTTAAATCATTGATTTCCTCAAAATCCTATCCGGAATGAATTTGTAGCCCACCTGGCAAAGTCTATGTTTGATCGTGCTGACAATAGACCTCACTTTCATCGCGCCATTCGACTCTCGGTCTCCTGGTGGTCGGCTCATACTAGTGTAAACTAAAACATGTGACGACAGACACTATCTCTAAACTCTAAACTCTAAATCTAAACTCACCTGTTAAAGTTGTTAACGGCTTTCGTCGTTTTAAATTTTTCCAATTTTTATTATAAGGAGGTATTGCTCCCTGAGAAGATGCTCGGATTATAGAACTCCTTGATTCCCGTACCTGCACCCTATTGAGGCCTGACTGACTGATACGATCCTTTATCCTCTATATCAACTTCCTCAAACCTTTTCTGCAATAAAAAGTAATGTCCTTTCCCTAAAGTTTCTCTGTACCGAATTTCATCAAATTCGGTTCTGTGAGCTAGACGTAAAATCGTGACACACAGAGTTATATTAGTACGGATTGCATGATTTCATAATTAGACGAGATTTGATAGAGAAATTTCATTATGTTACATGACGACGACGTTGTGGCGCAGCGGTAGCGAACCTGCCTTAAACGCCACAGGTCGCGGGTTCGATTCCCGCTCGGAGCATAATATGTTTGTATTGACGATTGATGCAAGCATAATTTCCGGTCTGGGTGTATTTGTCCTTGTCATTGTGTATGTTTCCGGACCCTCGACACAGAATATTACTATCCTAATGGGGGCCGTTGAGTGTGCAACGTTTATTTATTTATTTATTTTATGAGGACAAAGATATATAGTGGGAGAAAGGGCATTCAATGTCTTACGTGCAAAACTTTTTAACCCCTACCATGCCTTTATCACATTTCTGAGACAAAAGCGTCCAGAGCTATTACAATCAGTCCACCACAACCCTAAGGGCGAACCAGTGACTCATTGGATAAGATGGGCCGGCTCGACAGGGGAAGTACTAAGCCACTCACAGAAAATAGGCGTCAAGTAACAGTAGGTACTGTTGCGTTTCATGCGATGACTGAGCATTTTTTCCTTTCCTTTTTCCCTTCTCATCCCATCCTACTTGTTCCTTGGGTTGGAAACACACATTTGATGCTTCAAGTATCATAAGGGTTGCGGTGACTGCTTACGATCAGGCGGACCGTACGCTTGTAACCGGGACTGACACTTTACGATATGCCCACATTGAAACAGATATAAATAATATTGGTTCCACAAAATAAATATTCTAAATTAATTAATTTTGAATGTAGTATTTATCTATATAAATAATGTCAATTTCTTCCCAGGATAATCAAACTCCAGCACAGAATCAAAACCAGAATCAGAACCAACAGCAGGGCTGGAACCAGTGGGCCGGCGGTTGGGGAGGATGGGGCAACTGGAACAACCAGAATCAAGGTAATGTGGTCTTCATTGTTCGAAGACGACGTTTTGGCGCAGCGATAGCGTACCTACCTTAAGCGCAACAGGTCGCGGGTTCGATTACCGCTCAGAGCAGATTTTCGCAGATCGAGTTTGTATTGACCATACAGGCATGTGTTTTTGCCTGGGTGTCCTTGGGTATACTTCTGAACCCTGACACAGGATATGACTAATATGATTTATTATTGTTTGATAATATGCAAGAAAGCCTTGATGAATAGACAATACAATTTATTGATGAACTAGCTGCACCCGCGGATCCGATCGTGTGGTGAACCGATTTTTCTTTATTGCATTGAATCCTAATTCATTTTCTTTAATAAAAATAGCCTAAGCTTCTCCATATAACATCAGCTGTCTGCCAGAGAAAGTCTTGTTAAAATTGGTGCAACGATTTTGGAGTTTAGCCGGAACAAACAGACAGACAAAAGTTTTAAAATTTTAAGTTTTTGTATTTATTTTCACATGCTTTTGTTATTGTGACGAGTTACACTGGTGGTAGGTCTTTTGTTGCAAGAGGCCGGCTAGGTAGGTACCACCGCAGTGTCCAATATTCTGCCGCCAAATAGTAGTGCTTAGGCACTACTGTTTTCCGGTTTGAAGGGCATTGTACGCTAGTGAAATTACTGGGCGAACGAGATTTAAGAACTAATATCTCGAGGTTGGCAACGCGTGAGTGGCACCTACTAATGGTGCTGCAAGCGCTCACAGGCTGCGGCAGCCACTTACCATCAGGTGGGCCGTATGCTTGTTTGCCAACTTCTAACATAAAAAAAAAAAGTTAAATAATGTAAACATGTAAAGTAAACATCGATCGTCTCCTCAGGCTGGGGCAATTGGGGCAACTGGGGTAACTGGGGCAACCAGCAGCAGCAGGCCGGCGGGGCGGGCGCCGCTGCGGCCGCGGGCGGGGCGGGCGGCAAGCAGGCGCAGCAGCAGGCGGGCCCGTGGGGCGGCTACACGGCGCAGCAGTGGTACCAGTGGCAGCAGTGGCAGCAGCAGCAGCAGGGCTGGCAGGGGGTCCGTCTCTATCATACATCTTAACACTTCATAGAATAGTCAGGGTGGAGGCCGAACATGCTATTGTTTGAAAGTTGACTTTTCGAGTCGTGGGTTCGATTTCCGCGCATCTAAAATATACACCAGAGAGTACAGGCTTGTTGTGACATGAATTTTAATATTTACTTCATATTGGTCACGTCATTATTTTCGTGTACACAAATAGGAAAAGACGATCTGCAATTTTTGGAATGTTCTCATCGTCTACTATTTTGATATTTAACTATTTAGAAATTATTACGAAAGTCTGATATTTCAAAAAACATCACCAGTCCCACTAACGCGATAGAAACTATACTGTTTACGTTAAGCACGCAACAAATTAGCTTGAAGTCATGTTATCTTAGATATAAATAATTACCAGTCAAGTGCGTGGTAGACCACGCACAGCGCGAAACTAAAGAGGTCCGTAGCTTGATGATGATAGACCTTAACTAAAAAGAATAACATTTCAATTATTCAAAGTAATATGAAAAACTAAGTTATGATATAAACTTAAATACCTATCTCTATAATTTGAAAACATATCGTCTTGAAAGACGGATGGGCAGACGGACATGAAGAAATTATAAGGGTTTAGTTCTCTGTGCCATTGGCTATGGCATCCTAAAAGATGCCACTAGTTACCTTGGTTGACCATGTTTCGCGTATAAAAAATGAAAATTGTACAAGTACATAGATGGCCCATATAAAATGTGTTTGGTTTGCTATTATAAAATCGTTTATTTGCATTGAAGTGAACTCCAGCAGCCAATTATATTTTAGTACATGATGTTATGACATGTATAATAATAATTAAAATGTATTTATTTCTAATCCCCAGTACCAGCAGGCGGCGGGGCCGGGACAGCCGCCCGCGGCCGGCGGCACCAGCACGGCCGACGCCGCGCAGGCCTGGGCGCAGTACTACCAGGTAGCGTAGGGGAGGGTACAGGGTAAGGGGGAGAGCCAGGGTGACAGGGTAGCTCGTAACACTACCATATGGATGCTCTATGCCTGCGACTTCTGCAGCTATCCTCAAATTTTTAAAATAAATTTAAAGAGTATTGCCTACTCTATATACATCCAAGTCGATTGAGTGTCCGATATGCAACATTGCGAAATGCTACTGATAGAAATCAGACGATTGACGAAACACGAAGTTTGCCGAGAAACATTAAGAAAATACTGTACTATACAATACATCTGTACTAAGGAGGCAATCTTTTCTTTGACGAGAATCTTTTCTAAGAGGACAATCTTTTCTTAAGAGGACAATCTTTTCTTACAAAACCTTCTCTTAGAGGACAATCTTTCCTTTGACGACAATTTTTTCTTAGAGCACAATCTTTTCTAAAAGGAAAATCTTTTCTAAGAGGACAATCTTTTCTAAGAGGACTATATTTTCTAAGAGGACAATCTTTTCTTAAGAGGACAATCTTTTCTTACAAAACCTTCTCTTAGAGGACAATCTTGCCTTTGACGACAATCTTTTCTAAAAGGAAAATCTTTTCTAAGAGGACAATCTTTTCTAAGAGGACTATATTGTCTAAGAGGACAATGTTTTCTTAAAGGGACAATCTTTTCTAAGAGGACAATTTTCTTACAAAACCTTCTCTTAGAGGACAATCTTTCCTTTGAGGACAATCTTTTCTTAGAAAACTTTTTCTTTGAGGGCAATCTTTTCATTGAGGATAATCTTTCCTAAGAGGACAATCTTTTCTAATATCATTGGTTTGTATTGTTACAGAACTATGGTGGAGCTAGCACTGGCAACACGAACGCCGCGAGCACCGCCGTCGAGAAAAAGTGACTTGAGACTCTAGTGTTCGGGCGCACGCACACGAACTGTAGCTGATGACTGACATACATACATTCACTTACCATTTTAAAATAATGAATTTTTTCGAATTTTTATTTCACAGAAGTGATTATTATTTACCGCAAGTGTATGCTTAGAGTGAACATTTCTATATGATAGGTTAAGACGACGGTTTATTGTATTCTAAAGTAGGGATATTGTGTATATCATAATTGTAGACTTACTTATGCTATAGGCAGGTTCTTCCGTACAGACAAAATGGTCAGACTAGCTGGTGTTCCTTTGTAAATTCAGCACCAATGATCTTGCAACATAACTGAAAGAAGTTAGCTAATAATTCTATTGTGATAAAATTCAGATTTTATTTAGTACGAAATAGCGATGCAGTCCAATTCAGGTCGTCATTTTAATCGCAATAAGAGTTAATTATAGGCCCCCCGTTGGAAAATAGCTTTGGTGCTAAATTTACCATGGATCACCATAAATTCTGACCATTTTGTGTTTATGGAAGAGCTTGACCGTAGTACATAAGTCTATGATATTGTAACAGTTCGTAAAGCTATATCATTGTATATTCTACGATGCTGTGTGCCCATCACATTGAACGGGTCGAGGGGTAATTATAAGCATCTTAGTTAGCGATAAACGGTTTAAAACTATTGAAATCATATTCGGGGGGATGTATTTTTGTATTGAATCTTGCACTTGCACGATTAAATTTCTATTGTTACATTGACAAGAGTTTGGTATGAAAATACACGGACAATGTAAATAACACATTCGTATATCTTAATTTTGTTTTTAAAACTGAGCCAGTTGTTTCGAGAATGTCCTTCACAGTGACAGCAACTAATACTGATGGCAAAAAACTTGATAAAATTTTTATGATTAGCAGAGTAAAGGTTAACATAATTTCTTGATTAGACCATTTTGTAGTTAAATGTATTGTAAAATAAAAACTACATAAATCAAATGAAGACATATTTACTTGCTAGCATATTTCTATGCTATCAGTACTAAATAGGTCTAGGTGAGGTTAATTAAGGGCATTCTCGCAACGCACGGCTAGTAGGTATATAGCATTTTGAACCCTAGTTGATAACGATAAGGTCTAATGCTACAATGGCTGTTACGATAGTAACCGAGTGAGTGTATGAAGCAATCGCTTCTCGTATGTGTGTACAAACTTTTAGTTTTTGGATTAGGTTGAATGTCATTAAAATGATTTAATTTTCGTAAATAAATATAGTGATAAGTTTGTTGTAGTTTTTATTTCACATATTACAACATTTTTGAATGAGATAATTCTGGATATTCTGGCCCAAACTCCCACCTGTTCCACCTCTTCTGTTCCCACCCTATTTGACTTCTCATCCATTCCCTCTCCACCTACCTCAGTATGGCATAGGTTGCGGTGACTGCTTACCATCAGGCGGACCTTATGCTTGTTTGCCTTTTTAATATTGTAAATGCGAAAGTAATTTCTGTATCTCACGCTTTCACGCCTAAAACACAGCCGATTTTGATGAATAAAATGTATATATACTGTTAAATTCATATTTGAATATTGAACTTAAGAAAGTGAATTTTCGAGTATTTTTTTTTTTTTTATTTGTTTAATGGCTTACTAACTAAACTTACAATGATACATGAATATATACTAATAATAGTTAACAATTTTCTAAATAAGTTTAACTTAAAAGTAAGCACAGCATTAATAGACCGTACGTTATTTATCTAAAATAAAACAAAGTAGAAACTAAATAAAATAAAAAACCAAAAAGCATCCATCCAGGCATCCACTAAAATTAGAATTTACTAATTTATCTAATATATGTATATCACTTAATAAATACGGGAAATATTTTGAAATACTTTTTTCTTAAACATTGTTAGACTATCTCCAAAAATATCTACATCGCATTTATGAAAAAGAGTATTATATGTCCTAAAAGCTTGTAATATGGGTGAATTTGAGCCATAATTATTTTTTCTTACCGGTATAAACAGTGGTTTATAGTTCGAGGTTCTGGCAGAGGTGCGCATTATATTAAAATTGACACGAGAAAGAAGAGATGGAGAGTCAATAAGGCTATTTACGATTTTAAAAATAAATATGAGTCTTAAGAACATACTGCGTTGATGTAGTGAATTAATGCCAAAGTAATGTAATCTATCTTCATATGATTTTAATACGAGATCTGTTTTTAGATAAGAGAGTCTTTTTAAAAATTTTCTTTGAATTTTTTCTATTCTATAAATGTTATTTTTATAAATCGGATACCAGATCAAGTTGCAGTAGTCTATATTACTACGGACAAGACTAAAATAGAGTGTTTTGAGTGCTGTCATACATTTAAATTCTTTAGTATTACGGTTAATAAAGCCTAACATTCGATACGATTTTTCTATTACAAAATTTATTTGATTTAAAAAACGTAATTCACTGTCCAATATAACACCAAGGTCTTTTATTTCTGTAACTTCTTGTAGTTCTCTTCCATTTATTTTGTATTCAGATTTATTTTTATTTTTTTGCTAGAATATTTTATCAAAAAACATTTACTGGGGTTCAGTTCCATATTGTTGTTTCTGCACCAGATATAAAGATTATCCAAGTCATCTTGCAAATTTCTGCCTATCAATTTCAGACCTTACTGTATTATATATTTTTAAGTCGTTCGCGTAAAGCTGAAATCGTGAATAACGTATATACATTTTTATATCGTCTATAAACATTAAAAACAGTATTGGCCCTAAATGTGAACCTTGAGGTATACCGGATGAAGGATTAAATTCGCGAGACTGATAGCCGTTTACTATAACTTTCATTGTTCTTCCGCTTAGATAGGAGTAAAACCATTGTAAGAGAGGTCCAAAAATGCCATAGTGTTCCTGGAGCTTTCTAAGAAGTATACTATGATTAACTTTATCAAATGCTTTCTTAAAATCACAGTATACAGTATCTACTTCTCCACCGTTGCTCATAATCTCGATTACATTTTCAACAAAAACTGCTAGATTACTTGAGGTTGACCGCTTGCAGAGAAAGCCATGCTGATGGTCACTGATAGTCTGCTTAATATGCCATATTAAAATAGGACATAATAGTGACTCGAACACCTTTTCTAGCACACAGAGAATGCTTATGGATCGTAATTTGAATATTAGTTTTATCACCAGATTTTGATATAGGAATAACTAGCTTTTTTCCATATACTAGGAAAGATGCCGTCTCTAAGGGATTTGTTAAAGATAATATATAGAGGTTTGGAGATACGTGTTTGGCACATCTTTTAAAGAAAACAGGAGGTATTTCATCCTCACCAGCGCCTTTTCTTTCATCTAATTTTTGTAAAGCAATTTCTATCAACTCTTGTGTCAAGTAAATTGAAGATAAAATATTACTATTACTAAGATAATCTACTTTTAAAATATTATTGTTGTGGTTCTATGAAAAGCACATTAGATTCATAAACTGGAAGGAAGCTAATAAATAAATTAGCTATGGTAACCTGTTGTTGCCAATTAGGCCATCCAGCTTCATCTGACATGGTAAACTATGTTGAGTTTTATATTTATTTTTAATATAGGACCAAAAGACTTTTGTATCTTTAGTAATATTATATTGTACCATTTCAATGTATTTAGAGTAGTCAGAATCCATCTTTTTTTAGTTCTATCCCTTAAAAGTTCGTATTCTTATCTGTCTAGGTCATTATTAAATAGTTTAGCCTTCTTTCTTAGTTTTTCTTTCTCTCGTAGCAATTGTATTAGATTAGTTGTGTACCAAACAGGATAATGATTATTTGTAGTTTTTTGAAACGGGACTAATTCTGAAATTATTTTTCTTATAATTTCATAAAATTTTTCGACGCATTCGTCTACAGTTTGAAATTTTCTAAGTTCCTTCTGCCATTCTATTTGCTCTAAACGACTTTGAATTTGGTCATAATTTGCTTTAAAATAATTCAATCGAGGTGTTGATTTTGGTTGTAAAAATTTAAAATCAGTAGTTTTAACATCTATTAGTAGTGGTGGGTGATATTTATCAATTGTAGATATGGTTTCATTAGATTTTTCGACGGAAACTAAATTAGGAGTATTGCACAGAACTAAATCCAAAATTTTGTTGTACTCATTGCAAATGAGATTACATTGAATTAAATTATTAATAGATAAAAAGTCAACAAATGAACAACCAATTTGATTATTATAATTACTAGGGGCTATATCAGTATCTGGATGGGCCGTTGTCCATATAATACCACTTAAATTAAAATCACCTATAATTAATACGAAATCCAAGTTATTAATAAATGTATTAACTTTATTATTAAAATGCAAAAAGTGATCTATCTGAGGAGGCATATAAATAGCACATAAGTGCAATTTTGTTTTAATACTAATATCTATGGTTATCCATATATCTTCACATTGACTTTCGTAGACATGATTTCTATAACACTTTAATGATTTGTGGACTGCCATAATAACGCCGCCCCCTCTTTACCCTGAGAAAATGTTTGTGACTCTCTATCTCGCCTGAAAACCTGATATCTATTATCAAAAATTTCACTGTCAAAAATGGTACCGTTTAACCACGTCTCTGCCAGAACAATTAAGTGAAAGTTGCTTCTTAAGACATTTTTATAAATATCAGACAATTTACTGCGCATACCTCTTATATTTTGATAATATAACAGTAAGTGGTTGAATATAATAAGATTAAAGAAAAGTTACATTTTAAATTAAGCAAAAGAAAAAAAAAGTGAAGCTAAATAACATATTTGTATTATAACATTACACTATGGATTTTAAACTGTCCTTATTACTTATTATTTTTGAAGGAGAATAATCATCCTTGCGTATGAAAATTTTTCCATTGCGTACCCAAACATATCTGTATTGTTTTTCCTTCGCTCTAATTCTCGTAGCAGCATGCAGATCTCTACTTGCCTTTGTGAGGTGTTCAGATACATATATAGGTGACAGATCCTTCCAAAACCTAACAATTTTTTGCATTTAGCTTTTCATTAGGATGTGATTTATTATATCTTAATACTGCTGCTAAAAAATTATCCCTTTAACTTATTTGACAATTCTATATATTACGGTCCTAGGTTTTTTTGAAGTTTGGTCTAATTTTCGGACGCGAGAACAAGATTGAATATCGCTTTCTGTTAGTGGGAAAGAGATCACGTTGCTAAGTTGTAAAATCGTAGTGGCCAAATTTTCATGTTTATTCTCCGGGAGACATTGAACTTCGATATTACATTGGTAAGATTCTTGCTCGAGTTGCATAACTTTCGATTCCAAATCCTTTAAAATAATTTGAAAATGTTCATTGTCCTTTCGTAGCTTTTTATTTTCATTATTACATTCCATAATAGTATTTTTTAAATCATCAAATTGAGCATTCATAAATTTTATAGATTCTTCGAAATTTTTCAATTCATTTTTTACTCTGTGAAACTCCTCAGAAATTGCTTCTCGTATAGCAGCACGTATTTCGTCACGAAGCGATTGAGTTATCTTTGAATCTGAGTTAATATCTGTCTCTGAGGACCTGCATAATTACAGAGGATGGTTTTGGTGATTTACCGCGCCTTAATGTTACATTTTTACTTTCTGGTTGATCTTTGGATTTCTTGTTATTCATTTTATGCGTAATCAATTCTAGATACAGAAAATAAAATAAAAATTATCACGCACAGTATGTGGGTTTGAACTATGAATCTTTGGACAAACGTCTATGTTTGATACCATTCGTACACCAGATGATCAATGTAGACATGCGAAATTATTAACCATAAGTAACCAAAGTTGACTTTAGAAGATATTGGATATCCAATAAAGGTTAAATTTGCTTGACACACTTTAACACGGTAATATAAGTTTATTTTTGTGTACCGGCACTAGTGCAAGTAAAACTTCTTATTTTATAGTTTGTTATTACTTATTATCACTTCTTTAATTGTGGTTTAATAGCACTAATCGTTCCCGCTGTTTGTTTATATACTTTGTATTATTTCTCTCATTTTAAACACACTTTACAAATTTAAAACGGTCTAATGACACAAGTACGTCCACACACGTCAATACTATCTTTACAAAGCCTTTATTTTGAATTCAGGATTCAAAATACTCGAAAATTCACTTATAATTTAATAGTTTACGAAATAATTCCGAAAAAGTTTTCGATCTTCGAATCGAATAATTCATAAGTTCGAATTATTTGCACACCTCTAATAGCTAGGTTTCTTCCCTTTGTCTAATTTGGTGAATTATTTCATAACATACATACTTTTTTGAATACGTTTATATGCTTTAGGCAATAAATAACTTTCTTTCTATTTTTAAATAATTTTGGCTAAATCCTGGTATATTAATACCCATCTATTTTATTACTAAAGGAATGATCAATAAAACACACATGCACTTTGCACTTTTTATTTGTTCAAAAATCCCATTGTCAATATATATTTTTATTTTGACAATATTGTGAAAAACCTTTAAATATTACAATTCGATGGAAGGATAACCACAAGTTATCCTAAACCACCAAACATAATACACATAATAGTAGGTAACAGTTAAACCTAACGACTATAATTAGTTCGTTACAACATTCTTCAATAAGTAGATATATTTATTAAAAATAGAGATTTTTACCCCACACTTAGTAACATCAAAATTGAAAATCAACACTTTCACAACATATTAAAAATGTAAAATTGAATTAAGCCTTCCCTTACACAAGTTTCGTAATCATACATATAAACAAGTCGAAATAACCATCAAAACACACATTAAGACACAATTTTTTATACACGGACGTACGCAAATACAGTTGCCAGTTTCAATCTCAATTGTTATTTCATAAAAATTAACAATAGAAATTAGGTGAATCAAAATATCTGTTGAAATTTTCATTTGTGGTTAGAACTATGCAGGCTCTTGGAACTGGAAGGTAAATTCTCAAAAATTATTCCTTCTTCTAAAATAAAACTATTTCAAAATTAATGGAATCTTACGTACGTACGCCCAAATATATATTTAAATCAATTTACACAGCGCCATCTTAAAATGGTCCGTACGTGTACCTACTGCTGAACCTCTTATAAGTACAGTAAACAACACATAAGAATGTACAAGAAATAATGAATTATAAATGCAAACATATATGTACTTACTAAAATAATTTTATAAGAAAATCAGACGTTTGGAAATTATTAGTACTTAATTTGAAGTTAATCGAAACTAACTTTTGTCATGCAAACTATTACTTATTTCATAAAACTAACAACTGTTTTATTTTGTAGCTTAAATTAATCTTCCCCAAGCCTATTGGTCCTTAAATTCATTTCAGTATCGGAAAAAAAATCTAAAAGTCAAAAACTTCAAAGTAACAGCTATAGTTATGGCTGATATCTCGTTCCTTCTAAAATACTTTTAATTAATAAAAAATAAGTCATCGGACTAATAACTGGCCAGAATAAATATTTTCAGTATGATTTCCATTAGTCTCCATGAACGCAAGAAAAAAAAAATAGGACGACTCTTTGGTTTATAACTGCTACATTTTTTATCTGCACTCATATTAAACAATAATTGTATCTGCTTTTTTACTTCTAAGTAAACCTAATTAAGTAATTAAGTAGTGTAACAAATGTGAGTATCAACCTCAACACGATTTCAATTATTTTTCAAGCAAAGCAAAAAATAAGCAATTTAACTTTCTATTGAGGTTTTTTCTATATTTCGTTAACTATGGATATATTCTGTCTTTTATTATTTGGATCATTTGTTCTAAGTTTGAGTACTAAAGAAATATTCCAATTAATTTAAGGGAGGAATGAGTGTTTTGCAGAAAATTGTAAAACTTGTTTACCTTTACTTTAATAAATGTATGATATCTCCAAGACAAAACCCAAAATCTTTTGTGGCAGATTACTTTCAACAGACAGGCACTGGCAATATTCCATTCCCCCCACGGGCTATAAACTTATAATGCGGAAGTGTCCGCGAGTGCGGTGCGGGCACTTGAGGCCTTAAGTTTCCAGTGTTATGCGATTCTGAAACTCTTTGCAGAGTATGGTGAAGAAGTTTTAGGTTGTTAGGTAGAAGTTAGACTAAATGAAATAATTTTATTTTGATCGACACGCCTTGCAGCAAATATGGCGCGATTATTGTGACATCGGATGAGAGCCATTTATTTTGACCGGCGATTAGTGGATTTATTACTTTTTTCACACGGTCATAAAAACGGTCCAAGCTTTTTAGTTTATGCAAACGTTATAGCATTATGGTAGTGCAAACAATTGTTGGAAAACAATATTTAATAAAACATATCTATTATTAAGTATTATTTTCTTCCATTTTTAAAAACGATGTTCCTCTAGAAAATCTTAGTCATATTTTCTAGCTTGACTAGCGCCATCTTTTTACATCTTTCCGGTTGAACTTCGGGTTCTCATTAATTTTGTATCATCTATGATCATCATCATCACACACTCCAGCCTCCATAGCTATTAGTCACGACCCACTATGTATTATATATAAAACAATTCATAATTAATCCAAAAATGTACCTCTATATATCCTTTCCCAATTATCACTACATACAATATACGTACAACTATTTTGTGAAACTTTGACTACAGAAAATCCAGCTAAATAAAAAAAAAATAGAAAATAACTAAACATGATCGCACCCATTACAGTACTAATAAGAATATATTCAATCTATATTATAATAGTATTTTAATGCTATTACATTCTAACAGTGGCGTAACGTGGCACATTATGTAAAAATTTAACTTTTTTATAATATAATTATTAATGGTGGGTGAAAATATTAAAGAGTAATTTTATATATTTATATGTTTTTAAAGATAAAAAAATGAGGTTTCCATAAAAAATAACATTGATCCCATAGACTTACTATATACGATGGACCCTTCTATACAGACAAAATCAGAGACCCGCTGATGGTCCTTCGTAAATTCAAGACAGCAACGACACGAAGTTATTCGCAAGCTTGGAACATCACTAACTTCGTTCTTTGACATTATGTCTGTATGGGAGGGCCTGTCTATAGTATCAGTACCGACAGAGAAAATTATTAGAATGGAGCGAGGTGTCGATATAACGCCTCCTGATTAGATACTAAAATTTCAAACGAAATTTGTAGGTACATAGCTACATTTTTTCGCAACTTCATATACAGTCATAAGGCGTTAGATTTTTCAGTCGTTCCATTCAGAGCTCACCGTCGACTCCCGTTTGATTTGAAATCGAAACGAAACGTAGCTCGCTACGACCGTACTAGATCGACTGCAATATTATTTAATTTTTAATTATATTTATTATTTTAATTTATCCACCGAGTTGAGGCCCTCTTTAAGACTTGGTGCCTGGAGCGACCATTGTATATATTAAGTCTATGCTTGATCGTAATTATATTATGAGAAATGTCATCCGCCATCTTGTTTACAAACTATATCCGATACTTCATAGAATGACGTTTTTCATTTAGAATTTTCGTTAAGAATTTTTTGAGGCCTTCAATTGTTTTTATTTATAATAATAAATATGGTACATTGTTTGCAATTTAATTGCAATTATTGTTTAAATATTTAAGTTTTATGTTTAAAAATATAAAAATGAATCTTCCGTTTGAAAAACGTCTTACAATTTTTGGCGCATTGTCAAGATCGAATAACAATTGAGACCTAATTAAATCTATTCTAAAAATTCTTAAATCTATTTTTATCTAATTTAATGAACTTTTAATGTAAGAATAATAAAATTATCTATTTAATTTAAAAGTATACATAGATTTTGAAATTCTATAAATCTACAGTAATTTATGAAAAAAAATGTACAAATATTTTTGAAAATTATTAATTATTCTTACGTACGTAAGTTTTTTGAGTTAATTTAGGTTCTGTCCCATTATTTTGGCAGATTAGCTTTCGGCCCAACTGATGGGATGCTGACAACAACCGTTGTCGTTCTATACTAATGACGGTTGTGACCTCACAGATGGGCCTCAGTGCTACGACCACTCCCTTACCCCCTTAAGATCACTTTCAATAAATACACAAAACCAAAATAATAAATGTATTTGATTGACTTTTGTCATTAATTATTTCCTGCTTTATCATCTCATTTCGGCCAAAGGTTTAAAAAAATTACCAAAAATTCCGTTTATGATTATTTTAACATTTGCACGAATAACGACGACAACATTATTTCTAGTAAAAATTTTCAACGGACGGAACCCTAAATCTACCAATTTATTTATCCTAAATGAATGATTATGATATTTATATGGCATTTATATTATGGCCAGTTGCGATAAAAACTATACAAAGGGTAAACATAATTGGGTAAAATCAAAATTAAAATATTTTATATATAAATTTAAAAAAGTAAAAAATTAAAAAAAAGTTCAAAATTGAAAAGAGTCCTTTTTTCAAATTCTAAAGGTATTACAATTTATTTAAAAACGTACAATAGCGTATTGACATATTTTTTGAAACTTTTTTGGTTGGATGCTATATTTGAGTAAAAATGTTGTGAATGCCATGTAATAGAAAACTGCAAGCACTATATAATTTAGGAACTTGATACATCACTTTTTGAGCAGTCATTTTTAGGATTTACAATTTTTTTTGATCGGAAAATTGAACGTGGTTTTGTAAGCGTGCAATAAAAAAAACTTTTGGGGTTACTTTTTTTATAAAAATTTATACCGAAATTACTATAACATTTATTTATTATGGGATATTCATCATTATTCGTAATATATTTTGTTTTTGATTTAAAAATTTCACCCGAAAAAATATTTTTACGCGAAATTTTAAAATAATTTTTATGACAGCAATGCAGTGTTGCCAGGTGCTACTTCAGAAATATAATTGAAAAAACATTCTCAATATTTTGAACTGTCTAACATTAAATACTTTTTAATATGTGCGAAATTCATAACTATGTGTACTTAACACATATATATAATTCATTTTATACAATTTTAAAACCCAAAGAAAAACATTATCTACAAAAAAAAATCTAACAAGCAATGAATTAATTGCTAAAATGATTATATTACACAAGTTTGTATACTTTAACTTCGTTGTTACAGATTATAAAATATTTTTCAACCTGGCAACCCTACTATAAGAACTAATTTCGACAATGCGCCAAACGGTCTGTCAACTAGAATTATGTCTATAATTTACGCACAACACGATATTTCTTGTATCTGCACCTCGGCAGATTCTCGTCTGAAAAAAAAAAAAAAATTATTGTACATTGCTACAAGTTAGCGCAGACTACAACAATATGCACGATGTGTAGCGAGGACAGTGTGTAATATGCAGGATGTGTAACAAGGTTAGTGTGTAATAGTGTGTACACGTTGTGTAGCGACGATAGAATATTCTGTGCACATTGTTTACCGAGAATAGGGTGTAATATAATAATGTGTAAAGTGTGCAAGGATAAGGTGAAATATGTACAATGTGTAACGCGAACAAGTAGTTTGTTCATACTTTATTAGTTATACTGTGCAGCACACAGATATGATTGTGTATATGTAATCGTATTATGTGGTCAAGTTTTAATGCGTATATTGCACAGTGTTTGGTCTGTGTGTGTGTGTGTGTGTGCGCGTGTAAGGCCATACTGACCGATGCGAGTCCTGTTTTATTCGCATGTCCATACCAGAAAAAAATACAGCTACAGATAATTCAAAGCCGTTTCTTACGCATGGCTTCAGGCTGTGCGTGCGTGAGTGCGTGGTTGTGTGTGTTTGTGCGTAAATGTGTGCGTATGTACGTGTGTGTGGTTGTATATGTCGTGTGTGTGTAAGTGCGTGCGTATGTACGTGTGTAAGCGCGCGGATGTGTGTGTCTGTGTGTGCGTGTACTCACGGCGCTATTGCGGCGTGGTGGGCGAGGGCGTGGTGGGCGTGTTGGAGCGCGAGTGCGCCGCCAGCGAGTGCTGCAGCGCCGCCGGCGTCAGCCACTCCCTGCGCGAGGGGAGAACGACACCAACGATCAGAAACGTTATCAATTCCACCTTTTTTTTGTATGTTTGTAACTCGATTACTCGAAGACCGCTGGACCGAAAGGGCCTTGTTTTGAAAGCGCAAGAAAGTATCATTTTTTTTCCTATCACTAAAGAAATCTGTTTCAAGCTGTTGTTAGAATGTATGCAACACTTTTTTTAGTGAATTTAATTTGCAGTTTAAGACATTATTAATTTGTAGGACTTCGACTCGACTCACAGTGTGAATCTTCTCTCCTACCTAGCTACCTTATGTCCATTGGCACAGCGAGGTAGGAGCAAGGGGGGGTCTGCCCCACCCTGGATCTTGTCAAATAAACTGTTTCAACAATAACTATTAGTGAGAATGGTCATTTTGCCTCCCTCTAGCCCCTCTAGATTTTGCCATCCACGGGGCCAAATCCTGGCTACGCCAATACTCATGGCTACAATGTAACACAAGTAGAACTCACTTGGGCAGACACCGCTGCAGGAAGGGCACGCAGGAGCTGACGTAGGCGAGGCGGTTCACCCACGCCGGGATGTCGCGGTCGCAGAGCGCCTAAACAGATCGTGATTACGTTTTCAGTAGTGTACAATTGGACGCAAATAAGCAATACCATGTCAACCCATGTCATGTCATTTCGAGAAAAACGCGTTTGAAAATTTTGAACAACTTGCTTTGTATGATTTTTTTAAATGTATTGGTCAAGTTTTGGCAATTTCAGATTTATGTCAGTTATTTTACTTATTTTCACAAAAAATAAGTATACAAACTGCATATTTTGTATATAATATAACCCAAAACGTTTAACATAATACATAAATTGCATAATTAAAAAATGGCTTTTTTAGAAGTTCTAAACCTTAAAACCCTACAAATATCAAAGAAAAATGTTCTTCAGCCATATACCAACACTTCTGCATATATAACTCAGTTTTTTTCAATTATGTGGGTTGACATATGATGTTGCTTATTTGCGTCCAATTATTAACTTGTCAAACCATGTGACAGGTTTAGAGGTCGGAAATATTAATTAACGCATCTTACAGGGCTAAATTGAAAGCGGAACAGAGCGTAATAAACATTCTAGCGAACTGTATAAGATTCGTGTCTTTTTTTTTAAATTAATATTGTTAGTATTATATTGGGACCAGGTCGCGAAAATGAGCAGCCCTTACTGGGGCTCAAAGTTGGGACCTTCTCGTGTCATATGTCAGCAATAATGGTGGCTCCGATTCGAACGCTCAAAACGCATTCTACTCTCAGCATTTTGTATTTTAGCCACCCATATTATGAACTTTTGAAGATATGTAATTTTAATTTTTTTTCACAAAAATTTCAAAAAATCACACTTTAGAACATGTATAAGAATTAATTATTTATTCTGGTAACACTTTTTATAAAGCAAAACGTCTGAAATAAAAAAATATATATCAAATCGATCAACTCACCAGACAAAAAGCGGACGTGAAGTGGTTACAATTATTATTCATTAAGTGGTATCTGAAACAAGAATGATAAATTTTAAATTACAAAAATTAAGATTGACCCAAATAATTTTTAAACGCTACACACTCAACGGCCCCCATTAGGATTGTTACATCCTGTGTCGGGGGTCCGGAAACATACACAATAATAAGGACAAACACACCCAGACCGGAACGCGTGCCAATATGGTCAATACAAATCTGCTCCAAGCGGGGATTGTAACTGTCGGTCCCCGCACCGTGCCTCGGAGAGCATTTTAAGCTGATAATAATCGTTACCTCTCGATAGGTAATTTTCGCTTATACAATGAGTCACTGGTTCACCCTTAGGGTTGCGGAGGTCAGATGGTATAAACTAGTATAAAAGTAGTAAGAGTAAAAAGCAGACCCTGGGTAAATACTCGTATAGCACAGGGAATAATGTTAGGAAAGAGAGAATTTTCCAATTTTACAAAGAAAAACGCAAAGCAAAGTTCTGTCTCCAAGTTAATTAGATTTAAATTTTCGAATTCTTTAAAAATAGTAGCAAGTACATTTATTAACATATATACCCACCTGTCACCGCGGAATTGCTTCCCCAGCTCTGTAACGAGGCGTCTCACCTCCTCTTCGCTGAAATCCGTGTATCCTATGTGTACGCTTTGCCTTTAATAAAATAAAAAATAATTATTTGACAAGAAATTAAGTGCAAAAATATTTAAAATCGAAATATTTTAAACGCATTTTTGTCATGACGGTTGGCAAACAAGCATGAAGTCCGCCTGATGGTAAGCAGTCTCCGCAACCTATGAGCGTTGCCGACCCGAGGGATAGGAGGAAAGAGGAGAAGGGAACAAAGGTGGTGGGAGATTGGGGCTCCGGCGCTCTCACACATTTTTTATTTGTTCTAGAACAATGCGACACACTACCTCTTGCGACTCACATTATTAAGGCCCGTTCATCAAATACTTTTTAATTCCTTTTTTACAAAACTTTTTTTGTTTGCAATCCCTCTAACAAATATTTCATCGCAAAAGATAGATCGGCCCCATATGTGAATGAAAATTTATTATTTCATTATTTGCAATAATAAAAATATTATTTTTCATTTATCAGAAGTAGAAGGCTTTTTCAAATGTTCGATAAAAAGATTAAATGCATCTTCGTCACATCTTAACATGTACATTTAATTAATACAATATAATATAAGATGATGAATACCTGAAACGGAACTGCTCCCCCAATTCCCTCTCGTCCCTCGGCGTGATCTCGAAGACTCCCGTGAACGCGTACGGGTGTCCGCCGTACGCCCACTCCGAGCCGTGCACTTGCACGCCGCTGTGGAACACGCCCACGCCCGCACCCGCCGTGTACCTGCGACCAATAACGACTAAGCTTCTTCGTCCTAGCATTATTCCCGGTATTTGATCTACCCAGGGTCTGCTTATTACCCTTATCACTTCATACATTCTCATTGGATGGCAGTCATCAGTAACAACCAAACTAATTAACCGATTTTGAACAAACTTTTATCGTATCAACCGGAATGCACGGTCACATTTATGAGTCTCACCATGTGACCATGCCTCCCTCCCACTTGGTGTAGCGTAACAGACCCCAGATTTCTCGTAAGTTCTTCAAATTCATGTCAACTTAACACGAGTACGTACTGTACGACAAACCAGGGGATACTTTTAAAACAACAGTTTCGCATCAGTTAATTGGTTATGTAAAAGTTCAAGTTTTTTGTTAACAGTTTAAATTTCGCTTTTTAATACTTATGTAGTTATAATATTAGATTATAATGTGATGCTGAAAACATAAAAATTATCTTACCAATTCGTCCAGTACATGTCGTAAACGTTGAGGACGACCGGCGCCTGTCCGGGCCTCGGTGGCCTCGGCTCGTTCCGCCGCGGCAGCAGCGACATACACGACGGGAACATCGTGCAGAAGCCGCACGACTACCGGAAAATGATAATAAATTCTACCAACATTGTTATAGAATATTTTTTTTACAATAAATAATGAGTGATTTTAATAGACGTATTGGGGCATGTGAGACAGACAGCACACTGTTTTATGAAACATGTTATGTCTCTTTCCGATTTTATTATAGAAAAGATAATTTTTTTAACCATTAAAATAAAACTCCGGGGTCGATACGATAAGTTTTTTTTATATAAAAATTGCCATAGTGCACTTATTATCGGGGTCTTAAAAATCACAAAAAAATTAAAAACTAAACTACTACGTTGTGATTACATTCAATAATTACACATATCGAAAAAATGGGTTTCATAAAACACTGTGCAATATAAGCAATAAATAAATATATAAATATGACGTCAAATTCTTTACGTCACAAAATTCCCCGTTAGCTCACGACTACAAAGATTACTTAGAAAACTTGAAATAATAGATGTTTGATTCGTAAAAATAATAGTGTTTACTGAAGGTCTTTATTGACCTTTTGATCTAGTATGAATGACAATGAAATCTTTGCATATATTCAATCTTTGCAACGGAATTAGCGTGCTAGCATGTCGTAGGGTCATAGGGCTGCCAACTATTTTTAAGCAAAATAAATTCTAAAAAAAAAATCTAATAAAATATGCATATAAAAATTGAAATTAATAGTATATAGTTGTAACAATCTGTTTATAAGTTTTTGTTACATGTCATCTTAAATATTTTTGTTCCGAAAGGTAAATTAAGCAGTTATTTTTGTAGTAGAGCCATGCTCCTAGCACAAATGGACCGGCATGGCCTGGGAATCACTACCCTCTCACAGAAAATCGGCGTAAAGTAACTGTTTCGTTTCGTGCGACGAGTGAGAGCGCCGGAGGCCCAATCTCCCAACCCCTCTGTTCCCTTTCTTTTATGACTTCTCTTCCCTTCTTTCCCCATCGCTTGGATTGGCAACGCGCATGTGATATATCAATTATCGCAAGCTTTTATAGGATGCGATGACTGCTTATCATCAGGTGAACCGTATTCTTGTTTGCTATCCCTCATGACTAAAATAGGTATTTTTTTTTTTTTTTTAAACGCTGCACACTCAACGGCCCCCATTAGGATAGTAATATCCTGTGTCAGGGGTCCGGAAACATTCACAATGACAAGGACAAATACACCCAGACCGGAAAATATGCTTGCATGGTCAATATAAACATATTATGCTCCGAGCGGGAATCGAACCCGCGACCTGTGGCGTTTAAGGCAGGTTCGCTACCGCTGCAAATAATGCTACAAAAAATTAAGTCTGATGCTTAATAAAAGTACGGTTGGCAGCCCTAGCTGTATATAATAGCTTCTTTACAAAATAATAAGGCCATTAACAAACTATTAATAGTATAAATGTAGCACTTGTAACGAAACAGGCTTATCTAAAAATCTTTCGCCCTTCAAAGCGAACAAAAAAATTTGAAACAGTAAATCATAATGAAAAACTACTGAGCAGTTCCCGTATTCAGTATTAAGAACCTTATTTACATTGAGAGTAGAGTTTAAATTGTAACAATGTTATTCAAAGTATGTAGACTAATATTAATACCTAATTTACAATTAAAATGTATTTTCATTTGCATTTTCTACCCCGCTGCTGGTTTCTTTGTTTTTAACTTCACTTTGTTCTTAACATTTTATAATATGAAAGAAATGATAAACAAAAGATTTAGATATTCGCATAGACTTATATATAAGGACAGACCCTTTCATGCTAATAAAATGTGAAAGGTTTCAGTGGTGCTCCTCCGAAAAATTTGCACTAACTCAACGTAACGAAGTTAGTTACACGCTTGCAATTCGTATAGTTAGCGTTTGACTAACTTAGCTTCGTTGAAATTACGAAATCACCGGCGAATTTTTAAGTATTTTTCTGTATGGGCCGGTCCATAGTTTATTGTAAATAAATATATAATCTTATTTTCTTAAAGAACTGTATACATATTTTAAACTTCAAAGGCCTAATGTCTAATTCATAAAAACCTTCAGGCTTCTTATTCCTAGCATAATTCCTGAGCTACTAAGAAAATAACTATGAAAAGTTAACGATTATCATCAGATGTTATGTGATAGCAACCGGTTACACGAGCAGTTCACTTCACGAGTTTTCATCAACCTACGGTGTTAGCTAACGAGGCGCGCATTTAAGCCACCAGCAATTCTCAACCTCCGCGTCATCGTAAGATTGACCTTTAATTCCTCTGACATGAAATATAACATCTCAAATAGTACATGTATGTATATAGAATATGATTGAACAGTTTAAAATCTCATAGCTATGGGGTTTATTAAACTTTTACACTTCCGTTTCTAATGACGTGATAACATTGTCAACGATGCCGGTTCTATGGTTCAATCAATTTCTACTTCCGTGTCAATAATACAAAACGTATATCTAGACGAGAAATAGTAGATAATTTTGTTTTGAATTTGATTGAATGAAGTAGATTCAAATGAAATGAAAACATTTCATGACGGTTTATAAAAAGTATTCGGCTCCCTTGATGGTAAGTAATTACCGCAACCTATGAACGCTTGCGGTACTTGAAGTATAACACGCGTGTTGCCAACCAAAGGGATACGAGGGAAGGGATGAGAAAGGCAAAATAAAATGCATTCTAAACCCTCGTAGCACGAAACGCAAAAGTACTCTGTTAATTTACGCAGATTTTCTGTGAGAGGGTAGTACTTCCGCTGTTGAGTCGACCTATTTGTGCTGGAGTATGGCTCTACTACCACGATCCATACAGGTCGCTAGATTTTTATTGTACTGTTTCAATTCAGTACGGTCAGAACTAAGTGGGTACATTGTTCCATAGTGTGTTTTAGGTGCGCACAAATCACCGATAGATTTGAGATGTTTTTTTTCGGAATGTGTATCGCTCTTGGCCCTACTTGTCTTGAAAGCATCACCGAGCTGGGGAGCCGAGTACAGAGACCCGTCCGTGAAAAGGGGGGCAGCCCTCACGGGGGCTCAAATTTGATTTCGTCCTTACGGTGCCTTCTGCGAAGCCGAGATACGACTGAGTACGTCATTGGAGCATGAGATGATTATAGTGTCATTTAAATAGCACAAATAAAGGCTAATTTAAGCAATAGCTTAGTCTAGAAATCATAATTCAATTCACCAAATATGACAGAGTACAAAATGAAATTTAGCTCAGATAGCTTACTAGATACTATCTGGATGAGCACATAGGATACTTTTTATTCCGGAAAAATGTTCCATTCCTGTGGGATTATCAAAAATCATGCTATCTTGTAGCACCTATGCCAAATTTCAATGAAATACGTGGATTATCAAAAAACCATGCTAAAAGATAGCATCTTGTAGCATGGTTTTTGATAATAAATAAATAAACGCTACACACTCAACGGCCCCCATTAGGATAGTGATATCCTGTGTCGGGGGTCCGTAAACATTCACAATAACAAGGACAAATACACCCAGACCGGAAAATATCTACGTATTCAATAGAAATTTGGCATAGGTATGTCTTATGGAACATTTTAAATTACAAAGGATACATTTCCTGGAGCCATGGGCGTAGCCAGTTTTTGGCCAGGGAGGGCAAAAACCGTAAATTTAGGGTCCAAACGGAGGCAAAATGACTTCTTCAATAGTTATTAGTTAAAACGTTCAAAATACCATATATTCTTTGTATTTCTCAGTTTTAGCAGGGGAGAACCTGAACCACCCCTGGTCCTACCTCGATACGTTCATGCCTGAAGCGAATTCTAAGGTCACCGCGAACGAAATCGCGGGCAGATGCTAGTAACTCATATTTATAATTCGACTCTACAATAGTATTAATACTATTAAAGTTGTAATTTTATAATGATTAAAAGACGCTACCCTATGATTGGTTGGAGAGGGGTTTCATGGCGTCTGTCTGTCGCTAGTGACTAAATATAAATTCAGAACGACCTTGTAGTGATTTGTCGTCAAGTACAATTATAATTGATATTATATTTAAGTGCCTTGTATATTTTTTGTCATTTTTTTAACACACAACTGCCAATAATCTGCCATAGAAGGTCAAAAACCTCGAATGTACATAATGATATAGGTATTTAACGCCTTTTATTTGGATTCACGGTCTACCGCCGCTATCATATTAGCGATTTGTATGCTTATTCCAACAAAATTAAACGTAAAGTCATTAAAGCTTTATTCAATATCCTTTATGGAATGACTCATTAGGCAGGATATGCGTGCTGTGCTGACTCTGACCAAACTAAACCCTTTGACCCATCAGTCAGTACTTACGCGGCAATTGTTACGTGCGCGCTACGCTGACTCACCAAATGTCGGAGGAACACGAACACTCGAAAAACACTAATAGAACTACTTGTAATAGGAGAGCCTCATTCCTCCCAGCACAAATGGGCTTCACCGGAAGTGTTACCCTCTCACAATAAATCGGCGTAAAGTAACTGCATCAGTAGGTACTTTTGCATTTCGTGCGATGAATGAAAGTTCCGGAAGCCCAATTCGCTCCCTGTATGTTCCCATCTCATTCCTTAATCCTATCCCTTGGGTTGGCAACGGGCATGTGATACTTCAAGTATCGCAAGCGTCCATAGGTTACGGTGACTGCTTACCAGGTGGACCGTATGCTTGTTTGCCAACCGTCATGAAATAAAAATTAAGAAAACATGCATGTGTAGGGCTAGCGTAATAACTAGTATCGTTTTATTTGTCTTAGCGACCGACCTCGCTTAACCCGCTTATAAGTTGGTATACGCGCGTAATATTAGTTTTGATAATATGATATTGACTCTCGCCCCAGTTTCGAGTGTACACGACGGAATAAGCCATTCTACGCGCGTTCAGCTTTTTGAAGCGCGCGTTCGAAAATAAAACACTAGCCTGAATGCGCCCTATTAAATGTATTATCAGAGGGGTCTACCAAAAACTTGATAATCTATTGCGATCCAATTCAATTCAGGTAGTCAAGCGATTCAGATTTCATATAAACATGACGTATAAATATGTGAATGAGTATAAGCGATGTAGATCAGTTTAGGTTATTATTTGATTCGCCATAGGAATTGTAGGCCATGGTAGGCACCCAGGATATATTTAGACGCAAATAAAGAATACCTTGTCAACCCACAAAATTGAAAAAACTAAGTTATATATGCAGAAGTGTTGGTAAATGGCTGAAGAACAATTTTCTTTAATATTTGTAGGGTTTTACGCTTTAAAACTTCTAAAAAAGCCATTTTTAATCATGCAATTTATGTATTATTTTAAACGTTTTGGGTTATATTATATACGAAATATACAGTTTGTATATTTATTTTTTGTGAAAATAAGTAAAATAAATGACATAAATCTGAAATTGCCAAAAACTTGATCAATACATAAAAAAATCATATAAAGCAAGTTGTTCAAAATTTTCAAACGCGTTTTTCTCGAAATGACATTCGTGTGGGTTGACATGGTATTGCTTATTTCCGTCCATTTATTTGTAGCATTTAGCTGGTTTCGGACTATTTCGACGCAATATAAATATACGAAACAAATCATTATCTTTTAATACAATTTTCAGCGTAGACAGAGTGATTCATGAGGAAGGTTCAGGAGTGACGATATTTGTTGAAAATGTCGGAACAAATGAATCTTAATCCTTTGTTGCCATAGCAACGCGTATACGCGTCTAGTGTAAACTAAATTAATAATATTATTATCCATGCCTATATTAATAAATAAGTTTATTTCAAAATTTAAATGTGTTTATTGGAACAAAGTTCCTTAACGCGACTTACGGATAGTGCGAGTTAGTAGAAATCGTCACGTAACGAAATGCCATATGCTGTGTGTCTGTGTGTGTGTGTGTGTGTCGAGCCTACTACATTTAAATGAGCACATGAGCAAGTGAGTGACCAGCCGGGTGCGTAACGCTTTCTCTCTCTCTCTCTTTCTCTCTCTGTCCCTGTCTCTTTATCATATAACCTATTAAAATATACAGATTTCATTTCGCATTACATTCGGAGTTCAAGAAAAAACGTAGCGAACTTCGTTCTTGACGGCGGTCCTCCGACCGCAGTTTTTTTTTTTATTAATTATTTTTTTACAATTTTAATTCCTAAACTCTATAAAACAATCGTGAGAAATAGCACATGTTTAAACTCGTAACGACTACGAACACACGAAGACAGAAGCCCTTGACCTAAAGGATATAGGGCGAAGGAGAAATCGAAACGTAATTGGTATGTAATTAGTTAATATTTAACAATGGCCCCTAGATATTACAGCTGCTACAACTCAATACTTATGAATTCGTTATAAACAGAAATTACTATGGGTCTACCACGGTAGTAGAGCGATGCAAAAATGTGCCGGCTCGACCGGGAAGTTAAAGATAGTGTCCACGCATAGGACGATAAAGTTGCCTCCACAGTTGTGGATAAATCTTGAACAATCTAACGCTATTTTTTTTTTTGTTAGAAGTTGGCAAACAAGCATACGGCCCACCTGATGGTAAGTGGCTGCCGCAGCCTATGAGCGCTTGCGGCACCATTAGTAGGTGCCAGTCACGCGTTGCCAACCTCGAGATATTAGTTCTTAAATCTCGTTCGCCCAGTAATTTCACTAGCGTACTATTGCTGGTGGCATGTTCTATTGCTGGTGGCAAAATTTATAGGTCACTTTGGCATTTATCAAAATTAAATTGGCCGGATTAGGAAGTAGCTCTCAATTAGGACAAACTCATTTAAAGGGTCGTGTTTCAATTATTATTTTTTGTTTATGTCAAGACGGTTGGCAAACAAGCATACGGCCCGCCTGATGGTAAGCTGCCACCATAACCTATGTACGCTTGCGATACTTGAAGCATCACAAGCGCGTTGCCAACCCAAGGAACAGGAGGGACGGGATGAGAAGGGAAGGACAGAGGGGATGGGAGATTGGGCCTCCGGGGCTTTCACTACTACTCGGGGTTACTAGACGTCGATTTTCTGTGAGAAGGTAGTACTTCCCCGGTCGAGCCCGCGCTTTTGTGCTGTGAGAAGCACGTCTCTACTACCGTAAAAAAGAATTTTAGCGGGTTTGGACTTGCTCTACAACAATTTAGTAGAAGTAGAGCCAGCTCATTCCAGCACAAACGGGTCGGCTCGAGTGGGGAAGTACCTTCTGATAGAAAATCGCCGTAAACTTACAGTACTGTTTGCGTTTCGTGTGACGAGTGCCGGAAGGTCGATTTGCCACCTACCCCCGTTCCTTCCTTTTATCCTTTGGCTTGGCAGCCCGCATGTGATACTTCATGTGTGGCGTGGTTATAGGTTGCGGTGACAGCTCACCGTCAGGTGGACCGTATGATTGTTTGCCAACCATCATGAGAAAAAAAATGAGGAAAAAATATGTATTACTTGCAATATTTGTACTAACCTCCTTTATTAATTTCTATACAACTGAAGCTTTGAATTACTATTCTGAATCATGAAATGTATAAAATTTCCTTATAATGTTTGTATAAAAATGACAAATGTTACTTAAATAACAATATCTTTCCTCCATTCCTTTTATAAGAAATAATAATACTCAGCTATTGAGGCTTTTAATAACTAGTATTAATATTATACCTTTATATTACCTTTCTTGGAAGTCTTGTTATATATATTTTCTTTTTCATAATTAATACTGGCAGACTACAAAAATATATCCATAAAAAAAAACGTTAAAATGGCGCCAAAATACAGTCACTAATTACAAAATGGGATCAAATTAAAAACTATGTTGTCAAACAAAAAAGAAATGTTGTAACCACACTACACGCTCCACAAATGGAATAGATAAGATAGTCGCATTATTCATGGTGTTGTCAATCATTAGCCGTAGCATTATCTGGATTTTTAATCTATTTTAATCTAGAAAAAGGCTTGTATTATCAAACATGTTAATAATCTGTCCAGTCGTACAATGTTTACTCGATACAATATAGAGATTTCATTGTTTGTTTTGCGATACTGTTTGAAGGATGGTCTTTTATAATGTACAACATTTATCAAACTATATTGAACCTATAAAATGTTTTGTGCCATAAAAACTATTCACTACACAAATAATAACAATTTTGAAAAATAAAAGTGTAAAAAAATACACAGCCGTGCACACGAAATCAAATTGTGCTATCTACATTAAAATGTTAGAAAGTCTTACTAAGTTTGGAATGTCTTGGGAATCCTCCTGTAAGATAGTAGGGGAGCTTAGGAGGGGATCCCGGTCATCGCCAGGCCGGTCCGGAGGCCCCGGTCTGTACGACACGGCAGGCCTCGCATTTCTTCATTTCTATACATACTTCTCAACTGCGGACTGCGAATACGTCCAACAGCATAAGCAAAACTGTTTATTTTATTTTGTTTATCAATTCGTCAGTTTACTTATACGTTTACATCTGATAATATTGTGTAAATTATAATTTTAGCTACTGTTATGTACTATTTTGTCATTTAAATATGAAGCAATACCTTCTGTTACGAGAAAAATATTTCTTTTATCAAATACAGGTTTTATGTACCCAACATAACATTCTTATTATCAATCTTTCCATAAGTGTCTTGGGTTACACTAAAACTAAAAATTATATAAAAAATTACTAGATATAGAAATAAAGCTATATTTAAAGTGAAATTATACCTAATCTACGTCTATTTTATTCAGATGATATTATATACTAAAAGGATTCGAAGATCTTAACTATGAACTATCATCAGGCATGAAGATTCGATTGTATGCAAATGAAATAATTGACCATTAGCCGAAATAACGTCAGTATATCAATAACAATGCTACGAGCTTTGTGCTGTTACAGCGAAACCGATAAAATAATTATTACTTACAAAAATATGTAGCACTCTGCTCGGTGTAGGTGTTTTCCATAGAATTTAAACACGTTCAAATAAATAGCTCCATCATTGGAATTATGATGATTCTTAAACAGATTACACGATTTATGTTTAATGATATAAATGATTATTTTAATTTTTTAAAATGAACACAATGTGCTTACTCTCGTACTGACAAAACTGGCATTTTTTTATTAACTTGCCTATTTGCCACAGAGTTCATCATCACCTAGCCATGGTAACTGTCATTTAAATGCCACAGACTACACCTGTAGCGTCTAAAAACCGATAATGAGAAATCAAATAACAATAATTAATGGATGTTGTAGTTATTTATTGATAATATTTAATTTAATTAAATATAATGTAAAATAGGTAGACAAATTTAAGCATAATGAAGACATATTTAACATTTTACGTTTATTTTAGGTATATACTACGTTTCTAAACATATTTTATCTTGTAAGTCGTCGATTTGCTGTCAAGTTTTGTCAAATTAATTTGTCTACACGTCACCTTGTTTGTCGTGGGTTATTAAATGTTTATAAAAGTTAAAGTTTTTCATATTTATCAAAAAAATTCATACTGAAAACAAAATGGTAAATATAATTCCAAAAATACTTTGTGTCCATATACAATATAGTTTTTTTTTTTGTATTAAAAGTTGATTAATAGGAATGACACCTCCGGCTTACGTTATCTAAAGTTTTTCATGTGTTTTAGGTGCTTATAGCGGCTACAGTTTGTACAAAATCGGGGAAAGGTATATAGATTTGTCGTTAGATCTAAAATATACGGAATATTATGGTGTTATTTTGTGTATATATCACTAAATTATTTCACAATTTCAGCGCTAGTTTCACGTCAGTTCGTCGAAATGACGAAGGCACGTATCGAAGGGCTCCTAGCCGCATTCCCTAAGCTAATGACGGCAGGTCGGCAGCATACTTTCGTTGAAACTGAGTCTGTCAGGTTAGTCATGTGTTTGCTGTAACATTTTTTAAGATAATGATCAAACTTGTTAGATTGCGTTAAAAGTATACTGTATATTCTAGGTATGTGTACCAACCCTTGGATAAGCTCTACATGTTGCTCATTACCACCAAGGCCAGCAATATTTTGGAGGATCTGGAGACTCTGCGGCTATTTAGCAGAGTGGTAAATATATTTTAAAGATCTAGTAAAACTTACTAGTTATATTGGAAATTTCTCTCTTCCCAAAATTTCTTTTCTTTTCTTGATTTGAAAAATGACTAGTTTTTTAAAGAGTGTTGAGTTATGTTTGTATGGTTAATACAAAAATATCTGTCCTGAGTGAGCAGTAAACCAAAAACATTGTTGCTAATGTCAGGCCTTTTGGAGGCCTTCCATTAATTATCTGAGGCATTACGGGTTGAGCGGGATCAAGCTGAGTCTCAACCAATCTTATGTAGGGAGATCTTAGCAAATATCACATAATTATTTTGTCGACCTTTTTTCGAATTTTCTTCCGTAAGTAAATCCAATGCAATCAAACACATATTGAAATATTGGGATATTTCACAATAAATAAGGGGGGAAGGGTTGAGCAAAATCTGCAATCTCTCAACAAAGGTCAAAAAATCACCAAAATTACCTCACATAATTAGACACGTAACAATAGCTATTGCTTGAAAATGATCACTGTTAAATTGTTTTTTTATTTTATTTTTAGGTACCTGAATATTGTACCCAACTGACCGAAGCAGAAGTTCTTAATCAAGCTTTCAATTTGTTGTTTGCATTTGATGAAATAGTTGCACTCGGTTACAGGGAGAGTGTTAACCTGGCTCAGGTATTTTTTAATCATGCAGCTTTAATTAAATATAGAAATAAATAGCTGTTCCCGTGGCTCTGCTTGCATTATGTAGTTGTTCGGCGATTCCATGAGAACCCAACATTTTTCCATGATAAAAAGTATTGTATCTTTGTTAATCCAAGTAATAAGCCTTTACATCCAAATCTGTGCAGTAGTTTTTGCTCGAAAGAGTAACAAACATCCATCCATCCAAACTTTCACATTTATAATATATTAGTTAAATTGGTTCCATCTATATCTATACAAAAATTTGTCATAATGGGTCCAGCTCAACGGTCAGAATGAAAGTGTCAAAAACAAGCTCTCTTTCCCATTTATAATATTAGTTGTTTTTTTTTTTCTTACATAATGTTGACGATACGTAAAATTACAGAAAGGATGAAGTTTTAATTCCATTTTTAATTTTTTTTTAGGTACGGTCATTTGTTGAAATGGATTCTCACGAAGAGAAGATCTACCAAGCTGTTCGACAGGTATGGTTTATACATCACTATTTTTAGCTGACTGTTTTAAAGAGTTGCTTTTTTATTCCGATTCCCTTGGACTATTATCATAAGCATTCCAAGCACAAATTACTTAGTCGGAGATAGATTTAATTTTCTAGATGCTCTAAAATCTGTATTAGAGTTTTCCTACTTACCTTAGTGGGTAAGCATGTGACTTACTCTTCATTCCCACTGTGTTATTACCAAAATTGTAATTTTTCCATTGACTTACTATAAACTAAGGACCGGCCCTTCAGTACAGAAGAAATGTTCAAAGATTCGCTGGTGGTATCGCTTCCTAAATTCTACACCATTGCAAACAAACGAAGTTAATCACAAGCTACTAACTTTATTCGATTATACTGCAAAATGGTGACCCCAGCTTGATTCAAGTTGACAGCGTAGCACTAGTCTTTGACATTTTATTAGTGTGCAAGTCTTGTCAGTATAAAAGAAATCTATGATTTTTCCAATAGACTCAAGAGCGTGAAGCGGCCAATCGCATGCGAGAACGTGCGAAGGAACTTCAAAGGGAAAGATTGGAAGCCGCCAAGCGTGGACAGCCGGCGCGCTCGCAGACTGGCTTCGGTAAATACACATTAATTATAGTTTATAAGAGTTAAAAAAATTTTTCGTTATTTCAGCTTCAGTTTTATTTTTTAAATTTATGACTTCGAATTTTTTATTTTATCACTATCAATGGATTATTGCCAAACTGAATAGCACAAGAAAATTTTCATAAGGTCTTATAATTAAATTAAAATTATTGCAAATTCTAACTGTGTTTGGTATAATAGTATATTTATTGAGTATATTATATCTAAAATGAAAAAAAACATTACAGTTTACATACACACAAAAAATCATAATTAGAATTGCCACATTTCAAAGTTTCCTTAATATTTTATTAATTACATTATAGTAATATATTATTAACTTGCATATTAATTAATGAATTAATTTAAATTTAGTATTATTAGGACTACCTAATACGATAGTGTCGCTTTAAAATAACAAATAAAAAATTGTTTTTCTGAACTTATTTTCTTATTGTAGGTAGCGGTTTCGGAAGTTCTTCGATATCATCCTCAGCTGCATCTGAGCCAATCACCGAAAAGATACCGACAACGCCTGTACGGGAAAAGTGAGTGTACTTCACTTTAATAATGGGAAACTATAATGCCAGATAATATTTATATATATATAAAATAGTTGTGAAAAGTACTGTGAAGTGGTCACGCATGTATAAATTAATGGGTGCACGCTATTTGATTTTGATCAATGAGTGCACGCTATGTACGCTAAATGTTTGTACTGACCATACTGGCATGTGTTCCGGTCTGGGTGTGTTTGTGCTTGTCGCTGTGTGTTAACGGACCGACACAGGATAGTATTACTATCCTAATGGGTGCCGTTGAGTGTGTACTGTTAGGCTCGTTTAATTTGTTATATATAGTTTTGTTCTAGAGCGATGTTATTTTCAGTCGTACAACGACGAGATCGGCGATGAAGCTCGGTTCGCGCGGAACGGACGCGGAGTCCTTCGTGTCTCGCCTGCGGAGCGAAGGCGACACCACCGCCTCCAACGCGGTGCCCACTAAAGTCGACAAAGCCCCGCTATCTACTAACAATAAAGAGTAAGTATAACTGATGGAAGATACAGTATACGAATTTAGTGGAAAATGCAAATTTATAAAGATAAGAAATCCATAAAATACAGGTCAAATTTTTTTTTTCTTTGACAATGTTCAAAATTTTTTAAATTGACCAAATTACTAGCTAAGTCTCGGTGCGGTTGCTGTGACATCATAAGGACCAATCGAGCTCGGAAAAACAATTGTACTGTGAGACGTTACACAATAAATATTGGTTATTCAAAATATGTTAAAAAATTGCAACGGTTAGACCAATTTCGATAATTTAAGAATTTTTATTGATGAGAAAACTTATAGTGATAATATAGTGTTGATTTTGAATTGATTAGGAGTATTAGAGCCATGCCTCTTGGAGCACAAATGGGCTGGCCCGGCCGGGGAAGTAGTATCCTCCCAAAAAAAAATAGGGTATATACTTACATTGTAACGGTATCAGTAGGTATTGTTGCGTTTCATGCCATAAATGAGAGTGTTGGAGGCCTTAGGAGAAGTTTAGTCACAAACACACGGACAGAAGTTATCAGGTGGATAAAGTGTTGTAACATTTTTAGAAATGTCTAATCTCTTTTTTTTTAACCGGATTCAATTCAATCAAAACCAAATCGACAAAAAAATCTAAATAATTATCGGATCTGCTTACAAAATTTCACGAGAACCGGTTTGAGAAATGCGACGCTTATAAATGTATTTGTATTCCAGTGTACACTTGAGATTCGAAGAAAGGTTGAACTTAACCGCTGGCCGGGATGGTGACATACAGAACTATGAACTTTCAGGTAATGTCAGATGGAATATCTTCATAACCTTTGTACTAACATTCTTATAATTAAATAAATTTTAATTATCTCTGAATGATCTATCTGGTTCATAACCAGACTTATTTGATTAATACAAATGGGAATCGAAACTTCGTCCGTGGAGGCTAAAGGTAGACTTTATAAATAAACTACGCTAAGATGGCGTGCCCCTCCAAAATTCTAAGTGATACGGCACTTGAGGTAGGCCTTTCATTGGGCGAGGCCGGCTAGGTAGGTACCACCGTAGCATCAGTTATTCTACCGCAAAGCAGTATACACTATATAGTTAGTGAAGTTACTGGGCAAATGAGATTTAAGAACCAATATCTCTCGTTGGTAACGCGTAAGCGGCACATACAAATGCTTGCTTGCCAACTTATTTGACTAGTCATGATAAGTTGACCAACAAATCTGACCTTGAAACTACAAACAAATCTATCGTAAAGATGTGACTACACATATCGAAACAGTATTTTGGAGGGGCGTGCCATATTATCGTAGTTAATCTATACCAACACGCTACAACGATCGTCGACAATTGTTACTCATTAACAACATTAACTTTAATCAAGTAAAAAAAGAACACAAAGACAGAGAAAGGGAGACAAAGAACAACAGTTTTTTTAAATCCAGAATTGCATATTACAGACAGTAAGCTGTTGCAAAATCAATCAATCAAGTAGTGCTAGTAATATCAAAAATCAAGATCATAAATATTTAAAACTTCGACAGGTTTGCTGACACTGCGTATAAGTAATGAACAATTCGGTCGTATTCACGTTCACGTCGACAACAAAGATACAAGACCACTACAGTTGCAGGTAATGTACTAAATACTGACTTTTTTTAAACTATAACTAGCATCTACAGGTGACTTCGTTTGGATTTCAGAATCCGAGATCAGATTAATGTTGTTCTATTTGCCAATTATTTTTTTTTAACTCTTAGGATTGAATTTTGAAAAGATCTAGAGCCTTTGTAAAGTAATGGCCCAAAAATCGTCCCCCGTGAGACCCCTAAATTTATTTTGAACATTTTCCATAATGTCTACTTTACACAAATTCCTTCAATTTCGGTTATTCAAAAAAATATTATATGATTGATTGCATATCTTCTAAAGCTATTGTCGTATTTTTTTATGGAATATTTTAAATAATATAGACTATCAAAGGCTTTAGAAAAATCCTGATAAATTCAGCACTGTATCTTGAAGCCATTTTATTCTTATAATTGAAGACATATTGTTTACGTATTTCTTACTTAAAAAGTTTTGTCAAGGATATTATTGTTTTTTAAAATACCGCCTCCTTACATGTAATGCTAGTGTACACTTTTTCTTCCACTTACTATTCATCTAGATTGCCTGTCCTTTCTCTTGGTTGTCTTGTAATTTTCATTTACGACATAATTACATGTGATTAACCAAAATTAAATCGAAACAACCATCTTTGACCGCTTTTCACGGTCCTTCGAGTCGAATAAGACTGTAATAATATTAGAAATTAAATTTAAAAGTGTGTAACGGAATGGATTATAATATAGCATATCTTTTTACACAGCTCATTTACTTAAATTATTTTAATTATTGTGATTTCTATTATTATTGCATTTTAATTTGGTTTGTATGCATATAAAAGTTTCATTAAATGCAGAAAAAACTAAAAATGTTACATAGCGTGTTCACCCACTCGCGTTAAATAATTATAAATACACTACACACTCAACGGCCCTCATTAAGATAATGATATCCTGTGTCGGGGGTCCGGAGACACAACATGGACAAGGACAAACAGACCGGAACACATGCCTGTATGGTTAATACAAACACAACGTCGTCAATATCGGTGACACCGTTGTGGCGTTGTGGGTAGTGAGTCTGCCTTTAGTCTCGACGGTTGCGGGTTCGATTCCCGCTCGGGCAGATGTTAGTTAAAATTTCTGTCTCGGTCTGGGCGTTTGTCCGTGTGGGTCACCCCACCGTGCCTCGGAGAGCACGTTAAGGTGTCGGTCCCGGTTATTATCAATAACATCTGATAATAATCGTTAACTCTTAATAAGCAAATTGCTCTTATCCAATGAGTTACTGGTTCGCCCTTAGGGTTGCGGAGGTCAGATGACAATCGCTCTGTGTAAAAACTAGTAACCTGTCAAATCCGGATAAGAGTAATAAGCAGACCCTGGGTACATAAAAATACCGGGAATAATGCTAGGATGAAGAAGAACGTCGTCAATATCGGATTATCAATATAATATATTCTGCAGACCCACCCGAACGTGGACAAGGAGGCGTTCAGGTCGGAGGGAGTGATCCGCCTCAAGCAGGCGCAGCGCCCCTTCCCGCTGCACAGCGACGTGGGCGTGCTCAAGTGGCGCCTCTCCGCGCCCGCCGACGAGCGCGCCGCGCCGCTCTCCGGTGAGTACTGCTCGCGGCTCGACTGGGGCACTACTACCCTGTCAGAGATAATCGGCCTAAAGTGACAGATGTGGGAGAGCTTCGGAGGCCCAATCTCCCACCCGCTCTGTTTCAGTCTCTCATTCCTCTCGGGTTGGCAACGCGAATGTGATATTTGAAGTATTGCGTGCGTTCATAAGTTAACTGCTTACCATTAAGCAGTCCATATGCTTGTTTACCAACCGTCTTTACATAAAAAACTGATGGGTTAGACCCACCACCGTCTATCCCTTGTTCCTCCCCTCTCTTACTAAGGTTGTGCTACCACATGCAATCAGGTGATTAATTATTTGTCACCTTGTGTTAAAAATAAATTGTTGCTTAATTAAAAGCTGAATCCTTGCAGTGAACTGCTGGCCATCTGACGGTACGAATGGCGGATGTGACGTCAACATTGAATATGAATTGGAACAGGAACACATAGTGCTCTCCGATGTCAATATAACCATACCTTTGCCGTAAGTAAAAAGTTTATTTTTCTAATTAAATAAAAACTTTATTATATTTTATAGATTACTAGCGGCCCGCTCTGGCTTCGCACGGGTATAAAATATATAATAAATGTAATTATTTACATCACATTAGAAACCTCAAAAATAAGAGTATTTCTCCACTATTTAATGGATGTTATTATACATATAAACCTTCCTCTTTAATCACTCTATCTATTAAAAAAAACCACATCAAAATCCGTTGCGTAGTTTTAAAGATTAAAGCAAACATAGGGATATGGGGACAGAAAAAGCGACTTTATTTTATACTATGTAGTGATTAGATTTGTAACTTTTATAACATAATTTATGTCGCTGGCACAATTGAGACAAGTCTTATAAGACTCATTGAATGTCATTCACTTGGATATGAATACATTTTTTTTTTCTTTTTCAATTTTATACATTTTTTTCTTACATCCTAAAAAAAATATGAAAAATCTGACATATATACTTATACTGTTATCCCATAAAACCATTATTATTATAAATTAAGTTATTGTCAATAGGTCGTACCATTAAATATTTTTACAGTCATTAAATTAACATTTTTGTTGCGTTACATTCAACTATTTTAATTTTTTTTTTGTCTAGTCTTTTCTTTAATAAGGATATTTTTATTTTGAAAAACGTGACCGTGTTACTGCCGTGTGTTTCATAAATATAGTTTGTTTATATATTTTTACTATAAACTAAATTATGTAAAAGTGTATTTTGCTGTGTCAAAAAGTTTTTATTATTATTATTATTAGTAATAAAAGTTATACCAATTAAAACTATTTAGTTCACAATATACTTTTTAGTCGATTATAAAAGTTGTAACACTAACATGAAAAATTTTAATTTTTTAGATCTGGCAACACAACAGTAGTCGTCCACCAATGGGAAGGCAGCTACACACAGAAGGGGAGAAATATTATATGGAATATTCCAGTAATTAATAAGCAGCAGAAAAATGGAACTCTCGAGTTTACGTAAGTATTTTTGTAAATTCAAAATGACTTTCAAATTAATCCTACTATTATTTTAAATGTGAAAATTTGTATGTTTGGATATTTGTTACGCATAAACTACCAAACGGATTGGGGTGAAATTTAGCACACAGATTTAGTCTATACTGGATAACCACATAGGATACTTTCTATTCCCGAAAAATGATAATTTCCTGTGGAATTATGTTACGGAACCCTTTATGAATCTGACTCGCACTTGGCTGGGTTTTTCTTTCCGTGACCCATTTTCATGCACACAGGCCGTTGCGCATCTTAGTGATGTTTCGCTATGTTTGACGTCACTACCATGTCGGTGACCCGTAACCCATATGTTAAACCTACAAAAATCGCTCAACGCGGTTGAAGAAGGTTTAACAACAATATAATTAATTGTTAAATGGCAATACAAAAATATTATTGGTGGCTAAAAGCCTAACATTCAATTGTTGACTTTGTCTATTTTGACAATTGTTTATCTATGCTAAAAAAATATACATAACTTCCTCTATAGCCAAGTAGTCCATCACAAAAAGTAACCGTAAAGTTTGTTCTTTATTATTAAAAATTGTAGTGTTAATATTACCAAAAAATATATTGTACATCTTGTGTAGTACATCGCCCTCCATTAATAAATAAAAGAAGTTAAAGTAAATGTGGATTTTTTCATTTAGATCACAATATTAATTCATATCAATCAAGTTAGCGTGTGACTAACTTGGGTCCGCCGCGTTGGTGTTAAGTTTACGAAGGAGCACCGGCGCGTCTGTGACATTTTGTCTGTATTGAAAGGCTTGTTCATAGTATATAGTACGACGACAACGGTAGTGAATCTGCCTTTAGCGCCACAGGTCGCGAGTTCGATTCCCGCTCGGAGGCAGGCTTGTTTTCCGGTCTGGGTGTGTTTGTCATTATGTTTGTGTCCGGACCCCCGACACAGGATATAACTATCCTAATGGAGGCCGTTGAGTGTGTAGCGTTTGTATACTAAGTCTAAGATAACAATACAATTTTTATTTCCAGGGTGTCTCCAGCCATACCTAATGATTTCTTCCCACTGAATGTGACGTGGACATCCGACACGTCACTGGCCATGCTCACAGCGACTAAAGTGACACAAGCCGAAGATGGTTCCCCGGTCGATTTCTCAGAGGAAATCAGTTTCCATCCCGATAAATATGAAATTGTTTAAAATATATTCCATGTATTATTATATTAAAGTGATTTTTTAATTTAGTTATATTGGTTCAATTAATCTTATTATATTAAATAAAGGTACCAATAATTTTTTGTATTATATTATTATTTTTAAGTTTACATCTAACTTAGGACAGATCATAATATTTCACTGTGTTGTGTTGCACTTTAAGCCGCGACGGTGGCAGGTTCGATTCCCACTCGGAACAGATGTTTGCTATAAATATTTCGGTCTGGGCGTTTGTCCTTGTGGGTCTCCCCGCCGTGCCTCGGAGAGCACGTTAAGCTATCGGTCCCCGTTGTTATCATAACATCGGATTATAATCGTGAACTCTTGGTAATTTACTCCTATTCAATGAGTTACTGGTTCGCCCTTATGGTTGCAGAGGAGAGGAGGAAATAGCGGGAATAATGCTAGGTAGAAGAAGATTGACATAATGTAACATATCAACTGTCTGTATGCACTGTCAGTAGCAGTATTCATACTGCTCCGTTTTGTTCGATAATTGGGAGTGCAGAAAACCCAAACTTTAACTTCGAGATCAACTATCGATGGTTTTGCAACACTAGGCTACCGTGACCACTATCAGACGGGCATTATGCATGTTGCCACCTTTGTGGTAATCAATAAAATCTAATATTTTTCTGGGTTACCTTTTTGGCAGCGTTTCAATTAATTCAAGCACTATTAAAGTATTAATATTACTTAAAAATAAGTATATTAATTTTTAGTGAACTATAATATGACAATCGCCATTACCTTAGACGGTATAATTATTAATTCTAATACATATATCAAAATGTTTTTATGTTTAATAATTTCAAAAAATATTATTATCTAAATGCTAGTGCCATAAACCTGCTATATACTATGGACAGGCCTTTCCAAATAGATAAAATGTTAGATTCGACAGACGGAAGGACTGACTAGTCACACGCTTACTTTTTTCGTTGCGTTGGTGTTAAATTTTCGAAGTAGCACCAGCGAGTCTGACTCTCTTTTGTTTGTATGAAAAGCCTGTCCATAGTTTATAGTAAGTGGCTAGCGCATATTTCTTTTATTCATTGTATATTATTTATAAGTATCCTATAGTGGCAATAAAAACAAGAAATAAAAATGTGTTTTATTACTAGTAAGAATATCGATATGATCGTGTTGGTTGTATTATTTCTTTATTATTTTTCCACTTACGACTGTTATTCGCGTTGGAATTTATTGAGACAACCAAAAACCGAGTTGAATTTGAACGAAACTTGTAAGTTTAGCCGATTTTACGTTCGTTATAACTCCCAGTTATAGGTTACCTAACTGCGTAATTTTCAAACGGATTTCGATTTTTTTTTATTTATATTAATATTAATTTAAAAATTAAGAAAGATTTTTTATAAATATGATTTTCTTTTAGTTCATTTCTATTTCTAGTTTTTCCACACCTAAAAAATTATCAAGTGAACGCGAGATCAGCATCGGAGGACGACTTCCCTTGGATAGCGCGTGTTATTCACGCGACGAAAAATTTTGCGCCGCATCTTTGTACAGCGAGTTGTATAGAGGATAATATATTTATTAGTTCTGCGAGATGTGTACATCAGTACGTAGCTACAGACTTTTTTAACACAGGTTCTATGTTCCACTGTATTATACCTATGTATATTTTTTATCATAGCACGACGTGCGAAGGTGAAAAACAAGCGTATAATTTGTAAAGACCGACTTCAAAACTAAAAAGCAAAAAGTAAATATTTACAGACTTCAAAAAAGAAGGTCAATTCGACGGTTTTTTTAAAGTCAAGATACAATTATGAACCTTCTATGCTAATATTTTACTAAGTCTGTTTTAGACAATAATTTTACGTTTTGCTTGTGCGAGTGGGACGTTAGATAGTATTATGGATTGGTGGTAATTCAAATTTCAAGAGCAAGAACTAGAGAAACGATTTATTTTTAAGTACTAACTACTAACTAAAGGTGGCAGAATCATAAATGCTTAGACGTCGGGAAGTGACGACCCTCTCGCCCGCTGTTGGGATAATCTCTGTCGCAGAAGAGGTTATTCCACAAGTGCAATCAGTCAAACTCATAGCAGGTCTTTTGTTAGAATAGGCTAGCTAGGTAGGTCACCGCAGTGTCAAATATCGTACCGCAAAGCAGTAGTGTCGTTGGCATTACTGTGTTTCTGTTGAAAGGGTTTTAGGGTTACTGTAGGCTAGTGAAATTACTGAGCAACGGAGATTTAAGAGCCAATAACTCGTGAGTGGTACCTACTAATGGTGTTGCAAGCGCATATAGAATATGTCAACCGCTTACCATCAGATAGGCCGTATGCTTGTTTGCCAAGATAGTAACATAAAAAAAACTCTGTTTCTGTTCCAGCCTGAAAATAATTTATACGTCGATTCTGTACCATAAGAAAAGATTGTCTGTCAAAGCGTTAGTTTTACCAACAAAGGAATCAAAACAGTTATATGATGACATCGGGTTTATTATAGTAAATGAGCATTTGGATACGTGGAGTAAAATTGAAACTTTTAACACGAAACGTCCTGATAATGTATTCCAATGGTTCCAAGATATAGAATTTGTGGATTATGAACATAAAGTTGTAGGATATGCAGCGACCAAGGTTAGGAGCCATCCATAAGTTGCATCACACGTAAAGGGGTCGACGGAGTGTGACAAGGAGTGGGATGAGTCCTAAGTTTCGTGACGTCACAATTTAAAATCTAATAAGTATATTTACGTACTTTATTTATAAACATTTAACGAATTACTTTAAAATATTAATTAACTAATTAAGGAACTGATTAAAAAGTAGTCTTTACATTAAATTTTAATAAAATGAAAAAGTATTCAAATACATAAGTCATAAAACTGACAGCCATTGTGGCGTGCTGGTACAGAACCTCGACGGTCGCGGGTGCGATTACCGCTTGGAGCAGATGTTTACTATAAATATCTGTTTCAGTCTGGGCGAATGTTCTTGTGGGTCGCCCCACAGTGCCACGAAGACCACGTAAACCTACCGGTCCTGGCTGTTATCATATCTGATAACAATTGCTAACTCTTGATAGGTAATTTGCTCTTATCCAATGAGTTACTGGTTTGCCTTTTGGGTTGCGGAGGTCAGTTGGCAATCACTCTGTGTAAAAACTGTAATAACCCGTCAAACCTGGATTAGAATATAGGCAGACCATGGGTAAAGCAAGAATAATGCTAGGAAGAAAAAGACATGTTAGTAAACCTTGATGTATTTTACAGGAATCCATTCTACAAAATAAATTTATTTGGAAAAGATCATATGAATTGACACAGTTGGACGTTGTTGTTGATATCAAATTGTGCCGTGACATTTTACCTTACAATCACCTGATTGTCGGGTTCGAAGTACCATGCTATCATTCCTGTACATTTAAGGATCAGGAGAACTATGAAGTGCAGTGTGATAATTATCATGGAGTGGACGGAGGTGCTTTGGTAAATTCTAAAACTATGAAGTTGTTTGGCGTTGCTACATGGGCAGCATATTTTGAAGATTTTGAATTACCAGTTGGATTTGCTATACCAAATTCAGATTCATATTTTGAAGATTACGCCTGCGCTTTAAAAATTCGTGACGATAAAAAAATTAATGTAGATAAGGGCTACTATCAAAAACTATGCGACACTAAACGAAAAAGTTTTGACATAAATGAAAATAAATATGATTACAACACTGATGTAAATAATACACAAAACTATTTATATTAAATTTATTTCATTAAAAAAAAATGTTCTTATACATTACACATTTATTTATTTAACTTTATTATGAGTTGTCTACATTAAAATTAAATCTAAATTCTGAATCAGAGCTTGAAAACTTCAAGCTTTGCAAGTTGGTTTTTATTATCTGTTCTATTATTATGTGTGGCATTATTTATAGTAGCTGAATTAGTGGCACTATCATTACTGACAACAGTATTATCCGAAGAAGCAATATTTTCCTGTGGTACATTGAAATTAAATTTAAATGAACTATCCCCAGTTGTTAAGAAGGCAGATTTTCTTAGAAATGTAGCCTTCGGATGAGCTGGACTTTCTGAAATCTTTATTTTGCTTGCCACTGAAAAAATTTTACTTTTAATAGACGAGATAGAACTTTTGTATGTCAAATTTATATACTTTTTTGTCTGTCAAAGGGTTTGTGAGATACTATAATAACTATTACATGGAAAAGAACTCACTCCTGTATATTAATGTGCATAATACCGCAAGATCTCTTTCAATTACGGTATTACTACAATAGAATGAAAAAATAGCCCAATTTGTATTAGAGTAGCAAAAATAGTTATCATTCAGATTTTTGTTTTTTTTTGCTACCTCTTTTAGCAAGCTGTAGTACTAAAAATTCTTAAGTCTATAAATTAATAAATTAACGCTACACACTCAACGGCCCCCATGGGGATAGTGATATCCTGTGTTGAGTTGTCAAGAAACACATACAAGGACAAGTACAAGTGACAACTACAATCAATTTTGTTTGATTTTTGAGTACATATTGTTAACTTTTTCCATTTACACTTTTAAGTGAAGTCATACATAGAGTGAGTTCTTTTTAACTTTTCCATGAATTTTTAATAAGAACACAATAAAAAAAACGATTGTCTGCTGAACTGAGTCTGACAGATGAAACACAAATGGGTTTTATAAAGGATTTAACATTTTATTTTAACTTTCAATACTTACATACATAATTATAAACTTTATTACTTTATTGGCTAGCTGGGTATTACTAAACACCTACTTTTTGCTAGTTTTTTCTCTTCGGCTGCCATTTTCGCTCTGTAATCACCGAAATGTGTTCTCATCAGCTGTCTCTTCCTTATCATTGGTTGGTTATTGTTCTTTAAAACTGTTAATACTTTCCAGGCTTCTTGTACTGAAATAATACATTTAAATAAGTATAATTTTAGTTACTATGTACATTTAGTAAATATAATGAATAACGTTAATTTCTTACATTGTTTTTCATTGCCTTTCTTGTCAGCCAATGTTCTTTCCAATTGTTGAATACACCAGCAAAGTTGTAACTGGAATTCCCTGATGGTTTCTTCAGGATTTGAGTCCGTTATATCTTTATCAGGCTTACAAGGCTTTTGAAGTGTATTACTCTTACCCTTACTATGCAATTTGGTTGCTTTAGGCATCTTGTCGCGATTATATTAAGACTATACAACTGAACACCACCGTAGGTATTAAATTAGTATTTTATGATAAATAAGGAAACAAATAAATTATTGTAGAGAGTTTTCTATAAAATTATCTTTGGAATATATCCCCACGTTCTGTTTTGGATTTTCGATTTTCGACAATTCGACAGAAGACAGTTGCCATCAATCAATCATGCGTCACATAGCTTGCGTTATTTGAATTTGACTCATAATTTTTTTTAATTATGTATTCTCATGGAACAAAGTCTTCTTGCACTATGCCTTATTTTTGTTAAAAGCTATTTTAAAAATAAAACTTTTATTTTTGTGTTAACGTAGGGTAAATCCTGCAGTAACTGGCCACTTAAGCACATTGCCTTCTTTAAATTGTTACAGTTCTAATTTACATCATTTAAATTATACTTGTATGCTATCGCAGAATAGATAAAATAGTCCTAATTGAAAAAGGAATGATAAAAAAACGAAAAGCACAGTTGTTATAGTTTTATAGTAAATTTAGTCGTAACTATCCAATTTGATCAGAAACTGACCATCAAAATCAGAAACTGGCATGATGATCCTTTAGTAACTAGCCACAGTTTAACTTGGTTAAAACAACAAATTAAACGAAATGAAAAACAGTTTATAAAAGAAATTAACTTGAATATGGATTTTATAAGTACCTGCAATCTTAATAAAGATATCTTAATATTAATTATTTTATATAACAATATTACTTTTAGTAGGTAACTAGCCACAAAACTGACCATATATCTATACTACGTTATTTAAAGAACCTCAAAAAGCTTAGTATCATAATCCATATAACTAAGTCCTCCAAACTTTCAATTTACGTAGCAATTTTTCAAAAAAAAGCCAAAAAGTAGTTTTGTTATTAAATTTCATTCATAGAGCGGTAACTAAAAATGTACTACTTTTATTTTCAGTTACTACCCATCCTATTTAAAGCTGTTTAATAAAATAAAATAAATAATATTGGTTTGTAATGCCAATATTTAATGAATTTAGTTCAGTTTTATTCACTCACTGCAAAGCGAGAACGTCCAGAAAAAATTTAATGAATATTTCAAGTGATCACTAAAACCCTTATCGTTTTGTTAGTATAATTGCACGAATACATAATATTTCATGACTGTCGATAGGAAACGATAATTTTTGTCATATATTTTAATTATAGAAACGCAATTGTGATTTAAAATGAAAGCCTATTGTATAAATAATATTACAAAACGAAAACAGACTGATTCTGAGTATCCAACTTCTTATTTTTGAAAGTTTTAAGGAGACCTGGCCAGTTATTGAAAGTGGCTAGTTATACCTCGATTTACCCTATATTTTTTCTAAAAATTTTTTCTCAAGTTCAGATAATAAAAAAGTTGAGAGATAACCTCAAATATTTAGAAATGACAGTAGTACTGAAAGTCAATTCTCAATTGTCTTTTATCATCTGGTTTATTTCTAAATTCGCACAAAAAGAGTATGCCGCTTGGAAAATTTGGAAAAATTACACTTTCGTGGTAATTAATTACATGATAATCCCATTACAGTCTCTGAGCTTTATTGTGTTTGTGGTGAGACCTGCTAATCATTTTACATTTCAATATCATTAAAAAAATCAGGTTACCTTTATCAGTTATTTCGTAATTTCTATCAATTGAAATAATTTTTTTTTATTATTTCATCCAAAACCACAATATTTGTGTTTTTCTATAATGTATATTAACTTTTTGATTCAAGATGTTTTTTTAATTTTCAGGTTAGTAGTTACAGTAACAAGTTTATCACTATTTGCTGTTGCAAAGAATAATATAAATGCGGGTCGTTTGGAGAATATGAGAGCGCGTGAACGTATGCGTAGGTCTAACGAGGGTGAATATCCTGATTTGTACAGAAAGTGATTGTAAGTATTGTTCCAAGCTTATAATATTAACTCTACAATACTGTAAAAAACCATTGTGTATTGAGTCTGCCTTTAGTCTCGACGGTCGCGGGTTCGATTCCCGCCTGGTCTGGTTGTCTGTCCTTGGGGGTTCGGAATCACTCAGGGTAAAACCACTATCATGTGGTCACTTATCGTGTTGGCCTGTGATATTTTATTGACTTGTCAATGAAACTGGCTAGGAAAAAATAATTTAATTTTGATCTTCTATTTCAGGTCTCTAGCATTTTGACCTTAGAATAAAAAAAAAAAAAAATCAAAATGGCCGTTCCTCAATTGGACCCAGCTAAACTGCAGTTAGTGCAAGATTTGGAGATAGAAATGATGGCTGACATGTACAACCGTTTGGTCAGCGCGTGCCATCGTAAATGTATTCCTATCAAATACCACGAACCTGAACTTGGTAAGATACCTTTGAATTCAAAAATGTTATGGAAGCAATTATTTTTATTTTTGCCTGATGAGGTTCAGAAATAAACCAATTGTTGCAATAGCTGTTTCAAGTATAAAATTCAAAATCACCTTTTGTTAAAGTTCCCGAGACTAACATCTAAAATTAAACAAAAAATGAATGAGTACTACAGTAGAAAAGTACATCATGTACTTTACGTTGATATTTTGTGGGAGGGTAGTAGTACTTCTGCAGCCTATTCATGCTGAAAATAACAAGGATCTACCAAATTGAATGTATATTGTACATTTATAATATTAAATATTTTTCAGGAAAAGGTGAGTCTGTTTGTCTTGACCGTTGTGTCACAAAATATCTGGACGCCCACGAACGTATAGGCAAGAAGCTCTCAAACATGTCGCAAGGCGAATCTGAAGACCTCACTAAAATAAACTTACCAGAAAAGAAATAATAGTCATTGAATTTTCTGTGAATTGTTTTTTTTATATGCATTTTTATTTTTATGGCATTATACCCAGTCGAGGTTGCCATAAAGTCATAATTGGTTTTTTATTTTATTATTTTCTTTAAAATTAACATGGCATTTTAACTAAATGCATGTTTTTTTTTCATTAAAAATCTACCTCATAATTTTTGATTAAAAAAAAACAGTTCACATCAAAATTCAAACTATTTTAGGTTCTAATGAATGTTTGGTTTTATTCATGAATAGTGTTACAGTTTGTTGTTTGTGGTAATGTGCATCGGTGAAGCTGCTTTTTAGTTCGAATTATGTATAGTGTTGAATATTAGATTTTAGAAATAAAACAATACAAAATAATTTCAAATTTTATTTATTTACCTAATACTATTTCGTTCACTATCTACAAAAGCTAAAACAAATTTCAATCAGATTTGACAGTTTCTTTCTGATCGGTTAGACCGAAACCATAGTTCGGTGTGTAGCTTTTTATTAATTGGGCGAGTATAAATATATTAGCGCAAAAGAAAACAACGCTTTTCAGCCAAATAAATATAAAAACTTCTCTGTTCTTAAACTCGAGTAAATACGCGTAAAACAACCAAGCACCCTGAGCGGATAACCACAATATAAACAAAAGTAACGCTTTCGCTGGTTTCATTTTAAAACTATGTACAACCAATGGTAACAACGACAAAAACCATATGAAATACTGTGACGTCATTACACTGTTATACGTCACAAGGATCACTGGCTGACAGAATAGAGCAAATGGAAGAGTCTCTGAGCTAGTACCGAACGTCAAACTAATTATGAATAAAATTATAACTTCGAAAATTTGCAAAATCGTCTTAACAACATCGAAAGATAAATGATCCATTGTCAAATATGAATAGTAAAACATTACTGAGAAATTGTGCTTAGTGTCTTTCCTGAATAGGTGGTAGATATAAGTTTCGAATAAAAATTCGTAACCGTATAAAGAGTACATAAACCAGGTCAAAGTTAATAGTGTTGTAATACAAGTAAGCGTTAGAATTATTTGTTTTCTATTCGGCATAAGAGATGATACTCCTGCTAAGATCTTTGTATTACGATTTATTTTATATTCGCCCAAGGATAAATACATGGGGAAGCTTAGAGCTAGCGGATAGAGACGTAGATGTATTGAAACGCCGAGAAGAAAACCCGAGATAACATATTTTATAAGACCATTCACCGCTTCAGTTTGCAAGAAAAATATGGACAGTATGACGAATAAACATGGTACAGAATCAGCATTACCTCTGGTTGAAATGGCAATACTCATAGGGTTATAGATCCAAAATAAGGCACAATAACTTGCGACATTTGAAGAATTATTTCTATCATGCAATTGACGCTCAACTAACTTTTTTATCGCGATTGCCACTAAAATATCAAAGATGCAAAAGAGTTTCTTCCCAGCACATGCACTAATATATATAGTTGGTAACAACAGATAGGCTATTAGGGGACTGTAGCGATAAGTATGTCTTTTATATGGTGAATTCCCTTCGTAAACATGTCTTGCCGCATCCTTGAACACTTTATAATCTATATCTGTGTAGGGGACGTCGTAATGATTATCGTGATAAGTACTATATATTACCAGAAGAAAACGAATTAGTGCACCGATTTTTAAATGAGTTTTGAAGTCCCAATTTATAAATTTTATTACTTTCTCCATTTTAGATTCTAGTTTTTAATTCTTTGGCAGCAGACGCTAAGCAAGCTTGGAAATCTTTAAATTCTTTCGCACAATCGTCTTTCTTGATAGAGTCTTCTCTGAGTAAAACGCAACGGGCGTATATCGATCCTTGTTTTGTACACTTTCCGTAAATGAGTGGGTATTTTGCAAATCGTTCTTTGGCTTTCTTTACAGCTTCCATAATCTAATCCAGTTGTGCGTTTCTCTTGTATGAAAACGTTGTCGGTGGTTCGGTGAGGTCTGGTGGAGTCGATTTTCTAATGAAAATATCGTATATTGGTTTCGAAAAGAATATTCCGAGACCTAATGCTGTGAAAGTAATCTGAAATGTTTTCGGGTAGCGATATATCCAACTTCTTTGTCCGAGTGTCTTACTACGTTTCCTTCCTTCCATACTTATCTGAAACAAATAAAAAAATAATGAACTCTACACATTAGGATAATCTAGGATATAATTTAGATCACATAGGATATTAGGATAGATATATCTTGTATTGGGGTCTTGAAGAAAAACACCCTAAACGGGTAGAGATTCAAACCCGCAACCACCAGTGTTTAGGCTAAGTTTCCGCCAGATATGTGAGTAGCTGAGCGGTGTGACGATGGGTAACGAAGCTGTGAAATGAAGTCGTAAGTCACACAGCTCACTTGAGCGTCTCCACCAGTAATGTGCTAGGAAGCTACGTAAATAAAGTTAATCAATTGGTTCTAAGAAACTAACGTACTAGGTATGCTAAAAATGCGCCTACCTTGCGAGCACTAACACTACTCAACGACCTAATTGCTCAATACCAGCACTTAGACATATTTAACATTGATCTCAATGCATCTTGTAAGCTGTGTAAGCACTGACTCACTATGCGATTTGGCATCCCTGTAAGCATACTGAGGATATGATTCAATAAATAAATAAGAAAAAACCTCTTGCTATGCGTATCAGTATCAAATCTCAAATGTCTGGTGGAAATACAGCCTAATAAACGCGATCTAGTGACATTTAACATTTTCTTGATCGCGCCCATGTCTAGAACCTTTCTTTTGTACGTACAAAAATCTCCCTTCGCTAAGCCGTTTCCACAGGATAAATTGAACGATTCTATTGGTTCTTAACATAGACTTCTTTCGCTCGCATCCTCGTACACCTCTGGTGAAAAAGTAGCTTTAAGGTAAGCTCAATTTAACGTTCATTTAATTTCGTCGAAACATTCATTGGTCTCATAAAAAAGTATACATTTACGGACAACTTTGAAAAGCGCTTTTTAAGTATTTTATTAAAAGACATCTCAATAGAACCGATTCTAAAGTAGAGCAGTTTGTCAAAAAACTATAACTAAATAAAACTGTACTTTCACATTTTATTTGTGCATATTCTACTCATTATTGAATACAATCTTCTCTTCAGAAGAAAGAGCTTTTAATATTTAGATATTACTAGCGGCCGCGCTCCGGCCTCGCACGGGTATAAAATATATAGCCTATGTCATTCACTGAAAAAATTATTAAAATCGATCGAATCGATTTATTAATTACTGCCCATAGCCCGCACGCGTCAAATGTAATTATTTACGACATCACATTAGACACCTAAATTTTTTTCCACAATTTTTATACATATGAACCTTACTCTTCAATCACTAATAATATAATATCTATTAAAAAAACCGCATCAAAATCCTTTGTGCGTAGTTTTTAAGATTTAAGCATACTTATGGACAGAGAAAGCGACACCGTTGTGGCGTTGTGGGTAGCGAGTCTGCCTTTAGTCTCGACGGTTGCGGGTTCGATTTCCGCTCGGGCAGATGTTTGTTAAAATTTCTGTCTCGGTCTGAGCGTTTGTCCGTGCTCCGCATCGGGCCTCGGAGAGCACTTCAAGCTGTCGGTCCTGGTTATTATCAATAACATCTGATAATAATCGTTAACTCTTGATCAGTAAATTGCTCTTATCCAATGAGTTACTGGTTCGCCCTTAGGGTTGCGGAGGTCAGATGGCAATCGCTCTGTGTAAAACTATTAACCTGTCAAATCCAGATAAGAGTAATAAGCAGACCCTGGGTATAAAAAAATACCGGGAATAATGCTAGGATGAAGAAAGGACAGAGAAAGCGACTTTGTTTTATACTATGTAGTGATGCAAATAAAAATATATTAGACTATCTAGAATAACTGGGAATATGATGATAAAAGTACCAACTTAGGGGGATGGAGGGAAAATTAGAATATATTGGGGCCATTGAAGCCCATAATTTTACCTACAAAGTGTATACGCCATCCTGGCAGTTGCTTACCCTTACGTCTCTTTGCTCGGCTGGTCGGTGGCCGGCGAAAACACTCTCGGCTCCAAACGATAGCCTTCACAAACTAAAGAAATGGGCTTGTGCTTCAAACAGCACTGACGCATCGCTTCGAAAACTCTCTCGCAACGAATTTCTTGGTAGTTATTTTCTGGGAAACAACTCATATGAATGAATTTCGATATAATTATTTAATGGCTTTATGAACGTTGTTTAAATTTCGACAGAGTATGGACCATCATCTATCATTTTAATTTGATTTACATTTTAAAGTGTACCACGGGCGTAGCCAGGTCTAATTGCCTTGGGATTGTTTATCTGCCGCCGACCGGCAAATGTCATTCACCGATAATTTTGTAATTTATGAAAATTTCAAATATTAATTGTATTTTTGGTTATTTGGATCGATTGAAAGACCCAAAGGCGCAGCAGTAACCTCCCTCCTCTTTCTCCCTTATCTACGCCCATGTGGTAAATATATATTTATTTAACGATAAAAGACTTCAAACTTAACAAAACTTAAATAAATGAATAAATAAATAGATTCTATCGCCTAAGGTCTAAGTCCAGATACACAATAACAAGGAAAGCACAATACTTAATTTCGTTTACTTGGATGACCTACTTTTTCCAGTTATTTCGATTTAAAAACCCAAAATACTGAGCCGAGTTTAATGAAATTTCTATGTCTTAAAGAGTTCTGATGTATCAACGCATAATAATACATTCCTACAACCAAATAGGCATCTTACTCTTTTTTTTAAAAGAGTTAAAAAATTCAGTCAGTCAGTCAATACTTATATTCGCCAAACTAGCCGATGTGACGTGGAACGAAACATTTTTACAATAACAAGCCCAATTACTTAGTTAATTGTAGATAACGTTTTTAAAGATAAACGTTTATTCATGGCGACAAATTCATAAGATTTTATAATTCGGAGCCTCTTCACAGACATTAAGACCATTTATATATTTATAGTGTCACATATTACGTCATACAGAGTCCGTAGTTTCTTGACCTCCCTAATCTCTGCGTCCTTGGCAAATGTATCATGCGAAGGTATAGTTTTTATAAATAAATATTCCATAATTACTATTATGCACTAACCCGACGAGACCTAAAGATAGGTCCTCTAGGTCGCGTTCACAACAAACTTATTGTCGGAACGAGCGTTACGCTGATTATTGTTTTTCGAACGAAATTCCTTATCCTAAGGTTGGCGTAGGTGAAAGATAATATTAAACTACCGAAAAGAGGTTATCGATAACTGCCCTCAGACCACCGGTATGCGGTACCTTACGTTTATAACCTATTTAGGACAATTGTATTTGTATTGGAGTAGTGCGGCAAGATGCGGTCAAGAAATGAGATATAAAATGACCTTATTCCTACCGCATGTCTCGCGACACCTTACAGCCTGTTAATTAATATTTGTCCGCAGAGACAATCCATATAGTAGCGTCTGACTCTCGACCGATGATTATTTATTTACAATACACTACACAGACAATAAATTTGGTTTGAACGAAGCCTAAGGTACTTTTTTGGGCTTCGTCTGCTTTGGTATAGATACATAAAGTCCTGCTCTGTTTAGAACTAGTTTATATAAAAAACCGGTTATTTTATACAGAGACGTTGTTTAAATGAGAAACGTGGTCAGCAGTTTATACATATATTTTATTAACAATATGATATAATCGACATGCGCTATCTCTTAAAAAGAAACATTTTATACAAGAATGACGCTAAAAATCAATCTGAAGTTATAACAAAATACAATAACATGGACTTTCTCCTAATTTAAATTAAAATAATGAATAACTATAATTAATAACATAAATGTCAACTGTGGGTTTATTTATTATTTGACTTTCCAATTCATACATTATATATAATTCCCTATAATTGTTACCCAACTATACATACAAACCACAGTTAACAATTTTATACCTAATCAACTATTATAATTTTTTATTTAGTTACACATTTTTAGTACACTTTTTACAGACCAGTAGTCTTTAGATTCATTTGAATTAAAATATTTTTGTTAATTGATATCGCTACGTATATTATGTGTTCAAACAAGACGAAACTTCAAAGTCGTGGTCCTTTTAACAATTTTCAAATACATTTTGAAGTACATCGATTTAAAATTGAAGATCACATTTTTTTTATTTTTGATTTATAGACACAGGTAGTCAGTATCAGATTATTACAAGTTTAACATTAAAAAAAAATGCTCAATAACAGTGCTTATTAAAAACAAATTATTTACAAAGCAGCAAAATTTTTTGTTTTATGTTTACGAAAATAAATATTGATATATTAAGAAAAATAGCACATTGTAAGATTACGATAGAAGACGTTTAAAACGGACCATAGTTATTATTGGACTTCTCATTTTTGATTGTATATATTTCAAAGCGTTGTTCTAAAAAAAAAGAAATACATTATTGATATTTCATTGTGTTTCCAGATAAAGTCAACGTCCAATTGATCGCAGACGGCGTCGCTTTCAATTGAAATAAATTGATGTAGCGACAATACGATTTGTACATTCACATAGATAATGTACTTGTAAATTATATTGTATAATTTCTTAACTCCATTGACAAAATTTTCGGGCCATCTATGTTACACTAAACGGAAAATCTGTTGCCTGAACTGTTAAATTCATAAATATTAATGTACAAGTAATCAAATGTATGACGTCACACAGTGTCACAGACAGTTAAGGATAATCAAGTGTTACACTCCTAAGAGGCCATCTATAAAATACATCACAAGAATTTCATGTTTTTTTTTTCTACCGCTCATTACATAATTGTTTCAAATTTATAGATTTTGAAATGTGACGTCACGACCTGGGAGAGGAGGTGACAAAATGGCAAATATCTAATATTTTAGAACTTTGTGAGGTGTAATTAGGTATTAAAATAAGAATATAAGCATTTTGTTACAATATTACCAATAAATTGCCAAAATGGAGATAAGAAATTTAACAAGTAAAACAATAATTTAATCAAATTGAAATATGCACAGAAGCAATGCAATTTATATAATACACAAAAAAAAAATTTTTTTTTAATATATTGAAAACTCATTGTTCGTTTGGAGATATGTTTTTATTTAGCACAATCAGTGCTAATATTGTTAGAGGTGTGGCAATAATCATTATCTAGATAATTTTAGACTATACATACCATACTTTTATAAAAGCAAATGGCACACACTTTTCAAATTATATAAAAACTTCATTTATTTATGGTATACCATAGACAGAGTAGGCAAGATTCGTAATTTGAATTGATGATTTTTTTAACACAATTTTCTTGATAAGATAAATAAAACATTAAATTTTTATCATTCATGAATCATATTGTTTTGGTCAATAATTTCGTATGGGCATGTTTATATTTTATTTCTAAATAGTAATTTACATAATATCTATTTTAAAATATCTGAGTTCTTCAATAATCATCATTAAAAAGCAAACTTTTAATAATAAAAGATATATGTTCTAACATAATTAAATATTTATTATTATTTTTACAAAAATACATGTGTTTAAATGTACAAATAACCTTGCCTTCCCTTGTAATGATATTGTAAAGAACATATTTTTACTAAGTTAGTCGGCTATCTGTATAATTGAAATTATAATTGATTTGATGAGCAATAAACATATTGTCCTAGATGCCTTTGTAAAAAAACTAGTATACAGCATTTCTATTTCTCGATGACGGCACATTTATTGATTTAACACTATACACTTAGTAATAACAGTCTATTTAGAGTGAATTCGCAATTTGCATACAAAATAACTCTAAGCAAACCACTGCAACATTTTAATTATTTGTATTCATCTCAGTGGTGCGCTTTCTATATAGGCAATTAAGCTGTAGGCAGTGTCTATCTCCTAAAAATTCAAATACTTCAAAGTATTATATAGTAATTTACTATACTTAGGTATTATATATTTTTTTTTTTTTTTTTTTTTTTATATTAGAAGTTGGCAAACAAGCATACGGCCCACCTGATGGTAAGTGGCTGCCGCAGCCTATGAGCGCTTGCAGCACCATTAGTAGGTGCCACTGCGCTGCCAACCACGCAGATATTAGTTCTTAAATCTCGTCGCCCAGTAATTTCACTCAGCGTACAGTGCCCTTCAAATCGAACACAGTAGTGCCTAAGCACTACTATTTGGCGGCAGAATATTGGACACTGCGGTGGTACCTACCTAGCTGGCCTCTTGCAATAAAAGACCTACCACCAGTGTGACTGATTGCACTGGTGGAATAATCTCTGTTGTGACAGAGGTTATCCCAACAGCGGGCGATGGGGTCGTCACATCCCGACGCCTTGAAAATAAAAATATACTATATTATACTATTTTATTACTTTTATATAGTAAATACCTATGTAAGGATGGCATATTTGAATTTTTGCAACATAGGCAATGCTTAATTGCCTATATGGATTTCACACCGCTGATTAATCTATAATTTTAAATAGACATTCTAAATAATTGCTTTCGAGTATGAAAACGTACAGTTCATATTTTCGGTTAGTGAGATGTCAACTGCACCATAGCATATTTGTTATTGACTTGGAGAAGGTTCAACACTTTCTGGCTGCAACAAGACAGGTTTCTCTGGGATGGTCGGCTTTTCTGCTACCGGAGGCTTCTCTGCAAGTAACGGTTTCTCCATAACAGCTATTTTTTCTGAGACCGGTTTGTCAACAGTTGCTGTTTTAATGACTTGTGGCTTTTCTGCAATCTGTGGTTTTTCAGCAACTAACTGGTTGTCTTGTTTAGACGGTTGTGAGATATCCTCCAATGGTGGTTTATCGAGAGGTTTTTCAGACACTTTTGACCTTTCTACAGCTTTATCACCATTTGTCACATCTACTGTTTCAGGATCACTATTTTCAATGTGTGTATTAGATAACTTGTTTGGTAATATATCTGGTTCCTCTTTTTCCATTTGTGTAGGCCCATTGTGCTGTTCCATGGCCGGCATTGAAGGTGACACAGATCTCTGTAGAGAATTATCTGGTAATGATGGTGAGACACCTCTAGCAGAGTTCTCTTCACTTGATGCACTAAGTTGTCTTTGTGGTGTCGTTGAAGGATGTGCCAGAGTCTGCGGATGGTGCGGGTTATGCAATGGCAATCTGGATTTATCACTTTTCCTCCATAATGTGACCTCTTGCTGTTTGAAATAGCGCCTGTCTTCTGTGTCCATGAGAACCAAATTAAGATAATACCTCACTGAGAATTTATTGTTTATATCCCTCATTGTAGGCGTCAAATCATATCCAGCTAGAAACACTCGTATAGGAATACTCTCACCTCGCACAGGAGCTCCATCCATTATTTCATATTTCGCCACTGTTTCATTTTCTGTGAATGTATTCGGTCCTGAACCAGTCGTTTCTCTTTTAATTATAGATATTTCCATGTGTTTGATCTTAATCCGAACAAGGAGGAAATATATTTTACCAACAATAACATCTTTGAGATGGTATTTCGATTTGTTGTACTCAAATTCTATGTGGAGGCAATCTTCTATTCCTACTTCCATTTTTATCGAATTCAGAACGTCCGGATAACTGCATAGCGTGTGAACAGCGATATCCACTTCCTTTAGGACGTCAGTGAGCCGACGGACTATAGTCGCGCGTAAGAAATATCTTAGTCTGACGTTCGCTCCTGAGTAAACTTCATACGGTTTCTCTACGTTAGCGAACTCGAATGGATAAGAAGTGTGCTGTAACAAGTCTCCAGGACGCGCCAATTCTTTAACCAGCGATATAAACTCATGGTGATTACCTCTATCGTAAAATAATTCGATCTGACCTATCAGTTCAACCTTGATTCCTTGATGTTCCAATTTAGATCCGGGTTTCCGTAGTGTTACGTTAACTCTACCAGACACAGTTTCACCATCGTAATAGAGTAACAATTTTTCTTTTTTCCCCTCATCTGTTTTAACTTCGGCAACCTTACGTTTGTCAGCATCGTCGAACACAATTTCGATATCCGCAGTTTGTCCAAACCCGAAAAAGCTCATTTTCACATTTAACTGTTACGCAAGCTACCAAAAACTTTTTATGTTGCTTTCAAAAGAAAAAATAGTGACTTTATTGAGCAAAACATTGAAAATCGGCGATGAAACGCCCGCAAATCTGGAGGCGACTGAAAGATTGAAGCAAAGATGGCGACTACAATTATGTCGTTGTCGGCGGTATGGATACTAAATAAAATTATAACGCAAAAACTTACCAACAAGGCATTTCTGAATATCACAAGCGAATTTCTTGCAAGGGTCTTTCGGCATATATAAAAATTTTCCGTATTTTAGGGTGAAAAACTAATTCTCAAATTTCAATCATGTGTACATGTAACTTTTTATGTTATGGCAACATTATTGATTTTAATAGGGATTCATTCAATATTTTGAATGATTAATATAATTAAATAAATATTCTACAGTAACATTATGTCAATTTAACGCTTATGTATTACTAGATTATAATTATTATACACAGATCTATAAAATATTTAATTTGAAACTTTAAAAAAATACCTTTTACAGTTTCAATTATTTAAGAATGCTATTATTATACAATCTGTGAATGAGATTATATTTTCCTTTCCTTTGCCATTGCCAACTTTCAAAGTTCGATCTTGTACTAATAAATGGCGGACCGCAAAATTTAACAAAAGCGGACTTAGATATCTAAATATTTTATGAATAATCAATTAAAAAACATAATTTGCCATGGAGATTAGTCGTACTACACTCGGCTTAGCCGTTGGTCTTGCAGGAACATTATTCCTTGGGTACTGTGTTTATTTTGACCAACAACGTCGTAAGGATCCACTATTTAAAAAGAAGTTGAGAGAACGTATGTATTATCATTTAAATATTAGCCTTTTTGAATATAAAATATTACTATTAACCTCATCATTACCTATGAACCTTAGACCAGTATGTAACACTTGCGTTCTATTGTATAATTTTCCAACCTAAAAATCAAATTACAATAAATATTATTGCACATTTCACTATATAAATCACGTCGATTCGTAATTATGAACACGCAATGGTTATTAGAAAACAATTTTTCATATCTAATAATTAAAGACTTCGTGTGACTATGTGAATTAAGATTTTATTTAAGCGAGGTAACATGGTAAATAATATATTTTCTCTTCTTCGTAGCATTAAGCCCGGTATTTACACAGGGACTGCTTATACTGTTATCCTAATTTGACGGGTTAATTAAATAATAATAAAGTTTTATAAATTCGTTCAATTTCATTTTTAATGAAATATTGAGGATTTTGAAGAAAATTCAATTACAATTGATTATTAAAATTAAAGAATATAATTTTGTCCCCAGGTCGTGAGAAAGCACAACAGAATGCCACCAGATCTCGCACAATTGGTGGACCATTGCCAGACATGAGTGATCATGAAGCCATGCAGAGGTTCTTCTTACAACAGGTTTGCATTTCTTTTCATTTATACACAAACTCATTTAGATCATTTCTTTACTTTTTTGCACAGCATATAAAAAGAACACTCAATAATGAAAAAAATAAACTTTAAAACTAAATAGTTCAAGTGATTCACTATTCCAATAAATAAATAAACCCCCAACTCACAACAGCCCATTAGGATATTTATATCCACACACAACACAAAATGACAAGGAAAAACATGTTCTCTGAGCGGGAGTCAAAGCAGCGATTGGAAGGCAGGCTGTGCAAAAATTAAACTAATTTTAAACTATACTCCTATTGTTATAGTAAATAGTTTAAATCACAAAAGGATATTTTTACTGTTTATTTCTATCTTATTTTAAAATGTTTGTAGATTCAACTTGGTGAAGAGCTTTTGGCAGCAGGAGACCTGGAGGCTGGTGTGGAGCACCTCGGACAGGCTGTTGCTGTATGTGGACAAACACAGCAGCTTCTTAGTGTATGTATTCATTTAAATTAGATTATCAAAGAAATATTTAAGAAAAATTATCTATACTAATCTTTCATTCAAAACATATTGAATACATTTCTTATACTTTTTTCACTATGATTTGTCCTATTAATTTTCAACTTTTTATGTCAACATTTATACTGTTTGGGTTTCATTATTTTAGTCTTAAAAATGAAACAAACTTAAAGACATTTCTTTCTGAATTAGTTATGCTGGTATTTTGTGGATTTATGTTTTTTTTTACCCATCCTATTATAGCCTATAGGGTCTAGATGTACTAAAATAGTGATAATTCCATTTTTTGTACATAGCATAATAATATTGTATGGCTCTATATTTAATAAATATTTTCATAGAATTTAAAATTAATTACCTGTAAGTCACCACAGCATATTATCACTACATTGTTATAAACTCAATAGATCGAAAAATGTTGGAATTAGATCCTAGCCACCTTGACCTTGTCATGGGCCTACAGAGGTTGGAGCTGCTTTTGTGGACCCTTAATATTGAAAAATGTATGAATAATTTTGAACTATTAACCTCCAAAATTAATCATTGGTACCAAAATTAGCTAAAATAATCCCTCTTGGAACAAGGTCAGTCAACTCTAATTGACAGAACCAGTAAGAGTAGCATTTTATTGAGTTTTTTTTTTTCATTATGGTTGGCATTATGAACGCTTGCATAACTTGGAAGTTGAGATGCGCGTTGCAAACCATTGGGATAAGAGGGAAGGGAACAGAGGGGGGGTGGGAGATTTGACTCTGGCTCTCTCACCCATCACACGTAAGGCAACAGAAATCCGTTAGTTTACGCCAATTTTCTGTGAGTGCTATTGTACTAATTATTGTACTATAATTTTGTACTAAAATTATTGTAATTGACATTACAGGTGCTACAGCAAACGATGCCAGCGCCAATCTTCCACCTTCTCTTGAAGAAGCTCCCGGAAGTATCGGAACGTCTGCGCGCCTCTATGAGAACTAACGGTGGCTCCACGTTACAGGAGGAAGATGTCGAATAATTTATGTGCCTCGGTCGAAAAATAATTGGGTATTAGCGTAGAGAAATGTACAGCAAATTTTATGTGACATAAAATTGTTATGCGAAAGTCCTTAAAATTGTTTTCTTTGCCTAAAATCTAGTAAGTAGCATCTGTGAAAAGTGCAAAACTTATATTTTTTGAGAATAAACTTGAAAGTTTTGATTTTTTTTATAAAATTAAATATTCAACTTAAAATAGCCAGATAACTTATCCCATTAGATACAATGAAAAACAAAAATTAGGAGAAGTCAAAAAATTGCACTCAACACATTGGTGCCACAGATAACTTACTTATTTAAATAGTGGCAACATTGCTTTTACCATTTCAATCTATTAGCTAAAAAAACTTCCATTGACAGTAGACCAGTTCCCTGAAATCCAATAGTATTTAAAAGAATCTGCAAAATGAAAATCAATTATATATTTTTTTATATTATGTTGCTCTTTTTTCAAAATAATACCGAATTATTTAAGACCTTAGTTATTATGCTTAGAAATTTAGACGTCAATCGGTATAAGTTTATGAGAAATTAACAATACTGTTATTAATTTGTTTTCTTCCTTAATTTCCTTGTTAATATTATTAATAAATAATTAATTCACAGATGTTCCAAAGCTCAAAAGTGTTGTATCATGTTTTTCTCAGTTACGCTTGAGGCTGTGAATGCGAGATGCTAAAACCACCAAATATATGTTGATTGAAAGGAAAGAAGTAGGTTCAATATTTGTTAGTGTTATATTAAGTGTTTGTTTCACATCTGATTAAAGAATGCTTGTGTTTTGATTAATTTTATTGTGAAATAAAGGTATTGTACAAAATTAGTTTTTTTTTATTTTAATTATGAACATTTTTCATTATTAAAGTATAATAATTTTTGCTGAGTGTCTTAACGAGGATTGTGATACATCATTTAATTCAGTTTATACACCATTGTGGCGTATTGGTAGCGAGTCCGCCGTTAACCTTGACGGTTACGGTTTCGATTGCCACTCGATCAGAAGTTTGTATAGATCTTACAAATATCTGTCTCGGTATGGGCGCATGTCCCTGTGGGGCTTCCCATCGTGCCTCGGAGAGCACGGTAAATTGTCGGTCCCGGTTGTTATCATTATTATTATCACATACCATCTGATAGTAATCGTTAACTCTTGATAAGTAAATTGCTCTTATCCAATGAGTTACTGGTTAGGCCTTAGGGTTGCGGAGGGCACATGGTTATCGCTCTGTATAAAAACTAGTAACCGGTCAAATCAGGATATGAGTACTAAGCTGACCTTGGGTAGATAAATGCCGAAAAAATGCTAGTAAGAAATTTTTATTCAGTACATACTTTTTTCAAGTAAATAAAAATCCAATACCCATGTCATGTACCAATTTATTATAAAATATAATACATTCAACAACATAATATAACCAATAAGTACAACCTATGATTTAATGTCCCAAATAAGTACCTAATAAAAAATATTTAAAAAATTCAACAATATAACTACATATGTACATTAATTTATATACAGGTCAAGATTTTGCTATGGAACTCCTTATAAGGTCCTGTGTAACTTTCATAACTTCTAAAGCACCTTTTGTTATTAAATTATTTGCCAAATCTCTACCTAAATTATCACATTCAATTATAACGTTCAGCGGTACATTAATGTTCTTCGTTAAACCACAAAATATTTGATCGTTGACTTTTTGAGGGGTTTTTAAATCTTCACAGTTAGATAATTCATTGTTCTCTGCTATTTTATTATCCAATTCTTGTAGGGGATTATAATTTTTGTCATCATTGGTTTCGTCGATTTTAATTTTTTTAATGTTGCCCTCTTCTGTCGGACTGAGGCTGTGCTTTTGTGTCTTTTTTATCTGTGGGAATGTTCGTTCCATTGTGTGGTCTACCTTAGTAACACCGTCTAGACTCCATACTCCGCCTGTTATTGACAATTTGAAATTGGCATCGAGTTTTTTTAGTTTTGTCGATACACCAACCGGTGCACTACAACCGCCACCTATAAGGAAAATAAGTATTTTTATATCACTAAGTTGGCAAGTAGGCATACAACCCTGCTGATGGTAAGCGGGTGTCGTAGCGAGATTGGTTTTTGAATCTTCTTTGCCCAGTACCTTCACTAGGTGTCGTGGCCTATAAACCGAAAAAAGGTAGAATAACTGATACGTGACACCACGGTGGTACCTACCTGAGGAATCTTACTAGTACTACCTACCAGTAAATAAATTGAAAGTTGTACGTTTGGAAGTTGTATATATACTTATTAACGTTGAAAACTCTGATAGCGCGATTCAGGATTGTGACGATATCGTCTATTTATCACATTACGTCATGTTTCGATGTTCTGCGTGTAGATGTCGCTACATACAAAATTGTGCGGTCGGAGGGCTGCCGTCAGGAACGAAGTTTCTTACGTTTTTTCTTCAACTCCGAATATAATTCGAAATTAAATCTGTACAGTTCAACAGGTTATATGATAAAAAAAGACAAGGACAGAGATAGAGAGGGATAAAGTTGCGCACCCGGCTGCGAACTCACTTGCTCCTGTGCTCATTTGCTTGTAGTAGGCTTGATACACATGCACACACATGCACACAAAATAAGGAATTTCGTTACGTGACGATTTCTACTAAATCGTACTACCCGTAAGCCGCGTTAAGAAACTTCGTTCCAATTACAAAGTTAATTAACGGATGACGCTACAATATTGACATAATTGTAGGTAGAACAATAAATTAATTTAAACGTTAAACTTTTTAAAAATTGTTAATAATTAATGCCAATAGTTGGCGTTATCACTGCCGTTGCACCCATATATGCTATGTAAATATCGCTATAACTTGATCTGGGATTGTGACGTCTATTAAAATGGCCGCTTCTGCGCAGGTACAATCATGAACAGAATGTATGTTAGACAGAAATATTGATTTCGTCCTATTTAAATAATTTTTTTATAAAGTGGGAAAACGGAATTATGTATATAATATAGTTATTACCTACTTAAATAGAATGAAACAAATAATAGTATAAAAAATTTTATAAAAAAATGTTAATGTACATTTTTAATCAATGTCATTTATTGGGATGAAACCTTATCTTGAAATAAAATTAAATATTTACAGCTGACAAAATTAATTTATATTTTAATTTATTTTTAAAGAACTAAAACAACCGTTAGCGAGTGTACCAAACAGGTCTAGCGTCGCCACGTTGCTATTGTTACGCGGCCCCTTTCATTCGGTTGAGACCCAAAAATGTGTTACTGCGCATGGTTCAACTTATATTGAAAGAGTTATACGTACAATTATTCTGATTTCTTCTTGATATACTCACCCAAAGTCTTCAGAAAACTTCTTTCAGCCAATATCCTGCAGTACGTTTCGGCGTGATTGAATGGTGACAGCATTGTCAATATCTGTTCGTTATCCGAACGACACTCGACCGCCAGAGCGCCTTGACCGACGGCGTACATCATTTCTGAACATGGCAATATCTGAAAGAAATTGTTTAAACTTATGAAGTTGTGGCGTAGCGGTAGAAAGCCTTAAGCGTCACAAGTCTTGGGTTCGACTTCCGCTCGGAGCAGATGTTTGTATGATGATGACGATCATGTTTTCTGGTATGGGTGTGTTTATCAATGTGCATGTTTTCGGACCCCCGACACAAGATATAAATATTTTTAATGGGGGCCGTTGAATGTGTAGCGTTTATTTATTATTATAAGAAAAAAAACTTCTTAATTAAGCCGCACGCATTTTTGACATACGTATAGAATCGACAAGCAGTTATTCAATTTTAAAAAAAACTTAAAAATATGACACATTTACTGGGTTCGATTCCCGGTCGAGGCGGATGTTTGTATTCATCTTACAAGTATCTGTTTTGGTCTGGGCATTTATCTTTGTAGGCCTCCCCACTGTGCCTCGGAGAGCACGTTAATTTCTGCTGTTTCGTCGCTCTGTGTAAAAACTAGTAACCTGTCAAAGTGCCTGGGCAAATACCGGTATTAATGAAGATTACCTTAGAAACTCGATCCCCCCACCCCATCCTCTGCAGGCCTGCATTAGCAAGTAACAGCGCGGAGTAGTCTTTGCTGGGCGCGTCAAGTTTACGAAGCCTGGTATTGAGGTTGCCGCGCACGTCCTGTATCGTTAGGTGTGGGAATGATCCACGGAGTTGTGCGGTTCGACGGAGGGAGGAAGTACCTATGGAGGTTTTTTTAATATTCAATTGTGTGACCACATTGGCGAACCCTAATTATTTTTCTAAAATAAAAGTTACGTCTTATAACATCAGTGAAAGACTTATCAAAATCAAAATTATTAATTTTATTACTCATACACTTAGAAACATAATCTTGTTACAAAACATTTAAAAGCAAACAGCATGCAATATCCTATTATAATATCTCAAAAAAAGACTAAATTATTTTCATTAATTTAAGAATAATATAGATTCACAAATTATAAAGACAGTTATCATTTATATACCTTTTTATACAATTACAACAACAATATTATACAAGCTCAATAGTAGTTGTAGATGCTGCCTTAATCGCCACAGGTCGCGGGTGCGATTCCCGCTCGGAGCAGATGTTTGTATTGACCATACAAGCATGTGTTCCGGTCTGGATGTGTTTGTCCATGTTCTTGTATGTGTTTCCGGACCCTCGACACAGGATATCACTACCCTAATGAGGCAGTTGAGTATGTAGCGTTTATTTATTTAGGCTGAGAAAATAGTATTTAGTATTTACCAATAACTGAACCAGCGGGTAAAGTAGACAAACTGCAGTCTTTAAATTCTTCTCTTAAAACTAAAGCATCTCTCGGATCCTCTCTGTAAAAATAACAAAATTCACATTAAAATAAGTATAGCTTATCTTACTTGATAACAAGTGACAATAATTTTATAACATTCACACACAGTCACCGCAACCAACGAAAGCTAGCGATACTTGAAGTATCACATGGGCATTGTCAGCCCAAGGGATAGGGGGTATTAAAAGGCGTCGGGATGTGACGACCCCATCGCCCGCTGTTGGGATAACTTCTGTCACAACAGAGATTATTCCACCAGTGCAATCAGTCACACTGGTGGTAGGTCTTTTGTTGCAAGAGGCCGGCTAGGTAGGTACCACCGCAGTGTCCCATGTTCTGCCGCCAAATAGTAGTGCTTAGGCACTACTGTGCTCCGGTTTGAAGGGCATTGTACGCTAGTGAAATTACTGGGCGAACGAGATTGAAGAACTAATATCTCGAGGTTGGCAACGCGTGAGTGGCACCTACTAATGGTGCTGCAAGCGCTCATAGGCTGCGGCAGCCACTTACCATCAGGTGGGCCGTATGCTTGTTTGCCAACTTCTAACATAAAAAAAAAAAAAAAAGGGGAAGGTATGAGAAGGGAAAAAGGGAAGGGAGAAGAGGACCTCCACGTGGGAGAATGGGCCTGTGGCGCTCTTACTCGTCACACAAAACGAATCAATAGTGTTGCTTTACGCCGATTTTCTGTGAGAGGATAATAATATTCCACCCCCCTGCCGGGCAAAGGCTATCCTCTCTAGTTAATGAGAAGGTTTGCGAGCTTAATCCACCACGTTCAACTGCGGATTGGTGGATATATTGTCTCAGAATTTTTACAAAGAAATGTAGATTTCATAACGATGTTTTCCTTCACCGTTAAGATACAAATACGAAACACAAAATAAGCACTTGAAAATACAGAAATGCTTGTCCGGATTTGAATCCCTGACCTTCAGTTAAAGTCTACGTCTTCTGTCATCTGGGCCATCTCGGTTTCAAGTATCAAGAGAGTAAAAATTATCATGTATTTACTCGGCGAATTTCTGTTCACTATAAAATTTTCGTTTATAATTAAAAATTAGGCTGTGCCACAGCAAAGCTGGGTTTAGTTAGTGCTCTTTCTAAGGTACTTCATTGGTTCAGTGTCAATAATTTACTGTTGAATAGTAAAAAAACTAAATGCATTAAATTTTCAATGTCCAATGTGAGACAAGTTCAATCTAATGTAATATAGAATGGAGAAGTATTAGAAATTATGGGGTCTACAGTTTTTCTTGGAATAACTGTAGATTCTAAACTACAATGGGGCCCCCATATTGCTAAATTGGCGAATAGACTTAGTTCGGCAGCATTCGCAGTAAGAAAAATTCGACAATTAACAGATGTGGAAACAGCCAAACTAGTTTATTTTAGTTACTTCCACAGCATTATGTCATATGGAATTTTACTTTGGGGTAACGCGGCTGATGTAAATACAATTTTTGTGCTGCAAAAGCGAGCTATTCGTGCAATTTACAATCTTGGTTGTAAAGATTCCTTAAAGGAGAAATTTAAATAAATTAATGTATTGACTGTTGCTTCTCAATACATTTTAGAAAATGTTATGTATGTACATAAGAACATCAATGAATTTACAAAATGTAGTGATAACCATAACATCAACACTAGGAACAAACATAAATTAACAATGCCAGTTACTAGACTGCATAAAATTAGTAACTCTTTTAAGGGCAACTGTATAAGGGTAACTGATTCACCCACGTGAATAACGTTTTCCTTTCATCTCCTATTCCCTATTGTTATTACACCCTTGAGGGTAAAACTTTGACAAACTTTGAATGTCATATTTATTTATATCGAATCAACAGCCTAAAAAACAGACGATACTTCCATACAACTTTTCATCTTTTCATGAAAAGGGGGCCTTTTCAACCCTTACAACACTTTTTCACATTAAAAGTTACGTTACGTGTTTCGCTCCCATGACAGCTGTCAATGTGTGCGACTTCGCTGTGAAGTTCCACAGAGCAGACGCCTACGCCGAACGTCGACGCGCTCCATAATAAATATCCTTCAACAGGCGTGAAAGCGCGACAGACAGACAGTTACTTTCTCATTTATAATATAAAGTAATTACCTTTCAAATACAGCACCAATTGCAAGTCCATCCGGTAGAGATGTCGGTAGATCCTTGAGTGAATGCACCACGAAATCTACAGAATCGTTCCTTAAAGCATCTTCTAAGTCTTTCGTAAATAGAGATTTTTCACCAATCTTCGGCAGAGATACATCTAGGATACGGTCACCAAGCGTTGTCATGGTTACTGAAACAGAAATCTTAGGTATAAGACGTAGAAAGAGAAAGAAGATAGAAGAAACATTACCTAAAAAACTCGTGCTCATATTTTACTTAATTTATTGACATTTAAGGAATAAAAAAATAAGTTGCCAAAGCTATATATCTATTTCTGTTACTCGTATTAGTTCTTTGAGCAACAGACAAAGATAGCAATATATCCTTTACAAGAGCGGCAACAGGGTATGGCTCTGTCCATGAGATTCTTAGTCTAAGGTATAAGGTGTCTGTTTGAGGCACTGTTTTTAATAGCGGTTATCGTAGCCTATGAGCGCTTGAAACACCATTCATTAGTAGAGGTCACTCTCGCGTTGCCAACTTCGAGATATTGGTTCTTAAATCTCCTTTGCCCAGCAATATCACTAGCTACAGTGTAAAAACAGTATACGGTATTTTACCCAGGGTCTGCTTATTACTCTTAAACCGGATTTGACTAGTTACTAGTTTTTACACAGAGCGATTGCCTTCTGACCAGTAGCTCATTGGATAAGAGATTACCTATCAAGACTTAACGATTAATATCAGATATAACAACACCCGGGACCGACAGCTTAACGTGCTCTCCGAGGCACAGTGGGGAGATTCAAAAGGATAAACGCCCAGACATAGAACGATATTTATAAGATCAATATAAATATAAGCCCCCTAGCGGGAATGAAACCGGTTTGCTATCAACACGCCACAACCTTATATGTAGCCGACCTCTTGCAATAAAAGGCCTAACACCAGTGACAATTGCCATGTACGGTACATAGGGGTTTTTTATAAGATAGGATTCAGTTCATTGGATAATTAACATGTTACAGTTCCTTAAAATCAATATTATTATCTAACATTTTTGTCCATCATTGTTCGCAAGTACAATGATGGACAAAAATGTTATATAAAAATATTGATTTTGTCTTATTTAAATAGATTTTTATTAGTCTTATTTAAAAACGGAATTAATTATATAATAAAGTTATTATTTCTTCTAAATTCGATTACTTATTTATTCATTAACGTTATCGATTACTTAAATAGAATAATACAAATAGACAGTATAGAAAAAAGGTATAGAAAAAAAAATAGTTAAGTAATGTACGTTTTTAATCACTGTCACTTATTGGGATGACACCTTATCTTCTCAATAAATTATAAAATTAAATGATTACACATCTGACAAAAATAAATTATATTTTAATTTAATATTTAATAATTCATTTTTAAAGAAATAAAACAACCGTGAGCGATTGTACTAAACGCGGCCCCTTCATACCACATACGGTTGAGACCCAAAAAGTGTTACTGCGCATGGTTTAACTTATATTTAACACACTATATTATAGAATTGCTAATATCACCAGTAGTCCGGGTTAAGAAATGTTTAATTTATAAATTTATATTTTTTTAGAGGTTTACTTAATTTTAATAATAATAATATTTCATAACATATTAAAATGACGACGTTGTGGCGCAGAGGTAGCTAACCTGCCTTAAGCGCCACAGGTCGCGGGTTCGCTTCCTGTTCAGAGCAGATGTTTGTATTCGCCATACAGGCGTGTTTTCCGGTCTGGATGTATTTGTCCTTGTCATTGTGAATGTTTCCGGACCCCCGACACAGGATATTACTATCCTAATGGGGGATGTTGAGTGTGTAGCGTTTATTTATTTATTAAAAACTTTAATAAGTGTCTTCATAGTTTATAATAAAATTAATATAGTACAAAAATAACATTAGATACAATGTTAAATTGAAATGGAAATATCTAAATTGTTTTAACATTGTTAGAGGAAGGAGATAAAAGCTAAAAATATACGTATAAATTAGCATTTTAATTATATCAATATTCTTCAAGTTGTTTGATAGGTAATGGCATTATTGATGGGTTCATGGCCATTGCTCAAGAATATATTATAAAGATTTCGAAATTGTCAAAAACTTAAAATAGTAGTATGAATAATCCTAAGACACGATTGTGGTGTATTAGTAGCCAATCTGTCTTTAGCTTGAATGGTTTTGGGTTTGATTCTAGCTGAAGGCAGATGTGTGTATTGATCTTACAAATATCTGTTTTGGTCTGGTTGTTTGAACTTGTGGGTCTCGCCACAGTGCCTCGGAGAGCATGTTAAGCTGTTGATCCCAGTTCTTAACACATCACATCTGATAATAATTGTTAACTCTTGATAGGTAATTTACAATTATTTAACAAGTTACATCTTAGAGTTCTTCTTCTTCTTATCCAGTGGTTAGTGGCCAACATAGTGTCAGAACTGTTCAGGCCACACCTATAGCCTTCTGACTCGACTTATTGACTGTCATCAAGGCGACAGCCAACTTTTTACCATATCATAGTTGAAATACCATATGCGATCACCCATGTAGTGACTGATTGCACCTAAAGTTGATTTACCTACCAATCGTTTACCGATCAGTGAGAGCACTCGACTATGACCATAGAGTTACAGATGTCAGATGACAATAGCCATGTATAAAAACTAGTCTTATTGTTTGTATAAAAACCTGTCACATCAGGATAACAGTAATAAGCAGACTCTGGGTATATAATACCAGCAATAATGCTACATAGAAGATATATATAATCCTAACATTTCTCTTATCATAATTGTTTACAGCAATATTTCTCCATGATCGTGATAAACTTGAACGTTTTTATCTCCATGTGATTCCAGCGACTTACTTTTTTTTTTTGTATTTGTAATATTTATATTATATAATAAATATATATATTTATCAGTAAATATTTTATAAAATACATAAATTTTAAATATATAATTTTATAAAATATATTAAATAAATATATAAGCCTTTCAGAATTTTTTTTACCCATTACATATATATTTTAAGTTGAAATTATTATCAGATTATTACATATGAATTATTAAATTTTACCTATTGTAAATTCTTTCTCGGGATATATCTTCTTCAAACTGTCTATAACAAAATTTGTTTGTATGAGCGCAAGCTGGAAAGGAAAACATTTAATTAAATTACAATATATACAAATAAATAATATTGAAGTGTCTTTTTGTTATTCCATTTAAAAGTATATATGATAGATAAGAAATAAATTTTTAAATTTTTTGTCTGTTTGTTCTGGCTAATCTCTGAAACAGTTTGATCGATTTTAATGGGACTTTCATTGGAAGATAGCTAATATTATAAGAGTAACTTAAGCTACATTAATTTTGGTAAAAGAATAAGGATTCTGTCCAATAAAGTTAATAAACCAGGCAAGTGGAGCCGCTGGCGCAACTAGTTTAAAATAAAATTAAAAATTAACAATAATGTACGTTACTAATGGCAATAAATATAGGAAATTACGCATAGTTATAATTATGCGAAAGCGTCGAATACCAGTTACATTACAAACTAGAAATAATTATGTTAAACAAGGTTCTACAGAATATATTATATTTTTTCCACGTATAAAAGGAGCATGTACTTGAACTTTATTGAAAGTTTTATTTTTAAATATATTGAAATAAACCTAATAATAAATAACCAGTTTATTAAGGTCATAAACATTTCGAGCTTTCGAAGTTATTTTAAAGCTGAAAATATAATTTGTCAGATACATACCTCACTTTTCCTTGAACCAACTCGAATAACATCATTAGTTTTAGTATCCATTGTAAAATATTTATAATAATCACAAACAATATTTAGAATTTAGGTTATGTTACTTAAAATAACATTATGAAGCTAATATTTCGATTAGGAATCGTATATCTGCCTAAACATTTGTCACTAGCACTGTAGTGGACAAATTTTATGACAACTTAATTATTTAAATTAAAATAAATGTATTGTAATCATTACGATTACCTACTATCACTCAGGTCAAATCTCAATGGGACTTATCAAAAGTTGACAGGACTACTCATGATTACTTAACTGAAGGAAAAGTCAGTGCTACCAACTCCGAAAAATATTTACCCCTGAATGACATTCAAAAAATCGTAACACCAACTAATTAATTGGAAAAAAGAAATAACAAAATGTAGGCCTGAATTACATTTATCAGCTCCGATTTGTATTTTCTCTATAAAAATAGCCATTTTGTATGAAGATACAAAGAGTTCAACTTTCTAACACAAGCCAATGTAATTATTTGGTAACGTTTCTACGTTCTACGTAATTAATCCCGGTGGGGAAGCGTAGGCCACAGAGCAAATAAGGCGTAGGCTATAGCAGCTGAAAGCATCCTTAAACATGTGATGCCATAAATGTACCCAAAACCTGTTAATCACGAATCGATGCTGAATTTTATTTAATTCCGGCTATAAGGTTTTATAATTTTCTTTAGCTATAACTTATAAAATAACTATTATTCGAATTTTTATTTAGTTTTTGTTTTTAATTTTTAATTTATAAAGTCATCATCGTCATATACATAATTTCTGGTGATTTAAATAAAATAAAAAAAATCACAACTCACTTAATTTTCCCCTAAGATTTAGGAAGAATATTGGGTTAGGAACACTATGTTAGATGTTTATATCAGTGTTGCTAACTACAATTATTTTATTTTATTAAAATTAAATGTAAAAAATGTTGTTTGAGTTGCAGAATTTATTAATGTAATAAATTAATTCTGCTATTATATCAGCTGTCAGCCAATAAAATATTTCTTTAATTACTTAAAAATTTCGTTTCCTATATCAATTATAACTGAATGTGATTTAGTATATTTAAACATGTAATTATATATGAATATAATTATTATGTAAAACTTTTGACTTGTCAATGGTGATCGAAATGACTCAATCCAAATTTATAGATTTTTGATATTTAGTTATTTGCCAACTACCTTGAATACATATTAATGCGTAACTAAAATCGTGTTAAAACATTCTTTAAAAAAAGTTATTAAAGTTAAACAATATATCAATAAATTTTTATCACATACCATTGACTTATTTGAAATATTATTCGTATTTCCAAGGAATTGTTATAAAAATTAAAAACTCTTATAAAAAGGATGATTTTTATTCATTTTTCCGAACTTATAGGTAAATCACAAAAATAGTAAACGGTAAATTAGGATCTAATTGACAAATAATTTAGGTTAGATCAGACTTCGCATATTTCAGGAAAACAAATTGTAATTAAAAATCTGTATTACTACAGAAAATTGTTATTAATACACATACACTAAAGAATTGTGTGGCCGATATAAAAACATAAACAGATCTCCTGTTAAATTACAAATGCAGGTTTCTCATTAAAGCTTATTCTACTTATTCAAATGTTTGAACTTAATTTTAAGAAATGTAACCCATTTTGACTTAAACTAATTCTTTTTACGTTTACTGCTCCTCAATCTTCTCCTGTTTCCTTCCACTTTTGTTGATCTGACTGTTTCTGTAAACAAAAAAATTGTAAAAATGTCTATTGGTCCTTAAAAAATATGAAAGTGTTGATTTCATTGGGAAACTCGTAACACAGGACTACATACCACGAGTGTCCAAGCACTCTACATCTTTAATGTTATTTTGTAACATTTACAGATATTCATTTTATGTTATAAGTTGGCAAAACAAGCATACGGCCCACCTGATGGTAAGTGGTTGCGATAGCCTATGAGCGCTTGCAGCACCATTACTAAGTACCACTCACGCGTTGCCAACCTAGAGATATTAGGTCTTAAATCTCCTCTACATTGCCCTTCAAACCGGAACACAGTATTGCCTAAGCACTACTATTTGGCAGCAGAATATTTGACACTGCGGTTTCAGATTTCAGATTCAGATTTCAAATAATCATTATTACTATTATTCCAATATGAAATTGTTTTACATTTTGTTTAATTTATAATTTTGAATCGAATGTATCAGCTATGTATTTGAAATCAAATCAAGTGTCAATAAGAATATAATTATCAAGCCTTTTCAGGAAGAACAGTGGTAACCAACAATTAATATTTAATACAGGGCTTTTACATTAAATAAATAAATAAACGCTGCACACTCAACATTTACTGATTTTTGCATGAAATTTTAATTTTTCAAATAACTATATAATTGTATATTTTATTGACTTGCATTACTTCAAAATTACAAATTTGCTGATTCAGCGATTACTTTTAAATTTTTTTTTGCGCTTACAATGGTCTTCCGAAAAAGGCTTTATATGTATCGAGGAAGGTTTGAAACCTCTAGGCCTGTATGGTTATTTTAAATACTATTTTTCTATTTTAGTGCGATTTCAGATTATTGAAGTAACAGTTAAATGATCAGACCCAGTAGGTCTCAAAAGTAAATATTCAAATTAAAGGCTATTAACCTTATACAATATCTGAAAAAACTAACTTTGGGAAAAAACAGATTTGTTTGCATTTTATTATAATTAGCCCTGGAACCCCAATGTACGTCATTTTGACGTATATTCTATAACCAGTATTTGTTTAGTATAAGGAAAACCTAATCATATTTTTTTAATAATTACATTATTGTATTAAGGACTATCTTTAGACTAGAATTATAAATAAGAAAAACGATATACTATTATTAAAATGATAGTTTTTCATTTCATTATACTATATTAAAAAAAAAATAGTAACAAAAATATATATCTACAAAACAACAATAGATACATATAACCACTTCGATTATATACATAATTTTTATATGATTGGGCTTTATCGCCATAAAAACATGAGTGGGCTTCTAGGGTTAAAAATGGTGTCAGTCATTTAATCATGATTGATTTCACTTACTTTTAGTGGCTTTAGATGGAGGTTTTGGAGTTTCTGCTGCAATTACTTCCTTTTTAGGACTCTTACTGCCTTTTCCTTTTCGGTTAACCTTTTTAGGAGATTTCTCTTCAATATTTTCAACTGTATCAGTTTTTATGTCTCTGCTTTGAGGTTTTTCCTTTATATTTATAGCTAATGTATTATCAAGTTTTTTTCTATTAGTCATTGATCTTGTACATCTGGTTGTAGGAACTTTTTCTACAGTTTGTTTTTTATTGACTTCAAGCTGTTCTTTAAATTCTCTCTTTTCTTTCATTTTATAAACTTTCATCATAGCCGGAGTGTAACCTTCTATGATTGGATCAGTTTCCTCAGTATCCTTAGCAATTTTACCACTTAACTTCTTTTTTAAGTTTGCTATAACTTCTTTCATAGCATAAGTTGGGTTCATGTTCTGTAAATAATCTTTTTGTAGTAAAGGCGATTGTGTATTTTCAGAGTTTTCGGATGAAGCTGAAAGTTTTCTTATTCTGTATTTGCAAGTCGAATCATCATCGTTATCATTATTATCTACAGCAGGATTACGTTCTTTACGTATTATATCCTCCGGGTTCCTGGCTAATATTTCAGCCCAAGTAAATTGTTTGGCTGAACCCATGAGTTTACCAAATTTCCCATTGCTATTCCTATGCCGTTTCATTCCTTTACGTTTTGTAATGTTCTTTTTCTTTGATCGTAAATTCTTCGGTGACAATTTTTTACCGAAAATATCATGTGGCATTAGTGATTTCTTCAAACGTGCTACTAAATCTGCATCAGATATAAAGAAGTTTCTAGAAGCGCAAGGCTTACGCATGCCGTCACTAGACGTATTGAGTGTTTGCTTAAGGAGCTCTAATTTTAAGTCATTTTCAAATGAACAAACATTTTCTCTTTCATAAGCTTTTTTATACCATTTCTTGCTAAGAAATCTTGTGGAGTATTCTTTCTACCAAATCTTTTCGCATATGACAATTTACGATTCATTGGCGACATTGGTGCCTCAGAGAAATTAACCAATAATTCTTTGTCCGGAACAAATCCGTTTTTCAATAATTCACTTCTGAATAAACTTCTACAGTAATCATAATCTGGTTTTTCAGTGAAGTCGAGACTTGTTACATATTGTAGATATTTCTCCATGAATATGGGATAAAATTCTGTTTTAAAACATGTTTTCAAGAGGCTCTTGGTGTCACTCATAAAGTTTTTCTTAAGGGCGTGAACTAAGTCAGGCTCTGCCAAAACTTCTGTTGTTTTCCAAGGCAGTGTACCAGTTAGCCAATCCAGTAGATTATACCCTAAAGTTTCCAAATCAGAACGTCTGGAATGAGCACCAATATGAGAATCTCTTGAACTATATTCCAATGTACCGTCATGTGCTTTTCTTGCGTCCATTCCAAAATCTTTGTGATTACCATTGGAATCGAGGAATTTTGAAGCTAGACCATAATCTAGCAAATAAATTTGTCCGTTAGATTGAGACAAGACTGCCTCTTTGTGAATTTCATCTAAATCTGAATTTTGATCATTTGTTTCTTTGATATTCGTTACAGCTGTGTTATAGTACAGAAGATTTTTATTACCAAAATCATCTAGAAGTTTCTGATAGGACTGATCAGAACATACAGAGCTGTTTAAATCTTCGTAATTTACGTAATTCGAGAGTTGCCTGAGATTGAATGCATGATGACGATGTAAGGTCCTGTTATCTTTATCAGAAAGTATCTTTCTCAACTTTTTCTTGACATTGGCTAATCTTTTATCATTTTCCTCTTGACTATCCAAAGATGATCTATAATCTCTGACTATAAAATCTTCATCGTCATAATAATTTGATGTTCTTGATTTGTTCGTTTTGGTCTTTCTATGTTTCCTCGATAATAGTACTATCTGTTTATTATCTTTCTGGTATGATGGTGCAGGTTTTATTGTTTTGTTAAATTTATTACCATCAAAACCGAGCATTAAATTTGAGCTTTTGATATCTGAATGAGTGTATCCTTGATTATGTAAGAATTCTAATACATCAAGTATTTGTATGGCTATAATGAGAACATTTCTCAAGTCTAATACTTTTGTTCGAGATATTACTTTCTGTAAATCAACATCATAGCGTGGTAGGACTAGGAATCTGTATTTGATGCCAGTATTTTCATCAGTGAATGATCCACTTGCTATGTAAATGGGCATGCCCAAACGTTTTTGTATGTGCTGTTGACGCCATGTTTTAACTGGAAAATAAAATATGATTATAAAAAAAACTTCTGTAATTCAAATAAAAACAAATGACAGGTTAGATTTTAGTCAGAGCAGAAATTAGTTCTATACACAGTTATTTCAGTCAAGGTATTGTTTTATCTTGAAGAGAAAGCTCTATGTTCCCAGTAAATGTAAATAATAATAATCAAAAAATTATGTAAAATATTGTATTCTTTTTATATGGATTGCGGTGATCTGATGACAAACACATTGGCTAAATACTAATACGACGGTAGCGCACCTGCCTTACCCTGCGCGACGATGTGGCGCAACGGTAGCGAACCTGCCTTAAACGCCACAGGTCGCGGGTTCGATTCCCGCTCGGAGCATAATATGTTTGTATTGACAATGCAAGCATATTTTCCGGTCTGGATGTATTTGTCCTTGTCATTGTGAATGTTTCCGGACCCCTTACACAGGATATTACTATCCTAATGGGGGCCGTTGAGTGTGCAGCGTTTATTTATTTATTTATAATAGAGTAAAACCCCGTCTGGTTTTAATATCTATTATTATATCAGTAGCTAGATAATAAATAATTTGATATTTGATTTATATTTTGTACCAAGTGCAATATTTGTCATATAAATTCCTACATACCTATTTTTCATTAAAGCCACTGATGGCATGACTGAAAATATTTTGTAGAAAATAATTCACATAAAAGTTCATTGCATACTAATCTCAACAAAACCTCAACAATTTTCATTCTAGATATTTTTCCAAAATCAAAATATCTTTAAACAGATTTCAAGACTTTCTAAACAGTATTTTATTCTAGTTTTGTTAAAGTTAAGTAGTTTTATTATCACAAATGGCAAATTAAAACTTTAATATTAAGAATATTAAATATTTATTACATTCTTACCTTTAGATACTTGAGCGGTCCTGATAAGACAATGCACTTCAACAAACAAAGGTCCATTTGTGTGTGGTTCTATCTTGACCACATAACGAGCATTTAGCTTTGTTACCTCTTTATCAGTCTCATCAGAGGCCAGGTATATTCTGCCAAAACTGCCTCTACCTGTAAATGAAAGCAATTTCTATTTCTAGAGGGTTATAATTTTTTTACATTTTCATTATTACGTTTTATAAGTTACAGCACTGCCTTCTTCAACCATAGTTGAGGTAATACTTATCTATTAAGAGTCTGTTAGTAATGTAAAAACAGCTTTTACTAAGTACATGTAAAAGTATAATGCTTTTATAATAAAAAATAATTTTATGAAGTTTGACTGTTTGTTGTATCTGACTGACATTGCCAAATAGCTGATGTTCTAAATGACTAAGAGTAATTTAATGTAGGAAAATAATAAGGGTTCTGCAAAAAAGTGCATTTTGTATTGTAAACCATGTTAATTTCGTAAACCATCCCAGGAAAGCCACAAGAAAAGCTGTTTTGTGTCATTAAGGCAGCAGTTATAACAATAGATCTGTTGAGTCAATAGCATTATTAGTATCTGTATCTTTTGCCTTTCTAGTGAAAAATATATATCATAAACAATAATATAAAAGCACAAGAGGTTTCATATAAAATATAACTTATCTACATAATTATGGCCTGATATTAAATTTTAGAAAAAGAGTTAGACTAATTTTTTGTTGTAATAGATATATTTTACTTTATCAGATCTGTTTTTCTTTGTTGTATTTTGGACTGGCTTGAAAATGACTTCCTATTTCAGTCTGTGGTTTAATGTAGTAGTATTAATATGAAGAAAATTCATTATATTGCTGGATTTATCATGGGTAGTTATAGACTTGATAATATAATAATAATAATTTGTTAATTGTGAACAAAATATGGGACAAAAAATTATAATATATTGATTTTTAGAACTGGATTTATTGATTTTTAGAACTGGATTATTTGTTTTTTACCTATAGGTTTGCCAATACGCCATTTTTTCTGCAACACGTCCGTGAAGACAATCCCTGGAGGCAGAGCCTCATCGTCACAGAAACTAATGTCCAAACTGGGTGATTCCTCTACCATTTTAATCTTCTTTGGAGGTATTTTAACCTCAGTCTCATGAACTCTACGAGGCATGGTAAATAATCCAAAATTCAAAGTGCATTGATCTTCCTGATGCGTTGCTAATCTATCTCGATGTCTTATTATTTCTAACAAAAAATAATTGTGTAAGGAACTTTAGAAGTTGTATTAAATACTTTAAAAATCGTAATTAATTAAATGGATACTAAATATAATTAAACGTTAAAAAGTTACCAAACAAGTATAACGTAACTATTACGGAGACTTACAAATTGTGCTGTAATAAAATACACAAAAAGGTTTTCAAAATAGCTGTGTGTCAATTACTTTCTTGTAACATGTACTAAACTTATTTAACTTCAATGAAATAACGATATTCTACGATCCATAACAACTTGTGATGATTTTAATGAAAGTTCGCCATGTTGTTAGAAATCAACCGATCAATTTTTATTTACTGTTGCCAGTTGAAAAATATACAAAAATTTAAAAAAACAACTTTTAAAACATTGCAAGCATAAATTAAAATAAATTGGATGACCCATTTCAAGAAATCCCTAAGTCCACTTAGGGACTTTATGTACTAATAACACCAAAATAAACAGAATCTCATTATCTATCGTTCAGTCTAATCGGTTAATTTCTAACTTATTTCTACGTCGTACTTTTAAAGATGTTTTATCCTCAAGTTTTAAGAAGTACCTAAGTCCACAAGTCTAGTCTAGTCTCATCAGTTTCATAAGTCATAAGTCAAATCCATCGTCGCCATCAAAGAGTATAAAGATATGGAGATGCTATATTCGTCTACAGAAAATTTTAATCAGCAAATATTACATAAAAGACGAAGAAGTAATAAACATAGAGTTGCGTTATTCATCGTGTGATTGTGGGAGAAACTCCAAGCATTTCCCAGGTCTTGCGACCCGGTTGTAGGTTTAAGGAGACCTCTTTTCTGATATGCATCAACGCTCACCTTGCACTGCCTGCATTCCTCCTCCTCTCTAGCCAAACTTAAAAAGAGCTCGTGAGAGCTGCTTTAGATGCTCATTCTAAAATAGAACTCACTGCAGCTTACTTAACGATTTCATTTTATTTTCTTTAATTGAGTAAATAACTGGGCAACACTAACAATATAAATAAGCCATTTAATAAGCATTAAAAATATATGAAGAAAAATATAATAAAATCTTTTGTTTGGAATTAGTAATAATGATTATATTTTAAATTGTTTTATAAATGTATAGGATTCGATTAATAGAAACTATATGCATTTAACCGATTTTCAGAACATTTTTCATTTCTTGGCAGCCATTTCGAGTCACATTTTGGCATTGACCTTGATACCCATTATTTCGAGTTAGTTATCATTTCCGTAGTTTTAATCTCTATGATCCCCATAGTTTTTATACAACATAGAATTATGAATTCAATCAAAGAATAGAATTCAGTAGAACTCGTCAACTCTCACAACCGTCATGAACGTCTTTCTCAAAAATCGCAGTCTGTCAGCACGTTTCAGTCGGTGGCTGTCTCCGTTAAAATAATATTTTTTAAAGTAATATCTATATGTATCTATATACACGTATAATGAATTGAGTAGGCTATCCCGTAGCTATAATTATTTCATGTAAGCATTATAATATTTAGATACTCTTTTTAATCTTTATGAATAAATATAGTTAATTTATCTGAAACTTAAAAGCAAGCTATGCACTCTCTAGGTACAGCGGACTTAATTACTTTATAGCTCTATGTAGTTCAAAATGTTAAATCAATGTTCAAAAACCAGTGTTCCCAACTCAGATGTTTTTCCCTAAATTTAGGATGAAAATAAGTGAGTTCGGATTTTATATTTTTATATTGTTCAATAAAATAAAATCAAATATTTTTATTCAACATAAAAAACATAACACTTATTTGTAGAAAGTCACATAATACCAAGTAAGGAATATACATATAAAGCCTTATGGGCTGAATTATATCTATGAGCATTGATAAGTAATTATCTGGATGATTCTGGAGACACTTATAGACATCGTATGTTAAAGACGCTTTCATATTATTTCAGCAGCTTTATATTTATAATATGCCTAATTGTTGTATTTTGTTTGTGATATTTCCAAATAGTTGAGCGGTTTCAAGGGGTTTTGACAGCAGTTTAAGGGTAAATATTTTTTCCGAGTTGGTATCATCATATCTGTCATGTTTACCTCCCGACGCAAAAACGTTGCTTGTGTGTACAATCCATGTCTATGTAGTTGTGCCTACCTGTTTTGCAAAAAAGCCTAATAAGTCCCTAAGTCCATCTATTTTTTTAAGAAAGTCACTAAGTCCATCATAAAGTCCCTAAGTCCACGTTTTTTCCGCAACATTTTCCGATTTTCTTCAACAAATTTGAAAAAGACATATTTATTTTAAGCCTATGGGAAAAAGACTTTAGGACCTACATTTGGATATCACAAATTTACTTCAAAGGCAAAAAAAGGCGAAGTAAAACATATTAATGCACTTTTCTCAAAAGGGAAAAAAACGGACTTAGGGATTTCTCTAACTGGACCATTGATATGTGAAATACTTTATTTTGTAATACATCCTTATGCCTATTAGGCCTAATATATTAAAAGAGTTAAATGCTGAAGTATATTTAAATGATTTCTAATAAAAACAAACCCTTTTGATCTGAATTCATTGAGAATCTAATTAAAACATATATAGTAGGTATATTGTGTATTCTAAATAGTCATAGAAATATTAAATAGTACATACTTTAATATTATAATATTTTTAATATTGCTTATTTTTTTATACACTAATATATTACGTAAGTTATTTTCTTATTGTAATATTGAAGTAAGGGGAATATAAATTACTCTATTCTAAACTACACAATTTAGACATTGGTTTATTGAATATTATAAGTAAGTTTTAAGTATTTTTGATTCATTATCGACAACTGCTATATTTTTAATAATACCAAATAAATTCTGTATATGTCAAAGTTTCCATTACCTAAAAACGTAGCTTTAGTACGTAACAATAAATAAGCTGGTAAAGCGCGACTTCTTACGACCTTCTTCTTCTTAATATATTTACAAGTATTTTATATTTCAGTGGTTCTATATAAATAAATGAAAGTTACGACATTATTTTAATGTCAGTGCCAACTGCCAAATGATGAAAAACAAAATTACAAAAAAAGAGTGGCGCCAAAATTCAAATCACAAAGCAAGTGGTCGAAAATTCCAAATAAGTTCTTTAAATGTAACTCGAACCAAAATGGCCGCTTCTACGCAGGTACAATAATGGACAAAAATGTTAGACAAAAATATTGGTTTCGTCTTATTTAAATCTATTCTTTATAAAGTGGGAAAATGGAATTAAGTATATAATATAGTTATTATTTCTTCTAAATTCAATTAATTAATTTATTATTGTTATTAATTACTTAAATAGAATAAAACAAATAAATAGTATAGAAAAAAGGGTAATGTACATTTTTAATCACTGTCACTTATTGGAATGACACCTTATCTTCTCAAATAAAATTAAATGTTGACACATCTGACAAAAATAAATTATTTTTAAATTTAATATTTAATGATTTATTTTTAAAGAACTAAAACAATCGCGAGCGAGTGTACTAATCTGGTGTAGCGTCGCCGCGTTGCTATAGTTACGCGGCCCCCTTCATACCGCATACGGCTGAGACCCAAAAACGTGTTACTGCGCAGGGTTCAACTTACATTTAACAGACTATACTAAAAATTCCAATCGTGGAAGTTTATATTTATAGCTATATTGTTATCTTTTCATTAGTTTAGAATTTAGATTAGTGTGAAAATATGTTTCCTACTTCGTTTTATGATTAAAATTTTAAAATATAAGTATGTAATGGTTTTATAATAAATGAACATGTTTGTTATTATGTATTATGCAAATATTTATGCAGCAATTCGTGTATTTGGATTGCGAAGAGAGGGACGGAGGAACGAGTAACAGACTCCAAATCCAAAAGGCGAAGCTCGAAACTTTTTCATTCATTAGTCGTCAGCCGGCCGTGCGGTCGCGTGCGTCTTTCGATGCGCTCCGTTTCGATGTTCTTTTGTTTATCAACAAATAAAATGTGTACAGTGCTAATAATGTGATATATTGTTTTACGTTTTACGGATTTTAAGATGTTTAGATAGCTCTCCATTGTGATACGAAGATGGACGGTGCGAACGCTGACTCGGATCATTCTATGACATGGGAAGATTTTTTCGGTTAGTACAGTTTTCTAATTCGATTTGTTTAAATACTTAATGATGGGTTAAGACGAAACGAAATAATTTAAATATTTGATGTTAATTCTAGTATTTTTTTAGTATCCTATGTATTTTTTTAAATATATTCTTAGTTTTTTAGATACCTAGGTTCTTTCTAAGGCTAAAGCGGGAAGAGACAGGTTTGAGCTACATTTCCCCATATGGCTGGTATGCATTGCGCTCAATAGGTTCATCGCCTGGACTTCTTTAGCGCATTATCTATCCAGTTTCTTTATAAACGTGATTTATCAACTTTAATAATAAATAGATTTAATTTACGTGCTCAAAACTACTAATTCATGGTCACTAACTATTATCTCTAGAGGTGTCATATGAAAATTTCAAATGGTATTCGTCAAAAGTAACACATTCGTACGCACCTAAAAGCTTGATCATAAAAGTTTTGAAAGCTTTTAATAGCCAATATATCAAGTCCCCGTCCGTCGATATAAATTATACTTTTGATTATCATCAATTTATTTTATAGCCAAATTGAAATTCTTGAGAGTAATAGAATAATTTTCTATTCGTGTGAAAATTTTCAGTAAATAACTTGAATACGTAATTTACATATTTTTATATTTATCACTCTTCTTTGTAAAGATCCGATACTTAATTCTTAAAATGACTCAAAACGTTATGATGCCAGAAATAAGTTCATATTTCTCGGAAAAATTAACATGTTCGTATCATGAGCGTAACTCACCTTTCACAGTATTAGATGGTTTATCTTAGGAATGTTTACAGATGATAAAAAGTAGTTTAAAGCATTTCCGTGTTTACGTAAATTTTAATATCTGTTTGTAATTTTTTTCTTGCTGTTGTTGTTTTTGTCAAAAGAAAAAAAAAAACTTTTGACATTTAATTGATTTGTTATGATTAATACTAATTAATTAAAAATCTGTTTTTATTTATTTCCGTAAAAATATTAATATTTTTTTATTAAAAAATATGTTACATAAATTATCTATTAACAAATAAAAAAAACTGTTTTGTTAGAATCTTTACATCTAATGCTCATTGTTGATCTTTTAATTACAAGTTACAGTGACTTGATTATTGTTCTCTATAAGGCCGGAGTCATCTGTTATGCCACTGTGTATTAGAATAAACAAATATATAATTTTAGCTCTTCTGTTATACGTAATAAAGATTATATCCCCGTGGAAATAGCTTTGCGGTACAGAGAGAATTAATGAAGTGCACTTCCGCAGGCCTCTTTATAATAAGCGTTATTTTACGCTAACTAATCATAATAATATTTGATATCTAATTCTGTACAAATATAGATTTCTATGCTCAAATGGTTAGTGTTATGACTTTGGAATAATATTAGATTTAATAGTCAATTAACAACTGATTAAGGGCGGGTTCGGACTAGCGTTTTGTTTTCCAGCGTATCCGGTCGTTTTGGCATATGCGATTACACGCGCGCTTCAAAAAGCGTAATGCGCGTACAGCCGTACATGAGCTTATTTCGGCGTGTTCACTTGTACCTGTACTGGTACCCTATATTCTTTTCTGACAACGTGTCATGCAAAATTTTGCGTGGCATGAAAGGGTTTTCGTCGTCGGGATGTCACGACCCCATCGCCCTCTGTTGGTATAACCTCTTTCACAGCAGAGATTATTCCACTAGTGCAATCAGTCACACTGGTCTTTTGTTGCAAGAGGCCGGCTAGGTAAGTACCACCGCAGTGTCAAATACTCTATAGCCAAATAGTAGTGCTTTGTCATTAATCTGTCCCGGTTTGAAGGGCACTGTACGCTAGTGAAATTACTGGGCAGAGGAGATTTAAGAACCAGTATCTTGAGGTTGGCAACGCGGGAGTGGCGCCTTCTAATGGTGCTGCAAGCGCTCATAGGCTGCGGCAGACACATTACCATCAGGTGGGCCGTATACTTGTTTGCCAACTTCTAACATAAAAAAACTCGCATACATTTATTTTTATATAATTAGAACTATTACTATCTACAGTCGGTTCAACGGATGTCCAATTCATTTCAAATTCAACAGGCGCCATCCAATAATCGTTGTTTACAGCCGTTATGTGAAATGTTAAAATCATAAAATTATGTATTACACGCTATAAAGATGTACAAATACATAATTTCCTTGGAACTGTTAAGTTTACAATGTAAAGGAATGAATACTAAATTTACAGTTAGGTTTCATGTCTCATGTTAAGAACAAGTGATCAAAGCTTTCACCAAAAATGTGAGAGAACTATTCACCTAGAACGTTTTGGGTCTTTTTTTCGTTTGGATTTGGTATGTTTAAGTAGTGGGTAGAGGTAGGTAGGTTGTAGTCTAGATTCTTCTACTTCCTAGTATTATTCGCGGTTTAATATGAGTATTCACCCAGTGTCTGCTTATTACTCTTATCCGGATTTGACAGGTTACTAGTTTTTACACGGAGCGATTGTCATCTGACCGCCTACACCTAAGGGCGAACCAGTAACTCATTGGATAAGAGCAATTTACTTATCAAGAGTTAACGATTATTATGTGATAACAGCCGGGACCGACAGCGTAACGTGCTCTCCGAGGCACGGTGGGGAGTTTCACAAGGACAAACGCCCAGACCGAAAGAGATATTTGTAAGGTGAATGCAAACATTTGCCCGAGAGTCCAGTTGTTATACGAAAATGATTTATTTAATAGTCTAGATCAAAATACGATGTCTAAACCATGTCGCATGCTAATTCACAGACTTTCACCGCTTTCCTCTTATCCTTAAGACGTTTAATTGATCGTTCGCGTTGCCGTTTCCGTGTTAATTGTAGCCTTTATAGTTATAACAGAAAAAAAAATAACTCTTTGTTTCGGCTTTGATGAATAGCCTGTTAGCGCGTCTTTTTAAAAATAGAAAGTTCTACTCTATGGTCAATGAATGACATGTGTCTTTTTTAAAAGAGATAGAGTTTATTTTCGACCGTTGTGGGGTGGTAGCGAGCCTGCTTTGAGCGACGGATGCGGGTTCGATTCCTGCTTGGAAAAATTTCTTTTTATTATTGATAGAACTTCTTTTTGAGTTTCTTAAAATTGAATAAACATTTTTGAAAAAAAAAATCGTTATATTTTACTACAGCCAATCTTTTCTAATTAGAAAAACTACCAATTATTTTTATAAGTTAAAAGATACGAATGAAAAACGGGATAGCTTTAAAACCCCTACAGTCTCGACGCTAGTCTTAAAGTTTACTCTTAATTAATCTTTAATGAACTTCGTTAGACATTTCGAGAGGTAAGATCTTAAAGAAGTCTCACTAACAGGACTAATTTATTTTAAACACGGATTAAAATTGAAATAAATTGCAGAGGTTTAGCGCCTTCAGGTTCTTTTTTTTTTATGTTAGAAGTTGGCAAACAACCATACGGCCCACCTGATGGTAAGTGGCTGCCGCAGCCTATGAGCGCTTGCAGCACCGTTAGTAGGTGCCAATCACGCGTTGCCAACCTCGAGATATTAGTTCTTAAATCTCGTTCGCCCAGTAATTTCACTAGCGTACAATGCCCTTCAAACCGGAACACAGTAGTGCCTAAGCATTACTATTTGGCGGCAGAATATTGGACACTGCGGTGGTACCTACCTAGCCGGCCTCTTGCAACAAAAGACCTACCACAACTTACTTTAGTTATGGAGATTACTATTAATATAATAAATGTGAAATTTCTTTTTTATGATGGCTGAATAGATTTGGATAAAATTTTGTATTGTTACCTGATTAAGACTTTTTATCCCGGAAAAAATGCAGTGGAATTATCAAAAATATGCTATAATACGAATTCAATTGAATTTCGGTATAGATGTGACTTAAGGAACATTATTTACTTACAAATAATTATTTTCTCTGTGGAACCAATTCTAAAAGGTCGTCGCGGACGAAGTCGCGGGCAATAGCTAGTAAGTTAGTAAAGTATGAATAAGTAATGAATAAAACAAAAAAATACGCTTCAATATATCAATAATACGAGACTTGTCTGTCAATTATAGATTCGATACTAAATACTGTCCTGGTCCTGATACGCTATAACGCTTAGTTGGTGGAGAAAATAAGACATTTTTTTATTTCATGACGGTTGGCAAATAAGCATATAGTCCGCCTAATGGTAAACAGTCACCGCAACTTATGAACGCACGCGATACTTGGAGTACCATGCGTGTTGTCAACCCAAGGGATGGTAGGGACGGGAGCAGAGATTGAGCCTCCGGCGCTCTTAATCATCGCACGAAACACAACAGTACCTACTTCTTCTTCTTATCGAGTGGTTAGTGGCCAACCTAGTGTCAGAGTTGTTCAGGTCGCCCGTAGGCCTCTGACTTGACTTATCGACTGTTGTCAAATTGTCAACAGCCGGGACCGACTTTTTACCGGGACGAAGCACGAAGACGCTCGGTTGAAATACCACTATGCGATCACCCATCTAGTGACTGACCGCGCCTAAAGTTGCTACCTACTGATACTGTTACTTTAGTACCTTCTACCGTACTTCCAGGATGTACCTGCTCTGGAAGTACGGCAGTGCTTCCACGATCGTGCCGACTCATTTCTGCTTGGAGAAGCATTGGGCTTTAATATTATTAAATATAAGTAATATGACTAAATAACCTACGCTTATATTCGTTGTAAAATATGTAAATACAATAATATTGATTTTTATTACGATAAGATCTCGCGTGCCTTTAGGTTTTCAGTTCAAGGTGCTTTAAATAAGTTTTTATGGACGAATTATTAACAAATAATATTGACCTAAAAAGTAAACTTTTTTAAAATCAATTTTACCTATCACAATAGCCTTTTTTAAAAATTATGTTATAAATCCAGTAACGACAAACATATTATATATTTTATCCGGTACGTTATCGGGAAATATATGTAATTATTAATATTATAAAGTCGAAAGTAACTCCGTACGTCTGTCGCGCTTTTACGCCAAAAATACTGAACCAATTATGTTAAATTTGGTACACACGCAAATTGTCTAGAGCCTGAGACAGGACATAATTGTGCTATTCACTTACTTTTTAATGCAAAAAAGGGGTTGAAAAGGGGGATGAAAAGTTGTATGGAAGTATCGTCTGTTTTATAGGCTGTTGGTTCTATATAAATAAATATGATATACAAAGTTTTTAATTAGTCTAAATAATTAAAAATGCTAACCAAAGATACTATTCCATGCGGACGATGTCGCGGGCACAGCTAGTATTTTATAAATCGAGTAACGAAACAATTATTATACATTTTATTCAGTGCATTATCGGGAAATATATATAAAGAAATGGATGCAAATAAGCAATACCATGTCAATCCACAAGATTGAAAAAACTGAGTTATATATGCAGAAGTGTTGGTAAATGGCCGAAGAACATTTTTTCTTGGCTTCTAAAAGGCCAATTTTTAATCATGCAATTTATGTATTATGTCAAACGTTTTGGGTTATATTATATACGAAATATGCAGTTTGTACACTTGTTTTTTGGTAAAAATAAATAAAATAACTTATATAAATCTGAAATTGCCAAAAACTTGACCAATACATAAAAAATCATATAAAGCAAGTTGTTCAAAATTTTCAAACGCGTTTTCTCGAAATGACATTCATGTGGGTTGACTTGGTATTGCTTATTTGCGTCCAAATATAGATCTATAAATATGGCAACACATGTAAATGCTGTATTTGTTTATTCCTACGACTTATTCCAACAATGCATCTGTACATTTTTATAAGTACCGATACTAGAAGGTTCTTTATATGGTAAAGATTCCTGGCGCCATCGGTTTCCTGCTCTCGTATGACTTCACTTACTGTATTGGGATTAAAAAAAAAACAAAAACAATTGCATGTTACGAAATAAATTACGGGCGATTTAGTTCTTTTAGTATTTTTACTTCGAATACACTGAAAGTAAGTCAATGTCAATTGCAACCAGTTGAAAAATTGTGAAATTTATTTTTTTAGGGTTCCGTACGTACAGCGTGCCAATGAAAACCAATTACTAAGTTCTTAACCCTTCACTATCCGTCCTTTCGTACTATACAAGTATTTTGATATTTTTACCCGACTGTCTAGGGAGCGTAATGTTTTCCGAGACTATGTATGTATGTCTATTTCTTTGTGACGCTCTACAGCCTAGATCCTTTGACGGATTTTAACATATGAGGTGTCATTAGATCCATCTCGGTTGTGGCATAGGGTACTTTAATTTCAATATGATGCCCGTGAGAAAAAATTCTTATAGCGCCAAAATCTGATTGTTCCTCGTAGAACTCGACAAAATAAGTAAATATTAATAAAAAGTTTCGATATATGGCTAGTTTCGAGAAATTGACGTTTAAAGTTTGTTTTTTTCATTCAATTTTTTCTAGACTACGGTGTTACGGAACCTTAAACGTGCGAATCCGAAACACCTCGTTAATAGTCGATGCGATAATATTATCTCATACCTTTAAACGAAGAATGCTTGTATATATTTATATATATTGGGATCTCAGAAACGTCTGCAGCCGATTATCATGAAATTTAGTATGAAGGGGTTTTCGGGGACGATAAATCGATTTAGCTAGGATTTATTTTTAGAAAATGTGGCTTTGTCCGTATTTTCAGGCCGCTGTCGACACGCCATCTATTATCAAAAAAATAAATTAAAAATGTCAAAATATATAAGTAAATTCACAGCGCACTTGAGCAACCACGCGTTGCTATGGCAACAAGGATTTATTGAATTGAATCGAATGACAAACATTTCTACAATGACAGTTGACGTTTTCTTTAATTTATTATAATATGTCACTGACTGACAGCGATGCGTCCATTAGAATTTAACAAAATACTCAACAGTCCCAATTTTTGCGGATATAACTTGTTGTCGAAATCATTATTTTATTATGCAGGTAAGGTTTCAATCGAGTTACCCTTAATGACTTTCGATTTACCAAAAACAAAAAAAACCGAGCATAGCTCGGTCAACCAGGTACTGATTATAATTTGGCGAAGATATTCGATGCAATTTAGAAGTTTAAGAGAGTGCTTTTTATACAGTAGTATAGTATCGGTAATAAAAGGCCTAATGAAATAGACATAAGAGAAGGTGTGCGAAAGAGACACACCTATGTGTGTGTGAAAGAGAAGTCAAGCGCCGTCTACCGCATGTCGCAACTCGTATCAAATTAATCGCAATGCGCACGAGTTGCCTTCTCGTGTTGCATTTGAAAAAGGAACGCTTGTGCATCATGTTTCTAAACGTTTTTTGTGGCCTATTGAATGAACTATAATAATTTACTGTTTATCAAAGGTAATTATTTTGCTGTGATTTGTAAAAATTCATCTATACATCCATACAAATAATTAGAATTGATGTTTCTGTGACCCTTTCCCGATGACGTCCTTAGAATATAATTAAGCCGCGAGGGCTATCTCTTTTTCACGGCTGTGTCTCAGGTCCTAGTTCCCTCACCCGGTGACGCTATCAAGGCCAGTAGAGCCAATAGCAATACATTAAAAAAGGAGTTTCTGTTTGTAATTCCAAATTAACAGTTTTCTCTAAAGATATATGAAAGTATATACGGCTCTTGCATAAAAAAAAAATTGTCTGTTTGTTTGTTTCGGCTAATCTCTGAAACGGCTGGACCGATTTTAACAGGAATTTTCACTGGCAGATGTTATAAGGAGTATCGTAGTTTAAAAAAGTATTACTGTTCCTTGTAATAAAAATCGTCTCCATATAATTATCACTCTCTTTACTTTGTCTACTCTGTTCAAATAGATTTAATTGTATTACCTATTTCTTATATAAAACTACTTTTTACTAAACTCATATGAATGTATATTATGCGGTTATCATCATAAACCACCAATTATTTCTTTTATCTGTCTGTCTATATCGGCTTATCTTATCGAAACACTTGGACTGATTAAGCTAGAGTTAAGCGATGCTAGACAGGGAATCGGCATGGGAGGCCGTTGTCTCCTTCTGTGAGACCGTTATGATCCGGAAGGAGACGGCCGAGCGGGATCGAGTGAGGGCCGATCCAGCTAGACGCCAACGGCGGCAAAGGCGTCGACCACCTGATGCCGCTAGCCATCCCGGCCCCTCAGCCCCGTTACCCGGGGCTATATAAATAGGGCTCACCCTCGGGCTGTGGACGTGCAGAGTGGGGTATCTTACCATCTCGCCCCCCCGGGACTGAGCTCCGCTACCAAGCGGAGCCATGTGATTGTCAGGTCGCGTTGGTTTGTTCTCCAAGAGTTCCCGTAACCTGACAAAAACACTGAGGTCGGCCACCGAGGAGGTTTTAGTGGGTCCCCATGACGTTTCCACCTTGTCATGGAACCCCACATAACCCGGTTGTTCCTCCCCAGGACGCCGGGTATCTGGCAGTAGATTTCCTCCCCGACAACAAAAAAAAAAAAAAAAAAAAAAGGGCTTAAGGCCGGCTCGACCGAGGTAGACTACCTTCTCTTATAAAATTGGCCGGAGGCTTAATGTCCGTCTCTTCCTTTCCTTTTTCCCTTCTGAATTTCCCTCCTTTTCTTTGGGTTGGCAATGGGCATGTAATACTTCAAGTATTGCGCGAGTTTTTAAGTTGGGGTGACTGCTTACCATTAGGCGGACGTTAGGCTAGTTTTCTAACTGTAATAATATAAGGATACTGTAGGCTAGTGAAATTACTGAGCAAAGGAGATTTAAGAACTAACTAATAAACCAACTAATTGAGCCTCAATAACTCAACGGTAGAAGGGCAGACTGCTTCCGTTAACGCGAGAGTTTGAATGAGTTTGAAAGAGAAAGAATTGTGCTGGAAGCGCTCATTGGCTACGGTAACCACTTACCATCAGGTGGACCGTAAGCTTATTTGCCAACTTTTAACATAAAAAAATAAAAGAAAACTTACCTACTTTTATTAATAACAAGTGGGCACATACTATGAGTAAAGTTTCATTAATAATTAATATCAAACTTTCGTAAAGGAAACTCCACCCTGTAAAGCACTGCAATTTCAATTCAGCAAACTTCATTAAAATTCGAAGATCACTAAACTTTCCTAACAATGTTCAGTAACGATTTGTAAATATAAAATACGTAGACTTAGAAATGAATACTGCAGCAAGAAAGTTTGAAATTATCAACGAAATCTTTCCACAGAACAATCACCCTTTTGTCTACGTAATAAAGTACATATTGGTATGAAAATTATTCAGCAAATACTGAAGGTTGACTGCATTACACCATATAAGTCATACAAGCTGAATTGTGTCTTATTTGTAATTAATAAAGTACATTTTTCCATGTCGTAAATTACAAATGTAGTCGTTCAAAATGATCTCTATATTCTAAGCTATAAGAACTTCATTTTCTATCGATCGTGTGCAGCTGGCTTTACATTATGCAAATGAAAAGTCTAAAGGCGGGGTCACAAAGAAAAACAGACAATTTATTAGCTAGGTAATATTAGTCTTTAATGTATAGTTCTTTTATAGCTTTGCGAGGCAATTTCTTTAATTACTCGTGCTGTTTAGGGCTCCGTAACCAAACAGCAAAAACTGAACCCTTATAATTTCGTCATGTCTGACCGTATGTCGTATGCCCGTCGTAAATTTAGAAAAAAGTTGTATTCTATGAACCGCCACAGAATTTTGTGGTAAAATCCTAAAATATATAAAAATCAATGATAGAAGTCCACACATGCAACTCAGGGTTGGAAAAAGAAATCAACGTATGGCAACGTCTGAGGATAGGTCTTTAAAAATAATAACGAGGTTTGATTTTGACTTTTTTTATTAAGTTAGTAGTTGTGGAGATATAACCTTGTCATATTGTTTATGTATCTTCTCTAACTTTGGAATTATGGAATTTCAAATTCTGGAAGATTTCTTGTAAATGATTGGACCCATTTTGGCGGGACTTACACTGACAGATAACAATTTTTTTTAAAAGAGTAACTTAGGCTATGCTTAATTTTAGAAAAAATAAGGTAAAAATTTACAATAAATCTGCAGATCACGTGATCAAAGTCACGGCACAGTTAGTTATATAACAAACATTAAGTCACTTTAACAATATATCGTAGGTTTGTCCTTCCGTATATCACAGTCATTTTACTCGGAGACTGTTGGTTCTATCTATACGAAATTTAGTAAATAGGTGTTTTCTATGAACCGCTACACGATTTTGTAATGAAATTCTAAAATATATATTTAAACTTAATTTGTCAGTTTTTTATCTATGTGATGTTATATTATAAATATTATCTATCTATCTATTAAGACAAGAATTTTGTAATTTTGTGCTCTCAATCATTATTGCTATTACTGCAATTGCCATTGTTTAGAATTTTACGTTTTGTTTTTAAATTATTTTCATTCACTGTTGAATAACTAATTAATTAACAATCAAATTTTGTAATGAATGTTTCAGCAACTTCCCATCAATTGACTCGGCCATTTGTCACACTTTTGTAAAACCGATGTCATTGTTGAGACTGACACTAAATAGAATATAATTAATAAATAAAATATTGGAGGCGTTTTTAGTAAAGTTGTAACTTTTGAGAAGGAGAAGGTAATTCGTGATTTTGTCTGTCGCTTGTAGCCAGGAAGAGGGTGTTTGGGTTTCAACCAGCCACAATAAACGGAGCAAAAATGCAAACTGTTAAAATTTATAGTTACTTTTGCCACTTTTTGAGTTTTGAAATTTTGAACAAACGGACAATAAATAAATTATATCAATTAAAAATTATCGCGGAATTAGCTGGCGGAATTACTTCTGTGGATCCCCCTCTCACGAAACCTCTCACGTATTCTGCTTATAATATGTCATTTATGTTTTTTGAATAATATACAGGCTATAACTATTGTTTTTTTTTCTTTCTAGCTTTATTCCCGGTATTATACGAGTATTTAACTATTTACACAGGATCTGCTTATTACTCTTATCCGGATTTGACAGGTTGCTAGTTTTTACACGGAGCGATTGCCATCTGACCTCCGCAACTCTAAGGGCGAACCAGTAACTCATTGGATAAATTTACTTAAGTATCAAGATTTAACAATTATTATCAAGTATGTGATAACAACTGGGACCGACAGCTTAGTGTGCTCTCCGAGGCAAGGTGGGGAGACGAGAACAAATGCCCAGACTGAAACAGGTATTTGTAAGATCAATGCAAACCCAGGCTAAAGGCAGAGCCACAACGTCACAACGGTGTCACAGGCTATTAAGGAAACATTTTTCTTTTGATATTTTAATTATAAATAACTATGTTGTAATGCACCACAGTTATTACATAACGCTAAACACACGGTTTATGTCGTTAATAACGCACATTCCTTTTGAAAGCGACTCCATTTTCCTCTAGTCTACGTGACTTTAATTGGTCTATGAGTTCGTTACCGTGTCATTTGAATTTCTAAATCTAGCGAAAGCTAACGAAATCAAAAGCATCTTTATTGTAGTATACTTTTAAAACTGGCCCCTTTCGGGTCAAAAAAGGGTTCTGTACCATTTTACCATTTTTTTATAAAGATTATTAGCAATGACTTGAGCATTACTAATATTCCTATTGCCCCTCCAAATAAGCTTGAAGCTTGCGCTAGGAGTGGGTACGGCAATACATATAATTTAATATAATAACATTATGAACAACTTATTTTACCCAACAATGCTTTTAATCCCTTTACTAGATAACACAATAAATTGCACAGCACTTTAACTATTACGTCAGATTTCAACGATTCGTCCTTTTATATGCGGTACCTACGACAATAATTTTCTGTATGGTGAAATATTGAAGTAACCATCAATGTGACGCTTCGTTACAATGATATCTTTTGAAATATTATCTTTTAATCCAACGTATTAAACAGGTTCTACTATACATCGTCATGCGCCAACATATATATAAAGATAATTCAACACGATGCTAATACAACTTCGTAAGATATAATCAGCGGCTAGTTTACACAATCAGCGGAGTGTGTAATCCAGGTTTTATATGGTCTGATGAACGTTGTCTGTGATAGTGTGTGGAGAATAAAAAAGCTTTATTTATATTGTTGTATAGTTACTGTTTTTCTCTTTATTAATCTCATAATTATTTATTATTTATTATATTATATACTTTATTAATCTCATCATAATTGGATGTTTAATATCTCTTGTACCGCTTTAAATAAGGGGGAGTTTCGTATGGGTTTTTTAAATGGGCATTGACTTACTATAAACTAAGGCTCGGCCCTACAGAAAAAATATCCACAGATTGGCGGGTGCTCCTATACGCTTTTATTCCAAAAGATTCAAGGCTGGATTGAGACTCTCATAGCTGGGTGCGCTCTCTGATCGTCAAACAATCAGTGAGCTAACAACTTTAGGTGCGGTCAGTCACTAGATGGGTAATCACATAGTGGTATTTCAACTGAGCATCTTTGTTCTTCAGAGGGCATTTAAAAAGTCAGTCCCGGCTGGGCAACCTGATAAGGACAACCTGAACAAATATAACACTAGGTTGGGTACTAACCACTCGATAAGAAAAGGGGCCGTGTTTAAAAGTCTGGAAACTTTGGGGCAACTAAAGAGTGGAGGCGTCCGGACCCTACTTATTTTCCAAATAAGATTAACCATTTTTTTCAGTCGAGTTTTTCAATAAAAAATCGAAATACAATCAAAACAAGAAGTTATCTGAAATTAAATTTTAGAGTTAACGAACGGAAGGAAAAATTTGTTTTTTGAAGTCTATTGTAGGGTTTCCGCTTTTGTGGAGGCCTCGGGGCTGTAACCCTGGATGCCCTTCCCTAAATACGGCACTTATTCTGTTCCTGGTAACGGTAATTTCATTCGATTATCTTACCAGCTTGTGACTAAATTAATTTCGCTGCCTCCATGTTGAATTTACGATAGAGCACTAGTGTGTGAGTCTTTGAAATTTCGTTTGTATGAAAGCGCCTGTAACATTATTAGTTGCAACTAATAATGCACCACTAATGTTGGCATATGCAGTAAGTTCGCACGCCGTGACGTCATAGCATACGATTAATGACTTAACGAGGACCACAACTTATTGCTTGCTTCTTTGTTTGTTGTTTTGTTCCGTTCAGCGTGAATGGAGATGAATGGTCTCTTAGATAAATAAACTTTGATAAAACACATGGCATTTTAGTGTTAACAAGGCGCCAGTTAAAGTTAAGTTAAATAAGAATGTGAAGAGCTTCAGTTTAATTGTAATAAATACTTTTATAATTATACTAGCTGTTCCTGTGGATTTGCTCATGAGTTCAACATATTTATTGTTATATTATTTATTATTTAGTTTTTTTTTATTCCTCTGAAGAAAATATTATTTTTATTTTTCCATTTAGTTTTGATGTCGCTATTTTTTTCTAAAAATTATTTTAGGAATTAGTATATATTGTCTTTGATCTGATTACAAAAAATCTACGATCACACCGGAAGCATAATCGATATAACAAAAATAAGATTTTTTTTAAATCGATCTAGTCTCAAAAATTGCGGTAAGCATACAAAAATAAATAAATACATACATGGCACCTCATTTTTGAAGTCGGCTAAAATATATTTCAAATGTAAAATTTTTAGTATCGTAGTTAGTTTTTGTTGATAAAAAGTTTTACGTCCGTTCCGGACAGACGGATACAAATAGCTTTACAAATATGGGGTCGCGTCTGTTAAACTTGGAATAAAATAAGTTTGGAGTGTATACTAAAAATAACTCCGTCGATTTTTGGCAATGCAGAGGGTCAAATATTCTACGCGTGCGCGGCACTGCAGACGTCTAGACGGGGTCTGGCCATTTCATTTCATGATTTCACGTACAGGCAATACGTAGTCTTTATTGCTATGAACATAGAACTTATAATAATAATGCTGAATGGTTCTCCATATTATGATCATAATGCGTATTCTATTCTATAGACTATTGTCTTCTCTATTGTAGATGATTGGGTGATAATGCAGCCGTTTTAAGGAGAATTTATTACCGTGTCATTTAACTCTGGCACTTTAGTTCTTTCTTAATTTGAATTAAAAAAACAAAGCGGTACGTCAACTGCCTATATTAAGGTGCATAAAAAAGTAACTAATAATTTAGATTACAAACTTTAATTCTCATTATGAAATATTAACTACCATTAAAATAAAATTACAAAATGGTTTCTAGCTATTGATATATAGAAACAAAGTAACATATTGACCTAGTTTTTTGTTTACAGAGAATTCATTCTGCCCGTGCACGTCACTCAAGCGCTAATTGACATTTGTTTGACATTTCCAAGCGCGGTTTTTTTTCCATTGATTGACATTGACAGTTGTGCCAACATACATCGAAATGTACTTAAATTATTGATAATTCTTATGTTGGCCCTTCTGTTGTAATTTTCAGAGAGTTTGTTGCTCTCCTTTTCGTTTAGGAAACTTTACTTTTTCGGGGTCCGTACGCTAAGTTTGCTAACGGAACCCTATATATATAACAACCCTATCGTTGTCCATCCATCATCTATCTAGTATCTTACGAAGCCTAATTGGTAGAGAAATTAGATTTTCAAAGAATTTATATTAATGTTGCCGCTAAAAAAACTAATACTAAAAATAAAAGAAATAAAAAGTTTTTCATATATCGTGTCAAAAACAAAAAAAATACAGTCGAATTTAGAACCTCTTCCTTTTTAAAGATAATTAGAAATACTACTTTGATATGTATTTTTTGTTTTATTTTTATAATTCATGGCGTAAACAATGTTTTTTAATATACATTGTACTCGTAGCTGTAACCATTCATACTTGTCGATAACATTCTCTAGACGAGGGTTCGTTTATTATCTGGGGTGTGGAGTGATAACAGGCAGGGTTGGTTTGACAGTTAAGAACTACGGCGTTATGTTTTAGACAAGTGCTAGGTTAAAAAAGTTTTGTCAGAAAAACTATGCGGTGTCAAAATTAAAAAAACTGATTTATCCTGTTTTTATCAGATCATTAGAGATTATTTTATAGTTGTAAAATATTTGAAATAATGGAGATAAAACAAACAGAAATACCAACAGGGCATCATTTACCTTTATTCTTATACGGTATCAATAAAAAATACAGAAATATAATGAGTCATTGCGTAAAAATGTAAGATGCCTCGTCATTATTTAAAAAAAAAAAAAACGATTCGCCCACCGGCGCTGGCGGCAAATTATTTACAATAGCACATTAAAAATTCATTGAAGTGTCCATTTTGATTCTTAATGAATAAATATTGAAATTTGTTTGATTAATTGTCATATTTTCACTAGAGATTCAGAAAGAAATAAATGCGAAAGGCTGACCAATTTTTAATGAATTTTGGTATAGATAACATTAATTTAAGGCATGGGCTATACATGTGACTGTTTGTCGCGCAAACATAATTTGAAGAGGTGTGGAATAAGAAGTGATAGTCTATAGGAAGAACCAATTTTTTTTTTTAAGAATATTAGCAATGCTTTTTACAAGGCATTACTAATATTACTATTGCCCCTCCAAATAAGCTCGAAGCTTGCGCTAGGAGTGGGTACGACAATAGCTAAAGGGGTCAGGATCGAACCCTCGACTCTCGCGTTAACGGAGTGAAATCGGCCCTTCTACTGTTGAGCTATTGAGGCTTATATATATTATTTCTATTATAATAAAGATGCGCTATTAACAAGCGTTATTCATGCGGAATAAAATGCGAGTAAAAGTGAGTATTTAATAAAAATCCCACTTATTCTTAAGGACAGTTTTATTTTAGCAAAGAGGCGATATTTAACTTTATTTTTTTTTGCAAATTATTTTTCTTCTAAAATTTTCTTAAATTTTCAAAATCAAACTCTGCTCAGTAAGGCTTCTTTTAGCCCTTTGAGGAGAAATATTTTTAGTATTACACACCCTTCACACACACAAAATAACAGACTTAGAATCACATATGCCAGACTAGTGTGTAGAGCACCCTAAATGCTAAAAATGCAATAAAAAAAGTTCGCACACAGGGCCTTTTGGCGGTTAAGTGATATTCTCCGAAAGCCAGTCAGTCACGCATGGCATCAATTTTATTCTTATTTCACTCAAGTCTCGCCGCGCTTTAAATTTAAATTGCCCAGACGGATTGATGAGTTAATATTTATAAGATCGTTAATACAAGATGACGTGTGATATATGATATGGTAATTGATATTCGATCATAATCGTTATTGAAAACATCTCATTTTCTTTACAGCGGGCTGACCATTAAATTTAAGTTACAATTGTATTCAATTTTGACAGTAACTCAATTCCAATTTTATATAACACTAGCGGTCCGCTTCGTACGGGTATAAAATATATAGCCTATGTCATTTACTGAAAAAATGATTAAAATCGATCCAAGAGTTTTGATTTATTCATTACTGCCCGTGGCCCGCACAAACATAACAGTATTTCTCCACTATTTAATGGATGTTATTATACATATAAACCTTCCTCTTCAAACACTTAATCTATGGAAAAAACCGTATTAAAATCCGTTGCGTAGTTTTATAGATTTAAGCATACATAGGGATATAGGGACCGAGAAAGCGACTTTGTTTTATACTATGTAGTGATGACGTATAAATATATATGTCATGATACGAAATAACAATGTAACTCAGTTTATGACATTTTTTGGTCGTCGTTTGAAACAAATTTTTAAATCAATTCTGACTCATTCAAAATCAACCCAATTCAATTCTGACATTCAAATTTCATATGAGCATAACGTATAAATATAATATATTGGGCGACATTTGAATCGCAATAAGTTAATGGTAAGCCCGCACTTATAACACAAAAGGATGTCAACAGTAATAAAAAAAATTACCAGTCAAGTGCGTTGTGGACCACGCACAGTTGAAACTAAAGGGTTCCGCAGCATGGTTAGGAATCTTAAGGACTTTAATAATAATAACGAATTAATTTCGACCGCAAAAATAAGTTGGTAATTTCATAGTAATTATCAAAAGTAATATGAAAAACAAGGTTATGGGAAAAACTTATATGTCTCTTAAATTTATATACCTATCTTCTTCAAACTAAATGTGGATGAAAGTTCATGTGGTATTCTACAAGCTCAAATTTTTCCTGAATTTTAAATCCCATAGTTCAAAAGTTAGAGGGAGGGGACACGATTTTTACTACTTTAGGAGCTAATATCTCAACAACTACTGGCTTAATGAAAAAACTCAAAATCAAACCTCTTTATCATTTTAAAAGACCTATCCAAAGATATCTCACACGTTGACATACGTTGATTTTTTTTTTCAAAACTCAGTTACATGTATGGACTGCTACCCTTCATTTTAATATATTTTAAGATTTCATTACAAAATCGTTGTGCGGTTCATAGAGTACACCTATTTAGTAAATTTCGTATAGACAGGGTAAAGGGTCTCTGAGTAAAATGACTGTGACATACTGACGGACGAACAGACGGACGGACGGACAGACGGTCATGACGAAACTATAAGGGTTCCGTTTTTTCCATTTGGCTACGGAACCCTAAAAAGGTCGATAGACAAATTGGATATCGTAAAGGACCTCGTCCTCGCTGGCGAAGACGATGCCGTGCGTGCTTGTGCTGTGTAAGGGCCACTTTCCAATGTAATTCTATCCTGCTATGTGTTAATTACACATGCAAATGTGGCATTCCAAAGCATGCCGGATGCAGCTAGTAAACTAAAAACCAAGCATTTTTAAAATAAATAATGAATTCTTGTACTTCAATAGAGTTTAGGCATGTTGCCAAATTTTATGAGTAACGAACTCTATTGTAAGCGGTCTGACTGCGTTAGTCAGTAACAGTTATTTTGAATAAGGTAATACAAAATTCAGCATCTACTTCAATAATTCCACCCTCTTCGATGTTTGGAAATCCACTACAGCGTGATTTAAAAGCCATTTTCTCGTTCAATCACTCAGTGGAACCTTTTCTTTACTTGGGGAATGCAGTTACGCACTCGAGCGCCGGGACGGGTGTAATGGCGCAGGAGGTGTACGAATCAGACCCTGGCCCCTCTATCCACTAAAACCACCAAGGTCCCATCTAGCGCCATAGTGGGACGTCGCAACCGCGACGCCCCGTCGCTTACCCACCAGGGGACTCTGTGGAACCAGCTCTGAACCGACTTGGAAACCTTCAAGAGATGAGCGTATTCCTTTCTCAAAGGTCGGCAACGCACCTGTATGCCCTCTAGTGTTACAGATGTCCATGGGCGGCGGTTAGCATCAGATGAGCGTCCTGCCCGTTTGTCCCCTTTACACAAAAAAACTTATTTTTAAGCCTTTGGTTAGAAGGGGTTGGGGTGGGGGTGTGTTGGTGGTTTTCAGAGTTTGTATTAATATCGTTATAGCAGTGGGCGAGCCGTTGGCAGAAGCTAATAGATAATAAATTGACAATTCTTTAAATACAATCGTAACAAGTTTTTATATAAATTGATTAATGAAAAATTGTACAAAGTAAACGATTCAAGAATGTTATGAGCAATTCATTTAAAGTTACACAAAGTCTGAAGAGATTGCCAAGATTACGTTTAGCGCACCCTGACTGCTTTTTGGGGTAGGTTCAACCGGTCGATACGAACCCTTACAGATAACGAACTTTCTAGATGTTTTACGAATGTATACAATGGTTGTAACAGGAACATTAAAGATTTTCTTGATGCTAAGAAAATTAGGCTTTTTGTAATTGTTTTAATTTGAGCTGCGAACGATCGCCAGTGGTCTGCGATTTAAGGAAAAACTTAATTTAAGACTTAAGTTATTAATATACATAAACGTTATCTGTTGTATCATCGCAGTGTTAGATATTCTACCGCAATACAGTTTTAGTGTTTTTCAGTTTAAAGGACACTGTGGCTAGTGAAATTACTGGGTAAAGGTGATTTAAAAACAAATATGTCGAGGTTGATAACGCTTGAGTGACACCGACAAACGAATGGTGTTGCAAGCGCTCATAGACTGCGACAACCGCTTACCTTCGGGTGGGTCGTATGCTTGCTTGCCAACTTAGTCATATAAAAAAAACACTCAATGGTCCATATTAGTGTAATATCTTTTGTTGAAGTCCCAAATGAAAATACAGTCATAAGTATAACCCAGACCAGGCTGAAACAATGAAACTGCGAGATAAATAACTGCTTGACTCTACTTAGGTTAATTGCGAAGATCTGCGGACCATTAACTATCAGTAAAAATTCTATTTTGATCCAATACAAATTTGACAGTAAATCGATACAGATTTTATATGAGCATGACGTATAAATATATATGTCATTTTACGAAAAAGTGAATCGCAATAAGAGTTAATGGAAACCCCCCAGACAGTCAACACTATTTTTTTTAAACTAGTAACCTCTGAAATTTGAATTACTAAGAGATCTATATAGTAAAATACAAATAAAGAAATGTTTTCCTTCTTTCTTGAAAATCTTGACCCTTTTTTGCACACGCCCCTTGTGCTAGTGGGTTTGGAACTCAACCGCTAGAAGAGCGGTTATACCCGCTAAAACTTAGCGTAACCCTCATCGCGTTACTGGGACGTTATGAGCAATAGAGCGAAGTTAATGATCCTCGTATGATTACTTGCGATCATTGTATCCAAACAGACTACACACAACGGCCTCATTAGGATATTTATCCTGTGTCGCGGGTCTGGAAATATACACAATGACAAGGACAAATACAGCCAGATCGGAAAACGTGTCTGTATGGTCAATACAAACATCTGCTCCGAGCGGGAATTTAACCCGCGACCTGTGGCGCTTAAGGCAGGTTCGCAGCCGTTGCGCCACAACGTCGCTTATACTGTAGATAGATGTAGACTGTAGATGGTTAAAGTGAGTTTGCGTCAACTCTTTATTTAAAAGGAGAAGCCCTGACTGACATATCATCGCCCAGCGTAAATCCTTGGACCGAAAAAGCTGAATTTTTTCAATGGTGTTAATTTTAAAACGTAAGCAATCACTAAGAAAACATGTCTTGATATTCAAGCCTTACGGGTTTGAAAAGGAGGTTGAAAGTTTGTATGAAAGTCCCTAATTTTTGATACTAGAAGCATGAATTTTGTTGTCGGCGGAGCAATTAAAGATAAAAAAACATGTGTTTTAACATTTTCTAAAACTCCGCACCTGAAGGGTTGAAAAGGGGGTTCAATGTTCATGTTAAAATAATTGTTCGCCGGTGCGAAGCCGCTGGCAGAAGCTAGAAATGAATATAACAATATCGTAACAAAAGATCTAATTACAAAAAGTAGCGCTACATATTTTATTAGTTATTTTAGCAGATGGTATCAGTGAAGTTAATATTGAAGTATAAATTCCAATCAGCAGTCAGCACCCCCCACTGATGAAAACACTCGTACAGAATATTATAAGCTGAATGGATTAGAACGCCATTGATTTATTGCTATCCACCCCTGGTAGGGTGACGATTGTTTGTGTTTCTGTTGTAACAAGTTTTTTATTTCTGTTATTTTCTTGAATAAATGCGTGGGTTTTTACTTCGTAACAGTTGAGCTACAAGCATACGGCCCTCCTGATTGTAAGCAATTTACTATACTTTCGATATATGCAGTATCATATACTTGTTGCCAACCCTAGGGATAAGAGGGAAGGATTGAGAAGGGAAAAGGAAGGGAGCAGAGGGGTGGGAGTTTGGGCCTGCGGTGCTCTCTCTTGTCGTATGAAACGCAACTGTTACTTTACGTCGATTTTCTATGAGAGGTCAATCCTAGCCATGTTGAGCCAGCCCATTTGTGCTGGGAAGAACATTGCTCGTTTGATGGTAAAAGGTCATGGCACTTAGTATCAGTAATATTACTAGCGTCTTGTCAACTTAATATATTAATAGTACCAGTTTAAAGGTACTGAGGGTGTTATGGTACGCATCGCTGTCACGTCATCAGCTGACCATTCTACCGTCAAGCTCTTAATAAAATTTTCTTTTAATTAATTGTTTGTAAATCCGTTTAATTTTAGTTTCTTTGAATTTAATAGCTTTTATTTTATCTTATTAATTTTAATTTAATAAATTTGATCCATTAACGGTTAAATTTAATTACGTAAAATTTTTCATTAAAGCCACCATCACCAGGTCAGTAGCATTAAGTTAAGAACAAAAATCGAATAATAACAAAATATACAACAGGTATAAATAACCCAGACAATCTTTGTTAATGTAAAAGCATGGTAACCCTAGTCGTTACCCCTGGAAAACTAAATGGTTCCTGTTGTTATGGGTAACCGAAAGCAATTTGCTATGCCAAAGGCATATAAACTTACTATATACTATAGACAGGCCCTTCCATACATACAAATGTCTGACACCGTTGTGGCGTTGTGGGTAGCGAGTCTGCCTTAAGCCTCGACGGTTGCGGGTTCGATTCCCGCTCGGAGCAGATGTTTGTATTAATCGTACAAGCATGTTTTCCGGTCTGGTTGTGTTTGTCCTTGTCATTGTGAATGTTTCCGGACCCCCGACACAGGATATAATTATCTTAATGGGGGCCGTTGAGTGTGTAGCGTTTATTTATTATTTATTATTATTTAAATGTCCACAGACTCGCTGGTGCTCCTTATTCATAAATCTGAGTATCTGGTCAAAAACTCAAGGACAAAAAGAAACTCTGAAAAGTATTGAACCTAATTATCCACAATCATTGTATCAAAATTTTGTGTAACTTATAGTTTTTGATTTCTTATTTTACATCACAAAGATGGCAAAGAAGCGTACGCCCTTCCCGTTGGTAAGCGGTTACAATAACTATAGACGCTTACCACTATTTTATGTACGTTGCCGACCTAAGGGAAGGAGGGGGACAGAGAAGGGGAATAAAAGAAAATTATAAGAAGGGATGGGGATTTTCGGCCTAAAGGGTTTCCATTCATTGAATGTAGTCCAACAGCAATAAAAAAAATTACTTACGACGATATTTTGGTCGGGCCGCTTATTCAAGCTTTAAACAGCAAGACTACTATTATATATTTTTTTAAAGTATGCTTTATTTACACCGTATATTTTAATTGCATTGCCTTAAGAAAAAAAAAACTAAAATTAGTGCATTATGGTTTTTTAGAATCCAAACGTCGCTTTTAACTAAAGGAGGTCCTTAAGCGAGAAAACTTCTTTACCGAAGTGTTGTACTTATAGCACAGAGTACAAAAGCACAGAATAAAATTTACTTTCGAAAATCACGATTTAAGCCTTATAACATTGGAATAAAACATGATTGGACCGTATTATATATTTTTGTCAATCGCGTGGGAATTGCTTTCGACCCCAGGGGCGTTTTGGTGAATTATGTTTTGCGTGCTCGACATATTTTATAGTTTTGTGGAATTAGTCACTAGGGGAAAGGATTCTAATGTCTTTTTGTTTTTTATGCATTAAGTATACTATTGCTGAACGATTTGCACTTCATAAATATTTTAATAGTTTAAGCGATTAACGTATTTAATATTATGTTATAAATATTACACGTGAAACATTTTTGTTTGTAAAATTTGCTTAATCCTTTTTAAGCATATTTTGCATGCCTAAGGCTGTGAACTTTGGCATATTCTCAGTTTATATAAAATAAATTAAATATTATAATATATATCTATAAATAATTTTAAAAACCGCTTGTAAAAGTCCTGTTAAAATCGGTCCAATCCTATCGGAGTTTAGCCGGAAAAAATATAAAGAAAGATATCCAGACAAAAGCTTAAAAAAAAACAAAAAATATTATAATTTATATGATGTGTCATACTCTGTGGCAATAATATTAAAATCTAATTAAACTTTCGCGGCTTTTTGTTTACTTTCCCGCAATATTTGCGTCTTAGGTATAATATTTTTTTATGTTCTGTGCGTTCATCGTTTGGCGAACTATTTAAACAGCTGTTCAGTATAAAGCAATCGAACTCCATAATTTTAAGTGCAATGTAAACACGTATTTCTGCAGATTTTATACGAAAAAAGGCTTTTATATTTATTAAAAATCCTAAACTTTAAAATGACAATTTCTAAAAGAAATCGGTAAGTTTAATGACATGATTTGTTTAAAACTGTGGTTTAAAAAAACAATTGAGTTCCTAAAACTATAAAATATTAAAAATATACAATAACGTGACCTTTATCATCTATGGTTGAATGATTTGTAATGGATAATGTAGTTATAATCTGTGGCGCTAGGCGTGGTGTCATTACATAGACATATAAGAATAGACTGAGAAGTTTGTGTGATATTCGTTGACTTGGTAAAAAAGGAACAATGATTTGACAACGTTGTGGCGCAGCGGTAGCGAACCTGCCTTAAGCACAGGTCGCGGGTTAGATTCCTGCTCGGGGCAGATGTTTGTATTGATCAAATAGGTATGGTTTTCGGTCTGGGTGTGTTTGTCCTTGTCATTGTGAATATTTCAGGACCTCCGACACAGGATATAACTATGCGATGTGGAGGGATTGAGTGTGTAACGTTTATTTGTTATTAAAATGATTATCATTCTCTCTCTTTTTATTAAACTTTAATGTCCATTTACAGCTCGTTCCCACTTATCGGGTGTCGGCGCCTCTGTTGACTAGTCAGTTCACACCGATCCTAGCTAGAGCCTTTTTGGCAATCTATTGCGAGGCGAGCGATGCTTTGCTTGCGTTGTATCATTTTAAAAAAATAACCCAATCAACATATAATCCAGAGGGAAATATTCACTGTGGGAATATTTTAGAAGTTAACAATTCAATTGAATTGTGACGAATTAAAGTTTTTTTAAATTATTTTAGAATGTCGATAATTACATTCAACAATATATCAGCAAGAATTCCGGTGAGAATAAATTACTGAAATACAAGATTTACAAGATTTTGCCGGACTCGAACGCGACCACCGGCATACTTTTTTTACCAATTTTTTATGAATGTAGAGGGTTCGCAAAACACTTGACATTTCTTATCGGCGCCGACAAAAACGCGGTCTCGAAAAGTGTGAATAGTTTCATATAAAATGTTCTCCCACTAGAGCAGTCGGTTTTTTGTCGGTTCCGATATCCGACAAGTAGGAACAGGGTAGAACACGACATTTCAATTACTAGCGCAGTCTATTCTTATATGTCTGTGGTGGCGCTAGGCGTGGTGTAATTATGATGGTAGTTCAAGTTCAATGACATATTGATTGCCGCTCCCTCGCTCCTGGGATTAGTTCTGGGATCGTGTTCCACAGATAATATACTTAATTATAGATTTTAATAAGATATAATAAAATGTTGTTCATTGTTAATACAACTTTTTCAACCGTTTTCAAAAGAACAGAGGTTTGTTACCTAAGAACTCCATAATTTAAAAGGATATAATTTCAGATTGTTTACATAGGTACAAGTTTCCTTACGATGTTTTCCTTCACTTGAAAAGTAAAAGGTGTCTTGCGTTTTCTATCTATTGGACGATCTCGATTTTGTTAGATTCATCCAATTCAAACATGTCATCCAAATGTATAAAATTTCGTATTATCATTTCCTGTGATTTTTGTGTTTCTATTGCTTACAGCTTACGCTTTTTAAACCTTATTTGGAGCGGCAATAGTTTTAGTAATGGCTTGAAAAACATTGCTAATGTTCTTTAAAAAAAAGGCGACCAATTATTCTTTAATTTAAATAATATTAGCAAATACTTGACGCTATAAAACCCTGAGATTAGCATTTTTTATATGATTTTGGAAGCTTATCTGTTTGTGAATGATTCCTGTCGGGCATCCGGTTTTTTGTCGGTTCGGAATATATACATTAATAAATTTTTGACCATTATATACTGATCATATTTTTTTAACGATGATAATATGGAGGTTGATCAAAGACTGTATCGCCGTAAGCGGTGTCTTTGATATCGTGTTACAAACGTTCAAAAACCGGCCAAGTGCGCTTAAACCACCATTGTGACCTCTTGGGTAGAGGCTGCCTTTTTTTTATATAGAATGGGTAAGCTCTTGACCTCTATCGAGCGCGCAGGCATAGATGAGGTCTACGGTGGACCGAGCTTACTCATAAAAGGCCTGTGTACTCGCATCTTGGAGAGGTTCAGGTTGTATGTTCGGTAATACAGACGCCGGAAGAGCATTCCACTCCCTGGCAGTGCGCATTATGAAAGATGATGGAAAGCGTTTAGCCTTTGCGGGTTTGATACCCGCTCGGGACGGATGTTTTTATTCATCTTATAAAATCTGTTTCGGTCTGAGTGTTTGTCCTTGTGGTTCTTCCCACCGTACTACGTTAAGCTGCCGGTTCCGCTTATTATCACTTACGTTTTTATGTTATATGTATATATAGCTTAATATTTATTATATTCATGTACTTATATCTTCTAATATATAATATTCTCGTGTCACAATGTTCGTTCCCATACTCCTCTGAAACGGCTTGACCGATTCTTATGATTTTTTTATGCATATTCAGTAAGTCTAAGAATCGGCTACTATCTATTTTTCAAACCCCTAAGTGATAAGGGTGTCAACCCCAAATTTTTATTTTTATTTTTTGGATAAAATTTTTATTTTTTATTATTTTATTATGTGGCATTGAAAAATACACACGACCCTAAATTTTCACTTTGTTATCACCAATCCCTGCTTTTTAATAGCCATATTAGTCAATCAAAATCTTTGACCGGGTAAAGGGCGCTGCTTTCGGGTACCAGATTTTTTTCGGGGCAGGACAACGTCTACCGGGCCCGCTAGTATTTATTATAATATATTGTGTGTATTAAGTTTATGTATTAGTGTGTAGTTATTTGCATGTATGTTTATTTTATTGCTACACCACACACAACTTCAAACAGATCTCCTATCCTTAAGGTTGTCCGGAAGAGATCGCTTTTAAGCGATAAGACCGCCTGTTGTGCTCGTTTTCTTTTTAAGTGTCGTTGTTATATTGATTTTTTTGTGTACAATAAAGTATTAAAATAAAAAAATAAAAAATTCCACGTATTTATAATGGATTACAGTTCATAGAATACACGTAAAATAAAACACAAACGTCATTAAAAATTAATTGTATAAAATTAATTACACCGATTACTGTAAGTTAGATGAATTACTTCTTAACGAGAGGAAGGGAATCCTTATCTAATTCAATTGAAGTAAGATAAATAATACTATATTAGCCACGCACTTCGACATAGACTTACTAAATACTATAGACTGGCCCTTTCTTCTTCTTCCTACATTTATTCCCGGTACTATACGAGTATTTACCCAGGGTCAGCTTATTACTCTTATCCGGATTTGACAGGTTACTAGTTTTTACACAGAGCGAGTGCCTTCTGACCTGCGCAACCCTAAGGGCGAAACAGTAACTCATTGGATAAGAATAATTTATTTATCAATAGTTATCGATTATTATCAAATGCAATGTGATAACAACCGGGACCGACAGATTAACGCGACCCACAAGAACAAACGTTCAGACTTAAACAGATATTTGTAAGATCAATGCAAAAATCTGCCACCACTAGTAAGCGTTGAGTCAAAATGCAGACTCGCACACAACGCCACAACGGCTTCAGAGATAGGCACTTCGATTCAGACAAAATGTCCAATGACTCGCTGGTGCTCCTTCGTATATTCGTTTTAACGCAACATGCTAACTTCATTCGAATATATTCCATGCTTGTGACTAACTTCGAATCTTTCGTTCATTGTGGCTCAACATTATGTTCATGTTCATACGGCTTATGAAGGACGTGAATCCAGCATAAATGCAACGAAAGGAAGTTCACATTCTAACTGCATTCAATTATGGTGGAAACTTGTGACTAACTTCGTGACGTTACGATAATGTTGAATTTACGATGGATAATATACTACCTAGTGCTTAGGCATTTACTGTGTTCCGGTTTGAAGGGCACTGTAGGCTAATGAAATTACTGGGCAGAGAAGATTTAAGAACTAATATCTCGAGGTTGGCAACGTGTGAGTGGCACCTACTAAGGTGCTGCGCGCGCTCATAGGCTACGGAAACCACTTATCATTAGGTGGGCTGTATGCTTGTTTGCCAACTTGTAAAATAAAAAAACTATATCAATTACGGTGCATGCTTGTGACTAACTTCGTGACGTTGCGTTGAATTTGCGATGGAGCACCAGCGAGCTTGATATTTTTTCTGTATTCTGCAACCTGTAGTCTTGATTTTGGAGATAAGAGATTTGGATGTCTAGTTATACGATTGTTTAAACATTCAGTTGGTCAGTCAGGCATTCAGTTTGCCGCAGGGTAGTTCCAGCTGCCCACGCCCACGCCACGCAAAAGCACTTTTTAGTTTTGAAGTTGGTTTTCTTTTTACCTAAAAGAAACTCTCAGATAGTGTTTTGGACCTCAACGCCTTAACAAGTTGATATCAGATGTATTTTTTATAGTGCTACTGTTTGAAATTGTCTGTGGTACAAAATAGTCTCAATAAAACTGAAATTTACTTTCCATTATAAATGGTAACCGAATGGCGTGCATGTCTATGCATTATGCAACACACGCTTATAACTGCACGATCTTTGCTTCCTGGTGCCAACACGCTTCGATTTTTGTAGTGATTGAACGAATGCTTATTGTTCTCTGACCTTACGAGTGAATGATTTTTGAACAAATCTTACGATATAACTAGCTTGTGCCAGCGGCTTCGTTCGTGTGAATAACGATTTTAATATAAACTTTCAAACCCCATTTTAGAAAATATTAAAACACGCTTTTATTTATCCGTAACTTTTCGCCAATAATTCATGCTTCTAGTTTTAAAAATGATGGACTTTCATACAATCTTTCAACTCGTTTTAACCCCCTTAAGGGTTTAATTTTGACAAATCCTTTCATAGATAAAATCAACACCGTTGAAACAACAAGTGTGAAACAAATTAGCTTCCTAGGTCCAAGGGTTTATTTAGGCTCTTCGGTTTTTTGTGATGAGTCAGGTCTTCTCGTTTTATACCATTAAGCCTTGATAATAGTTCATAATCATTATATATAAATAACATTAAGCCTTCATTTTTTTTTAATAAATATTGAAGTACATAGTCTGGTTTCAAAAAGATATATACCAGGGTCTTGGTATCCTAACATATATTATAAATGTGACAGTCAGTTTGTTTATTACGCTTTGACGCTTATACCAATAAAACCGTTATTATGAATTTCTTATGAATTGACGGGATCTAGAAAACGTTTCCTTCATCTTTAACTTTTCATCGTTCGCTAATAAACAAAGTTTCATGCTTTTAGTTTCAAAAATGACGAAATTGAATTTCAAATGACGACGTTGTGGCACAGCGGTAGCGAACCTGCCTTAAACGCCACAGGTCGCCACATAGTTCGATTCCCGCTCGGAGCATACTATGTTTGTATTGACCATGCAAGTATATTTTCCGGTCTGGGTGTATTTGTCCTTGTCATTTTTTTTTTAGGTAAGTCGCTGCCGCAGCCTATGAGCGCTTGCAGCACCATTAGTAGGTGCCGCTCACGCGTTGCTAACCTCAAGATATTAGTTCTTAAATCTCGTTCGCCCAGTAATTTCACTAGCGTACAATGCCCTTCAAACCGGAACACAGTAGTGCCTAAGCACTACTATTTGGCGGCAGAATATTGGACACTGCGGTGGTACCTACCTAGCCGGCCTCTTGCAACAAAAGACCTACAACCAGTGTGACTGATTGCACTGGTGCAATAATCTCTGTTGTGACAGAGGTTATCCCAACAGCGGGCGATGGGGTCGAAAAAAATCCTTACTTACTGCTCGTTTGTGAAAAATTTTTTGAAGCTTTCTTGTTCATACAGTTTAGGCTGGGCGTTGATATTTCAGTCAGGTCTTCTCCTTTTATAGGTCTATATAGATAAATTTTATTTCAAGAATCGATACTTAAATACTTTATATTATAATACAGCTTCATTAATCAACTGGACTAATATACAACTAGCGTATCAACAAGCCATAGTTCCAGTTATTGACATGTCCAGTTAAGTATCTTTGTTTAGAAATTAACTGTACCATATACGACTAACACGTGAGATCGACATGAGTATGAATGTCGTGTTATGTTGACATGTTGGATCTATACGACACGTATACTATGTCACAGTTAGGGTTGCCAACGTTGTGGCGTTGTGGGTAGCGAGTCTGCCTTTAGTCTCGACGGTTGCGGATTCGATTCCCGCTCGGGAAGATCTATGTTAAAATTTCTGTCTCGGTCTGGGCGTTTGTCCATGTGGATCTCCTCACCGTGCCTCGGAGTGCACGTTAAGTTGTCGGTCTCGGTTGTTATCACATAACATCTGATAATAATCGTTAATTCTTGATAAGTAAATTGCTCTTATCCAATGAGTTAATGGTTCGCCCTTAAGGTTGCGGAGGTCAGATGGCAATCGCTCCGTGTAAAAACTAATAAACTGCCAAATCCGGATAAGAGTAATAAGCAGACCCTGGGTAAATAAAATACCGGGAATAATGCTAGGACGAAGAAGTTAGGGTTGCCAATACGGCGGGACCTTTTTTGTTGACGAAGAGGAAATCTACAACCCGTCCTAATGCTAAGACTATGGCGTCCCACTAAAACCTCCTCGGTGGTCGACCTCAGTGTGTTCGAGAAGATCGGGGAACATCTGTGGAGTATGGAGCACGGGGGTATTATCGTTTTCCACCATCCGAGATCCGCCAGAGCTGAGAAGCGCAGTGTTCGTTTTGCGGAAGGGTAATGTACGGGTTACATGCATTGTGGTCGCCACCGAGGAGGACATAGACTTAACGAGTACTATGTTATACTCTAAATACTACTCTTTTTTTATGATACAAGTTGGCAAACAAGCATACGGCCTACCTGATGGTAAGTGGTTGCCGTAGCCTATGAGCGCTTGAAGCACCATTAGTAGGTGCCACCCACGCGTTGCCAACCTCGAGATATTAGTTCTTAAATCTCCTCTGTCTAGTAATTTCACTAGCGTACAGTGCCCTTCAAACCGGAACACAGTAATCCCTAAGCACTATTATTTGGCAGCAGAATATTTGACACTGCGGTGGTACCTACTTAGCCGACCTCTTGCAACAAAAGATCTACCACCAGTGTGACTGATTGCACTGGTGGAATAATCTCTGCTGTGACAGAGTCGTTACATCCCGACGACGGGAAACTACTCGAACTAACGCAACAAAATGATGTTAATCACACGCTAATTTGATTATTCGTGTTAAATTATTTAACGTATTTTTTTTGTCCTCGTTTATTTATTTAATTTTTACTGAACCGCATTAATATTTACTTAAGACACTTGGCGTCCTATCCTAGAATTCTGTCAACCCTAGTCATTGCAGAAATATTGACTGATGACAGCTGTCTTTGCACAAATATTGACATGATCAACTGTCTTGTTTATATTAGTTGCGATTAACTATTGTAACATAAAGCTGGATTAGATTTTGATAAATTTTTATGCTGCATTCTTCTTATTTACCGTCAACTGCCTCTATATACTCTTATCCGATTTTGAGGCCACTAGTTTACACAATGGTGGCATCTTATCTCCACAACCCTAATGATGAACCAGTAACTCATTGGATCTTCTTCTTATTGAGTGGTTAGTGGCCAACCTAGTAGAGTTGTTCAGGTCGCCAGTATAGGCGTCCGACTTGACTTATCGACTGTCATCAAATTGGTAACAGCTGGGACCGTTTACGTGTCCTCCGAAACACGGAGTCGCTTAGTTGAAACATCACTATGCGATCTCCCATCTAGTGACTGACCGCGCCTAAAGTTGCTTTACCCAGCGATCGTTTACCGATCAGTGAGCGCACCCGCCTATGTGCGTCTCACTCATTGGATAAAAGCAAATTACCTATCTAGAACTAACTATTACAATAAACAGCTTTCCATATTGTTTAACACCATCGTCCGCTGTTGTAATCAGTCACAGTGGTGGTACGTCTTTTGTTGCAAGAGGCCGGCTAGGTAGGTACCACCGCAGTGTCAAATACTCTATAGCCAAATAGCAGTGCTTTGGCATTGCTGTGTTCGGGTTTGAAGGGCACTGTACGCTGGTGAAATTACTGGCCAGATTTAAGAACTAATATTTCGAGGTTGGCGACGCGTGAGTGGCACCTGCAAATGGTGCTGCAAGCGCTCATATGCTGCGGCAGCCACTTACCATGAGGTGGCCGTATGCTTTTTTGCCAACTTGTAACATAAAAAAAACCTATTTCGGGAACTGGCATAACATAACAAAGCTTCTGACATAACATTTATAACAATTATAGATTAATAAGATTTGTACATGATTAGCTCAACAGCTTTCCAATTTACATAAGGAAGTTCATGTTACATCAAGAATTTGTTGAAGGAGGCTAGTGGGCCGTTAAGGGGTTAGCTCAGGTCACGATACAAGTGAATCGATAAAAAAATTGACATGCGAATAACATGACGGTAAATTTGCAATGTAGCACGCCACTCATAATATCAAAAACTTTGTTTCGTTTGAAACTGACCAATTATAACATTTAAGTAATAGCAATGACAGAACTCTTTATGACTTTTGGCTGATGGGTTTTTCCTGCTCCGGGTCGCACTTTTTTTTTAAATTTTGAAGCCTCAATAGCTCAACGGTAGAAGGGCTGACTTCGCTCCGTTAACGCGAGAGTTTAGGGTTCGATCCTGACCCTTTGGGCTATTGTCGTACCCACTCCTAGCGCAAGCTTCGAGGTTATTTGGAGGGCAATAGAAATATTAGTAATGCCTTTAAAAAGCATTCCTAAAATTAAAAAAAAAAAGTAATACTTTTTGAAGTCATTATTAATATCCCTATTGTCCCTTCAAATTGCGTGTAGATTCCGCTCGGAGTGGGAGTGGGTACGACAATAGTCCAAGGCGTTAGGAGCGAACCCGCAATGCTCAAATAAACAGAGTCGGTCCTTCTACAGTTGAGACATTGAGGATTCTTTAGCGATACCTCCTCGACTCTTGTGGTCCATGTAAGCAGCAATTTTACTCATGTTGAGTATCAACACTCCTGACCTGAAACCATCCACGTAGATACATTACTGAGCATGAGCGCTGATCATCTCTTTCTTTCTTCTGTCGCCATTGATTTTCTACTTGTCTACAATACGCTCTTTGCGTTATCTTATGTTTGTAATACATATAAATAAATTACAGAAAATGCCTTCCATTATGATAAAAAAAAACCAGGATTGGTACTACTGAAGTTAAAGCATAAGGCGAAGCGTACAGAAGAACCAGCTAAGATCAAAACAAAACCGGTATTTCGGAATGAAATAAGATCTCTTGAAGAGTGCTTGAACAAATCATTCATAAAACGTACAAATCGTATTAGAAGTGTAGATGTTTTACGAATGACTACACAAACGTTTAGTTCATTTTTAGAGTTCCGTAGCTAAATATAAAAAAAAAAGAACCCATATATTTTTTTTGTTTTTCTGTGACCTGTGTGAGTTGATGAGAAATACTATTAAAACATTTTTTGTCGTAGTTAAATTTGCATTGCAACGTGCATGCACCCTTGGTAAGTTTCAGTATATCTATCTCATCCTTCTAAACCTTTTAATCCATACCCATAAAAGCCTAAGTAATCTTTCAAGTAATAACAACTATTTTCGACCAGTGATCACTCTTAATCAGATCTCAATCATTGGGAACTTTATTTATCTTCGAATAAGTGGTTGCCGTAGCTTATGAGCGCCTGCATCACCGTTAGTAGATGTCACTCAGGCGTTGCAAACCTCGAGATATTAGTTCTTAAATCTCCTTTGCCCATTAATTTCATAAGCCTACAGTGCCCTTCAAACCGAAACACAATGCCAAAGACACTACTGTTTAGCGTTAGAATATTTGACACTGCGGTGGTACTTACCTAGCTCGCCTCTTGCAACAAAAGCCTTACCACCGGTGTTTTTAGTGTTTCTAAACCAAAATATTCATTAAAATCAGTTCGCAAACAGATCTTAGAATCTCGTCAATTTTGCAGGTACTTAAAAAGAGCTATAATTTTTACCGCCTCTATGAACGAAACCTTTGGACTCATGCATTATTCCCAAGGCATCAAACTTGTCAGCGAGCTACGAAGTATCACACATCACAATCTATTAATTCCATTGCGTAAACTGTCAACTAACGGTTAATACGAACTTGGGCAATGTTGACATAACTGCGCATAATGCGCTAAAAAGATTTAGTACTTTGCTACTGAATTGTGGGCCATAAACTAGTTTCGGCTCCCGGTTCTCGATGGCCAATAAAAATTGAGATTTACTTAGGTCATTTTTTTTAATATTCTCGTATATGTATTGATAATGTTAGATTAGATGGGAGTTCAATCTGATCTCCATTGTTTTTTAACATATTAAGGCTTTATTTAGTAGATTTTTTTAATGAATTTTATACAATTAATTTTCGGTCCGCTGATAGTAAGCAGACACCGCAACCTATAAACGCTTTCGATACTTGAGGTACCACATTCTGGTTGCCAACCCAAGGAACAGGGGGCGGAAGGGATGGGCCTCCGGCGCTCTCACTCATCGCACGAAACGCGACAGTACCTACTGATACTGTTACTTTACGCCGATTTTCTGTAAGAGGGTAGGACTTACCCGGTTAAGTCGGCGTATTTGTGCTGAGAGGAGCATGGCTCTACTACCATTAGTCGACTTCAAAAGGAATTAGGCTATGAATTTTTGCTTAGCGATATATTTGTCGATTGCGATTGTTTATAAATAAAGGTGTACTCAAACCACTCTGACGCATAGCAAGATGGAATTATAATTTCTAATAGGACAGAGCCGAGCCAAGGTTGTTCCCAAGATTAAGTTAATGTGCCGTATAAACTGAATGATTTCAAACATTTTTATCTGTTCTAAACGAAATGCTTTTTATGACGGCCAGTTGGACATAACGAAATTATAAGGATTTCGTTCGCCTTTTGGCACACTAACTTTAAAAAAATTAGCAGTCAAGTGCATTGTGGACTACGCACAGTTGAAATTAAAGGGTTCCGCAGCTTGATTATGAAGAATCTTAAGGGCTTTAAAAATATAACGAATTAAAATCGACCGCAAAAAGAAGTTGGTAATTTCATAGTAATTATTAAAATTAATATGAAAAACAAAGTTATGGAAAAAAAATTATATATCTCATAAATTTGTGGACCTATCTTCTTCAAACCAAATGTGATTGAAATTTTATTTGATGTCCTATAAGCTCAAATTTTCCAGAATTTTAAATTCCATAGTTCAAAAGTTAGAGGGGGTGGGGGCTGACACAATTTTTGACTTTAGGAGCTAATATCTCAACAACTACTGACTTAATGAAAAAGTCAAAATCAAACCTCCTTATCATTTTGAAAGACCTATCCAAAGATATCTCACACGTTGACATACGTTGAATTTTTTTTTCCAACACCCAGTTACATGTATAGACTGCTACCCTTATTTCATTTATATTTTAAGATTTCATTACAGAATCGTTGTGGGGTTCATAGAATACACCTATTTAGTAAATTTCGTATAGATAGAGCCAATGGTGTCCGAGTAAAATGACTGTGACATAAGGATGGACGGACGGACAGACGGACATGACAAAATTATAAGGGTTCCGTTTTTACCATTTCGCTACGGAACCCTAAAAGCAATATTAATCAAGATTTGCAACCACAAAGAGTTTGTGTTTTAACTAAATAGTCCTACTAAAACACAATAATCGATTTCAACCATTTTACTAAGAGGAACACATATTTAATTATTATTTTTAATAATTCAATTTTGATGCAGCGATCCGCGATCTGCATCAAAATTATAAAATAAAGGATATGTCTATGTATATGAATGTGAAGTTTCGTTTACTCACTGAGACTAAGAACTTCTTCCATTTTAAAAACACAAACACAATAATCTAAATTTTCCCCATTGCGTATAGATATATATATATATATATATATATATAGATATATATATAGATATATATATAGATATATATATCACGGAGAGTGTTCTGAGGAATTGTTTGGATTGATCCCGCCGGTAGAATTTCACCATCGGACATCGCGACAAAACTCTAAGTTCCATCCATACCACCTCGGTGTCTGGAAATCCACAACAGCGCGATTTAGAAGACATTTTCTTCCTCGCACAACCACTCTGTGGAACCAACTTCCGCCGGCGGTCTTTCCGAACCGATACGACTTGGGAACCTTCAAGAGTAGAGCCTATTCTTTCCTTAAAGGTCGGCAACGCGCCTGCATGCCTTCTGGTGTTGCAGATGTTCATGGGCGGCGGTGATCACTTAACATCAGGTGAGCCTCCTGCCCGTTTGCCCCCTCTTACATTAAAAAAAAAATATATATAAAAAAATAACGTTGGCATTACTGAAGGGAGGGCCTATAGAGGGGCAAATGACTATTCCCTGAATTATTGGTTAAATAGTTCTTAATGTATATGGACGCAAATAAGCAATACTATGTCCTTCAATTTCTGAGTATTTAACAAGGTCCAGGGTGGGGCACATTCCGTTCCCCGTGTGCTCCTATCTCGCTGCGCCCATAAAGAACGCCAATGGGTAGAGGAATATTGAGACCCGTCTGTGGATAAGCAACAGCTCTTGTGGTTGCTCGAAGTTAATGCTGTTCTTGGGTTGGCTCTTGCGATGCCTACTAAGGACGTCATAGAGAATGGAGGCAGCGCTCTGAGCGCATTCTAGTCGATGGACTTATTCAACGGTGAGAGCGATTCTCGACGTGGGACAGAAGGGTCTTCGTCTTAGCTGAATTATATCGAAAATGTCATTTATCATGTCGACGTTGTGGGACAACGGTAGGTTCGATTCCCGCTCGGAGCAGACGTTTGTCTTGACCAGGCATGTGTTCTGGTCTGGGTGTGTTTGTTCTTGTCTTTGTAAATGTTTCCGGACCCCCCCCCACAGCAAATAGCTATCCAAATGGGGATCGTTGAGTGTGTTGCGTTTTTTTAATTTCTTTATTTATTATAAAAGGTTTTTTCACAAAGTGAATATGTCACCCTCGTAGTAACATACAAATTAATCAATCAACAACACATAAAATAACTGAACTTAAACTAATAAAATTTTATATATAGTAGAGTGTGTTGCGTTTATTTAATTTGTATTTTTATTTTAAATCATTTTATCCTTTTTTAAAATTTCAATGATTTGGTAATTTTGAAAGTATTTTGGCTAGTCTTGTATCGATGTTTCATAAGAACCATGTAGGTTTACGATCTCGGCACAAACCGCAGAGCACGAGATGAATTACAATTTAAAAGCTTGATAATAGCGATTTGAGACGCGTCTTTGAATTGTAATTTGCGATCTTTTTGGGTTCCGTAGACAAATGGCAAAACCGGAACCCTTATAATTTCGGCCTGTCCGTCCGTTTGTCCGAGTATCTCACAGTCAGTTACTCGAAGAGTATTGGCTGTATCTATACGAAATTTAGTCAATAGGTGTACTCTATGAACACAATTCTATAGTGAAATTCTATAATACATAAAATTTAAAGGTCCATACATGTCCATAAGTATACATGTAACTCAGGGTTGAAAAAATAAATGTCAACGTATAACAACGTATGAGATATCTTTGGATTGGTTTTTCAACATTCTAAGGAGGTTTAATTTTATCTTTTTTGATTAAGTCAGTAGTTGTTGATGTATTTACTCCTGAATTCATAAAAATTGTGCCTGTTAAATTCCAAAGGCCCTCTTTTGAACTATGGGATTTAAAACTGTTGAAAATTTGAGGTTGTACAACATCAAATTAACTTTCAACCACATTTGTTTAGAAGATGATAGGTCTACTTTTTTTATGTTAAAAGTTGGCAAACAAGCATACGGCCCACCTGATGGTAAGTGGTTACCGAAGCCTATGAGCGCTTGCAGCACCATTAGTAGGTGCCACTCACGCGTTGCCAACCTCGAGATATTGGTTCTTAAATCTTGTCTGCCTAGTAATTTCACTAGTTTATTCTCTAGATCGTCGTCTAGATACTTTCCATTACTTTCTTCCATATATTACTTTTAAGAATTACTATAAAATTACCAAGTTAGTTTTGCGGTCGCTTTTGATACGTTATTTTTAAAGTCCTTAAGATTTATCATCAAGCTGCGGAACCCCTTAGTTTCCACTGTGCGTGGTCTTCAACGCTTTTTGTGTTTAATAAAATGCCTCCATTGTTGTATAACATTGAGAAATATATACACGTGTAATAGTGGCTAAAATGCTAGCAGCTATTTCCGGTTACGTCACAACCTCGACTTGACGAAATTGCATCCCCAACCGATATTATGAATATATATTTTTATATTTTTGGTTTTATATGTAAAACACTAGTATTTGTAATAGCGTCTTTTTCACCAAATTTCTATTACATGACAAGCATACGGTCCGTCTGATGTTAAGCAGTCACCGCAACCTACGAACGCAGGCGATGCCCACCGTCCTCGCCGGCGAGGTCCTTTGTTTCGCACGTCGCGTCGCGCTCACACCGTCGGGTGAGTCTATCGTATAGAATGCGCTCGGAGCGCTGCCTCCATCTCCGATTACGTCCTTAGCCGTGGTTCGGCTTCGCAGGAGGCACCCTAAGGACGGAATCAAATTTGAGCCCCCGTGACGGCTGCCTCTTTATCACGGCTGAGTCTCTGTACACTAGACCGCCCGGTGACGCTGTCAAGGCCAGTAGGGCCAACAGCAATACACATTCCGAAAAAAAAAAGGCGATGCTTGAAGTGTGACATGCGCTTTGCCAACAAAGCTTAGGCCTCCGGTGATGTAACTTATCGCACGAAACGCAACAGTACTCTGTTGCGTGAAAAATACCGGGAATAATGCTTGGACGAAGAAGAAGTTTTTTACGATGAATAAAAATATTTGAATTAGAATTTTATTGACTGCGAAAATAAACATAGTGAAACCATTTTTTTAAAATGGCGTTAAGACTACTAAGGACTTATTAAACGCATTATATATTCAGTTAGCACTGTAAGAAGAAACGCTTTAATGCTTTTATGTCGGCCAAAGTGAATGTCGATGTCTTCTTGGTTGGGAATTGCTGGATTATCTCGGAAGATGCGTTAATCGCGCCAAATAATTTGAATCTCAAAATAGTTTTATTTACTTACATAGTGTTCATTTAAAATTGTAATTTTTATAACTGTATTGATGATATTTTATTTGAATTTAATTCGTGTTTTGTTGCGTATTCAAGTTTATTGTTTTTTTATCATGAAAATTATATGTACCAACATAAAAAAATCCAACAAAAACTAAAAATAAGTAATATTAAAAAACTAAAAAACACGCTTTAATTAACTACAAAATTAAAAATAATTGTTTAAAAAATTTAGAATAGTGTAAATAAGGAAAAAATGTATTTTATTTAAAAAGCGTGGAATGCACCATGCATTCAATAGTCAATAGAATGACTATAGGATAAAAGCACCTTCCGCTTTTTTTTCACAATAAAATACAATATTTTCTTATTTACAGTATTCTTAATTTTTAAACAACTATTTTTCATTTTTTAGTAAGATTTTCTTTAAAAGCGCGTTTTTAGTTTTTAAAACTATTATTTATTTTTAATTTTTTAAAATAATTAAATAGTAATAAAATTTTCGATGTTATCCGACTTTTTGTAGGAGGTCAAAATCATGTTCAAAGTTTCCGTTACATATACATCTGAAGCTAATTAAAGCGTGTTATTATTGTGTTAGAAGTAGTAGTTTATTCACAATTAAATTATTTAAAAACTTTTTTGACAGTATTAACGCTAGTGTTGCAGGATCGATTCTGATCCTTGGCTATTGTCGTATCCGTCCCAGCGCAAGCTACACGTTAATTTGGAGGGGCAATCGAAGTAATAGTAACGACATCAAAACAAAGAATCTTAGCAACATTCTTTAGAAAAAAATAATATTACAGATAAAAAAATATAAGATACCTACCTATCTGTCAAAATTGACAACAGTCTATGACATTAGTTAATAATGGCCTTATCTATCGCGTAACCTTTTAATGGTTGTAGCGAAATAGCACTTGTACAATAATTAAGATGTACGATAAAAAAACTCAAACAATGGCATCGGTAACAATACCGCCCACTGAGACAGTTTATTACTTTTTGCAACTGGCAACACTTCGTGATTACGGAACGTTAATTTCCGTGGGATGAATGCATAATATTTCACGTTTTATTTTCTTTTTTTATTTTAGTCAGCGCTTTTGATTATGATTTTTTATAAGGAAAGTTATTTTGACCAGAGAAATAGAATATAAATTATTTCGATTCGAATTATTTATGTTTGGACGGTTCTGAGAAAAAAAAACTGTCGTTCTAAAAAAAGTAAGGAAAGTAATTATGTAATTAAAAACGAACATTGAACGCACAAATTAAATAGGAAATTGTTGGACTATTGTCGCACCCACTCCGAACACAAGTTATATGCTTAGTTAGAAAAAATAGGAACATCACTACAAAATATAAAACAAAAACGCTTTCTCTGTCCCTACATCCCTATGTATTCTCAAAATCTTTAAAACTACGCAACGGATTTTGATGCGGTTTTTTTTTATAGATAGAGTTATTAAAGAAGAATGAATGATGAATTATACATATAAACCATGTATAATAACATCCATTGAATAGTGGAGAAATACTGTTATTTTTGAGGTTTCTAATGTGATGTCGTAAATAAATAAATTTAACGCGTGCGGGCCACGGGCAGTAATGAATAAATCAAAACTACTGGATCGATTTTAATCATTTTTCAGTGAATGACATAGGCTATATATTTTATACCCGTGCGAAGCCGGAGCGGGCCGCTATTTAGTAATAACTTGAAAAGCGTAAAAGCAAAGAACTTTATATCCTGCTCATAAAAACGAAATACCCCTTACTCATTCACTCACTCACTCATCAAGAGATATTTGTAATTTATACGTCGGATTGACTTGAATTTTTATAATTATTATCTGTACGATGTAGACGCTCACTCAGAACGACTTAACGATATTTCAAAAACATTTTTATAGTTTTAAAATCTATTATTGGATACTTGTTGCATATTTAACACAGTCGAAACTGTAGACACAAGCTAGTAGCATGATATATAGGTAAATTCATATAAAATGAGATTAAAACGAGGCTTTCGTATAATTTTTGTGTCCCACTCGATGTGGACTTGTGTTGTGGGCGCACCCGGTCCACCCACGGTCTAGATGAATGGAAATATACACACTCACATGGATAAGTTATATTTATCGTACTCATGTTCAAGGTTGTGTATCATCTTCTGTATCGAATGGTTTTACTTGGGTCATAATTATATTAGGCATTTTACGATGTAGATGGTATTTTATAACCATCTTCCAATGGCGATCTTTCCGAAACGATACCACCTGGGAACCTTCTGGAGTAATGCTACTACATTTAAGAAACTTGCATCCTTGGGTGGGTTTATGGACTGCTATCCTTAATTATTACATATATTAGGATTTCATTCATGACTAAACTATATAAATATACTAGCGGGCCCGGCAGACGTTGTCCTGCCCCGAAAAAATCTGGGACCCAATAGCAGCGCCCTCTACCCGGTGAAAGTTTTTGATTGACTAATATGGCTATTAAAAAGCAGGGGTTGGTGATAAAAAGTAAAAATTTAGGGTCGTATGTATTTTTCAATGCCACATAATAAAAAAATAAAAAATAAAAATTTCATCCAAAAAATAAAAATAAAAATTTTGGGGTGGACACCCCTTATCACTGAGGGGTTTGAAAAATAGATAGTAGCCGATTCTCAGACTTACTGAATATGCATAAAAAAAATCATAAGAATCGATCAAGTCGTTTCGGAGGAGTATGGGAACGAACATTGTGACACGAGAATTTTATATATTAGATAGATATTCCGTTTTTGCCATTTGGCTACGGAACCCTAAAAAGTTGACAAGCATTGCGGTAGAATACCCATTTTATATGCAACGTGCAGCTAAAAGTGAAACAATATGAGTTTAAAAATTGCACTTGAAAACTTTAACAAGAGGACTAAAGACTAAATGTATTTTAATTTAGTTCAGAACTTCGAGTGGAAAAGTTTCCATTTTGCTTTAAGCGTACAACGAAATTAACATTGTTTTATTCTGTCTGCATGAGCTTGTAAATGACTAACACCTTTCCTTGATTTCGTCTGCTTATAAATAATAAATAAATAAACGCTACACACTCAACGGCCCCCATTAGGATAATTATATCCTGTGTCGGGGTCCGGAAACATTCACAATGACAAGGACAAATACAACCAGACCGGAAAACATGCCTGCACGAATAATAAAAACATCTGCTCCGAGCGGGAATCGAACCCGCAACCGTCGAGGCTTAAGGCAGACTCGCTACCCACAACGCCACAACGATGTCTGCTTGTTATTTAGGATTATGTTTAGTTCACTTGTTTATCAGTTTGAAGATCAGATTTTAGACTCTTACCATTCTTCTTCTTCCTAGCATTATTCCCGGTATTTTATGTACCCAGGGTCTGCTTATTACTCTTATCCGGATTTGACAGGTTACTAGTTTTCACACAGAGCGATTGCCATCTGACCTCCGCAAACTTATGGGCGAACCAGTAACTCATTGGATATTATGAGCAACTTACTTATCAAGAAATAACATTTTAGACTCCAGGCATCATTGTTATATATTAAAAAAACTTATTAATAAGGCACTGTTAATTCAGTGTGTTTATACTCGTAAGGTTCAATTTTGCTTGTATGAAACTCGGGAATTGAATACACGTCTTTACTTATTGAAATTTTATTTTGTACTAAAGTGCAATGACAAGCCTACTACAATTATACGTAAATGTAACAAACATACCGCCCACCAAAAGGGCTGTTTAAGACCTTTTACAATATCTTTCAAAAAGTAGAAAAATTACACAAGTACATGAGATTGAATTTAACTTTAACATTGACTACAATTTATTGTTTGTTATAAACAAAAAAAGCCGTAAAGATTTACATCATTATTAATACTACTCACAAAAAATATATGCATCAATATAATTGTTATTAATCATGCTGAAGAGTAGTATGTATAGATAAGTTAATTAAAATTTTATCGCTAAAAATAAAATTTAATTGTAAATATGAATCAAATTTTAAATATAATGTTTTTAAATTTAAATAACAATAGCACACACATAATATTTTGAAAAGAATACATTGCAAAAGAAATCAAATGAGCACAATAATATAACTGTAAATCATTCACCTTTTATATCTACTGGTAAAAAACATAACTTTGAAATTGATCTTCTCAAAATATTATTGCCACTTTTCACACTATAAACACGAGTTATTCCATCAGGTCCAGGATGCTTGCTAACAATACGTCCTAGGTGCCATTTTCCTGGTGGTAATCCGTCTGTTTTAATTAGAACTATTTGACCAATATCAAACTCATTCTGGTGTTTCAGCCATTTCGTTCTTTGTGAGCCTCCAGAATAATAAGTAAGGTAAGTGGATATTTATTATGTAATATTATCGGATGTTTTGATTGTATTCAAAACTAGAATTTCTAATTCGTCCGCCCACCCTGAGTATATTTTGTGTATTTAAAATTGGATTAAGATTTTTTAAAATATTCCTATTTTTCACTGTACCCTTTTCGTGTATAAAGTAAATTTCTTCTTTAAAATTTTCCTTCCTTAACATTTTTATACATATTAATAATGAACTTTCTATTTCTTCAGTTGTGATTGTTGATTCTAAATCTTTATTTTTTATCCTTTTGTTATTTAAAAATCGTTTTACATAAATAATAGTGTTTAGTAATTCAGGTAAGTTGTTAACTGTTTGAAAGTTATCATAGATTGATGTGTTGTTTTCTTCTATATTCAGGTATGTATCCATTCCTTTTGTTCTTTCTAATTCTATATCATCAATAACTGAACTTTCTATAATTATTTCTTTATTTTTCAGGTGTTCCGGTCCATTCCACCACAAAGAGCAGTTCTTTAGTTCAGGTGCCAACATTCCTCGTGACGCGATATCAGCTGGATTATTATTTGATTGAACGTGATACCATTTGTTGCCGATATTATCTAGTATTGTGATCACTCTGTTTCGAACAAATGTTTGCCATCTATTTGGATCCCCCTGAAGCCAGGACAATACAATTGTAGAATCGGTCCAGCAATATATTTGACTTGTTGGAATGCGGGTTGCTTCACTAATTTGTTTAAGTAACTTGGATAACAGTACGGCGCCACATAACTCCAGTCGTGGAAGAGACAATGATTTGAGAGGAGCTACCTTCGTCTTGGCAGCAATAATGTAAGTACTATATTTTTCATTTTCAGTTTGGACTCTCAGGTAAGCCACAGCCCCATATGCTTTAATAGACGCATCACAATAGCCATGTATAGTAACGTTATTAATTGTTTGCTTTGTAGTGTATAGCCATCTATTCACCTTTATTTGTGTAACATGTTCTAAACTTTCTCTAATGTGCAGCCATTCATTTTTAGTTTCAGGATCAAGTTCTTCGTCCCAGTGAATAGCTTGAAGCCATAATTTTTGTATCATTATTTTTGCAGGTACTAATGCAGGAGATAGCCATCCGAGCGGATCAAATAGCTTCTGTACTTCAGCCAATACCTTTCTTTTTGTAATAACCTCAGATTTAGGAGGCAGCTGTATTCTGTATTCTAATGTAACATCTCCCATGTTCCAGGACAAACCCAACGTTTTAATTAAGCCATTTAGTTTAATATCGATATTAACGTGAGTACTAAGTTCATTCGGGTGAAAGTTTTGAAGAAACTCAGCATTATTGGATGCCCATTTTTGTAGAATGAATCCACCTTTTTTCAGAATTGTACTTATATCCTTCGCTACGTCAATTGCTTCCTCAACAGTATCTTGCCCAGATAAAAGATCATCCATATAGAAATCCTGTTGAATTGTTTCTGCGGGTACGGGAAAATTCTTTCCTTCATCCTCGGCTAATTGATACAGGGTTCTTACAGCAAGAAACGGAGCACATGCTGTGCCCAATGTAACTCGTAAAAGGCGATATTCTTGGATAGGATCCTCTGGATTATTCCGCCATAGAATACGATGACAATCTGTATCTTCTTTATAAATAAGTATTTGTCGATACATTTTCTGTATGTCTGCTATAAATGCTATTCTTTTCAGACGCCATCGCATTACTAGTGATCTCATATCCTCTTGTATTTGGGGTCCAATCATCAATTCATCATTCAGTGCTATATTATTTGTCCCTTTGTATGAAGCATCAAATACGGGTCTAACTTGTGTCGTTTCACTATCATATTTACATACAGGATGATGAGGTAAGTATACACCTGGATTATTTATCTCATCTTCTGGAATCTTTTCCATGTGTTCCATTTTACAGTACTCGTGGATTGCATCTGCATACTTCTCTTTTAAATTTTTATCTCTTTTAAATCGTCTTTCTAAATGTAGTAATCTTCTCAACGCTCCTTCTTTTGTGTTTCCTTCTAGTGATTGTAATTTCTCCGTTTTGAATGGTAGTTTGACTACATATCGTCCTTCTTCGTTTCTTTTATATGTTTCTTTGTATATTTTTTCGCTATTTTCTTCTTCCTTAGTATATATTCGTTTTGTATCTGTATCTACTTCCCATAAGGTCTTTAACATATCATTTATGTCAAAGTGATGATGCATTACAAGTATCTTCTCTTGTGAAGTTTCCGCCTGTACTTTCCCAAATAAGATCCAACCTAGGCTTGTATTTTGAGCGCATGGAGAGCCAGGTGATCCTTTTAAGATTTCAGCTTTTAAAATATGGGCACAAACTTCGACACCTAACAACATGTCTACTCTTCCTGGTGTATTGAAGCTCGGATCTGCCAAGAAGAGGCCTTGTAAGTGCGGCCAGGTGTGTAATGTACTTATAATTGTTTTCGAAGGCAATTGTGATGTTAACCTCGTAGGCATTACGTATGCATCTATATTGAGTCTAAATTCCTCGTCACATCTCGACTGAATTTCGACTTGTACTACGTGATTAACTTTCGTTCGTGTATTTCCAACTCCAGTGATTATTCCCTTCGCAGGTAACCTCTTAACCCTTAACAGTTGTGCTGCTCGCTCGCTTATAAAATTCGCCTGTGAACCTTGATCTACCAAAGCACGCAATATTGTTTTGTGTCCCATCTCGTCTCTCACTAACACCAAGGCGGTTGCTAGCAATGTTGTGGACCTTCCAGAAGCAAAGTTCGTCGATATTGCGATCTCGGATTCGCCAACCTCATCTACGGTGGGATTATCATATTGTTGAACTTGGCTATGATGTATTTTAACTTCTTCCGATTGACGCTCGCTGTTAGATAGGTGTAACAATGTATGATGGCGACGGTTGCATTTACGACACGATATAGGTATACGACATTTTACTACTGAGTGTCCTGACATCAAGCAATTATAGCATAATTTATTCTTCTTTATATAATTATTTCGTTCAATTGGTTGTAACTTGCTGAATTCTTTACAATGACACAAATTATGATCATCTTCACACATGTTACATTTCCTCGTATTACCGTTTTTATTTTCTAAGGAAGAGGTATGGAACGTCTTGGCTTTAATAATCGTTTTCTCTTTAGTAGCCACAGGATTAACCATTTCAAGTGTTCGGAATTTTGTCTCCAGAAACATCCTTAAGTCCGACCAAGTAGGTAAAATATTAGTATCTTGTTTGAAAGAATACTCTTCCCATGCTTTATGTGTGTCGATGTCCAATCTTTGAACGATTAAATATATAATGAATTGATCCCAGGCGTCTGTAGGTATTTCTTGATTTTTTAAATTATGTAAACAATGAGTAGTCGTATCTAAGAGATTTTTTAATTGACTGGATGATGGATTCAAAATTTTCTTCTGATTTAATAACTTGTGGAGTAATGAGTTGACAATCAATCTTTTGTTACCGTAACGTCGTGTCAATATATCCCACGCTTGTTCATAATTCACTTCTATCACATTAATATGTTTTAACAGCACTTCAGGTTCGCCGACGACACTCGATTTTAAATAATGTAATTTTTGTACGTTGTTTAAAGACGTGTTGTTGTGGACAAGCGATGAAAACATATCTCTAAAGGTAGGCCAGTCGTCGTAACACCCGGAGAATGTAGGTAATTCTATTTGAGGTAGCTTCACAAATGGTTCGTGCACTTGAGTCTTTTTACTTGAAGTTGTAGGCATCGGCAATAACAACATGTCCTTTAAATCACCAATTAAACACGAATATAAGTCTTCAACTAAAAAGTAATCTTCGTTCAAAAAGTATGAAATTTCGTTCCTTTTACATTTAGGGGTACATTTCACCAATTCTGAATGTGTAGCTTTAAACGTCTGCCAATATCCTTCTATGCAATGTAACTTCGCTTCTATATAACCTTGTGTAAGGCGGTGTTTCGGACACTTTTTTAAGTTGCTTTGTGTTTTTTGTAATAATAAAAATGTGTCTTCCAATGAATTCACAAGCTGTTGTTGTTCATTACTCAGCGCAACACTCATTTTGATAATATTAAACAATTAAATAAACTTCTTGAGTTCCGAAACACGTAAATAATATTTTTGTAAATAAAACGAAGTAAAAATAATCTTGTTAAATGAATTGCATAAAGTCAACAGGCCGACCGGTTACGACGGCGATCTATTGTTCTCGCCGGCTCGTCCTTATCTTTTGATCTAGTATGCACTCCCGATCGCGACTCGATGGACCATATGTTTATACTCGTAAGGTTCAATTTTGCTTGTATGAAACTCGGGAATTGAATACACGTCTTTACTTATTGAAATTTTATTTTGTACTAAAGTGCAATGACAAGCCTACTACAATTATACGTAAATGTAACAAACACAGTGTAATTAATTAATTATTCTATTTTTTTTATTTAATAGTAACATAACGTTCACCAATGAGTCTGCGACATTTTGTCTGTGAAAAGGGCCTCTGCACATCATATAGTCAGTCTATACCATCTAAAAGGTATTTTTCTAGTTTAGTTTAGTTTAGTTTTTTTTATTTAGAACCAAATGTCTCTTAATTGTATCTTTGACAACGTTTAAGCATCACGATAATCAGTAACAGTTAAGGCGTGAACAAACAAACGAACTAACATTCAGTTTTATAATATTGAAGTCGACACAAAATAGTCTTAAACCTATTCAAATTCATGAATTATTTATTTTTTTTAGTATAATATCTTTATAATTTCAATAACAAGATCTCCTTAATCAGGCTAAATGTAGTTATCATAGAACAGAAAATACAGTAGACACAGTCAATCGAAATAAAAACATAGATTAAAAAATATATATGAAGATCGTTGTAGGGCGTTGGCGGCGAAACTGTTGGTACTGGTTGTTATCACATAGTATTTGACAATAATCGTTAACACTAGATAGGTAATTTGCTCTTATCAAATGACTTATTGTTTCGCTTTAGCGTTGCGCAGGTCAGATAGCAAACGCTCTGTGTAAAAACCAGGACTGTAAGCAGATCCTGGGTAAATAGCGGGAATAATGCTAGAAAGAAGAAGAATTGCATAGATTATGACAAATACTAATGACTATCTTCTGTGTAATGACTATGGTTTAATTTTGACCATCAAACGAACATTGGTAAAACTAAATCCACAATATGCACCCGTTTCCGATGACGTCCTTAGCCGTGGTTCGGCTTTGCAGGACCCTAAGGACGGAAACAAATTGAGCCCCCGTGAGGGCTGCCCCTTTTCACGGCTGAGTACTCGGCTCCCCGCTCGGTACCGCTGCCAGTAGGGCCAACAGCAATACACATTCCGAAAAAAAAAAACAATATACATACCATCTCCAAACATCTCTGTTCCGTGTCAATGTTTTATGCCAGTCTTGTAACAATGCTCAATCTCGTTACAAAGCCGTATGGGACGTATCAATTCATTTGACACAGCGATCACTTTCTCCAGCTTAGATGTGACGTAATCTTTGATACGATATTCAGACAAGTGACTTAGCTTGCTATTTATTTAACAAATATGCTGATAAGTTTAGGAATATATAATTTGCATTTACTCTCATGGCTTTTCTACTGTTAGTAGCAAAGTTTTACTTGTTCTTATCTGTGGAATAGTTTCCAACTTGCCAACCGTCTTCTTCGTCCTAGCATTATTCACGGTATTTTTATTTTACCCAGCATTTTCGATTCCCGCACGGAGCATAATATGTTTGTATTGACCATGCACGCATATCTTCCGGTCTGGGTGTATTTGTCCTTGTCCTTGTATGTTTCCGGACCCCGACACAGGATATCACTATCCTAATGGGGGGCGTTGAGTGTGTAGCGTTTATTATATAAAAAAAAAAGTTATTATTATACAAGTTATTATTATACATGAAACCCAGGGTCTGCTTATTACTGTTATCTGGATTTGACAGGTTAATAGTTTTTACACGGAGCGATTGCCATCTGACCTCCGCAACCCTAAGGGCTAACCAGTAACTCATTGGATAAGAGCAATTTACTGATCAAGAGTTAACGATTATTATCAGATGTTATGTGATAACCGGGACCGACAGCCTAACGTGCTCTCCGAGGCACGGTAGGGAGACCCACAGATAAACGCCCAGACCGAGACAGAAATTTAACACACATCTGCCCGAGCGGGAATCGAACTCGCAACCGTCGAGACTAAAGGCAGACACGCTACCCATAACCCCACAACGGTGTCATCACTTGCCAACCCAGTATCAGAGTAGATTATAAGATTGTTTGAAATTGACCTAAACCCTTTTAAAAGTATTTATTTTTGTAGTTTTTTTCCATGAAGGACGGTAAGCGATCACCGAAACCTATGGACGCGCGCGATACTTGAAGTATCACTTGGGCGTTGCCAACCTACGAAATATGAGGGAAGGAATTAGAAGGCAATATAGGGGTGGGAGATTGGGATCCTGCCACTCTTACTCATCGCATGAAAGACAACAGTGCATACTGATATTGTTACTCTATGACGATTTTCTGCGAGAGGGTAGTACTACGATTTTTGTCGTGTAGTAAAATTATTTTAAAGTACGTTTTTTTACAATATTTCAGATAAAATATAATTTCTCTGATATTACAAGAGACATGTCGTGTCGAGGTTCTTATCCTGTAATAATAATAAATAATGAATAAATAAACGTTACACACTCAACGGCCCTTACGATAGTTATATTCTGTGTCGGGGGCCGGAAACAAACACAACGACAAGTAAAAACACACTCGGACCGAAAAACATGCACAGCTAATACAAACATCTCATCCGAGCGGGAATCGAACCCGTGACCTGCAGCGCTTAAGGGAGGTTCGTTTCGTCAAAATAATGTAATATGATTTTGTAAAGTGAATAACATCGCTAATAAAGATTACCAGACTTGAATGCCTTCTAATGATTTCGTAGCCCTAAAAAACTAACCACATATATTTGGTATGCACTTTCATCATCCAATTAGTGTTGTAACACCCTATAAGCGTTCTTGATGCAACCGTTTTGGTGATACTTTCATTATTTTGACAAGTGCTGACATTGACATCTGTCATAAAACTTTCACTGGGGATGAGGAAGTGTCAAAGACCGGTTCGTTTGGTTCATGGTTTATTTTTATTTTTGGTGGGGAAAATTCTGTAAATGTTTGAAATGAAATTGTTGCTTATTTTTGTTTTTAATGGCCGATTAATGAATAAATCAATTTTACCTAATTTTGTTTAAGTTTTATGCCATTTTATTTAAAGTAATCTTTGCATTGCTCCCGCTATTATATTTACCCAGGGTCTGCTAATTACTTTTGTCCGGATTTAACAGCTTTTCACGAAATGCATGTGAAAGTACATACATATAAAAATATATTTTTAAATTTTTTCTGTCTGTCTTATGCGTTGGACCGATTTAAACGAAATTTTCACTGTACGATATCTGGTGTTAAATCACAAAAAATCGTAGTAAAACGTTTATGTTAAAATAAAAATCAGTTCTAATAAAAAGTGTTTATTTCACCTCTCTTCACATTCCTGTACCCTTCAAAAACTAGTAAGCGCAAAAAGCAATATCGATAAATACAAAACTAGTATTTGATAAATATGAAACTGGTATTGCAATTTGTTAATCAAATAACTGAACTGTAAACAGAAATACGATACTTCCGAATCAAATTAACGATATAAATGCATTTGCATGCAACAAGCTAATGCAGCTAAAAGTTGTCATTACAAGTATATTACATCGCCAATCATAATATAATGCTATTTTATTTGTAACCTACATTAAAAGGGATATTATATATATATATATGTTATTTGTCTAATTTTTGTGTGTATGTTACACATGTGGTAAGGTGATAAGTAAAAAAATGAGAGAAGTCGGGCATGTGTGCCGAACACAGGGCTCAGACTTCTGAAGAATAGACTTCTCAAGATTCTGTAGAAAGTAGTTATTTTTTTCTTCTTAGTTTTGAAGACTTATATTGTTTTCCCATGGATGCCATTGTCAGAATTGAACCAAATTACCACATTACCACACGGGAAGCACCAGCTTTCTAATAAAAAAAGGATCATCAAAATCAGTTCATCCAGTCGAACGTTCTGAGGTAACAAACATAAAAAATATAGTCGAACTGAGAACCTCCTTTTTTTAAGTCGGTTAGAAATAAATATCTTTACAGACTGTCCTAAATTATTGACACCAAAATAAAACCTCACAAAATCAACAGATAACGAAATAATTTTATTTTAATAATGGCAACACTGTTTTATATGTCGTAATGTCCTTATTCTGTTATCGTTATCGTGTTTGCGATTTCACATAACTGATAATAAACGAGTTTTGTTTGTAATTCGCTTTATGACATAAGCGTGTGTGCGTTTATGAAATTGTGTTACACACATAAACAAACTTTGTGTAAAAACTGTCAAATCTCGAAAAGATTTTTCTTTCTGAATTGGCAATTGCAAGCATACGGCCCGTATGATGGTGAGCAGCTTCCGTAACCTATGAGCGCACGCAACACTTAGTAGGTACCACTAACGCGTTGCCAACCTCGAGATATTGGTTCTTGAATCTCTGTGCTTCTGAGTCTCCAAAGGTTGTGTTGTAGATGTTCATGAGCCTCCTGCCCGTTTGCCTCTCTTACAAAAAAAAATACTCGACCCTTAGGGCTAGCAGGCCTTTCACATTCAGAAAATAATAAGACTTTTTTAAAAATAAAAATGTTTTTCACTTAATTCTTTTGGAGAATGTTTATTTGAACGACAACGGAAAGATTGTCTTAACGATAAATTTTAATTACTATAATCGAAAACAAAAAATTGTAATGAAAATTGCAATATAATCGAAAACAAAGAAATTGTTCTTATTATTCAACTCTTAAATAGATTCGCTACAGTCCGTCCCTGTACTTTTACCAAACGAAACCGTTTCAAAAACCACGGTACTACAAGTTGTATAGCAACAAAGTATTTTAACATGAGCAACGTTAAATACCATCCCATAGGTAACAATGAATCAGTAAGCTAAACATTCTAACAAATGCGCCCTACTTTATAAGGTACGGTCTTCACTTTGCAATAAACATAATAGAAGGCCAACGATACACGTGTCTTACATAAATATTGCGTAAGAATGAAAAGGGCACATCATTTCTTCGGTGATAAGATCAACGTGATTCTCTGCCCTCCCATAACTAATGAACAGGGCCGGATTTTGTGATGGTATTTTTTTGAAAAAATTTACAAAATCACTTATCTAAGTAAGAGAAAAATAGTCTAGATATTATAATTCTTTCAATTATAACCCTTAATTAAACTTTTATGGACTACCTCGGAAATATTCCCGATAAATATAGTTATAAGTAAAATACAGAATAAATTCAAGCAATCATTGTCGCTATTAATATAATAAATTAAGCGTTTGAAAAGGCAAAAGGTAATAGTTTGTTACTTTATACTTTCGCATAGAAAAAGTGTTTTAAATTTTTCTCAAGTTTTAGTTCGGCTCTGCTTACATCTTTCGATTCCGTCTCTGTCACCCAAATAACAATAACTTGTCTCTTCCCTTTTTTTCGATTGGCAACACTTTGTATTACGCCGCTGAATTTACATTTTATGTCACTTCGTGATGAGGCATCGGTGATGTAGGACGTGTTCTGTTTTGACATTTAGTTATTGTTTTCATGTAACCATTCTTGTGGTTATGAGGTACTATAAATTTAAATGCAACCCTAAGTCATTGTATGTCAGTGAGTTCCGTTAAGTATGAAGTGGTATTAACAGCTTTACTTAACTTATGTTATGTCTCAAAAAGTTTCTAGAGATATTTTACGGAGAATTTGTAAAATATTATAATACAAAAAAAAGATTTTATGAAATTTAAGTATGCATAGTTTTGTAATTTGAAGACGGATTTAAGATTTTTATCACTTTAACCCGCGAGTGCTCGCATCTCAATGACGAACTTGGACCGTCGCAAGTGGATCGAAAAGACAAAAGATTTTTAAAGTTTAAAGTTTGCTGAGCGTTGATTTTTGTATGTGTCATTATGATATTTATTTCAGATTTATTGTTTTGTGTATGTGAACACATTATTATGTTTTGTTAACCCGTTCGGAATGCAGTGTTTGAAATTTATTGTTTTTATTGATGGTGTCATTTTGCAACAGATAATTAGGATATTGTCAACCTACTCTCTAGCTGATAAAGACTGATAAAGAGACATTTTATTTTATAACTACTATGTGACCTTAAAATTGGCTCCAGAGAAAGGAATTATTTTTAAGTGAATAAGGTTCCATGAGATTCATCTATATCGAATTTCAATTGAAAAACCCACTGGAACTGATCATTTTCTGGGATAACATGTGTTCATCCAAGTAGCCAGTATCTCTGCCAAATTTCATCCAAATAATTTAGATCCCATCCCCCTTTTCAAAACTTTATTTATTTACTTATTGGAAAAGACACATCAACAGTACATATATTAAGCATTTAAAACTAAACTTAACTAAATATTACATAATCGATCAGATATATGTACTAATTATATAAATATATATAAAATATATAAATATATTTCTTTCAATATATCCTAAAAAATAAGTTTCAAGCTCTAAAAATACGATACTTTCCTACAACTTCTCATCCCCTCTTTCACCCTTTTGCATCCTTTGTTTTTGCATTTAAAAGTAGCTTATGTCCTTTCTTAGGCTTTAGACGACCTGTGTACCAAATTGCATTTAAATTGGTTGAGTAGTTTAGGCGTGAAAGCGCGACAGACAAAAAGAGACACAGAGTTACTTTCGCATTTATAATATTAAGTAAGGATTACTAGGATATTAATGGAGGCATAAATCCATGATCGTAGTACATATCTGGTACTATGAGTCAAGTTGTAGTCATAGTACTAGAGACACACGTTACGAGAATATGTCTTTGTTTAAGACTAAGTACTTGTATTCTTAAGTTCTAGTTTCTTATATGTACTAAGATATAAGACAATGTGAAGAAGCTTGTGTTTGTTATTCAATCACGCAAAAAATTATAGAAATTTAGCAAAAATATAGACTTTTGCCAAATTAACACTTGTGATAGGTACCTTCTTTTTATACCGGCAAATGTTAAGTTTTTTTTATGTCAGAGACAAACGCGCAGGAGACTCATCAGATGTTAAGCGATTACCGCCACCCATGAACATCTTCAACACCAGAAGGCATGCAGATGCGTTGCCGACCTTTTTTGGATATACTCTGGCTGACCTCGAAACGCGACTGACGAGCAGTCACTTCATGAGTTTTTTCACCAACCTACATAAGTTGGCTAACCAAGCGGACCTTAAATTTCCTGTTGGAACTACGAGTACAAGGTTGAACTTCGACATAGACTGTAGAATGTAAAAGTTATCTCTATATGTGTGTAACTAAATTAAATAAAGATTACTTTAAACTGAACTGACAATAAGGAATGTTAATGGAATGTTAATGGTAAATTGAAATTGCTACTGACCTACAACCAGCAAATTTTAGAATTAATATATTTTTATTACCATATCAATATATAATTTAAATCTTATATTAAGCGGTGTTTACTAAATAAAGCTTATTATTCCGTTAATGAATATATTGCAGATAATGTGACATGGAATTAATATACGTTGAATTTCATGCGGGATATATAACTTAATTGTACATTTGACAAATGTAATGTGATTATTTTTGAAAAGAGTAACTGTAGAGCTTCTTGCCGTTTCCTCTCTGCAGAATCTACCTTCCGAATCGGCGGTAGCTTTACTTAGGCGGACATAACAGACTGTATATTTGACGATTGAAAATGTGCTTAAAAGCCTATTTGAATAAAGAATATTTTGAGTTGAGTTGAGTTAATATCACATACGAAACCGCGGGTAATATATAGTATTACAACATAATGTTCTGGTATTGTATAGTATCAACAAAACACATGTTTACAGAACAAGAATTTCTATTTAGAACTCGTACGAGTTGAACAGGAAATACCATTCACTTGCTTGTACGAATAATAACGCGTTTTATCTTGGAGTTTTTTTAAATATTAGAAGTGGGAAACTGGCAGGAGGCTCACATGATGTTAAGCGATTACCGCTGCCTGAGAATATCTGCAACACTAAGCATGCAAGTGTGTTGCCGACCTTTAAGATGCAACTGGTTACGCTGGCTGACCTGGAAACGCGGCTGACGTCCAGACATTTCACTAGATTTTCACCAACGTACAGGTAGCTAACCAAGACCTATCAGCAGTGGTCACGTCATTTCACTCCTCCGGCCCCTCTTTCCTACCAGATGTATGTTCCCTATGGACTCCGAAACGGCTAAACAGGTAATCTTCAGATGAGCCCAGTCAATGAATTTGTGAAGATTGGTAGCGATCGGATTTATAGGAAAGTTCACGCTAACGATGTCGCGGTCAAATGCTAGAAAAATGTCATACTCGGTAGTTTTTTTTCGGAGGGTCTATTGCTGCTGGTCCAGTGGCCTCGACAGCACCATCGGTGGAGGGGCCATGTCGGTTCTCGGCAGGTAAAAGATTGACAGCCTGCGCAGGGCTCAAGTTGAATGCGTCCTGCGAGGTACAGTCTAGGTTTGGGACGCCATCGGGAGAGTACTCGCTGGTGCTCCATCGTAAATGTAACATCACAAGTCTCGGTGCTCTTGCGAGCCAAGCCCGATAGGTTTGGGACGCTATCGGGAGGGTACTCGTTGGAGCTCCTTCGTAATGTTAATGTTGCGTTTATTAAGAATCGCCACCGACTCTTTGTACATTTTTTTCTGTATGAAAGGGCATGTCTTTAAATTACAGACATAATAATTTATATTACTTTATTAGTAAAGTTTTTTTCTTTTGTTCACAGGTAATTAAATAAGGCTACCGTCCGAATCGAAATTCCTTAACCCTATGGGGTGTCAGCTTACAAGACATGGTTACAAGGGTTCAGGTATTTTTTATTACTTTAACTGATTTATTTATTAGTTATCTGTGGTAGTTAAATTTAAGGTATAGCGTATATATTGTGTATTTAGATGTAACACATAGAATACATACATTTTTATCGCGGAAAAATATTGGTGTTCTGTGGGATTATCAATAAATTATTTTAAAGAGAGCAGAGCCGCGGGCACTGTAAAACATGATTTAGTTATTTTATTAATCATTACCTAAGCTCTCATTTGTCTATTATATGTAAATCTGTAGTCATAACTTGAAGGTAACTCTATATCATTCAATAATAATGACTGAATTCGTCGCAATTACCGAATATAAATCGGAAGACCAACGGAATCGTATTATTTTTGACTAACCACCCGCCATTTTCTAAGTTTATCCTTCATTGGAATTTCAGTCGGTGTTGTCCATAGATGTAGTATTATCTGCAGTCTGTTGTTAGAAAGAGACAGATACAGTACATACCAGATATTTTGCATTGGTTGAAAGAGATAGATATATTTGTAACACTTTTTTCTTTTTATATTTTTTTCCAAGTACTCTAAATTCGTAAAGATTTGTATGTGTAGCATTTTCCTATTCTAGGAAGATATATTTTTATTGAAAATAGTGTTTGTTGTTCTTTGTGTAAAAGAGATAGAGATATATTATCGTGACATCGTTACACATATTTTTTATATAAACAATATCGTCATCCAATAAAAAAAATTATAATTCAAGTATCGCTTAAAAAGCGCGCGAAATAATGACAGATATTTTAAAAAAATATAGTTATTTTTTACTTTAATTATGTATTGTTTATGAATATGATTAGTTATTCTTGTGGCTATAACATAGGTATGGTTTTATTATAGTGAAAATAATAAGTTTTACACTCGTAATTTTTTCACTGTATTTAAATTTGTTTCACATCCTTTTGCGACAGCTTTTTCTCGAACGATCTTAAAATAAAAAGACACACTCATAAATTACACATGGTACACATCACGGCCGTGTTACAAACACATGCCCTAAGAAAGTTAATACGATATCATTGTTTGGCTAACCGGCCGCTTTTACACTCACTGAAACCGGCTAGTGATGGGCGATGTTGTGAATAGTTTATATCGATAAATTTTATTAAAATTTGTTGTATTTTTTTTTGTTATCGAATTTTTCAGTGACAAAAAAATTTAAATATAAAGTATATTATTTATTATTTAGCATATAAAATAAAATTCTGGACACCCAAATTATGTGTTATAGTAGTGGTATAGTATTACGTTAACGAGCCACGTGTGCTGTATTCATTAATTTATTTTTACATATATTTACTTTACTATGACTAAATTTTTTTACTTAGTTTTAAGAAAAATAATTAAAAAGATTGTAATACGATATTTTTTATTATTTTTGCATTGCAATAAAATTTACTAAGGAAAAGTGAATCAAAGGCATACTAACTTATTTTTTACTTACTTTACGCGAATTTTTTGTGAGAGGATAGTATGTTCCCGGTTTTGGGCTGGTAAGAGCATGGTTCAACTTAAATGGTTCAACTTATCCTGCTTTGGGGAAAGGCGGCTGACATTAATACTCTTTTTATTCTTCAAAAAAGGGTAATTCGGGCAATTTATGATTTAGGAGCGCGGGCCTCTCTAGGAGATGTTTTTAAGGATATAGGCATAATGACTGTGGTGTCACAATTTATTTATTCTAACCTCTTATATATTAGGAATAATTTAAAGTCTTTTAGCAAAAATAGCTATGTACATTCAATTAACACTAGAAACAAAAATAAACTTTGTAATCCTAGCTTTCGTCTGCGTAAAGTCAGTAATTCTTTTAAGGGCTAGGTATTCGCATTTTCAACAAAATTCCAGATTGCTTATTAGAACTGCCAACAAGCAAGTTCCAAATGTATATAAAAATAAACTTATCAATAAAGCCTATTATTCGTTAGAGGAATATTTTTCCGATAAAAATGGTCTTAATATTGCTGGATCTTATTCAAGAACCAAATTTTATATGAAAGAATACAATTGTAAAAATCATATTTGAAAAGAGTAACTGTCGAGTTTCTTGTCGGTTCTTCTCGATAGAATCAACCTTCCGAACCGTCGGTAGCGTTTGACTATTCAAAAGTACTTTTAAAAGTCTACTTGAATAAAAATAATTTAAAAAAAAATGTAATGTAATCAGCTATGTATATTCCAAATATGATCCAAGTTCGTTTAATAGTTTTTGCGTGAAAGAGTAATAAAAATCTATCCGAACATCCATGCTCACTCATCAAAAAGGTATAGCCTTTTTTTCTCTCTCAAAACTAATTAAAAAAAAAAGAATATTAGCAATGCTTTTTCTATGCATATTACCATTGCCCCTCCAAATAAATTGTCAGGATCGAAACCGCAACTCTCGATTTAACGGAGCGAAGTCAGCCTATCTACCGTTGAGCTGTTGAGGCTTTTGTTCCTTTGTTAATTTGTCTCGTGTTTCATTGTTACATATTTATGGAATAAAATTTAAATATTTTTAATACCAATAAAGACCTAAGAAAAAGTTGTTGTTGCGTGAAAAATATATTTAATTAAAAAAAATTGTTAAAAAGTGATCATAATTATGTTTGACACGATACTTTTTATAATATAATTGTCGCAATTAATTAAAAACGATAAATAAAAGAGCCTTTCAAATTTGTGCTCTTTACATAATACACTACGAAACATTGTTGTTAAAATATACTAGATGTAACCATGGGTTTGCTCGCGTATTCTACAGACATATGGTTTAGGTTTTTTATTGTGTGGAACCCTAATACTTTTTTAAAAGCCAAAATTACTTCTTATAACATCAGTCATATTCCCGATGACGTTCACAGCAGTAGTTCAGCCTCGCAGAAGGTACTCTATGCATGAAATCAACTTTGAGGCTCTTCGAAGGCTGTCCCTTGTTTTCGGCTGGGTCTCAGTATTTAGCTACCCTGAGCCACCCCCGCCTTTAGAAGCTTTCCAGGCCAGTAGGGCTAACATCACAGTCACATCACAGAGAGAAATTAAACAAAATCAGTCCAAACGTGTTCGAAAGTTGGACTCAAATAAGCAATACCATGTCAACCTACAAAATTGCAAAAAACTGATTTATATATGTAGAAGTGTTGGAAAATGGCTGAAGTACATTTTTCTTTAATATTTGTAGGGTTTTAAGGTTTAAAACTTCTAAATAAGCCATTTTATCAATCATGCAATTTATGTATTTTTAAACGTTTTGGGTTATATTATATACGAAATATGCAGTTTGTATACTTGTTTTTAGTGAAAATAAGTAAAATAACTTACATAAATCTGAAATTGCCAAAAACTGGACCAATACATAAAAAAATCATATAAAGCAAGTTGTTCAAAATTTTCAATCGCGTTTTTCTCGAAATGACATTCGTGTCGGTTGACATGGTATTGCTTATTTGCGTCCAATTATCCTGCACAAACAGACATCATTCTAGTATTATTTCTAATATTTACTCTAGGTCTGCGTACACCCTTATCCTGATTTGACATGCTATTAGTTTTTACTTAAATTATTTTGTTGAATTATACTTTTAAAAAGTACTTTCAACGCTACTGACAAGAAACTTATAAATAACGTATTATACTTTCTACTTTCATATGCATTTAAGAAATGTTATTTTGACATTACAAACAGACACTTTAATTATATTTATTTGTGTAGATAAAATATACATTATATTATTGCAATGTGGGCAATACAGCTTTCGGCTACATTACCTTATCTTATTTACGATTAAGCCCTGATTGGATCGACGCAATCAAAATAACTCTGACCTTTTGTAATATGCTAATGATATTTGGACGCAAATAAGCAATACCAAGTTAACCCACACTTATGTCATTTCGAGAAAAACGCGTTTGAAAATTTTGAACAACTTGCTTTATATGATTTTTTTATGTATTGGTCAAGTTTTTGGCAATTTCAGATTTATGTAAGTTATTTGTACTTATTTTCACAAAAAATAAGCATACAAACTGCATATTTCGTATATAATATAACCCAAAACCGTTTAACATAATACATAAATTGCATGATTAAAAAAGGACTTTTTTAGAAGTTTTAAAGCTTAAAACCCTACAAATATTAAAGAAAAACGTTCTACAGCCATTTACCAACACTTCTGCATATATAACTCAGTTTTTTCAATTTTGAGGGTTGACATGGTATTGCTTATTTGCGTCCATTTATCAACGAACATTTACTTGTACACAGACAGACGTCAGACGTCCTGGCGTAGTAGACACGTACAGATGCGAGCAACATGGGTAGTTTTTTTTTACAAGAATACAAGTACTAGCAATGGTTTTTCAAGTCCTTACTTATAATCCTATTGTGTCCAAATAAGCACTGAGCTTGTGTTAAGAGTGCGTACGGCAATAACCCGAGAGGGTCAGGATCAATCCCCCAACTCTCGCGTTTATAGAGTCGGCTCTTACACCGTTGAGGTATTTAGGCTTAAATATATATTCAATGTATGTTTCTGACGAATAGCTTCTTCATTTCCTTTTACTTATACTTCACAGGTCTCAAAACACCAACCCGTCCGACAAAACCATTTTCCTTTTCTTACCATTTGATAATACCATAGGTATTTTGGTAGCGAGTCTGCCTTAAGTCTCGACGGTTGCGGGTTCGATTCCCGCTCGGAGCAGATGTTTGTATTAATCGTACAGGCATGTTTTCCGGTCTGGTTGTGTTTGTCCTTGTCATTGTGAATGTTTCCGGACCCCCGACACAGGATATAATTATCCTAATGGGGGCCGTTGAGTGTGTAGCGTTTATTTATTTATTTATTTATTTATTTATTGCAATACGTAGTCGGTGTGGTGACGGAGAAAGAATACAATTCACCGCCTTTCTCTTCCCCATTATTGACGTAAGAGAGATTTATGGGAAAAGTACGTACGTCACTGAAAATCTCGTGAAGTGACTGCTTGTCAGTCGCGTATCGAGGTCACTCAGCGTAGTTGCATCTTTCGGGTAGGCAGGACGAGGGTGGCTAGTCTAGAGCTTAGCCGCCTTTTAGTTTAGACTGTATCTCCTCGTACCATCAGATGGATTAGAGTAATTTGCCCCCAGGGCTAAAAAGTAAAAACAGCGAGCTTAGGGTAACTGCTTGCAATCGGGGAGGCCATATGATTGAGTGTCATTGAGGGCTATATGTCCCTTTAATGGTTTTGTTAGAATGTATAAACATATCCTGACAGAAACTGCATATAGTATTTAAATAATATCAATTTCATTTAAAATTTATATAATTTTATCACGTTCTTATATTGCAATAATAATCTTTATTCATTGTACTCTATGAATATAAAGATACCACGTGTAACGGATGTCCCGGCGTCTTGGTTCTTTTGTTTTATTGTACTGTATAAAAAGACATATTTTATAATTTCACATCACTAGGGTTAGCGGGTTCTTCTTCGGCTACGGCTTCTGTAATTTTTTATAAATCAGATTTCAACTTTTTAAAATGAATCCAATCTATTTTTTTAGCTTTGATGTATTAGAAAATTTATATTTCAAAGACTGATTACGCACATAAATAGGTGATATTTATTATTCTATATTTTTCAGAAGAACTTATAGAAACATTTGTCTTTTAATCTTTTAACGGAATTGAGGGGGATTTGTAGTATTTATTTCAAGATGTTAACATCTACATATTTTGATATATGTAGATGATAAACATTTTGAATATATGCATATACATATTTTGGAACTTGTTTGTTAGTTACAGAGTTATAAATACATTTTTAAACTCGCTATATAACGCATTTTATAATATGTGCATTTTCTTTTTTGCTTTCAAGTTTTAACTACACTGCAGTAATTAGATAATTGCTGCTGATAAGCGATACTTAAGTTTATTTAGCGGTATGTAAATCGGACTCCACCTAAATTGCACTTCGTAATTAATTGTGAAATCTGACCCACTGCTCTACTTTATCGAAAATTTTATTTTTTCCTTACAAAAAGATAATGCATCATTGTAGTATCTTTTCTTCTTCTTCGTCCTAGCATTATTCCTGGTATTTTTATTTTACCCAGGGTCTGCTTATTATTCTTATCCGGATTTGACAGGTTACTAGTTTTTACACGGAGCGATTGCCATCTGACCTCCACAACCCTAAGGGCGAACCAGTAACTCATTGGATAAGAGCAATTTACTTATCAAGAGTGAACGATTATTATCAGATGTTATGTGATAACAACCGGGACCGACAGCTTAACGTGCTCTCCGAAGCACGGTGGGGAGACCCGCAGACAAACGCCCAGACCGAGACAGAAATTTAACAAACATCTGCCCGAGCGGGAATCGAACCCGCAACCGTCGAGACTAAAGGCAGACACGCTGCCCACAACGCCACAACGGTGTCGTATCTTTTAAGAGTAAAAATATTAAAAAACGTTAAGAATGCAGTAATTGATTCTTGATTCTTCTTGATAAAAGCTACATACTCAGCGGCCTTCATTGCCATTTTTATATTCCAAAAATATACCCTAAAAGTAGATTAACTCATAGTCCATGCATACATATGCTCTCCGCATGAATCGAGCCCGCGATTACCAGTTAGTATCGCTGCGCTAGTACGGTCGTCCAACATAAAACAATCAAAATCTGTTCACAGACAGCCGAAGTTGCGTGTAATATACATACAAAAATTATATTGAAACCGGCCAAGTGCATGTCGCACTCGCTACAACGTGGACCGTATCATCGTAGAATATATATCAAGTTTCTTGTATAGCGAACCAATTTAATTTAAAAATTGAATTGAAGATAGTTAAAATATTCACAAAATTTGTATTTATGTTGCTGCTAAAATAAAAAAAGTAATAACAATAAAATAAAATTTAAAAGTAAATTCGCCCCCTTAACTTAACTTTTATCTTTTGACGTTTAAGTTTATAGACTGTAATAGAAATAAAATACATTTTTTGTTATTTATTTTTCATTTTTTAGTTCGATTTTCTATAATAGCGTGTTGTTTTAGTTTTTTTTAACTATTATTTATTTTTCATTTTTAGTTGGATTTTAAATTATTAAATTGTCGTTGGTCCTTGTTAAATATGTACAATTTCGATTTAGTCGGACGTTTTGAAAGAGGTCAAAATCATGTGCAAATTTTTCGTTACATACTGATGAAGCTGGTAAAAGTGTGCTTAATAGTTGGAATACACTATTGTTTTTGTTTCAAAATGGCTCCCCCCGAAATGTTTTTAGTAAACATCCGTTTCCGCTACACTTATGTAATATATTAAATATATTTACGGCGTCGGGATGTGACGACCCCATCGCCCGCTGTTGGGATAACCTCTGTCACAGCAGAGATTATTCCACCAGTGCAGTCAGTCACACTGGTGGTAGGTCTTTTGTTGCAAGAGGCCGGCTAGGTAGATACCACCACAGTGTTAAATATTCTGCCGCCAAATAGTAGTGCTTAGGCATTACTGTGTTCCGGTTTGAAGGGCACTGTACGCTAGTGAAATTACTGGGCAGAGGAGATTTAAGAACTAATATCTCGAGGTTGGCAACGCGTGAGCGGCACCTACTAATGGTGCTGCAAGCGCTCATAGGCTACGGCAACCACTTACCGTCAGGTGGGCCGTATGCTTGTTTGCCAACTTGTAACATAAAAAAAAAAAAAATAACAGACAATTCAAACCACAATCTCGAGTATCGTAACAATTGTAAAACTTCATATAACATTATCAAAACGTTCAATAGTTAATCTGCGTTGGTTCAGATCTAGGCGTTATCTAGATGACCTAGTTCCTTGAGGGCTTAAACGATATACGTTTGTGAGTTAACGGATTATAGACTGAGTGCTTTATTAAATTCTATAGGGATTTTTGTACAAATAAGTATGAATCTAGGACGACGATTATGAAATAGGATAAGATTTATTTCAAAATAATGTATTTTTTATAACCCATTTATTTACAACCAATATTCGAATATATTATTTACAATTCAATACTATATTAACAAATAATTAAAACCTGCTCCTCACTGAATTAAAAAAAAATCCCGATTCTTTGAGCGTAAAATGAACCAGCCCTCTTATCACCTGTGGAGGCAATAATTCAGGGTGTAATATTTTAGAAATAATTAATGTATTAACATTATTAAAACTAGTTTCCTGTCACCTGAATATATGTATTTTCAATAAGCATTAACATCTCGTCAATATTTATGCTAGAAAAGTATTAGATTTTTGTGGAATACAAAAATTTTTAAACGGTCCTTTTGTTACATCATGACGGTTGGCCAACAAGCATAAGATCTGCCTGATGGTAAGCAGTCACCGCAACCTATGAACGTGATACTTGAAGTATCACATGCGCGTTACCAACCCAAGGAACATGAAAGAAGGATGAGAAGAGAAAAAAGGAAACGGAGGGGTTGAGATTGGGTCTCCAGAGCTCTCACTCATCGCACGGAATTAAACAGTACTGTTACTTTACGCTAGTATTTTTGAATTTATTTACTCATAAGGGAAATATTGTTGAATGGGAACAACAGTTTTGATATGAAGTGAAGTGTAACCTCATTCATCTCAAGGCTCAATGGAGGCACTCGAAGCTAAATGTAGATGTTATAGGTTTCGTGTTAGCCGACGGTTATCGGAACACGTGCGGTACAGGATATTATGACTGCTTTTATTTCATGTATTGTATAGTGATGTGATTGTATCGATGATTTTTGTACGATAAAAAAATGGTGCCGTTCATGTGTTCATTATTTTGAATGACGTTTTGATCAAATCATACTGCGTATGTTAAGGTGATATACAGAATGTTAAGTTAGTTGTAATTTAGATAACTACAAGATTTCGGATATAGATTTTGTTGTTTTAGATTATAACTGCATTTGCAGTCTTACAAGCAAATATATCATTAACGTACAACAATAATAATAAAACATTGCATTTGAAATGTACAACTTGAAACCAAAGACTGTTTTTAACATAACAAGTGGTAATATTCCGAGAAGCTTTTAAATTATTTAAGCAAAAATATTTGTCAACACTGTAAGTATGTGGTATTTTTTCTGACCAGTGCAATTGTATGTTATTAAAATAATTAACGTATAACCTACTGGGTAATTAGATATAAATATAATTTTAAATGACTTGTTATTCTCGTTTTTAATGTTAAAATTTGATAAGAAATGAGGAATTTGGATTTATTTTGATATGCATTAGTTATTACATTCGATTGGAGAAGAAGCATTTTTTATTTTTTATCATGTTTCCTATATTTCTGTAATTTCTCGATGTATCTAATTAAATATACAGCAATTATCTCGTTTCATTACATACTTAAGATTTAATCACGAGTGTTCATGCTTTAATTGTCTTTTTAATTATACTTAATTCTTGTTATTAATGCTTTAATTGGATTCAACAAATCTGTTTTTACAATATACACATGCAATTGAGAAATAGTGTTTTGTGCAGTTAAAAAATAATAAACTTTTTAAGCTTTTTTATCGATACTGTGGAGTAAGTACATCTCTCCGTGCGATATGCGCTTCGGTCATTCACCCTGCGCACACGCTCCTAATGAATGCATTCGTCTGTTGATAAAAAAATATTTTTCTTAAATGGCCAGTAAGCTTTATCTATGACTTGTTTATAGCTTGGAACAAAAAAAATCTGCTTTAAAAATTGAGCTGTCATTTCCTTATTGCGAAAAATGTTATCTTAGTTTGCAATTGTTTTTTTTTTTATGAAGAATGCAATTGTTTTTCATATTCACACGGTCGAAGGTTAAGGAAGATACGCTGAAATATAATAATGTTATTATTAACATTAAATAATAAATAATATCTATTTATAGTTTTGATTATTTCCTTAAATTATCAAACAGCGCGGTAAATTCTAAATTTATGTTTGGATTTAACAGACATTAGTTTTTATGAAACTTTACTTTTAATCATTAAAGTTTCATAAAAATACAATTTAAAATATTACCACTGTATAAAACCTAAGAATTGAAATATGATGCTTGAAGGTCTTTATTGTAAAATAATGCTTAGAGTATTTTGAGTCACGAGATATTTTTTTAAAATAAAGTGGACTGTTTAAAAAATTCGTTTAAATTTTCAAAGCTAAAAAAAGTTAACATTGGATTGACTTTAACTGTCGTCAGGTTAAAAAGATGCGATAGCATCTTTTTAAATATGTATCTATTTATTTTTGAATGTGTATTGCTGTTGGCCCTACTGCTCTTGACAGCGTCACCCAGTGAGGGAGTCACGTACTGAGATTCAGCCGTGAAAAGGACAGCCCTAGCGGGGGCTCTTTGCTTACCGTCCTTACGGTGCTTTCTGCGATGCCGAATATTTATATCAGACAAAGTTACAGAAAAGCATAATTTCGACTTGAACAAATATTAATTCTATATTTTGGATATTTCGTGGTAAGGTGTGTGTATCTCCCTAGCTACAGAGTCCCCAGGGTTGAGTGGATATAGCTTAGATAGCTTTAAGGCTTAAAGAATCACTGGCTTGCATGTGGGGGTTGGCTTGAGTGTTGGGCCGTAGCCGTAGCTATCCTGGTGATATGAAAGAGCTACGCAGTTTGTCGTTAGCAGGACGGTTGGTTGCGACAGTAGTTATAGAGCCATACTCCTGCCAGCACAAATGAACGGGCTGGACTGGGGAGGTAGTTCCCTCTCTCAGAAAAGGCCCAATCTTCCACTCCTTCTGTTCCCTTCTTTTTTTCTTTCTCATCCCAACCCTTGGAGGCACCTCAGAATGGCAATGTGCATATGATACTTCAATTATCGCAATAATTCATAGGTTGCGGTGACTGCTTGCTATCAGCCAGACCGTGCTTGTTTGCCAACCTTAATGGCATAAAAAAAAATAAAGTGGAAATTTGAGCATACAGGAGATAGCCATACGATATGATAGGTGAAGTGTCAAGGCTAGTAAGGTCAACAGCAATATATTAAAAAAAATGATACAAGGTTCTTATACGCTTATTAGTTATTACGTAATAAAAGAAAGACATTTTAATAATAATATTATTATTTTAGGTCAGAAATTGATATTTTGATTTATTATGACACAAAATGTTGGATTCTCAAAGGTCGAGTCGTGGGAAGGCATCGCGACCTTCGGTGTGACCTCCGTACAATTGATTACAAATAACGTTTCGTAATTCTTGTTGCGATCTATTACTTGCTATTTATCTCTGTTCGTTATTGCGAAGACTAACCGGCAAAGTGCGTATCGAATCGCTCGTAAAGGGTTCCGTACCACAGTTGAATATATAACGTGAGAGAAAAAAGAAAAACGTCAAAATATATAGCGCGATTTAGAAGGTATTTTCATCCTCGCACAACCACTCTGTGGAACCCGCTTCCGTCGGTGGTTTTTCCGAACCGATACGACCTGAGAACCTTCAAGAGAAAAGCCTATTCCTTTCTTAAAGGTCGGCAACACATCTGCATGCCCTCTGGTGTTGTAGATGTTCATGGCCGGCGGTGAAAACTTAACATTAGAGTAGCCTCCTGCCTGCTTGCGTCCTCTGATATAAAAAAAATAAAATTGAGTTTATTGTATGGGGTTCCTTTGATCTTTTAGACATCTAACATTACCTATTACGGTTCGTGTGAATTATCCCGCTGACGGACGGATTGACATCGGAGGCTTTGTAATAGGATTTAGTACCTTTTGGACATGGAACCCTAAAAACTATTTTAAGTTTTTTCGTAATAGTTCGAAGAGTATTATCTATTTTAGTCTGTGACGTTTTGTTTTGACATATACATTTTTTTACATTTTTTGGATGTAATGACTCAATTTCGTTCAATTTGTATAAATTTATAATTTATATTTTATTGCTATTCATAATCGCACCGCACCAGCACGAAAACGACGTAACTCAAAAATTATTTCTTTTGGGAATCAACAAAATAAGTTTTAAAATATTTACACCTGCACAATATTTCGTATATTATATTATCTTGGTTAGTTACGTGAATATGGACTATGTTTTGACTATTATTACTTTGAGGATTTCGTTTTAAGTCATTTTACGTTGATAACTAAATTTTCGATTTTTTTTTATTGTGGCGTTTTCGTTCTAAAGTTGTGATTATATTGTTGAAAATACTGCGTTGTTTTTATGTCCATATACGGAATATCTAATAAATTTTTTGGATAAAAGAAACTTATTTTTTAGGCCTTTAATTGTGCGATACCGCCTAGGTAGGTACAGTCAGTGTCAGTTATTCTACCGTAAAGCAATATGCTGTTTTTCGGTGGTAGAATCTGGCTTTCAACTAATAAGTGTAATGCTTTTTACGTTGAATAAAAATATTTGAATTTGAATTTGAATTGAATGAATGGTGTTGCAAGCGCTCATAGGATATGACAACCGCTTACCATCAAGTGGGTCGTATCCTTGCTTGCCAACAAAGTCATAATTAAAAAAAAATACTTTAAAGTTTTCTTTTAATATTTATTACCCGTATTCCACTGTAAGTTTTAACTTTTATTACGCATCCGCAGATAGATAATCGAAGTATCAAAAATAAGTTACTATGGTAACTATAGTAACCGTTCTGGAGTGCTAGTAGCGAGTCTGGTTTTTGAATTCCCGCTTGGATTGAAGTTTTTTTTTTAATCTTTTGAAACTGATAACCTGACTTAGGTATATTAGGTATTTGCGCTATAATTGAAAAACCAAGATAATAGTTAAATGTTACATTAAATTTGTAGAAAAATAATTTTTTAACGTCACGTCACAGTCAATAGAAATATGTATGATTTTTCACGGAGTTGAAAGATTCTGTCATTTTCATATCTTCCTTAACGCAAAGCTAAAGCCTCATTACCAAGGTAAATGGCGGATGACTTAAAAAAACACATTTTTATGCTATTTTAAAATCTGTATAGATTTTAATTGTAAGCCTCTTTTCTAGCTCTTTCCGTGTTGTAGTTTTTCATTGAAAATAAAACAAGAGAATTGAATTACAAGAACAGATAATTATAGGAATTATTAGAAAAAATCCCCAATCTTAGACTTCGTTGGTGCCCCTTCTTGACACAACACTAACGAAATGCAACGAAGTTTATTCTAAAATATTTTTAGTAAATTTTTTTATTAACTAGGTACCTTTCATTTACTTATAGAATGTTTTAAAGCTACTAGTGTTTTAGATTTTCAACTAATTTTACAAAACATAATGTCTGACATCGTATGTAATTTTTGAAAGAAAAAGATGAATTGATTTTTTAGTTCTTTACTATAATACTAGGAATAAAAAATGTGACTCATCCAAGTAATAAACATTTCAAAACAAACAAGATTGTAAAAACATAGTAATAAAGACGATTATTGCTTGCGAATATTAATAACATCTTAAAATATCCTATTGTAGTGTTATAATTGGTATTATTTGCCTTATTCGTGATTCATAGTCACTTTAGTCAGTAACGCGTGTGTGTTGGTAAAGGACGCGCGTCCATTTTGTTTTCGTGTGGTTTTTTTAAATACGTATCGGAGTGGAATTTGGCGCTAAATTTAGTGATCTGGAATTTATAAGTTTTTTTATTTAACTCTGTGTGAGTTTAAGTTGTTGTTAAGTGTAGAGAGAATTTGTTTTCGTTTAGTTGTGAACAGGTTGAGTGTTTTTAACCTGTTTGTGTTTTGTTTGGTTATCTCAGAGGTATAATAACGGTTTCTAAGGTATGTACGACTGTATGGGTATTAAATTTTAAATTAAAATAATTTTAATATGATAAATTTGTAGACAGTCATTACCAATAATTAATGGAATAGGTAATTATAAAAACCATTTTTAATATTGCTTATTAATGAATTCTTAAACTTTTTTCCTCTTAGAATCAAAAGTTACACTAAAGTAAAATCCTAAGCGACAATTAGTTTTTTTTTTTTGGAAAAGGAAGTTCTCACCTGTTTAATAGGTTTTGTTTATCTCCTAAGTGACGTCATGAGTGATGTCAGCAACATATAGTTGGTTACTTTATACTTGTATTAGAGTACTGGACTGTACTGCGGTTTCGCTTGCTTGAATTTCAATTTTCAAGGTTTCGTACTTGACTGTCGGTATTGTATGACTAGATTATTCTGTTTTTGACCTGACACAAAAAGATACCAAGGTCTGTGTGTTGATTTATATGTAGGTATTAGTTTTGTGTAATCTGATTGTAATTTTTATATGTATAATGTTTTTTAACCTTTTTAAAAAGTACACAAATGTAGATATGTATATTTTTAAATATGGTTTGTTAATTGGGTATTTATTTTGAGTAATCTGTAAGTAATTAGCAGGGAGTTAAATGCAGTTGAGGATAAACCAATGCAAATAATCGATTTATTTTTAATGCGTGAACGCCCACCTTACCAACGTATATGTTATTAATATTTTTATTTATCTTGTTTGTGACTACAATAACAAAAAATTAGTTTATAAAATCTAAAATTAAGACGCTGGAAAGCATTAATTAATCCTTGAACGATTAACGGGTTAAGAAGCGCAATTTTAAATTCTTTATCTTCTTATCATTTTTTTTTTGTAAAGAATATTAGCAATGCTTTTTCAAGCCATTACTAATATTCCTATTGCCCCTCCAAATAAGCTCGAAGCTTGCGCTAGGAGTGGGTACGACAATAGCCCAAGGGGTCAGGATCGAACCTTCGACTCTCGCGTTAACGGAGCGAAGTCGGTCCTTCTACCGTTGAGCTATTGAGGCTTCAAATATTGATAAGCATGATAATAAAAAGTCGATAAGTCAAATCAGGAGAACATTTAATCTACATAATCCACCTGTATAACTTTGAAAATACGCAATTGTGACTTATGAGCCACGAGCAGTGCGAGCCTCATTTATCTATTTAGCTTTGCTGTGCGTATGCAGTAGTGACAACATGCGTGAGAGAACTTTAGCGGCAAGGCGGCGACACGTGTTTCGTTAACATTTTTAGTAATTAATAAGTTGTCCTTATATATTTTTTTTAATTTTCAAAGGAAATATACAGCTGTTGTCTACACAGTATGTATGTGTAATTATGTAACGTGAATAATTGCAGCGCCAATGAGTCTAGAATTGCGTGACATTATCAAATTATAATTTATAACGATAAAATAATTACTGTTTTGTCGTTTTGTTATCAAAGTGCATTGTATTTTATAGATATATATGTTATCAACATTATTATTACTATATATGGACAGGCCCTTCCATACAAACAATGTCAATGATACGCTGGTGCTCCTTCGTAAATTAAATAGATGCAACGAACCGAAGTTGGTCACAAGCTTCCAACTTATTTATTTGCCTTGTGACTAACTTCCTTTCATTGCATTAGTGCTGAATTTACGAAGGAGCACCAGGGTATCTATGGATATTTCTTCTGTATCGAAAGGCCTTAGTTTACATATATTGGTCAAAGTTTATAATATTTTTAATAATAGTCTTTTTATCCGCGACATTTTAATGGTAGAACCTTGCTGTTCAAGTGAGTGAGTCTCCTCACGTGTCAAGAGATCATAAACTTTAGGCGCGTTTTTCTCAAAATCTTGTTTTGCGGTTACCGCATTTTAAATTCGAGAAGGCAGAATTATTCTTTTATAGAATATAGAATATAAGTAGCAGAATTGATACTATTGCATTTCGTTTATTTCGAAAGCGTCAGAAGATTCTTTCTTTTTAGAGCTTTTTCTAATCTCTTCCCCCTGTTCCTTGGGTTGGCAACGCGCATGTGATATAGTTCCTTAAATGTAACTTGAACCAAAATGGCCGCTTATTTAAATCGATTCTTTATAAAGTGGGAAAACGGAATTAAGTATATAATATAGTTATTATTTCTTCTAAATTCAATTAATTATTTATTTATTATTGTTATTAATTACTTAAATAGAATAAAACAAATAAATAGTATAGAAAAAGGTACCTATATATATAAAAAAAGTTAATGTACATTATTAATAGTGAGACAGACTTCTGCGTATCTTCCGCAGCATTATTCAGAGAATTAGTTATATTATTTTCTTTTAAAAAATAACTATAAACGTCAAATACCATCCTTTTCTCCCGTCTCCTTAAAGTTGATTGTGGTCGCGGCATTATCTTGAAATAAATGTTAACACACCTGACAAAACTAATTTATATTTTAATTTAATTTTTAATTATTAAAGAACTAAAACAACCGTGAGCGAGTGTACTAAACCCGGCCTCCTTCATACCGCATACGGCTGAGACCTAAAAACGTGTTACTGCGCATGGTTCAACTTACATTTAACAGACTATACATTAAGTATAGCAAGCGCACATAGTTTGCGGTGTCTGCTTATCATCAGGCGGACCGTATTCTTTTTTCACTATAAGTAAATAAGGCGTGATGCAGCGGGCGCAGGAAGTACAAAATACGCAGCCAATTTTACACTGTATTGAAACAAAATTAGTACTATGATTTCGTCAATGCCCTCTTTACAGTGATGTAAATAACTATTCGACAAGGCTTTCTCTAAGCCCCAAGGGCCTAGGCTACCTAACAATACTACCGGTATGTCACGGAAAGCCCTGGGCGTGACGATTTATGTAAACTAAATTGTGTAATGTGATCGTTATCATAAACATCTGATTATGTACGTTTTATCTTGATCATTGTAACGGTTTTATGTTATTGATTGTTACGGAAAACAAAATGGTTTTCGCGAATTTTTGAAATGGGGGTTTTGGCTATTAATTATTCAGTAGATAAAAGGTTCCGTACCATTGTGGAATAAGCTTATCAAGTTTCTTATATGAGGAACCCTTTTATGTTAAATATTTAATATTAATTTGTTGTTATAACAGCAACTGAAGTACATATTCTGTGGCAATTTAAACTCTTAATATGTCTGTTACATATCCTGCTGAAACAGATAGAGGGACTGACAGCGGAGCCTTAATAATAAGGTTTGGCACCCTTTGGTTACGTAACCATAAAAAATATGGTTAATTATTTGTGTAACCCCAGAAATCACTGAATCCCAATTAATTAAAAAAAAATTTATGTCCGAGGGGACAAAGGGGCAGGAAGTTCATCTGATGTTAAGCGATCACCGCCACGAACATCTTCAACACCAGAAGGCATGCATATGCGTTGCCGACCTTTTAGGATACAACTGGTTATACGATGGCTGACCTCGAAACGCTTCTGACGAGCAGTCACTTCACGAGTTTGTCACCAACGTACGGTGGTAGTTAACCAGGCGGACCTTTTTTAAGCCCTACCAGCATATACATATCTTAGAATTTCTTCCACGACATGCAGGTTTCCTCACGATGTTTTTCTTCACCGTTAAGCCCGAGATAAATTTGAAACACAAATTAAGCATTTGAAAACTCAGCGGTGCCTGGATTTGAACCAGTGACCTTCGCATAAAGTTTACGTTTTCGATACATTAATCTATCTCGGCTAAACATTATAGTCATACTCTTTGTCACCTTTTGTCCAATTTCAACTGGAACAGACCATATTCAGTAAAATTGTAATGAACTCGTTAGTGCTATCGTCCGATGATATTTCCAATAAAAACATATTTTTTCAATTTATACCCTAACAATAAATACATAAAGTACATAACACTTTGTCAATAAAACAAGTAATATGTACATTGTTATTTAGACTGTAATTGTATTGTTTTAAAGTTTAAACTGCTTTATTAATACGTAATGTCTTTATTTCTTAATTACTGGTTTGTAAAATACCACAGATACACAATCATGTAAAAAAGAGAATTCAGAAATGACAGGTGTAAAAACTGATTGACATTTAAAAGTTGACTTATAAATGTCAAATTTATAGTTTTGTTCTGTTTATGATAAATAATGATAAGTCATAACAACTAAAAAGAAACAAGTAATTTTTCGATTTGATACCGAGGCGAATGGCGGGAACGCACGTGTCAGAGAGATTGTGTCATATCATTTCATATTTTCTGTTGATTTATTAGTGTAAATAGTTGGATTTTTCTTTAGTTTTAATCTTAGTTGAGGTAAGTGTATATATATAGTTTGGTATTTTGTATTAGATATAAATAAGAAAATGGACATTGACCCTCCTCCTGAGCCTCCTGACCCTGGAGGTTCAGTTTCTATAACCGATCCCGTCTCTTTACATTCATCTCAAACATCATCACGCAAACGTCAAAATGAGGATGAGAATAATTCGTCCGACCCTTCTCCCAAAAAACAATTATTCACCCCACTACAGCGAATCCTGCAATTCAAAACATTTATACGCACTCATCATTTTCGACAGGCCCCACTAATTACTCAAATGACGACAAAGGACCATTTATAATCCATGTGTCTCGTGAAATTCCTGACCCTTCTGCAGGGACTTCCTTGCGTGCTATTAAGTTTGGTCAGTTTCTTCACAAAAATAAAATTCCATCTATAATAAATGATGGTGTAAAGAATATAGGTAGGAACAAAATTTCTGTGGAGTTTAAATCTGCGCAAGCAGCAAACGTTTTCTTGTCTAACCCCACACTAGAAGCAAATAAATACAAGACAATCATTCCAACATATAACGTCACTAGAATGGGCTTAGCTAAAGGAGTCCCCGTGGACTGGTCCATGGAGGAACTTGTTGAATCACTAGAACTACCCTCTGGTTGTGGAATAGTTCTAAAAGCCAGAAGACTTAATCGCAAATCTTTCAATGAAGGTAATGTTTCATGGATCCCTACACAATCTGTAGTTTTAACCTTTGCCGGTCAATTTCTTCCCAACAAAATATATTCCTACCACACTTCCCTCCCCATTGAAACATATAAACTCCCTACCATTATGTGCCTGAACTGTTGCAGATACGGTCATGTTAAAATTCAGTGTAGATCAAAGCCAAGATGCTTTAAATGTTCACAGTCTCACACCGGAGAATCGTGTTCTGTTTCTAAAGATAATTCCACATGTATATATTGTTCTGGGAAACACTTTGCTACTGCTAAGGACTGTCCAGAGTTTTCTCGCCAGGTTGCTATTAAACTACTCATGTCCACCGAGAATATATCCTACATTGAAGCATCCCTCAGATTTCCCCCCAGCCGTAGATCATACTCCGATGTTGCCAAAGAATTATTTTCCCCTCCTTCTTACTCTACCAATAGCCCAAATAAATCCAACAATCCTGATCCTAAGTCTAACAATACAAATAATCGGTCCTACAGACAAACCGTTTTCCGTTCTCCTCGTCCTAGATCTCCACTTGGTAAGGGTTATGATGTTAAAGCTCATCAGGCCATTACTGCCCCCTGCCCCTCTTCTTCTCCGAATGGTTGTGCTTTAAGCAAAAATGGAAACCCTAATCCTTCCTCCGCTGATTCCAACCTGTTATTATCTATAACCCAAATGCTCCTTTCCATTATCTCTACATGTAATGAAACTCCACTACCGCACGACGTCGCCCAAAACCTATCTTCCATCTTCAATATCCTTAATAATGGCTCCAATCAGTTTCCTCCAGTGGAACTGTAATAGCATACGTTCCAAAAAACATGAAATCTCATCTATCATAGTTCAACATAACCCTGTCATTCTTGCCATCTCTGAAACATGGTTGGTCCCTGGATCCCGATTTCGGCTACCAGGTTACTCCTGTTTGAGGGATGACAGAAGTGACGGGTATGGCGGAAGTGCTATTTTCATTCGGCACTCCATTACCTACTCTCAAATTCCTCTTCCATCTGTCAGCCAGCATTTTAATGCTGTTGCTGTCAGAGCCTTCAACATTTCCTTCCTTTCTTTATACATACCCCATCCAACTCCCTCCCTTATTCCTGAACTACGATCTTTTATCTCCTCTCTTCCTAATCCTGTTGTAATTATGGGAGACTTAAATACCCACCATACAGCTTGGGGTTCCCATTTTTGTGATAGGTTTGCTCCCTTGTTGTTGGAAATTATTGATGATGTGAATCTTTGCATCCTCAATGATGGCTCACCAACTCGGAGAGTCTATCCATCCCAGAACCCTAAATCCGCTGTTGATCTTACACTATCCTCATCACCTCTTTCTTCACAACTATCTTGGAACGTCCTTTCATCGTCCTTTGGCAGCGACCATTTTCCTATCCTTATCTTCCTTAACAACAGAACTTTTTCACCAATAACCCATAATCCAATTTTAAAATATAGACTCAAAAATGTAAACTGGTCTGAATATGCTGCTTCTGTTGATAACGCAATAGACTCACTCTCTGATGCTCGTATTGATATGGATTCATTGCTCTACTACAACCAGTTTACTCTTATTTTATTAAATTCAGCTGATTCTCACTTTCCCAAAAAAGGTGCAAATATTAGTCGTGTCCCTTCTCCTCCCTGGTGGGATGAGGAATGCAACGTTTTAGTGCGCCAGAGGAGACAAGCAGAGGAATCATATTCTAGATGTATGTCATCTAAAAACTTCTTAAAATATCAACGTATCAACGCCAAATTCAAACGATTGGTTTCCTGTAAGAAAAAAGATAGTTGGTTCAATTTCTGTAAATCCCTTAGTCCTCGTTCCCCTTCTTCTGTTGTGTGGTTGAATTTAAAAAAATTCCGCCGTGCTTTGAAATATAATAATCCTACCTCTAATGACCCCTCCATATGGCTCAACGACTTTGTTAATAAACTCGCCCCCCTTTTGTCCCTTTTTTCGACAGCTTTCTACCTTCAACGCCAGCATCTGCTTTCAGTGAAATGGATGCCCCCTTTTCTTTTTCTGAGCTTCAATGCGCTCTTTCTGGTCTCAAAGACTCTACACCTGGGGAAGATGGCGTTCCTTACTCCTTCATTAAAAATTTAAATGATAAAGCAAAAATCTATTATTTAAATATTATAAATTCCCTTTTTATTACCGGAGATGTCCCTGACTCTTGGAAGTCTCAAATTATAATTCCTATTTTAAAGCCCGGTAAGAATCCTTCAGATTCTAATTCCTATAGGCCAATCGCTTTATCGTCCACTTTAGCCAAAATTACAGAACACCTGGTAAAAAATCGTTTGGAGTGGATAGTAGAAAGCAGAAATCTTCTCTCGCCTTCTCAATTTGGCTTTCGAAAAGGCTTGAGTACTATCGACAGTCTCAGCATCCTTACAACAGACATTCGATTAGCCTTTGCTAAAGGAGAGTACCTTGTGGGTGTTTTCCTTGATATAGCTTCTGCATACGACAATGTCCTTCTTCCGCTGCTCAGGCAGAAAATGCAACAGCTGAGTATATCTCCGAAGATAATTCATTTCGTATGTAACCTGCTTTTTTGCAGATCCATAAAGGTTAAAAGTCAAAACCAGTTTCTACCCCCCAGACTCATCTGGAAAGGTCTCCCTCAAGGCTCCGTTCTTAGTCCTCTGCTTTATAGCATTTATACCCATGATCTCGAATTGTCTGTCAATAGTTTTTGCAACATCCTACAGTATGCTGATGATATCACTCTTTATTTCAGGTCAAACTCATTACAAGAAATATCTTCCCGTTTGAATTCTGCTTTATACTATCTAGTCCAATGGCTGTTTGACCATGGCCTATCTATTTCGATAGGTAAAAGTCAGGCTGTTATGTTTACAAGGAAAGGAAATGTCCCAGCCTTTGACTTGTATTGTGAGGGTCGGCGCATTAATCTTGTAGATAAGGCAAAATTTCTGGGTGTCATTTTAGATAGAAGGCTGAATGGAGTCGCCCACACTGAATATGTCGTCAAAAATGTGAAAAAAATATTAATGCCCTACGCGCAGTGTCTGGTGTTTGGTGGGGTGCTCACCCCTACTCTTTAAAATTACTTTACAATGCAGTCGTTCGAAGTCATATGGATTATGGCTTATTTGTTTTAGACCCATTTAATAAATCAGCTAATAATAAATTAAACCTAATTCAATCTAAATGTCTTCGAATCATATTAGGGGCTATGAAGTCCTCTCCCAAAAATGCCCTTCAGGTGGAGTGTGTAGATCCCCCTTTACATTTGAGAAGGCAATACTTATGCGACCGTTTTGTCATCAAAATGTTACAGCTAACCTCCCATCCTCTTTTACCTCGTCTAAATGAGTTGTCTCAATTTTGTTCTCCTTCAAAAACTTTGTCCTTCCTTCTTGACAGTTTTAACAAATTCACCAAACTACCTCACCCTTTGGTTACCTTCAATATGAATCCCTGTTTCCTGACTCCTTTTAAAGCCCTCATTTTCAACCCTCCTATTATCTTAAATATTGGTATATCTAAAGGTTCCACTGATAATATTTGCAAATTCCAAAACATATGCCAACAAAATTGGTCAAACCATTTACAAATATACACAGATGCTTCCAAACTATCGCTTAATGATTGTGTTGGTGCAGCCTGTTGGATACCTTTTTACAAAATCATTTTACAATTTAAATGCCCTCCTGAAACCTCTGTCTTCACAGGCGAGGCTATCGCCATTCTGGAAGGCATTAATTTTGCCCTATCCCATAATATACGACAGACTATTATTATGACGGACTCCCTCAGCTGCTTATTAGCAATTAAAGAAAATCCATTCCGTAGTAGATTAAGAAATCCTATCATTTTGAAAATTAGAGAGGTGTTGTTGTTGTGTTATCAAAAGGATTTAGAAGTCTTGCTTGTCTGGATCCCAAGTCACTCTGGTATTGCTGGAAATGAGACTGTAGACTCATGTGCTAAGGCAGCCACTTCTTCAGGCTCACTGACCTATTTTAATAATTTAACCCAAGACCTACTGGCTCTGGCAAAAACTCATTTGGATAAGTCCTGGTCTTTACTTTGGAATGCAACCAAGACAATTAAGGGTAAATTCTATGCTTCTATACAACCTGAAATCCCAAGACGCCCTTGGTTTTCTCTTCCTAAACATGCAGACCGTTGGGTCACGTCTACAATCTGTCGTTTGCGTCTAGGCCATACGTGTTCTCCGGTCCATCTTGCAAAAATCAGGGTTCGAGACCACTCGTTATGCGAATGTGGTCTTGACGAAGGTACTGTGTCCCATATCATGTTCACTTGTCCTAAACTAGTTTATCCCGCATATGATGTCCTTCCTCTAAAAGCTACTCGTCCCATAAATGTCGAATGTCTGTTGATGTTTGTCTTTAGCCCATTGCGTCTGTTTCTATGTAGATTTATTAAACGTAATAATATTAGACTGTAAATAGATTATTAGTAGAATATAAATATATGTTATTAACTATGTATTATATGATTATTTATTGTACTATTTGTGTCTTTTTAGGTTAAGGACTTACTACTTCTTCTATCTCACCGGTCAGATACTTATATTAGTTTGTAGTCTCATCCGCATTGATCAATCTCCTTCGTGTCGTCTCCATCCTACGTGTCGTCTCCATCCTACGTGTCATTGGCGAGATAATAAGTGCCTATAGGACACAACTAAAAGCCAACATCGGAGGAAAAAAAAAAATGATAAATAATGAAACGTTACACACTTAACGGCATCCATTAGGATAGTTGTATCCTGTGTCGGGGGAAACAAAAGTTACGCGCTAACATAATTCGATTATATCACAAGCTTTTTTTTTTTATGTTAGAAGTTGGCAAACAAGCATACGGCCCACCTGATGGTAAGTGGCTGCCGCAGTCTATGAGTGCTTGCAGCACCATTAGTAGGTGCCACTCGCGCGTTGCCAACCTCGAGATATTAGTTCTTAAATCTCGTTCGCCCAGTAATTTCACTAGCGTACAATGCCCTTCAAACCGGAACACAGTAGTGCCTAAGCACTACTATTTGGCGGCAGAATATTGGACACTACGGTGGTACCTACCTAGCCGGCCTCTTGCAACAAAAGACCTACCACCAGTGTGACTGATTGCACTGGTGCAATAATCTCTGCTGTGACAGAGGTTATCCCAACAGCGGGCGATGGGGTCGTCACATCCCGACGCCTTTATTTTATATTTATTTTAGCTTGTGTCGCTAACTTCATTCGAATATACAGAATTATCTCTCGCAATCTATATTAGTCTAAAAACTCGAAAATGGCGAGACCAATTTAAACTTTTTTTTCGCATTAACACTGGGGTGGTTTGGGATAAACAAATGAAATGAAAACTGGATCAAGTTTCAAGTTTTTATAGAAATTATTATATAATATTTGAAATGGATTCAAGTAACAAATAAGAAAATTGGAAGTGTTACAAGTGGTTAGAATTGCGGTGGTCAGTGAAACCAATATAGAAAGTGTTATGTGACACTTTGTGGTATATCAGATGGTTTAGAAATGGTTGTTTGCTATTTTTAAATAAGCTATTGTTATGGTTTTATTTTTTTATAACTGGTATTTTTATATGAAAGGCTTAGGGCAGATATTTTCTTTTAATTGAATGGTAATATACCTTTAATAGTAATAGAGCCATGCTCCTCTAGAAAAAAGAGGCCGGCTCGTTTGGGGGATGATTGCCCTCTCACAGAAAATCGGCGTTAAGTATCATGTGATGAGCAACAGTACCGGAGCGCCGGAGGCCCAATCTGCCACTCCCTCTCTAAGTCTGTACCCTTCCTTTTCGCACTTCTCATCTTTTCCCTTTAATCCTTTAAATTTCCAACGCGCATGTGATACTTCAAATGTGGCAAGCGTTCATAGGTTACGATCACTGTTTACGATTAGAGGCACCGTATGCACGTCGCTGGTGGTAGGTTTTTTGTTGCAAGAGACCGGCTAGGTAGGTACCGCAGTGTCAAATATTCTACCGCCAAACGGAAATGCTTAGACAATACTGTGTTCTGTTTTGGAGGTCACTGTAGGCTAGTGAAATTACTGGGCAAAGGAGATTTAAGAACCAATATCTCGAAGTTGGCAACGTTTTAGTGGCACCTAGTAATGGTGCTGCAAGCGTTCATAAGCTACGGCCTCTTACCATCAGGCCTATGCTTGTTTGTCAACCGCCATGAAATAATAAATTTAGAAAATGTTACAAAGTCACCATACTTAAGATTCTCAAGTCCCACAATGCGTGCAATGTTAGGAATTTCTCGAACGGTGTCACGGACATTATTCAAGATGTCTTAGAAGTGCTTAAAATGGCGCCACGGTTCATTAGCATATTCAATGATGTATATGCTAGTTCATTCCTATAAGTTTTCACGTCAAAGCGTTGCTTATTTTCTGTATTCTTCAGTGATAGATTTAAGTATTGTTCCTGTATGATCTGTTGAAAATAATATATAAAAAATTGTGTGCTCGCGGCACCTCGTTCCTTACGTTTTTTCCTCAACTCCGAATGTAATTCGAAATATATTTAAGTATATTTCAATAGGTCAGAGAGAGAGAGAGTTGCGCAACCGGCTGCGCACTGTCTTGCTCACTTGTACACATGCACACCTACAGCATATGGCATTTCGTTACGTGACGATTTCTACTAAATCGCACTACTCGTAAGCTGCGTTAAGGAACTTCGCTCCAATAATTTATTCTGAAGACTAGTTTTTTTTTCTCTATCCACGTCAAAAATGAACTTCTCCTAAGGCATTATTTCCTATATATACCCAATGTCTGCTTATACTAAAAAAAAACTCAAAAACTTCTCTCTCTATATCTAATTTAGGCGTTAGTCGTACAGACAGCCATTAATTAATACAGGATTTGATCGAGGATTCGAAAAGGTTTCGTAATATGGTTAACACTGTTTAAAAGGGGTTTAAAGGCTATCGATAGTTAAATTTAAAAAAAAATAGTTTCTTCATAATAGTACAAGCTATAGAAAACGGTACCAAATCTTTTGATAATCACTACTATTAAACTAATTTCGTTCAAAGATTTGAATGTATGCAATTATAACAGTACGCCGTGGGTGGTACCGCCATATCGGATGTTAGTCATTGGTTCGTTATTTATTATCTGTGCTGTCGATGTCAGATAAAATGGCGGGAATTATGTTATTTTTAAAATCTTATAAGGCTGTTGACGTAATAGCAACGTGCTTTTTCTAAATGAAATTCGAATTGCCTTAAAATTAAAATGACTGCTTAATCTGTGCCAATATCTCTGATATAAATTATAGTATTTGTGATTAGTCTTAAACTGGACGTATCTAGTACAAGTAAACCTATAGGGATTCTTTAGTTTTTTTAAAATATTTTTTTAAAGAATATTAGTAAGTTTAGTATAGGAATAGCAATAATGACTAGTAATGCTTTTTCTAGTCATTATTATTATTCCTATAGCCCCTCCAAATAAGCTCGAATCTTGGGCTAGGAGTGGGTACGACAATAGTTCGATCCTGACCCCCTTGGGATAGCCCAAGGGAGTCAGGATCAAACTTCCAATTTCGATTCAACTCAATTCGCAGGTCCAATAGCGTCCAGTTTTTTTTTACTTTGCGATTAAAAGTAAAAATTGACACTGACATTGACAGTAGTTAATTCTAGGCAAGCTTATCATTAAAAATCCATAGAAAAATTCTACCGGAAGTGTAGTAAATGATTGAAAGAATTATTTTTTAATTTTAACCATTCAAATAACAACAAAAAATTGATATCTTCTTCGACCATAAGGTGTACATGTCAAAAAAACTTTTAAAACGAAAGAGCAGTTTGGAATGCAGTTATATGAATCTGTCACAGTGGGGGACCCGCGAACACGTGTGGATGGCGCCATGGCACGCGTCTTTAATTGCCGGTGCTACCAGATTAAAAAAAAATTATGCAACTTTTACATTCTTAAATATTATCATAATAATTTTGTTTAAAATTGTAATTACGTAATGATTGTTATATGTAGCCATTTACTTATTTATTCCGCTCGCGTGGTTTACCAATTTCACAGAACATTATTATTTTTCTAAAATAAAATAGCCTAAGTCACTCCTTATAACATCATCTACCGTGAAGAAAGTACCTCAAAATCGGTCCAGCTGTTTGTCCAGAGCGGGACAAAGAGACAGACAGACAAACATTTCAAAAATTGTTTTTAATGTAACGATCGTATATACTTTCATACGCATTTAGCAAAAGCTGTAAAAGCTATTAATTTGGAATTACAAACAGACACTTCAATTTTATTTATTTGTAAAATTTATATTGAAACATTAAGTTCCTTAAATGGTATTAAAGTAAAAAAAGTGATTATGAAACACGCAAAGACTTAATTTATGACATTGTTATAATTAACAGCCCTCATAACCCGAACCCTTCTCAACAACACGTCGTTGTAACAAATAAGTTTTTGTATTTTATTTCAATATCCAGTGGTTAGTGGCCAACGTAGTGTCAGAGTTGTTCAGGTCGCCCGTATAGGCCTCTGGCTTGACTTTTCGACTATTATCAAGTTGATAACAACCGGGAGCGGTTTTTACGTGCCCTCCGAAGCACGGAGACGGTCAGTTGAAATACCACTATGCGATCACCCATGTATGGATAGACCGTGCATAAAGTTGCTTAACCCACCGATCGTTTACCGATAGATGGGTGCACTCGGCTATGAGCGTCTTATAATGAGCTTAAAACTAATACTACATATAAATTTTCTATGCAAAACCAGACTAATTTCAGGAATTTTATTTTTCTATTATATTTTTAATTTCTCTTAACTTTTTTCTATTATATATATTGATATTTGTTACTCAGTGAGCGCGCCCGGCTATGATAGTCATAAATTTTTATAAAAATTGTCAAAAAAGTCTTTTAATGTTATATTGCGTAAAACATTTCAAAAATAATTATGTTGATATTTCAGATGAAAAGATGAATAGTACATGCAAAATAGTTTGTAATATTATTAATAATGTGAATATAATAATAATACAAGTACGCTCTTGGAAGCATTCACTAAACGTAGACGTCTAGACTCTGCCAGAAGTTGGGGTGACTAACTTATGTCTAACTAACGTATGAGGAAAATTATTAAGCGTTAAAATATTTTGACAATAATAATAAATAAAAAATATCACAACTTTCTAAATTACTGGCCCAAAAATACTTTCTATTTCAGAAAGGTTATAATAATTAATCAAAATTTTCATATGCGGCAACACTGAGTGAGTAATTATTGTATTGGTTCATACATATTCATTGGTTATCTGTATCTGTGACCGATAACGGTTGGTCATGTCTGTCAGACTTATTTCAACTGGACTACAGAAATATATAGTACTATTTTGTACGTTTATATATTTTGAATTATGTTTTTTATTCGATTAGTCGAAGTATATATAATATATATATATAATATCATGTAATATGTATATAAATCTTCTCACACATTCACGCATTCATACACACACACACACACACACACACACACACACACGCACACACACACACACATATACAGACTCACTCATACACACACACTCAAACTACTATGGTTTGTAGAATGTATTTTGCAATGCATTACACGACTTCTTAATGCTATAATATATCAAGTAAATATAATGTCTTCTACTTGAGGAGCCCACTGGTGCCTATAGTACAGGGAGAATCCTAATTTTGGCACCAGAGACTCACTGCAACTTGTTTGTTATCATTTGCATCTTGTATAATTATATTATATTATTATATATTATATTTTTAAGAACCTTTTATATATGCATGTAGATTTGTTTGATTAATAATAGTAGCCTCATTAGCTCAACGGTAGAAGGGCCGACTTCGCTCCGTTAACGCGAGAGTCGCGGGTTCGATCCCCCTTGGGCTATTGTCGTACCCACTCCTAGCGCAAGCTTCGAGCTTATTTGGAGGGGCAATAAGAATATTAGTAATGCCATTAAAAAAGCATTGCTAGTGTTCCTTAAAAAAAAAAAAAGTTTGATTTGATTTTGATTTGATTTCGTATACGGCTGTGGTATTTGTTATTCATCCCCATAGCCGATATCTTTTTTTCGTTTCTAATTATAAACTTAAAAACAATAAGGAAACATAAACAATAACTTTATTAATTAAAGCGTCGTTCTTGAATTTGTTAACTTAGAAGCAATACGTTAATAGCAATACGCAAGTTTGAAAAGTGAATTAAAAATAATAAAGATAAAATTATTAAAGGCTTAAAGTATTGATACAATGTTGTTCATAAAAATACAGGACATGACATTTGTAGGCTATATCGATTTATTGTGATATCGATTTTTATATACGATTAACTGATAATCGAGTTTTAAATTACATTCGATTAAGGTTTGCAGAATTTGCATTGTACTGATCCGGCGTATGACGGATCTTTCTATCGGATATGTTGACGATGCTATTGAATTGATCCAATGAAATTTGTGTGAGATACAGAAATACTTAAAGCATAACAATTTGAAGCTAAGATTTCTTGCGGCGACAATTTTACTGGTTGTCCTACTGGCCTTGACAGAGTCACTTGGTTACCAGTTGCAAAAAGGATCACCCCTCGTCAGAGTAAATTTTGATAACGGTCAGAGTAAATTTAGGATGTCTCCTGCAAGTATAACGGCTTAAAAGCACTTGTCAATTTTGATTTATACCTATAACAAAATTATAAGTAGAATTTTTGGTATAAGTATGGGATAGTTGACTCTAATAGTTCGACAAATTAGACCAATTTTGTAGTAGTAGCACCATGTTCCTTCTAGGACATATAGGCCAGCAAGACCCCCGGCACTACCTCTCATAGAAAATCAGCCTAAAGTAACAGTATCAGTACCTGTTGCGTTTCGTGCGATAAGTGAGAGCGTCGCAGACCCAATTTCCCACTCCTTCTGTTCCCTTCCTTTTTTCCTTCTCACTCCTTCCTATACCTTGGGTTGATATGCTTATGAGGTAACTACTTTAAACATTAATACAGTGCGATGATTGTCGGATGCCGGATCGGTACAGTGTACACACTGCACAGTGCCTCATAACGTACCGTGTCGAATTGTGATCAGCGGGGTTTCTCGTTTTATATTTATGTTATATCTCATATTGTGTAAGACATAAAGATAAAAATACATCGCCTTTAAATGTTCGTGTCAAGTTGTATTGCCTGTAAAAAATAATCTTCGATAAAATGCAGTTATTTTTAATCCGATTAGGTATGTTAATTTTGATTAAGCTTAAGAGTTAAAGTAAAATTTGGTGAAGTCTCATTAGTAAAATATAATCAACAATTACTATACTAGCTTAAAAAACTGGCCAAGAGCGAGTCGAACTCGCTCACGAAGGGTTCCGTACAATTCAATCTACAAAAACAAGCAAAAATCATATTTGTTCTATGGGAGCCCCTAAAATATTTATTTTATTCAGATTTTTAGTATTTGTTGTTATACCAGCAACAGAAAATATTCTGTAAAAATTCAACTGTCTAACTATTACGGTTCATGAGATACAGACGGATAAACAGACAGACGAACGGACGGAGTCTTAGTAATAGTTTCAAAAATGGCGGACTTCCATAAAAACTCTCAGCACCATATTCCAGGGAGTGGGAGTGGACCAACTGAATAAGATTTAGTTGCTCTTTCTGCTTCATTTTAAAAAGTATGTATTTTTTCATTTGTTTATTTGTTGTCTTTATTTAATCTATGATCGCTTAAAAAACGAGTTAACTTAAACCAACAAGTTAATACAAAGTACAAGGTTAATAATGTCATAACTTATTCCTACTTGAGTTTTAGCTTGAAATAGGAATAACTTGAATTAGAACTAATCGGGAAACATGTAGATCTTGTACAATTGTAGATGTTTCTATATCGCTTTTAAAAGCTTACCTAACTTAAGGTTACAGAATTTTTACACAGTATCCTTAGTGTTGTGTTTAGTTAGATGATTATGAAGTCTAAACTTGACACCAGTTAGATTTTTTTTTTTTTTTATGTAAGAGGGGCAAACGGGCAGGAGGCTCACCTGATGTTAAGTGATCACCGCCGCCCATGAACATCTGCAACACCAGAAGGCATGCAGGCGCGTTGCCGACCTTTAAGGAAAGAATAGGCTCTTCTCTTGAAGGTTCCCAAGTCGTATCGGTTCGGAAAAACCGCCGGCGGAAGTTGGTTCCACAGAGTGGTTGTGCGAGGAAGAAAATGTCTTCTAAATCGCGCTGTTGTGGATTTCCAGAAATCGAGGTGGTATGGATGGAACTTAGAGTTTTGTCGCGATGTCCGATGGTGAAATTCTACCGGCGGGATCAATCCAAACAATTCCTCAGAACACTCTCCGTGATATATGCGATAGAAGATGCAGAGTGATCCGACATCTCTACGCAATGCCAAAGGATCAAGTCGATCGGAAAGGGCTTGATCGTCGACAATTCGAGCCGCTCTACGTTGGATGATTATGAAGTCTAAACTTGACACCAGTTAGATGATTATGAAGTCTAAACTTGACACCAGTTAGATGATTATGAAGTCTAAACTTGACACCAGTTACTAAACTTGACACCTTATTTACCCCTTCACATCTTCAACAGGTAGTTGTTGTCATGACCTTGGTGTTGCTCGTCTGCATATTATTATTTCACAAAGATGGTAAATACGCATTTACTTATTTACTTACTATAAGCTAAGGACAGGTCCTTCCATACAGATAGAATGTCCAAAGATCTGCTGGTGCTCTTTCGTAAATTTAATGAAACTAAATCAATTACACGCTCACCTTATTCGATTATGTTACATCATTGTGACTAACTTCATAAGATTGAAATTAATTTATTAATCTTTCATTATATTGGAATAAAGTTTATAGCAAGTCAATGTTGTAAACAGTGTTCTTTAAACATTCCCACACATGTTCATTTCTCTTTTGGTAGCAGTGTATATATTTATAACGTTAACACATGTAAAAGAAATAAATAATCGGTTTTCACTTTTCCTCGTTCGAAAGTATCAACATACTCGTGTTGGCGCCGGCGCCGGTTACGAGGCGCCATCGCGACGCGGGAAAACTATATCATAGACTACATTTTTTTAAAATAATATTAGGATTTTTCTTTTCAAGCCATTACTAATTCCTATTGCCCCTCCTAATAAAAGCTATGAGTACGATGGCCCAAGGGGGTCAGGATTGAACTTGCAACTATAGCGTTAACTTAGCGGACTCGGCGCTTTTACTGTTGAGCTATTGTAACAATCTATCAATTAGGATAACTCTTTTAAACATAGATATAGAATTCAATAGATTATGCATCCGTGTATTGAAATTGGTAAAATTTTAGGATAAACTAGCTTCACCAATATAGTGGTTCGAATAAAAAAAAATGGCGTATGTGCGAACGCAAGAGTAAGAACGGAGATAAGAAATTAGCCAATTGAATTCAAGTTGGCCAATTCCTTATCCCCGTTTGTGTATCCAATTTTTTTTTTCAGCCACATGTTCGATGGTGAAAATTTTCCAGCCACATGTTCGATGGTGCTTCAATTTTAAGCACTTTGTGTCATTTGACTCATTTCATACCTACTAGACTCGCAATCTATTTTCCTCTATATCTAGAGTTTTAAACTATTAAAAAATATTATAAACTATTTTAATACTGGCATACTAAGCTTCATACACGAATTTACTTTAAGAAACTGATAAGAAAATATAAAAAAAATATACTAAAACAAGTTATCATTGTCTATGCTCCAACCTAGACTATAGACAACAGATTAAACACACTTTCCCGCCACTTTCATCCCGAACTGTCATTGCATTAATGTCATAGAGCACACCCGTCGATCAGGTATTGTTCCTTGAATTGCACACTTTCTCTTTAACCTATACTTACTTTGGCCGACTATTTTCCCTCCATAATTTCATGTATGGTTCATTTTAGTTTCAATTATACATTTTTAATTGATGTTGTGGTGCAGTGCAATTTATTTATTCTAACCTCTTATATATTAGGAATAATTTAAAGTCTTTTAGCAAAAATAGCGATGTACATTCAATTAACACTAGAAACAAAAATAAACTTTGTATTCCTAGCTTTCGTCTGCGTAAAGTCAGTAATTCTTTTAAAGGGCTAGGTATTCGCATTTTCAACAAAATTCCAGATTGCTTATTGGAACTGCCAATAAGCAAGTTCCAAATGTACATAAAAAATAAACTTATCAATAAAGCCTATTATTCGTTAGAGGAATATTTTTCCGATATAAATGCTTGGGACTCTTAATATTGCTGCATCTCATTCAAGAACCAAATTTTATATGAAAGAATACAATTGTAAAAACATATATTTGAAAAGAGTAACTGTCGAGTTTCTTGTCGGTTCTTCTCGATAGAATCAACCTTCCGAACCGTCGGTAGCGTTTGACTATTCAAAAGTACTTTTTAAAAGTCTTCTTGAATAAAAATAATTTTGATTTTGATTTTTTGGGTGGTGCGCTACAAGTCGCTGGTATGATGTTTGTAATCGGAGCAGATGTTTGTAATGACCATGCAGACATATCTTCCAGTCAAGGTGTGTGTCCTCGTACGTGAGTGTCTCCAGATCCCCGGGATTTTGGTCGCGAAAATACAAATTCAAGCTCGTGAAATAGTGGATGAAATTTTCTATGGGGTTTCTTATCCCCATCTAAATTTGTTGGTTTAGTTTGAAAAAAAAGAGAAGTTTTTCTTTTTGTATATATAATTTTCTGTTCCCGGTAATTTACGAATCGGTTCGATCGAAATTTTGATGTTCTGTAGTGTTAAGTATATAAATAAACGTCTACACACTCAACGGCCCCCATTAGGATAATTATATCCTGTGTCGGGGGTCCGGAAACATTCACAATGACAAGGACAAACACAACCAGACCGGAAAACATGCCTGTACGATTAATACAAACATCTGCTCCGAGCGGGAATCGAACCCGCAACCGTCGAGGCTTAAGGCAGACCCGCTACCCACAACGCCACAACGGTGTAAAAAACACAAACACTCACACGTAAGTCCAATATCAATTATTTATTGGAAACAGTACAATTTATGAGGAACAATGAACATTCCCCTTATGCATATCCTTCGTTCGCGCGCAACCGTACCGTAAAGTGCGCGGGAGAGCTCGCCCGTAGTGATGTCCCACGCACCTAGTGATGGACATACTGTATCGGTTTATCAGTAGTAATTAGCTGGTGTTATAAAAGAGTAACTTAGGTTACTTACAAAATATATTAAAAAATATTCTATTAAAGTCTATGCGACACGCGGGCAAATCTAAAGACCTTAGGCTCCAGTAATCTTTTTCTATCAGCCACGTGTTTGTCTGTCATTTTTAGTGTAAAAGAAACGAAGAATTACGTAAGTGGGCTTTATTACTCGTATGAAAAGAAAGGTTATTTTATTATATAAATTGGACAGATTTCTTGTTCAATTGCGAACCCATTTTATACATTTTTGATTAATAATATCCTTAGATATTTAAAATTCTTCTTCCTAGCATTATTCCCGGTATTTTATTGAGCCAGGGTCTGCTTATGACTCTTGCACAGATTTGACAGGTTACTAGTTTTTACACAGAGCGATTGCCACCGACCTCCGCAACCCTAAGGGCGAACCAGCAACTCATTGGATAAGAGCAGTTTACGTATCAAGAGTTAACGATTATTATCAGATGTTATGTGACAACAACCGACCGACAGCTTAACGTGCTCTCCGAGACACGATGGGAGACCCACAAGGACAAACAAACGCCCAGACCGAAACAGATATCTGTAAGATCAATGCAAACATCTGCCCGAGCAGGTATCGAACACGCAAACGTCTAGGATAAAGGCAGACTCGCTACCAACAACGCTACAACGGTGTCATACTTAGATATTTAACATATACATACTAAAGCCACAATCCACTTAGTAATTTACATATTATTTATGTAAATAGCCATATATCTTGATATAGGAAATAAATGTCTCGATTGAGCCATAAAAGTTAACTTATTCAGCCATTCGCTTGCGTACCGTATTGGTTTTTAAAATAGATTGTCAAGTGCGAGTCGGACAATAAAACCTTTTTATGGATTGTTGTAAATAAAATAAAACGTTAAAGTTTTTTTAAACGCTTAAGGGCAGTGACACTAAAAGTATCGTAATAAAAAATGTACACAGTGAGTAAAAAATACCGACTTCAAAATTAAAAATCAAAAATTTAATAAATTACTTAGCATTGACTTCTGAAGAAAATATATTTTTTTGATTTGAAGTCAGTATTTTTTTTGAAGTCGGTTTAAAAGACAATATTTTATTTTGACACGATTTTGAATAATATAATGTTTTTTTACCTATACCTAACATTTTATATATGTAATACTTTTAAACGAGCCAATTCCGAAAAAAGGCTACAAAGATTTTTCATGAAATTTAGTATGCAGGGGGTTTTGGGGGCGTTAAATCGATGTAGCTAGGATTCATTTAAAGAATATCGTTTTATCCGTGTTTTTCCCGGTTCGATTCCAGATGTCTCCAGTCCGATTATTTTTTTTGCAAGTCCCTTCTTTCGTGAGTAAAACTCATTGGGAGCTCATTATCAAAGCGTCTAATTCATATCTAAGTATATTTTTCGATTTACCTAAAACAAAATCAGGTACTTTATTTTATATGAACAATTTCCACGTGTTTGTATGACTCATACACTGAATTTGGTTACTTGAAACCGGTTACGCAAAATGCATTTGTTATTTGTCACCGATAAAGGTTGTTACTTATCTATTATATTATTGTTACTAGTTCTTACTAGCGGCTTTTCAATTAAAATAACTAAAACCGGCCACGAGTGTGTCGAAGTCACAGATAAAGGGTTCCGTACAACCGTAGAATAATAATATGTTTCTTGTATTCAAGTGGAACCTTTTTAGTTTTAGTAGTTGTTGTTGTAACGGCAACAGAAATACACATTCTGTGAAAATTTCAACTCTTATTATATTGTACTCGAACCCTAAATATCGACAAGCAAGTTATCGAATCGAATAAACTATAAAGTTAGTGTTGAATAACTTCGTTACGTTGCGTTGATGGTGCGTTTACGAAGGAGCACCAGCGAATCATTGGACATTTTGTCTGTACTGAAGAGCCTGTCTATAGCATATAGTAACTCCAGTGGCGGATTTATGAATTTTCAAGGTATACGCTATTAGGTTTTTGCCACCCTTGCCTCTACAATTGTCATGTACTTACTTTTACAAGCCAACAAAAGGCCGATTACTGGTTGGGGGCGACGAACTAGCTGTTTTTCTTAAGAATACGGAAGTTACGAAGGAGCACCAGTCATTGGATGTTGTTATGGAAGGGCCTGTCTATGTATGTTTTTTTTTTTTTTTTTTTTTTTATGTTAGAAGTTGGCAAACAAGCATACGGCCCACCTGATGGTAAGTGGCTGCCGCAGCCTATGAGCGGTTGCAGCACCATTAGTAGATGCCACTCGCGCGTTGCCAACCTCGAGATATTAGTTCTTAAATCTCGTTCGCCCGGTAATTTCACTAGCGTACAATGCCCTTCAAACCGGAACACAGTAGTGCCTAAGCACTACTATTTGGCGGCAGAATATTGGACACTGCGGTGGTACCTACCTAGCCGGCCTCTTGCAACAAAAGACCTACCACCAGTGTGACTGATTGCACTGGTGGAATAATCTCTGTTGTGACAGAGGTTATCCCAACAGCGGGCGATGGGGTCGTCACATCCCGACGCCTTTAAAATGTAATACCTTTAAACGAGCAATTCTTGTATATATATAAATATATATTATCTGAATCTAAGAAACGGCTTCAACGATTTTTATGAAATTTAGCATGGTTTCGGAGTCGATAAATCGATCTAGCTAGGATTCATATTTAGAAAATGTCGATTTTCGTTTTTCCTCGTTCGAGTCCAGATGTTTCTCCAGTCCGATAATGTTTTCCCTTATTTTCAAGTTCTTTTGGTAGAAAAACTATTATTAGGAACCCTTTGTCGACGCTTCTAATTCCTAACACTACATATTATAAAACAAAGTCGCTTTCTGTGTCCCTATATTTTTTTTTTTATTTTTTATGTTAGAAGTTGGCAAACAAGCATACGGCCCACCTGATGGTAAGTGGCTGCCGCAGCCTATGAGCGCTTGCAGCACCATTAGTAGGTGCCACTCGCGCGTTGCCAACCTCGAGATATTAGTTCTTAAATCTCGTTCGCCCAGTAATTTCACTAGCGTACAATGCCCTTCAAACCGGAACACAGTAGTGCCTAAACACTACTATTTGGCGGCAGAATATTGGACATTGCGGTGGTACCTACCTAGCCGGCCTCTTGCAACAAAAGACCTACCACCAGTGTGACTGATTGCACTGGTGGAATAATCTCTGCTGTGACAGAGGTTATCCCAAAAGCGGGCGATGGGGTCGTCACATCCCGACGCCGAAATATATCTCTATGTATGCTTAAATCTTTAAAACTACGCAACGGATTTTGATGCGGTTATTTTAATAGATAAAGTGATTGAAGTGGAAGGTTTATATGTATAATAACATCCATTAAATAATGGAGAAAAAAAAAACTGTTATTTTTGAGGTTTCTAATGTGTTGTCGTAAATAATAACACGTGCGGGCCACCGGCTGTAATGAATAAATCAAAACTACTGGATCGATTTTAATCATTTTTTCAGTGAATGGCATAGGCTTTATATTTTATACCCGTATATATTTTATACCCGTGCGAAGCCGGAGCGGTCCTCTAGTATAGTATATTTTCGATTTACCACTAAAAAAACCGAGCAAAGCTTGATCATCCAGGTTTTAGTAACTCTATGCGGCCCAGACATTGTCAGATCTAGAAAATACAAATTGTCTATTCCCAGACAGCAAATTGAGGTCCATCCGCAATACGAATGATATGATTTCCACGTCCGTTTACTTTATTATAATGTTACAGATCATTTTAAAGTAGGTCGTTTCTATACTAGTTTATTAATGCGATGGTTTAACAAGTGCATGCTACATCGCCCGCGCATAACTTTTTTTTATTCATAAGGTTGGCAAACAAGCATACGGTCCATCTGATGTAAGCAGTCACCGGAACCTATGAACGCACGTGATACTTGAAGTATCACATGCGCGTTGCCAACCCAAGAGACAGGAGGGAAGGGATGGTGATGGGAATGGGAGATTGGGCCTCCGAGGCTCTCACTCATCGCACGAAACGCAACAGTACCTACTGATACTGTTATTTTACGCCGATTTTCTGTGAGTAGAGGTAGTCCTCCCTTGGTCGAGCCGGCCTGTTTGTGCTGGGAGGAGCGTTGCTCTACTACCCTTAAAATTAAATAAGCACCAGAAAAAGACTAATTAATGTAATACTTATTTATGTCTTCTTCTTCCTAGCATTATTTCCGGCATTTACCCAGGGTCTGACAGGTACTAGTTTTTAGACAGACCGATTGCTATCTGACCACCGCAACCCTAAGGGCGAACCACTAAATAGGGGCAAATTACCTATCAATAGTTACCGATTCTTGTCAGATGTTATATGATAATAAGCGGGACCCAAAGCTTCACGTGGTCTCTGAGGCACGGTGGGGAGATAAGGACAAATGGCTAGATCAAAACAGATGTTGGTAACATTTCTACCGAGCGGGAATCGAACTCATCAGGGCAGGCAGGCTACCAACAACTACCACGATGGTCGTCCGTAAAAGATTTCTTTATATTTTTATTTAACTCACACATAAGAAAATGATTAATGCTACTCTAGAATTTTCCTTTTCATTTTTTCGAATTACTTTTTAATCTAAACCTTTTGAAATCGGTTAAGAAAGAACCACATTGAGAACCTCCTTTTTAAACTCGCTTCAAAATAATTAATTTTTATTTTCGTCAATTTGCAACATATAGGTTACATTGTTAAATTAATTGTTTTGCCCAATTTTGAGTGTACGGTTAGCATAAAAGTTTTCCTCATTCAATATAATATTTATATTTTCCTTATATAATTAAAATTTTAGGTTAAAATTAGATCTTATAACTATGTATGTACAATTAATAGCTCTGTCTGTCTGTCACGCTTTGACGCCTAAAACACTGATTTTTTTTAAATTCGAAACAGAGATAGCCTAGGCTTTGGGACCATAAACATTAAGCCTATGATCGTACCTATAGGCTAATTTTTATTGCGATAAAAGCACTTGTCGGGTTTGAGTAGGGCATGAATGGGGAACCTTTTATTTTTATTATTTATTATTGCATTAAAGGTGTCACATTAAAAATAGTTCGATTGCTGAATCCGCGGGCTGAAGATAGTAGATCTGTAAATCTGAATTTTGTATAAGTATGTACGCGCGTTTGTGTGAGTTTTATGTAAGTAAGCAAATGATACTAAGTTTAAAGTCTCTAGTAGGATCTTGTATGACAGAGTGGTATCAAATCACTCAATAAAGTTTAATTCTTTAGCCTAATAAAGTTTTATTATAGCTTTATATGGAATTGACTATTGGTGTTTTCTATACACATGCGCCAGTACGGTCATAAAAGATTCATTTTTATTTATTAATTTATCATATAGGCAATAATGCCCATATATTAATAAGGCCCGTTTGGCATTTACCAGACGACGTTGTGGCGCAGCGGTAGCGAACCTGTCCTGTCAGTAAGGTTCGATTCCCGCTCAGAGGAAATGTTTGTATTAACCATACAGCCATGTTTTCCAGTCTGGGTGTGTTTGACCTAGTTATTGTGTATATTTCCGGGCCCCGACACAGGATATTTAATAATAATAATGCCCATATATGTAATAAGGCTTATATGAGGTTCAGTATGATATTTTAGTACAGAAAAAATGCACCAATACCATCATTTATTTTTTTATATTTAATGAAATGTTTTTGCTGTCGCTACAGTTACTCTAGTCTCTTGAACTCTGCCCCTAACAATAGACTTCTTCCGGAGATCAAGATGTCAATCACTAAACATAATTTCGTAACGTGTGAGACATTTTCTTGTGAAATATTAATATTTATTATTATTAAATGATTTTTTCGCTGTCCGTATTTTTAAACGCATCTCAAGCAATAGTGGATGCATGAAATTAGATGCGGTTTTCAAAGGTTATATTTAAAATCTGACACCTATTTTATCTTGATAAGCTGACTAAAAGATGACGATAGCTGTGGCGTGCTGGTAGTAAGCCTGTTTTGAGCCTCGATAGTCGCGGGTTCGATTCCCGCTCGATCAGTCTGGGCGTTTATCCTTGTGCCTCCCCAATGTGCCTCGGCGAGCACGTTAATCTGTTGGTCCCGGTTGTTAGGTAATTTGCTCTTATCCAATGAGTTACTGGATCGCCCTTTGGCTTGTGGAAGTCAGATCTTCTTCGTCCTAGTAACCAGTAACTCATTGGATAAGAGCAATTTACTTATCAAGAGTTAACGATTATTATCAGATGTTATGTGATAACAACCGAGACCGACAGCTTAACGTGCTCTCCGAGGCACTGTGGGGAGACCCACAGACAAACGTCTTGTGGAAACCTCAAAAACGGCTTGTGGAGGTCAGATGGCAATGTGAAATGCTCTGTGTGAAAACAAGTAACCTGTCAAATCTGGATAAGAATATAAGTATAACCTGGGTAAATACCGGGAATGATGCTAGGAAGAAATTGCTTAAAAGATGAGTCGAGTCGAGTGCTTAGTGTTGTTTTGAAACTACTCGAAGTACATACTTATTCAGCGCAAATAAAATCGTTGCGAAAGCTAGGTAATATGTAAATAACATTTATACACACCCACGGGCTACGCCGGTGGCATAGATTGTCGTATATTAAAATTTTCAAAAAACAACCACATCATGTTTTTCAAATACTTTATAATCAAAAATATATCATGTACTAGCTGCGCCCGCAGCTCCGCTAGCGTTATGTAGTTTTTTAATGATCCCACGGGAACACGATATTTTTCCGGCATAAAAAGTACTCTATATGTTAATCCAAATAATAAGCTCTTTGTGTACCAGATTTTACCCAAATCTGTCAAGTAATTTTTGCGTAAAAGAGTAAAAAACATCCATCCATTAATCCAAACCAAACTTTTACATTATGTTAGTTAGATAGTATAATTATTATAGTGTATCGTTAACTTGTTCTAAAACTGTAAATAAAATCGTAAAAAGAAACATCACCTACTTTTCTTAAGCATCGCAACTTGTCAAATAAAATACTCCCTACGTTGAAGAGTAAGTGGTATAAAATCCATTTAAAACGCTACACTACATCTCATACGGGCTTCGAACACTTATTTAAGGAGCCATAAAATTTCTATTCACATTGTGAAGTGCCTAAACAAATTCGATTAGGAGAGAAACGATAGGATTAAGGACAGCCATGGAAAATGAATTTAAATTGAATTTTAGGGCTTTCAAATTTGTAGAAGTGGCATCGTGTAGCGAGATAAAATTAAACATCAAGTTTCATGAAATTTTTCAGTCGCTAGTGGGCTGGTAAAGAAACTTTAATTTTGTTTATAATTAACAAATAATAATAAACACTCAACGTCTCCATTAGAATAGTAATATCCTGTGTCTGGGGTCCCGGAAACACACACAATGACAAGCACAGCTATGGATAATATTCGTATAAAAAATACATCTTGTCCTTTTATAGGCGTTGACTATAATGTCGCATAAATATTAATAAATAAACTCAACATGCTTAATGGCCCCCATTAAGATAGTTATATCCTGTGTCGGGAACATACACATTGACAAAAACAAAAACAACCAGACTGGAAAACATGTCTGTATAGTCAAAACAAATATCTTCTTAAAAGCTACAACACAAATACTTTTTATTGTAACGGCTAATATTATGTCTATCAAAACATTGATAGAAAACCCGACTCTAATTTTAACGAAAACCAATCCATCAAAAAAACAAAAAAATCTTAGTCATCGCATTACGTCAACGTCCCAGCAGGATCCCATTTACTAACTAAAAGCCTTTTTGTCACAATGACATAATCCTAACATTGTTACGATAAAAATCAAATGTTTTTTGTAACGAAACCTACGATCACGAATGCTTTATCTATTTATAGTTATGTCTATGGTAATCAAAATGCTTGAAGGATAAGCGTTTGTTTTCGTGATGGTCAAAGACCTCGATTATGGTAAATCTTTCTAAAAAATTACGAGATTGTAAAAACTGTCGAATTAACTGTGAAACAGCACATAAAATGAAATTGTATTATTTTTATATACAGCTTAAGAGCCATTTCATTTCCCTCCGATGCCTTATCATCCGAGTTTGAATGTTATATTTTTGGGGAACTGCAGTTACTATTCTTACCACCATACCCCGTGGACATGAATTGTACACTATACTAATTATTTGTAAATATATTTATTATTGAATTGTAAATATGTTTTCGCGTTAATAACATTGCACAATAAGTTAAATAATAACTGTTATATTAAGTTCGGATTAGCTAGAAATAATCGTTAAACATTACATATGTAGCTCATTGTGTTTACTGGACTGTTAACGTTTTTATTTTATCACTTTAACATTTTTGAGACTTATTTCAAATGTTTGTTTTTCATTACTAGTTAAATATTTGTGGAAGAATATTCCTGTTGTATTTTAATAGTGAGTTCATACACGTTTAAAACAGACATATCTTTAAAATCAAACTCTGTATTTAATTGTTTATTTTCTCTTACAGGTAGTACAACCGATCTTACACCAACACTCATCGGAATATACGACTCTCTTCTGGAACCATCGAAAAGCTTGAGACCCGAAGCTAACCGTCTTGAAACAGCCAAAGATGCCAGAAACGATCCACCCGTACAAGATATCCAAGACAATATGACTGAAGAAAAAGAAATCGTAATCGCGAGCCCACCGAAAGACCCTTCGAAAATTGCTGGAAGCGTTAAACTACCAATCGCGTCTTTAAATAAAAGTTCGCTTTATACTTTACGAACTAAAAGTGATAATAATGGTGCTATTGAAAAGAGTGATGTTGTTAGTGATACAGTTAAAGTGCAAAGGACGTTTAAAGAAACGAAACAAGAAACGACATTTGATAATCTTTCCCCAAACGTCAAACGTATGATATCGAGCGCGGCTGAGACGACTACATTGAAATTTCAAAAGAAAACTATTACCGTTGGTAGATCTTCGACAAGACGATGTAACATCCCATTAGTGGGAGCTACGTCAAAGATATCCCATTCTGGAGTAGAAATATTACCTTCCGTTGAAATTTACGATCAGCCAACTACATTGAAAACTGTTAACAATGAATATCCAGTTAAAACAATTCCTCTTATTAAGCCAGAGTTTAAAATTAATGATGAACCAACGACTTACGACGTCCCAACGAACAATAGACCTGCTATTTATGATGTTCCTAATCCTAATAAGACGGCTTTCGAATCATTATCATTGCCATTCATCGACCAATCCATCGAACTCGCTATATCTTCTAACGATAGGGAATTCGATACAAAAGTATCATCAAAAGACACGTCACCATTGAAGCCTGAAATAAAAACCTCAACACCCCAAGTATCTCCTGTGAAATTTCCCAAAACAGTTAATAATGGTACCAACAGTTTGCATAGAAAAGACTTCGGAGCTAAAGTAGAAGGGCCTCCAAATAAATTATTGAAATCTGGACCTTATCCTGAAGCAGTAGCATCTACTGGAAACTTAAAAATGATTCAGGAGAAAGAGGTCATTAGATTAAATCCGCCCATTGAAGTAACTAGACCTTTATCAATGAGCTCTATAGCTTCGTCTAGTTCAACTTCGAGTAGTGGTGTTCAAAATAAGGGAGGGGTGAATTCAGCTTATCTAGCTTCGATTGAAAGCTTAGATGACCACAGCGATGCTGATGTTACATCAGCTAATGGTAGCAACAATTTCGTCAACAACGCGGGTATGTTGAAAACCAGTGCATCAGAGGAAAGTCGTAACGAAATACCAAGTAAGTATATTTAAAATTGTTTCCAAGAAGTATTTCGTTCCGTCAGAGTACTTAGTCTAATAGATCAAAATTGATACATAATCATGCTGGATCTAGGTCACAATCATTACCTTATAATTATATACCTCTAACAGCCGACCGTTTCTAAGACTAGCTATTTAAAACGCCATCAAATATTATATTAAACAAATACTATTTATAAGCTGCTTACGGTGTTTCTCAATGCCTAAAAAATTTTGAATTATCGTCCGGAATGACTAAAAAATTTTGAATTATCTTCTTTTCTCAGTTTTTATTTTCTTCACTTTTTATACCGTTTTTTAGTTCTTGCCAGGGCTTGCTTCACTATTTAACTAATTTATCAGCTGACCTTAGCAAACTGTCTGTTCCACGCTTAACTATCTACGAAACAGAAAGCCTACAGAGAATTTTTTTATGGCACACATGCCGGAGTGTAAAACGAATCTGAATTTTAAAGCATTAAAGGTACCAGTGGGCGAGATTGAACATCGTTATGCAATATTGAACACTCAAATAAACATATGTTCTATTAATAAATCTGTTTTTACCAGGGCAAAATGCATTCGAAGAAATGCCAGGGCTGTCTCAATTGGAGCGCGTGTGCGCTGAAATAGTGGAAACTGAAAACGTCTACGTAGAGGATTTGAGGCAAGTTGTTGAGGTAAGTTTACATTCTTTATATAGATTACGTTTCATAAAGGATTCTTCTTCTTATCGAGTGGTTAGTGGCCAACTTAGTGTCAGAGTTATTTAAATCGCCCGTATAGGCCTCTGACTTGACTTTTCGACTATTGTCAAATTGATAACAGCTGAACAACAGACGCTCAGTTGAAATATCACTATGCGATCACCCATTTAGTGACTGACCGCGTCTATAGTTGCTTAACCCACCGATCGTTTACTGATCAGTGAGTGCACCCGGCTATGAGAGCCAGTTAAAAACGGGTAAGGTTCTTTATTCATCAGATCAGTATTTCGAAAGAAAGGAGTCAGGTTGATACGTATCTGTGATGGTCTCGTGCATGATGGAGTTCGGAAATAGAGACGTGAGTTATTTTAGACATAACATAAAATAAACCGTACTTCTTTAGATTTGACTAAAAATACATTGCAGATGCATACTTAAACCATAGAAACAATAGGGAGGCCATTTAGTACATTGTAAAGATAGAAATACGGTTTGACACCGTTCTGGCGTTGTGGGTAGCGAGTCTGCCTTAAGCCTCGACGGTTGCGGGTTCGATTCCCGCTCGGAGTAGATGTTTGTATTCATCGTACAGGCATGTTTTCCGGTCTGGTTGTGTTTGTCCTTGTCATTGTGAATGTTTCCGGACCCCCGACACAGGATATAATTATCCTAATGGGGGCCGTTGAGTGTGTAGCGTTTATTTATTTATTTATTTAAATAGGGCCTTCCTTGGCAAATAAATGAGGCAATTATGTCTCCAGTGGGAAATATATCGCCGAGTGATCGGAAACACGAAAACAGTAGCACAACCACTCAAACTGAAAAAAAAAAATTGTTTTGCCATTACAGATATCTGTCTCAAGTTAGTATGTAAATCCTGATGACGCTTCTATCACTACGCCTGAATGAATGATCATCTTAAATAATATTTTATTATTCTCTGAACTTGTTTAAGCTATTGTTACGTCATCTTTCGACGTGTATCATTGAATGAATCATCTGATTAATTACTTACTTAACTTGAGAATGTAATAATACATATTTTATATTATTCAAATCTGACTTTAAAAATTCCCAAATCAAAGTATTTTAATGTCCCAATAGTGGCCTCTGATTATATTAACGAGAAGGATAAATAAGTAATACCCATGCTTCTATAATGATTCGGCGGATGTTTTGAATCTTTTGCAAAATATATAGATGAAAATGTAAACTGAAATGCAATTGAAAAACTGAGAAGTTTGTTTAGTTGGAACCCAAAAGTCAGAGACAGTAAAAGTCGTCATTTTATCACGTATTTTTAGTGGTTTTAAGCTAAATCGAAATCTGTTGACTCTAACCTACTTTTTGGAATAATAATCTGAGTTCTAAAACGAACAATTATTGTGTTATCTTCGTCTCTTCCAGGCCAACAAATCAAGTATTACCTTTTATATTTTATTACCTTACATAAATACTGCCGTATTACAATATCCCATATCATCTTAATTCCACCACCAGTTCTTCATCAATCAACATAAGACTTATTGCTGTTGAATGGGATTACTTCTAAGTTGTTTATTTGTTTCACCACTCATGCTTTGAAACATTAGCTTCGTTCTAATTTACGTTTATGTTTTATGTTTAACTTACGCAACGTTCTGAAGTCGGATATTTAAAAGTGTTATGTTAATATTAAAATACTATTTACTCCATTTCTAAACGATACTACACCGTGACTCATTACCTTCACGGTTGACAGGTCTGGTTCATTTTTCGCCCAAAGTGTGTTTCCGGACCCCGACACAGGATATCACTATCCTAATGGGGGCCGTTGAGTGTGTAGCGTTTATTTATTTATTTAACGTGACATGGCCTGAGGTTTCAGATATTAATGAAGTTAGCGTCAAGAGCTGGCAATCGAATAAAGTTGGCGTCTGACTATCTTCGTTTCGTTGCGTTAATGTTGAGTTTACGAAATCCCAGCTTGTAGGTCAATTATTATATTATAAGTAAGAGACGCGAGACCGGGTGCGCTCACTGATCGGTAAACGATTGGTAGGTAAAACAACTTTAGGCATGGTCAATCACTAGATGGGTGACCGTATAGTGGTATTTTGAACTCAGCGTCTTCGTGCTTCGGAGGCACGTAAAAAGTCGGTCCCGGCTGTTATCAATTTGACAATAGTCGAAACGTTAAGTCAGAGGCCTGAATGTGCGACCTGAACAGCTCTGACACTAAGTTCGCCACTCACCACTCGATAAGCTTAGCGGAACATAATTCTTATATAAACGCAGACGAAGTCGTGGTCAAAAGCTTGTTTGACTTTCGTTCGTTCGTTTCTATACCAGAACCGTCCTCATATTGAATTCACAAGTATATCGATCAATTAAGATTAGGCGTGTTTCTGTAATATGGTTATTGTTATCATGAATGTTTTACAATATTACCTTCGGTAACCTAGCAACCAATGCCCTACTGACCTGGTTAAAGCTATTGAATTGAACACAATCTATGTACAGGAACTTTGCTTTTCACTATAATTTATAACATTATACATGTAACGTTTTTTTTAATTGAAATTTTGTATGAGATTTTTCAAATACGACTATAGTTTATATTCAGTTAATATAAATTAATGAAATTCTTAATATCAGAACTAATCTGAAATTGCCAGAACTTTTTTTTTATTACGACAGTTGGAAATAAAGGAGTCCGCTTGATGGTAAGTCAGCGCATACTATAAACGCTTGCGATACTTGAAGTATCACGAGTGCGCTACCAACCCAAGGGATATGAGAGAAGGGATGAGAAGGGAAAAACGAAGGGTACAGAATAGGTGGGAGATTGGGCCTCCGGCGCTCTTACTCATCGCACATAACGCAAAAGCCTAGTGATATTGTTACTTTACGCCGATTTTCTGTAAGAGGGTAGTAGTAGTCTTTCCTGGTCGAGCCGGCCCTTATGCTGGGAGAAGCATTGCTATAGTAGCGTTAGTCAAGAAAAAATCATTCAATATAAACAAAGAAATAAAAACAGATAGACGGACTCACCACAGGGATTTTATTTTTTAAACTAATAGAATATCATCTGCGGTGCGATTTATTTAAAAAATTAAATCATCCAGAATCCATTTGATTGTAAATGACCATAACAAACTCTTATAGTAACATTTTAAAGTATAAATAAAACAATATGCATACCTAGGACCGAGTAGCCGGCCATCTGTAGGGCACCGGATCTGCAAAAATCCTTCAAGTGCTGTCAAATGTCACCTGTCATTGCTTGGTAGGGTCACTACAAGATTTGAAATTCTTAGGGACTACTATTTTTTATTTAGCTGTAGTGCAAAAACAAAAGAAAAGCGTCGTGGCTTTTTTAAAAACTGATTTTAAAACTACTTTCACTAAACGTTACTTACATTCCACTCCGGTTTTTGCTGTTGATAAAGAAATTATTTTTAATTTCATTGTGTACAAACTGCTTCTTTAAGATAATTAATTTATTGTTATATATTGTAATTAAAGTTTATGAATATAATAAATACTACACATCTTTTTCATTACTTTTTATAGAAATCACATACACATACACACACTGTATCACACTGTATTATCTAAGCTTCATTTAAGGACTTATACAAAATATTTAAAAATCAAAAGTTTCTTAAAAATATCAGAGCCTGGTGATCCTAGTTGTCAACGAGATGTCAGCGCTAATTAGGAATGGCTTCGTTTGTCACCTATGATGAAGAAATATATATAAATACGAGAAATTTTTAGATTTTTTTGTTGACGGTTTGATAAATATTTTTAATTCAGCTTTTTTATAACTTTATCTCTTTTCTACATTTTAACCCTTAAGCTCTCATCTTGCACAAGGTTGTGCGCGTACATGAATACTACTAGGCTCAACCCCAGCACAATATTGTGCTCGATACAAACGTCCATTAAAAATCGACCCGGACGCTTAAATAGTTATTATAGGCCTAAGGTTTGTTTGGCAAAGTAAAAGTATATAAAATTATCTCTATTTTGGAAATGCAAAAACTAACACTTCTAGAGAAGAATTGAAAATATTTCATTTAGAAAATTACCTTAGTTGTTGATGTTGTCTGACGAACATTAGCCGTATTTATTCACGTTTATTAGGATATCTCTTGAGGTCTTTCATTCACTGCGTTTAGTAAAAGCGTATAATATATAATAAAATGATTTAGAAATATAAAAAAGCCACTTTATGAAATGGAAATGCTTATAAAAGTTGATTTTATAATGCCGACATAATTTTAACGCGTGCTTACGGAAAATATTTTCTTTTTTGTTTATTGAAATGTGTTTATAGGTCTCAGTGATGTTATTTTATTGATAGGAAATATCATAAGCTTTGTGTATTTCACTATATTTATTTTCCACAATGATAACATAAAACACAAAAACCAAAATTATAAATACGGTATTCATTTTCCCGCGACTTGGATTTTTTAAATTCGTAATCGATTTTGATATCGATTTTTTCACGAATAAAAAGCGTGAATATAATCGATTCGTAATTTTTATTTGTTCACTTGTTTTAAAAAAAAAAAGTATTTTTACTGTATTTCTATAGAATTTACTTATATTTATTTATTTATAAGGATTCTATTTTTCTTAGACATAATTTATAAATGTTAAAGTTTTTGCATATTTTGTTTTAGAAATCTTATTGTGACATTGAAATAATAGTATTTCTGCTTATACCTTTTATTTTTTATTTATACTTTATACAATTTGGAAACATTTTTAAATTTGTTGTTATATATTATTAACTTTAACCGACTTCAAAAAGAGTAAATTTTTAATTCTGATGCTTATATAATTTTTGTGTATAACTCATTTGCAAATGGGTTTTGAAAATTTATATAACTTATTTGAAGGCTTACACTTTCTACGATAAAATTAAGTACTTACACAAATACACTATTACGTTTGGCTCGTATATAACAAGTATAAAATAAAATATAAAAAATGCCGATTTTAAAACTTGTTCCCTTCTGTATTTTAGTAAACACCGACTTCTAAATAAAATATTCTGTAGAAAATATTTATTTTTGTAAAAACAATGCTTTTTTTTTGTTGTTGCAATATTTTTGTTACTTGCGAATAATGGGTGTTCGACCTAGTTATTGTCCTCATAATCATCATCATCGTCAACATCGTTGGCGCGTGCCGCGAAAGAGAAAGCTGATCTTTTGTGCTCTCTCTTCGCACCCAACTCTACTGTGGATGACCAAGGAATGTCACCACCGACAATCCAGCGGTGTGATACCACGATGCCGGAGGTTGAATTCTGGCAAAGTGTAGTTCGCATAGCTTTACTTTCCTTGGATATTCATAAGTCGAGTGGGCCCGATGGAATCCTCCGATCATATTGCGGACATATGCAGGTACTCCTACTCATTAGGGGTCATTCCAAATGCATGGAAGAGTGCTTTAGTGCACTCGATCCCTAAAAGGCGCAATCGCTCGGATCTGACTAATTATAAGCCGATTGCCATTAAGTCCTTGTTATCTAAGATAATAAAGCCCTTTATTAACTATCAGCACTTTATCTAATGCCAGCAGAGGTATCTAGAGGAGAACCAGCTGATTAGCGACTGCTAGCACTGTTTTTTTCGGGGTTGTTCAGCAGGTGAGTCCAAGAAGAACGACTAAGCAGCCAGTCTGGACATAGCGAGGGCCTTTGATCGGGTATGGCACAAGGCTCTTCTTTCGAAGCTGCCTACCTATAGGCTTCGCGAGAAATTATGCAAGTGTGTCACCAGCTTGTTGCAGATCGTAGCATTAAGGTCGTTGTCGATGCCGCATGCTCCAACTTAAAATCCCTCAATGCTGGTGTACCACAAAGCTGTGTACTGTCTCCTGCTCTTACTGTACTTTCTTCTGCATATAAATGGCATGTTGAAAATTTTACATGCTAACATTTATTGCTATGCAGAAGACAGTACGGTGGATGCTTTATACACCGGCCGCGCTAATATCTTTCAGGGAAACGTCATCTAGTGTCGGAAAAAACTTGTGTCTGAAGTCGAGACTGCTTTGCGATAACCGCTGACTAAAAAATCACCATTTATCGTATCTCCTCGTTTTGAGAATACTCCCCTGGTTGCCACAGCTAGTATTGGAATACTTGGTTTTGATATTCCGAGTGTCGTTCAGTTCCGCAGCCAGTAAGAAGGAAAGGTCAAATTGGTGCTTCTAAAAAGCTTGGTGTGCTTAGCAAGGCAAGGCACTACTTCACGTCGGCTCATCGCCTACAGTTGTATAAGGTGCAAATTCGACCGCACGTGGAGTACAACTCTCATCTCTGGGCGGGACTTACTTCCAATAAACCGAATCCAATGTACAGTGACATGAATTGTCGACGATCGAGCCCTTTCCGGCTTGATCCTTTGGCGAACTTTTGCATAGAGACGTTGGATTACTTTGCATCTTCTATCACATCTATTACGGGGAATGTTCTGAGGAATTGTTTGGGTTGATCCCGCCGGTGGAATTTCACTATCGGACAAAACTCGATATTCCACCCTAACCACCTCGTTTTCTGGAAATCAACAACAGCGCGATTTAGAAGATAATTCATTGTTCGCACAACCACTTTGTAGAATCAACTTACGTCTGAGGTCTTTCCAAACTGATACGACTTGGGAACCTTCAAGACAATAGACTATTCTTTTCTTAGAGGTCAGCAACGCCCTTGCATGGCCTCTGGTATTATAGATGTTTATGGACACCGGTGATCACTTAACATCAGATGAGCATCCTGCCCGTTTGCCCCCTCTTACATTAAAAAAAAAACATAATACGAGTAATCGAGTGTATATGGCCACAACAGAACATATACATCTCTTCTTATATTTGACAACGGTGAAAATCTTTTGCCACTTGCATTGGACAACACCGTTTACTTGTCATGGACCTCTGAATGAAGCCGAAACACATACCCGTTGACCATTGATAACGCCAAATCAGATGGAGGATTAGCTTTTGTCGACAAGTGCGTCAGTGCTGAAAGCGAACCAGTCCATAGTCAATGTGACAAGATTTGGACAGCCATCACTGCGAAGGCAGTTGTTGAGGTACCTAAGGGTGGACGTAAGTATGACAGGAAATTTGGTAGCTTTCTTAAAAAAATGGCAAGTGTCCAGATCACCTGAAAACCGTGATGCATACAAGACCACGAAACGTGCTACCAAAAGAGCTGTAGTCAGGACTAGGCGCGACCACTTACAACCACTGATAAGTTGCAATCATTTGAGGTGCAGAAGCTCATCTACAAGATGGCACGTTCTAGGGTCAAAGCAGCACAGGACACCAAGTGCCACTGTGTAAAAGGTCCTCGAGGGAACCTTCTATGACGCATGCGTCCTCGCGATAAAGGACAGATTGTGCGCATTTTCCACGAGCTGCTAAATAAGTGGCATAAAGCAGTGCAGCCACCGGACCTTCCTCTGAATCAGGGACTAATACCACTGATTACGCTTGAAAAAATCGGAAATCTGTCAGTGCCGATAGAGTCCCAATCAAAGCCTGGAAGGGGATGGGTCCTCGTGGTATGGGCATCCATCACCAGTCTCTATAACCACATACTCTCCACCGGAAAAATTCCTAGCCAATGGAGACTAAGTGTCATCACTCCTGTCTTCAAAGACGGAAGGTGAGTGCTTGAGTGCGGAAACAACCACGGAATAAAGGCAACACCATTAAACTTGTGAGTGCATAGTTGACCCTCCGATCCTGCTGGAGTGAACTATCCCGGAGTGTCAGTATTGGTTTCGCTCTGGTAATGGGACCATAGACCCTGTTTTCGCCTTGTGGATTTCTCTGCACTTTCGTGTTCTGATATGGACTGTGTTCCTCGCGTGATGATCTGGTGGGAACTTAGGTCCAAAGAGGTTACCGAAACTTAAGATTATCCAAAACATGTACCGCGATTCGGATTCTATGGTTCAGACGCGGTTGGCTACACAAAACTTTTCCAAGTCACAGTTGGTGTGCACCAGAGTTCTGTCTTTAGTCCGCTTCTGTTTAGCGCCATATTGGACGAACTGCCCGCCAGCATCAGAGATGCACATGAGCTTCCTCCGTGTATGCGGACGACATTGCTCTGACATACGCGGATAGGGGACGCCTTGTGAGATGTGAGAATAAGTAGAAGGAGTATCTTGAGAACGGTGGCCTAAAGTTAAATGTAGCTAAGTATTCGGCTTGCAATGTTATGGATCACCCACCAACGCGCACAGGCGATGATGATCGATGATCGAGCACATGGACCAGTTTAAATACTTAGGTTCTGTACTTCACATGACTGGGGATATCGATCACGAAGTCAAAGCCCGGATCGCAACAGCCTGGGCCAAATGGCGTGAGGTGACTGGGGTTAGGTTGCCGGTTAAGCTGAAGGGACCAGTCTATAAATCCATGAATAGGCCTGTCTTTTTGTATGGCAGTGAAGCGCGGTCCATACCTAAGCGACATAAGCGAGAACTGCGTGTCACGGAGATGCTGCGGTGGATGTGTTGAGCTACGCGAAAAAGTTAACATTAGAAACACGTACATCCACGGCAGCCTTCATGTCCGTGACATAGAATAAGCTACAAAAGAGTCGCCTACATTGGTACGGGCACGCTACGAAAACCGGTTATCTACGTGGAGATCAAATGTCTTACCATGCCACCTACGCCAGATCCAGGTAGAAGAGGTAGGCTCATGAAATGGTGGCTTTAGGTCATGCGGGATGACAATCAATGGACTTACAATTAGCAATGCCGAGGACTGTAAAAAGTGGAGAGGAAAAGTAAGAAAGCGGACCCCAGGCTCCGAAGTGAACGATGATGATGATGATGATTCTTCAATTCGTCTTTTGATAAGTCTACAGGAACTGTACATCCATCCATCCATCAATCCATCCATAAATCCATGCAACAACATAACTGATTGAGTTGAGTGTGCAGCGTTTAAAAAAAGTAAAAAAGCAAACTAAACTTGGTATAAAATTAACTTAGTTATTTTTTTTAAACCACGAAGCAAAGCAAGGAATCTTTTTTAGGCATTTAACAAATAAAAATCAGAAAATTATTTGATTTAAGATATCAAAATTGCGTTCACTATCAAATTTTTTTTTAAGAAAAATAATAAAATAAAAAAAATAGATGAATAAATAAAAAAAAAAAATAAATGACGACAAAACAGACACGCAACATGCATACGATCAAACAAACAAACATTTCAGTCTTTCACATTATTACCACTTCACGGGCGACTGTAATGCGACATTCATGATAAAGATAAACGAAAAAATTTAAAAATATAGATAATAAACATTTCAATTCATTTAAAAAATATTAAGAAATAATCAAATATATACATATAAAAGTAAGAGACGGAAAACACTCGAAACATTCATTCGTACAAACGTACACACATACAAACAAAAAAAAATTAATTTCAAAAAACAATATTGAATATGAATACTATTGTTATAAAAATATTGATTGTTTAGAGGTAAGGATTGACCACTTTATAAAAATAGTTATTCGCTAACAATCGATACGACAATATCGATATTTGATATATTCGTTATTTTCGGTACTATAGTCTGTGGATGATGCAAACAGGTGTTTACTATGTATGAAATTTTTCAATATACTATATTTTACTTTGATTTTATTATATTATTTTTCAAATAAATAATTATATAGGAATACGTGGCGAAAAGTTAGAGAATTATACTTCAATTTCGTGAATTCTTTACGTATCTGGAAGGGGTCATAGAACTACTTGACAAGTTACATTTATTACTAGTTTTTTGATAGCTTGTGTGTTTTTGGTATTATATTTATAAGCATCTTCATAATTATTGTAAGTTTCTATGTTTTTATAGAATATAAACATATATTTGAACATTTCATGCAGTTTTATTTATAATTCACATCTTTATTAGAATGTTATTACTCCTTATGGATATAAAGAAAGAAAAAATTTGAATTATTTTTGTTGATATATAAAACTTTCAATTTCTTGTATTTTTTATAAGTTACCCAAATTCAGAGCAGTCTTGATCGATTATAGGTTTATTCAATTACTGAGATGGATAGTTATATTTGTACAGAATCATTTACATTGTTAGAAATATGTTTATTTTTCTTACGACGAAGAAACTTTCTTTTTACTGATTTTCAAAACAAAATATGAACATATTTGAAAACATACATTAGATATTTATTGGCTTATAAAAGTAAATATTTATTCCGAATTAAATATTTTTTATTTGAAATGAAATAGACAATTATTTTTGAAGAAATTTTAAATTTACTAGACATTGGTAGATTTCGGCCATTTTCCGTTCGAAAGCCTCCGAGTAAACGGCAGTGTAACTGTCAAAATCTATGAGCAAAAGGGTTAATCACAAAAACTTACATATTTTACAAACAAAGTGAAAAAGGCAAACATTTAGTGCATCAAAACTTTTAATTTTTTCAATTAAATAAATTTAAAATGCCAAGTTTGACATATTATTTATTCTTATTTTTTTAAATTTGGAAATTGACAATAATACATGGCTGTGTCATGTTATGAGACCCTCATAGCCGTGTGCTCTCACTGGTCGTTAAATGATCATTTGGTAAAGCAACTTTAGGCGCGGCCAGTCACTAGATGGGTGATCGCATAGTGGTGTTTCAACTGAACGTCTCCGTGCTTTGGAGGCCACGAAAAAGTCAGTCCCGGCTACTATCAATTTGATGACAGTCGATTATTCAAGTCAGAGGGCCTATACGGGCGACCTGAACAACTCTGACACTAGGTTGGCCACTAACCCCTCGATAAGAAGAAGAATTGACAATAATAATACCATGCCTCTCGTCTTTACCTAATATCAAATTTCAGTACTATTTCAAAGTTCATTTAATCCATTTTAATTTTTGATTGTGACAAGCCTCAACTGTATTGAATTGTAGTATATCCGTTGAAGACTTAATATAAAAAATACAAGAAACCTTTAGCTGATATTACGTAAACGAGATGACGAAATCGGAACCTGTTTTAATTAATGCAATCAAAAAGATTGCGCTTACGGCGCACTCGGAACAGAGTAAAAGATAGAAATGTCATAGCGACGATATTTTTAACGATGAACGTAAACTGCGGAACTAAATAAAGGCGTTATAAAAACCGTTCATGTGTATTAGAACTGAGGTATGATATTCTTTAACACAAAGTGTAGATCTTCCAGACGGCGGATATTGCCTGGCGGTCTGCAGGCTAATGATTAACGTAAGGAAGTTGTATATATATGTTTATCTGCAAACAAAACATTGATAGCGCGATGCAGGATCGTGAAGGTCTTATTCTACTTTGGCCGTGTTGCGTTATCTAGCGTGTAGATTTTGCTGCAGAGAAACTCTAAATAATGCTTAGTAATTAATAAGTATTTAAGCAGCTTTTATTGAGTCAAATTCTAAGTAACGACTCTATTTTTGCCCAGAAGGATGTTGTGTCAATCTGTCACATAGCTCTCATGAATCATGATTTGAAAATTTCTTCTACAAAATGTTGTCTTAAAGTTTAAGACAAAATTTATTTAAGGATTGCAATTTGCAGCTATATAATATTATCTTCTAACAAGCGTGGATCCAGCCCATAAGAAGGTTGTGGTCGCAGTCACCCGAAAATGGACAAATTGCGAATTGGAGTATAAACTCGGTTATAATTTATATAGTGGAAGATGAGGCTTACAAATCTCTCTCTCTCTCTCTCACTCTGTGCTAGCTACGCTAACCGGGTAAATAAAATTTGTAAGTTTTTTTTTGTTAGCGTATAAATCTTGGTCGCATGCTTCAATGAAAAGAGCAACCGAATCTAATACGGCTGAATTGTTTTAAAAATTTTCTTTCAATTTGACCATCTATATTTATTTATAACAACTGATTCCCTATCGTTTATGAAAATTGTATATAATATCAGCCTGTCGACCTCAACAGACCGACCGAGATCCGCGCTTTTCCTCTAATGCAGATGCCATTTCCATAACCCTAGAGTTCTGCAGTGTAATCATTCGGAAATAACTTCAAAGCTGTCAAACTTGGCACCCATTAGCGTGCTGTCACTGTTAATGAGCATCGCATCGCTTGACAAATACGACGGACAGACGATTAATGAATGACGAAATCCTTTGATGAAATTTTAAAATTTTCATTCAAAGAAATTTGGAAAAAATATATAAATAAAGCTATTTGTCAATAATTCGCAATAATTAATTTTTCGTTTTTTCTATGTTATAAATTGGCAAACAAGCATACGGCCCACCTGATGGTAAGTGGTTGCCGTAGCCTATGAGCGCTTGCAGCACCATTACTAGGTGACGCTCACGCGTTGCCAACCTCGAGATATTAGATCTTAAATCTCCTCTGCCCAGTAATTTCACTAGCTTACAGTGCCCTTCAAAACGGAACACAGTAATGCCTAAGCACTACTACTTGGTGGCAGAATATTTGACACTGCGGTGGTACCTACCTCGCCGGCCTCTTGGTCGTCAGGTCCCGACGCCGGTAAAACGTCCCGACGCCGGTAATTACAATCTTTGATGATCGATGTTGCACAATGTCAATGCCTGACTTTCCGATTAGCATTTTATACGAGCCTATAAGAAAATTTTAATACAAACTCTGAACCGAACTTTATAACGAAATAACAGCCTAAAAATAAGCTTCAAGCTTCAACTCTAAAAATGACAATACTTCCACAAAACTTTTCATTCCCTACTTTCAACTTCTTACAACCCTTTTTTCGCATAAAAAATTAGCCTATGTCCTTTCTCAGGCTCTAGACTATCTGTGTACCAAATTTCATTTAAAGCGACAGACAGAGAGATAGAGTTTCGCATTTATAATATTAGTAAGGTAGTAAGGATTCTGGTAAGCGATTGTCATCTTAACTTGAACAACTATAAAAGTTACAAATAAAGATAAATCGAAGGTAAATGAAAATAAATGTTGCATGTAAAACGTAACTCCGATGTACATCGGCCAATTATCCGGCGAATTAATGGCGAAATAACAGCCTTTCCACAACGGACGGACATTTAAACTTTCTATGAAGAGTTTTCACTAAGCTAATTAGTCGATAATACATTGTATTGTCAATTTCATACATGGCTGTACCCGCGGTATCGCTCTCGTGAACTAAATAAATAATATATTACACCGGCACACAAAAAAAAGTGGTATGTACTTTGGACCGGATCTACCTTCCGACATGTTTTTCGACCCGCTGAATCTGAATCTTCAATTTTTCATGATTTATTGCCATTATTTTGGGTTTTTCGTTTTTTTTTCCATTTTGGACGGCTCACCGGGCTAATTAACTTTTAGATTTAAATTCAGTTATTTGGAATACACAAAAATCATACGTGATCCGGGTCGACAAAAATTTTTTCGTTGCTGTGACTGCAGTTTTTCGCAATTTTGGCCTTTTTGCATTATACTCAAAAGTGGAGGGAGGGTGACCAGGCCAAACGAACTTAAAATTCAGATTCAGCGGGTCGAAAAACATGTCGGTAGGTAGGTCCGGTCCAAAGTACATTCCAATTTTTTTTTGTGTGTCGGTGTAATCTGGGGGCTACAACGAAGTCTTATTGCGCTTTAAATGACAACCTAACCTGAGCACCATCGACATTTCGTATCATACGTCATGGTAACATATAAAATCTTAATAGTTTTACTATATTGAATACGGATATTTATGCTGAATTTAATTGCATAGAAATATAATTGTTTCTCAAGGTTCATGGTAGACCTCCACGTCCGGTCGTCATGAAACTTTGCATACATTTTGTAAAGGGTTTTGTTAGTTAGACTAGGACATAGGGTACTTCTCATGTGGATAAAGCACTGTTCCCGAGGGATAGAAAAAACTTTTAGGTGGTCGTACGTCTGAGCTTCTCGGTCTACTGACATTGACCAGAATTCTTCTGATGTCCAAGCAGGTAGAGTCTCAGACAGACGCTAGTCTAAATTACGTACATATTTTTATTTATACATAATTCCAAAATCTAATTGAACATGCAGAAAACCTATAAATATTGTCGGATGAAATTAATAAACGAAACGTTGCAATAGTTGTTTAAAATAAAAGCTTAACAACCTTTATCCAAGTTCCGGAGACTGACATACAAAATTACATGACTCTCGAATTTTTGCACGTAATAGGATGAAATCTTTTATATATTACTAGCGTCACGTCCCGGCTTCGCACGGGTATAAAATATATAGCCTGTGTCATTGAAAAAATGATAGTGATGTGATTATTTTTGAAAAGAGTAACTGTAGAGTTTCTTGCCGTTTCTTCTCTGCAGAATCTACCTTCCGAATCGGCGGTAGCTTCACTTAGGCGGACATAACAGACTGTATATTTGACGATTCAAAAGCGCTTAAAAGCCTATTTGAATAATGAATATTTTGAGTTTGAGTTTGAGTTTGATTAAAATCGATCCAGTAGTTTTGATTTATTCATTACTGCCCGTGACCCGCAAGCGTTAAATGTAATTATTTACGACATCACATTAGAAATCTCAAATTTTTTTTTTCTTTCTCCACTATTTAATGGATTTTATTATACATATAAACCTTCCTCTTCAATCACTCTATCTATTAAAAAAACCGCATCAAAATCCGTTGCGTAGTTTTAAAGATTTAAGCATACATAGGGATAGAGAAAGCGATTTTGTTTTATACTATGTAGTGATATACATAATACGATAAAAATATAGACACGTTTCTGTACATCCTGCATGGGGTTAAGGGGGTTAAAAATAAGTGTTTAAATTTTAACATTTTTTTTAAATGTCTATCTGTGAAGTCAATTTTATTGCTAAGCTACATATTCTCGAGTAAAATTTAGTCGTTAAAACTACTCTACTTAAAATAGGTTCACTCTATCACAAGTTATTGCAGTTTTAATTACAGAATGACCTTAGTATGAGAGAAGAATAAGTATTTTAGACATATTTTGAAACTGAGCACAAAGACACTACAGGAATTGCCATTTAGGATACTTTTAATCCCGGATGTAGGAGATAGGTCATCGTGGACACAGCTAGTTTATAACAAAAAGGGATGAATTTAAAATTTTAATTCACATCTTACCATAGTTCTTTACAACGTGGATAACTGCATCACAGCACCTTGACAAGTTGCTTTGATTAATCATGACGAACGACCATTTTAAATAGATCCCCATTTATAGCTTAAAAGGCCTGCCTTGTTAGCTACCGTAAATCGGTGAAAAAACTCATGAAGTGACTGCGCGTCAGTCGCGTTTCGGGGTCAGCCAGCGTATAACCAGTTGTATCCCAAAGTGCATTACACCTGCATACCCCAATAGGCACTGCCCTGTAGGGATGTCAGGATGTAGGGATCAGTCTGCATTTTCTATCGCATCTATCACAGGTAATGTTCTTAAAATTGATTGGACTGATCCCGCCGGTGGAATTTAACTATCGGACATCGCGACAAAACTCGGAAATTCTACCCTTATCACCTCGATGTCTGGAAATTCGCAACTACGCTATTTAGAAGACATTTTCTTCCTTGTCTTTCCGAACCGATACGACCTGGGAATCTTCAAGAGAAGAGCCTATTCTTTCCTTAAGGTCGGCAACACACCTGCTTGCTCTCTGGTGTTATAGATGGTTATGGGCGGCGGTAATCGCTCTGATATAAACAATGATAAAACCATAATTTTCAACACCTTCCAATTAACATCAGCTTTACAGCGAATAGAACTGAGGTAACTGGTTCAATATCTAATGGGGTATTTGTTTTAAAGGATTTTAGACTTTATTTTAATACTATAAGATATATTACGCTATGTTAGGTTTTGTAGGATGTTTGTTAACGGGATGTAAACCTAAAAGGGATGATAGGTTAGATTGTACCACTTTTTATTCGTATGTAATGGGATTGGTTTGAAAAAACACGAGTAATTGGATAATATGTTATAACGGTCTCGTGTTCCTGTTAACTATGCACATATATCAACCGACTTGAAAAACGGAGGAAAGAACTTCCTTATTTATATCATGACGGTTGGCAAACAAGCAAACGGCCCGCCTGATGGTAATTAGACACCGCAAATTAATTATAAACGCGCACGATACTTGAAGTATCACATGCGCGTTGCCAACCTAAGGTATAGCAGGGAAGGAATGAGAAAGGAAGAAAGGAAGAGGACAGAGGGGATGGGAGATTGGTCTCCGTCGCTCTGACTCATCGTACGAAAGGCAACAGTACTGTTACTTTACGCCGGTTTTCTTTGAGATGGTAGTACTTCCCCGATCGAGCTGGCCCTATTGTGCTGAGAGACGCATGAGACCCCCTTGATTTATAAAAAATAACATTGCGTCCTCTGACAAATGCACTCATAAGCCCAAATAATGTAACATTTCAATGGACTATTGATTTAATGTAAAAATCTAAACGGCTCACACTCACGTATAATCGGTGTAAGTACCGACTAGTTTCGGACTCATCGGAGGTCCTTCTTCAGGGTGAGTGGGTAACGTTCGCGGTCGCGACCCGTCTCGCACTGCGCGCTTGTGCTCGCATCGCGCGGCTGGACAGGGACAGGTTTTAATAATACAAGGACTATTGATTATTTAAAAAAATCAATTAATCAACAAAACCAATTTTAATGTGGTGTTAATGAAAAAACCATCTGTCAAATACAAGTAGATAACGCGTAACATACATATAAACTTATCATATACTCCTTTTTAAAGTCAGTTAAAACTTTCTTAACCATATCGGGATTATCAGGGAACTTAAATCGTATTTTTATCCCGTAGTCATGTTAATGTCTTTTTATGTCCCACCGCGTGGGCAGGACACAAATAGACACGTAAAGATGACAGCCACAGACCTCACTAAACTTCGTATTATTATAATTTGTACTAGTAATACCTGCGGGTTTGCTTATTTAATGTAGTTGTTATGTCGCTCGTTTGTTTTAATGTTTTATTTTTGTTTTTATCCTCGAGATATCTTTTTTTTTTTTTTTTTTAAAGAATATTAGCAATGCTTTTCAAGACATTACTAATATTCCTATTGACCCTCAAAATAAGCTCGAAGCTTGCGCTAGGAGTGGGTACGACAATAGCCCAAGGGGTCAGGATCGAACCCTCGACTCTCGCGTTAACGGAGCGAAGTCGGCCCTTCTACCGTTGAGCTATTGAGGCTTATTATTATATGATATTGGTTCTTAAATCTCCTTTGCCCATCAATCTCACTAGCCTACAATCCGAAACACAGTAATGCCAAAGACATTACTGCTTTGCGGTTGAATATTTGTCACTGTGGCGGTACCTACCTAGCCGGCCTCTTGCAACAAAATACTCAGTATGACTGATTGTACTGGTGGAATAATCTCTGCTGTGACAGAGATTATCCCAATAGCAGGCGATGGGATCGTCACGTCCCGACGCCGGTAAATGCATCAATACTTTTCATATCAATAATGAAGACTTATACGTGATCTAGCAAGCATGGAGTGGCACTTCCTTCTTCTTTTTCTTCCTAGCATTTATTCCCTGCATTACATTTACCCGAGGTCTGCTTATTACTCAACGGGTTTGACAGATTACTAGTTTTCCCACAGGGCGAATACCATCACCGCAACCCTAAGGGCGAACCAGTAACTCATTGGATAATAGGAAATTACGTATCAAGAGTTAACGACTATTACCAGATGTTATGATAATAACCGGGACCAACATCTTAACGTGACATACGCCCAAAAGGGAATCGAACCCGTGACCGTTGAAGGTAAAGGCAGCAGCCTTGCTACCAGCACGGAACAACGGTCTTCAGAAGATTGAATTACGCTATCTTCTATATAAAAGCAATCAAATTTTTGTTCAAACTTGCAACATACAACCAATATCATAAATTCGAGTAAAAAAATCAACCTGATCAACTCTCGAACGATCCGAACGGCAATAAAGGCTTCGACGTAGGCGTGTTACTGTTACATGCGCCCGCGCATCTATCGATCAATGTTAAGAAATGCATCACGATCGAACGTAGATCGTTACAGTATCTGGTACATTCGCCATTGTTGTGTAATTGATGTGTTATGAATGTTATTGAAGAGTAGGCTTTCAGCCGGATTTTTTTAAAAACTAGCTGTACCCGCGGCTACGCTCGCGTTATGTAGTTTTTTGATGATCCCACGGGAACCCAACATTTTTCAGGGATAAAAAGTCTGTTTTATGTTAATCCAGGTAATAAGCTCTGTGTGTACTAAATTTCATCCAAATCTGTCCAGTAGTTTTTTCGTGAGAGAGCAGCAAACATCCATCCATCCAAACTTTCACATTTATACACACAAATGCACATCACTACTAGGTGGCAGTGTGTTTCTTGTTTTTGGAACGTGTTGCTGTTGGCCTTACTAGCCTTAACAGCTTCACCGGGAGGGGGGAGCCGAGGACAGAGTGAAATTACTGGAGAAAAGAGGATCAAGAACCAATATCTTGAGGTCGACTCAACGCGTGAGTGGCACCTACTAATGGTGCTGCTCGCAGGTGGGCAGTATGCTTGCTTGCCAACTCGTAACATAAAAAAAGCCTGTCTAATCAGGGGATTCGGATGGAAGGTACTTTGATCGAAATAGTTTATTAGAGTGGTATTCATCGCTCCTCTGGCAGTACTGCCCACTAAATCGCTTCGCTATAGTAGGAGGCTACAGGCTCTTTCGCGCAATCAGCCGTGACGACCCGGCGCTATCGTCAAAGCAATGTGCCCTAAGGCCCCCTTCTCCGAGACTAATTCTATAATAGCCGGATCTCACCTAATGTAACCATAAAATGTTTTGCTAATATAAAGAATTCTTTGGTGTTTTTAAATCAAAGATAGACCTTTTAAAAATTCGTGGTAGGAGGGTGGAAATAGCTAAACCTCCAGACACCTCATTGGTTGTGGGGAGTGGGGGGTGTAGGTGCGTTCTAGAAATCATCAAAATCCTAAGTAGGAGGGAATAGGTTTTTAAAACGTCCTCTCTCTCTCTCTCATTTATCAGGAGATCTCTGAAATAATGCACAATTTTGGAGATTTAAGAACCAATATCTCGAGGTTGGCAACGCGCGAGTGGCACCTACTAATGGTGCTGCAAGCGCTCATAGGCTACGGCAACCACTTACCATCAGGTGGGCCGTATGCTTGTTTGTCAAAAAAAAAAAAGAGATTCTGTGATAGTGTAAAATAATAAAAAACAAAATTAGTTAACTAAAAATTATTATTATAAAAATAACTACCACTAAACGATTGTTCCTGAAGCGAATTAATTATTATCACGGGTGAAACCATGGGCATAAGCTAGTTAAAATATATATACAGAAGTCATATGGTAAAGCAGTAATGTATAAAGTAACAGAGACCATGAGCCAGCTACTAGTTAATATTTACATATTATGTTTCGACTTGCCTTATAATGTTATCTCTCTATTGGATAGTTAGTGCTATACTATACGCAGCGTTGTCGAAGCTTTAAAAATGTTTTATGATCTTAAAAATTTTCATTGCGATTTATTTGTCGCGGTACAAACTTGAATGGCATTTTTTAATGATATAAAATTTGGAAGAATTTCGAGTTGTTAAGTTTATTGATGATTATGATAGAGCACTAGACTCCAGACAAATAGAAAGATCTTCTTAAAGTACAAGGGCTTATTGCACAATTTACAATTGGTCTAGCCAAATATTGATATTTTCAATGAGCAACTGGTTCGCCCTTTGCGTTGCGGAGGTCAGATGGCAAACGATCTATGTAAAAGTAATAACCTGTCAAATCCGTATAAACAGACCCTAGTTATAATAAAATACCGGGAATACTAAGAAGTTTCAACATATTGAGATTTTCAAAGCCATATTTGTGCTAAGCATATTTAATCAGTGGAGACAGAGCCTAATGCCAGACAAATGTAACAGGTTTTCTTTTCGTTTGCGTAGTTGTCGTAAATTAGTTTTTCTGTGTTTTTCTATTAAAATGTGCGTCACGCTGCGTAGTCTTCAACACTGGAAGGTTAACCTAAGCAGCGTGACAGTGACAATGACAGCAAACCGGAGTCACCACAGAGCATTGTTTACTAGCGGAGCCTCGTTTGATAGCCGTGATCTGAATGATAATGAACGATGAATGATTATTTTTATTATATTGCTAATGTTCTACGACCCCGTATTGCAGTTTTTATGACATGTTTAATGTAAGAACAGATTGTTTGATGACGTCTTACATTCAACAACCTCAGTGTAATTTATAAGGTAATGCAAGGAATGAAAATATAAATACGCAACGGCCTTCACTAGGATAGTAATATCCTTTGTCTGAAATCTGAAAACACACACAATGATAAGCAAAAACACACCCAGACAAACATATGTATGTTGTATGATCAATACAAATGATAAATTGTATATTAAAATTTAAGCTATACCATCAGTGTTTATTGTGACTAAAATTGGAAAAGGAAGATTAAGGAAAAGGGAAAAAGGAAGGACTTTTTTAAATAAAGATAGCATGTGTAACGTGTGTGTGTGTGCATATGTAACGCGAAATCAAGTCTGATCCAGTTATGATGACTTATCATGGAAAGGAGGTATACCATACTCACATCTTAAAATATTTTAATAATTATACATTGAGATATAAGCTGACAAATAAAAAGAAAAAGACTGGGAAGTACTACCCTCCTAAAGAAAACCGGCGTTAATTAACAGTACTAGTTCTGTTACGCTATTTTCTTCTTTTATCCCACCATATCCCTACCCTCGTACCCCTTAGATCGGCAACACGCATGTGGTACTTAGTATGTGGTAAAAGTATCGCAAGCGTTCATAGGTTGCAGTGACTGCTCACTTCTTCTTCACATCGTTTCTTCTCCATTTTCTCATTGCATCTCATCTCCTCCATCTTTTCATCATCTCATGTGAAGTAAGAAAGTATGGGAAGCACCTTACTGAATCAATGAAAGTCAATGAAAGAAATATAGCTTAAGAAACAGTTCCTCATCAATTAAATGTCACACACGTATATAACACAGTCATGGGTTACCAATTTTAATTGTCACCTGTGGTCACTATAAACATTTAAGTCGTGATTCATTGAATACTTGACGATGATTCAACTATGGGATTCCAAGATTGGTAAGTTAAGAGCACCTGGTTTGCTTGTCAAAATGTTTATTATTAAGTAATAATTATTTTATAAATTATATCCACGTGGTATGGTGGAATGGCTATGTTGTGGCGCAGCGGTGGCAAGCCTGCCTTCAACTTCACAGCTCGTGGGGTCGACTTCCGCTTGGAGCAGATGTTTGTATTGACCATGCATTATATCGATGTCCTTGTATGTGTATCCAAACCCCCGACACAGGATATCACTACCCTAATGGGCGTCGTTGAGTGTGTAGCGTTATTTTATTTATTTAAGAATGCTAGTAATGTTTTGTCTTTTTCTTTTCGGAGTGGCTATTGCTAGTGGCCTTGACAGCGTCACCGGTGGGGAGGCCAAGTCAGGAGACCTAGCCGGTAATAGATTGACAGCCGGCGCGGCTCAAGTTGAAACCGTCCCAAGGGCCTCGCCTGCGAAGTAGAGCCTAGGCTTGGGACGTCATCGGGAGGGTGGCATTTTCTTGCTGAATCATAATCTCTTTTCTTTTGAAGAAAAATTAACCAGTCTTCCAATCTGTGGAGGTTATGAGTCATGAGGCGTTAAACCTTTTAAAAATAATAAGTCTGATTTAAACGCTTATGTTAATTGTCACTGGCATAAGTAATTACATAAAAACCAGTTCTGATGCTATAGTCGCGCTATTATACTTGAATTAGAAGTAATAATTGGAGAAGTTAATTTTTTTGTGGAGTTATTTAAATTAAAAAACAATCATTTTTATACGTCTTTTTAATAATAACACTTACGGCTGTCTTTGAATATGCAATAGGCAAAGAGGGTTAAAAAATGTATAAATAAATAAATAAAAAAAACAATGAAGTTAAATCAATCACGCAACCATGCATGCAAACAAACTTACATACATAAAAATAATAAAAATATAAATTGACATGCCCGTCATTGTATTTTGTTTATTGTGTGTGGTTTATATACACTTAGTTTGATTTTATTATTTTTTTTTTTGTTTATATTAATTTTTTATACGTTACATTTTTATTTGTTTTGTGTGTTTTCCACTATGTGTGTGTGTTTATGTTAATATTGTCCTAGCATTTTTTCCACTTTCTTTCTTTCTTTCTTTCAAAAAAAGTAAAATATATTAAATAATAAAAAAACTCTTTCGAGTTAATCTCTTTCGTAACGCTTTTGATCACTAAATTTGACTCCTCATATTTTTATATAGGGCAAAGCGAAAATCTTAAGGAGTTAATTCCAAACATTATACAAATTTCAAACTCATTAAGATTCGAGTCACTTGAATCAGAGGCACTTGTAAACGAGGCATAAACATAATTTGATAATCTCGTCCGTCCAGTTTTGATGTCATTGTTACATTAAAAGCTGCTCTGTGTGATGTTTTCATTTAGTGTAACGGTAATACAAAATGTATTTATAAATGAGAACTTTTGACCTCTCTCTACCACTGTATAATTTTTTCACTAATCTTCATACTTAATTCATAAGTTATTCTTAATTATCGACCTAAAATATTAGTTTTGTGTTTCATTAGATAACTGTAGAAATTTTGAAAAATCCTCCTATTTTCCTTTAATTTGCCTGATTTTATCGGGCTTTTAGTAGTAGTAGAGCCATGCTGCTCCCAGCACAAAATGAACCGGCTAGTCCTCTACCTTTTCATAGAAAATCAGGGTAAAGTAACAGTATTAGTATTGCATTTCGTGCGAAGAGTGAGAGAGCTGTAGGCTCAATCACCCAACCTCTGGGTTTCGTGCCTTTTTTCCCCTTTCATCCCTTCCGTTCAATCCCTCGGGTTGGCAACACGCATGTGGTGATTCAAGTATCGCGCGCGTTTATAAGTTGCGGTGACTTCTTACCATCATGCGGATCGTATCCTGGTTTGCCAACCTTCATGACAAAAAAAGTTTTTTTAACCGACCAAAATTCTTTCTTTTCAAGAAACCGAACACCGTTATGTGTGAGTGTCTTATACTTAGTTGTAATGTTCAGATAATAAACAGCGTATTACAAATATTTATTTCTGTTCGCAAATAATTACACGGCAGGTCGTTGATCTCGTATTTTACGAGCCATTTTTAGCTCAAGCGTACCTGTACAATGTTTAGTCAAATTATTTAATCTTCAGTTACTTTCTTTAACTCGTATCTGTTATATATTTATTTGTCTATTTTATCTTTTTTAAATACAACATTTGATTCTGGAATAGAGACGCTCATGGCCGAGTGCACCCACTGATCAGTAAATGATCGGTAGGTTAAGCAACTTAAGGCGCGATCAGTCACTAGACGAGTAATCGCATAGTGGTATTTCAACCGACCGTCTCCGTGCTTCGGAGGGCACGTAAAAGTCGGTCCCGGCTGTTCACAATTTGACAACAGTCGAAAAGTCACCTGAACAACTCTGTCACTAGGTTGGCCAATAACCACTCGATAAGATGAGAAGACGAGAGATTCTGGAAAAAAAATATTTAAAAGCAACTTATACCTCGCTGCGTAGCACTCATACAAGTAATTTTTGACTTGAAAGATCTATAAAAATTTTATCAAAATCGGTTAATTAGTTAAGCTATCGAAATATAACGTATTCGTTAGATAGACGTGACTTAAACATTTAATATTTGTATGGATCATAAAATTTGCGGTACCATGTGGGGCGTGTCTTAATTTTAGCGTTCTCATAATTTCTCGATTATAGACGACGTTGTGGTGCAGCGTCATCGAACCTGACCTAAGCGCCACAGGTCACACAAGGAACACATGACTGTATGGTCATTTTAAACACCTGTTCCGAGCAGTGGCGGATGTACAAACTTTAAAGGTATAGGCTGTAAAGTTTTTACTGCCCTTCACTCTGGTTGACAGTAAGAAGAGGAAAATACATTTTCTAAAATTTCACTCTTTTCACTCATACAATGTATAGGCAGAGGGCGAAGAGGTCGATTACTAGTCGGGGGCGACGAATTAGTCGTTTTACTCTAGAATATGCAAGTTTGCTACTTGGCTTTTTGCTACTGATGTACAATGACAAGTTCGAGGGGAAAGAAATTGGCGATTGTTTGCACTTCTACCTGAAAACATCAGAAAACCGTCTTGTACAAATCTTTTGATGTCTACGAGGTAGCAAAAAAAAAGAATTTGGTCCCCAAATTTGCTGCCTTAGGTTCAAACCTACTCAGTGGTACCTACTGCTGGTAAATTCGCCACTGGTCTCGAGCGGGAAACAAAACTGTGCCTTTTTGACATGTTGTTTTACTTTCATGGTTGAGTAATATTAGATAATAGAGTCAACTTGAAAAAACTCAACGTTTTACAAATAGGTGTTAAACTTTTTTACCTAATTAAAGACTATCATATTTGTGTTAAATATTTTTTGTTTCTTTCTTTACAGGGATACTTACACGTGTGGAAGCGAGAGATGACATTTTCTGCAGAGGAACTTTCCGAACTGTTCAATAACATTGAAGATATATACAATTTTAATAAGTAAGTAACAGTTATACTACTAAATCTAAATGGTGTATGTTTATATGTTTGTTACTCATAAACTGCTGAACGTATTTGAATAAAATTTGGCAGCGATATAGATTGTTATCTTGATTAAGATATAGGATACTATATATATTTTTTAAGAATATTAGCAATGCTTTTTCAAGACATTACTAATATTCTTATTGCCTCTCCAAATAAGCTCGAAGTTTGCGCTGGGAGTGGGTACGACAATAGCCCAAGGAGGTCAGGATCGAACCCTCAACTCTCGCGTTAACGGAGCGAAGTCGGCCTTCTACCGTTGAGCTATTGAGGCTCCAATTTATAATTTATCCCGGAGATATGTTTAGTTCGTTTGCGATTATCAAAAAACGTACCACAATTATGTTTAGATGTTTGTTACACAATCACGCATACACAGCTTAACGGATTGGATTAAAATTTAGCACACAGATAGCTTATTCTCCGGATAAACACATATAATAGGATACTTTTATGCGTAAACATGTTAAGTTTCTGTATAATTATCAAAAAACATACTACAAGATGTGTTCTATTGAAATTCGATATAAAAGTGCCTTTATTAATTCCAAGTTATTCATATTTTTTGGGACACAATTCTAAAGACACCGCGGACGTAGTCGCGGGTAGATGATACAAACTTTCAAATTTATTATATTACTAGCGACCCGCCCGGTATTTACTATTAAAATTTACTTTATATTTAATATTTTCTGTCATAAGAACCTTCTGCTGACAATAACAAACACAAAAAAAAAATAGTGAAGTCGGTCCAGCCGTTCACGCGTGATGGCGTGACGAAGGGATATAGGGATTCATTTTTATATATATAGATAAAAGGATTATTTTAAAAGTGGGTTAAAATCCAAAAGACAATGTGATAATTATATTGATATTAGAGTCATATAATAAGCTCTAGCAATAAAATATACCCCGTCTAATGTCTATTGTTGAATATTTTGCTATTCGACAGTTTGTGAGGGACTATTCACAAAGCTTCTAATGGTTGACATTTAGTGCAGGGACGGACTTGAATATATATTTATTTAAGTAACTAATATGAGGAAGATTATGTATTTCATTTTTATATTAAATTGTACGAATTTTAAATTTTAGTACAGTATTTTTGCAATTACGAAAAAATATTGTAAAACATTTTATTGTGATGCTTATACGTGTATATACACATTTTTATATTAGGATGCGAAAGGAACCCTATTACTCATGTAAAGCCTCCGCTATTAATCCGTCCGTCTGAGCTGTATCACACGAACCCGGGCTGCCCGTGGTACGTCCACAACGTAGATTAACATAGAGACTTCGAAATTGATTCGATCTACAAACACTTGAAGCGCCTATCGCAAAACTATTTCGATCGAACTATCTCCCATCCCAATCCTCTGATCAGACAGGCTAGTATCTATAGATACAGAGATGACAAACCAACAATAGTCAGACGTTAAAGCAAGTTAGATAATGCTTCTCACACAGCACAGACACGCACACAACACCGTCTTCGCCGGCGTGGACGAGGTCCTTTGTATCGCATGTCGCGACGCGCTCACACCGTCGGGTGAGTCTATCGATTAGAAAGCGCTCGGAGCGTCGCCTCCATTCCCGATGAAGTCCATAGCCGTAGTTCGGCCTCACAGGAGGCAACCGAATATGGACGAAATCAACTTTGAGCCTCAGTGAAGGCTGAGCCCATTTCTCGGCTGGGTCTCAGTACTCAGCCACCCCGCCCAGTGACGCTGTCAAGGCCGGTAAGGCCAACAGCAATACACAATTAGAAAAAAAGAAAAAAAACCGCGGAACGTAATAGGAAGACTTCTAATTTTCATAGATTTTGTATATCTATGGCCACTGTTATAAAAAATAATAAAAACACACGCAATTTTTATTACTATTCTATACGAATAAAATGTTATTAACTTAAATTAACTAGAAATTAAAACCGTAAGTTTTATTGCGTTAATTCGTATAGTTTTTTATAAATAAAGTTTTTCAATAAAACTAAATACGGCCCTGTTTGCGAGGGTGGGTATATAATAGGGTCGGCCTTCAATAGCAGAGGGTACGGTTTTTATTAAAGAAATTTGCCGACCGTATGTTAAGCTGTGTAGGAAAATATTTTTATATAAGTATTCGTATTAGATTTATTCCTAATAAAATATCCCTAAACTGTATACTCACTTTAGCACAATTTTGTCCTCAGTTTCATATTTTTATATTGAAAATTTACCCCGTTCACTTAATATTTAAGATATAATGTTTGCCAACTTGTAACATAAAAAAAAAAAAAAAAAAATGTTTTCCAATTGATAAATAGCTTTTTTAAATAAATTATATCTATTCTATCATTTTTGTGAACTTTTTCTTCTTATCGAGTAGGTGGCCAACCTAGTTTCAGAGTTGTTCAGGTCGCCCGTACAGGTCTCTGACTTGACTTTTCGACTATTGTCAAATTGATAACAGCCGGAACGACATTTTACGTGCCCTCCGAAGCACGAAGACATTAAGTTAATATATCACTATGCGATCACCCAACTAGTGACTGACCGCACCTAAAGTTACTTAAACAGTAGCAGCTACTTCCAATTGACAGCATCCAACGTAGAGCGGCTCGAATTGTCGACGATCAAGCCCTTTCCGATCGGCTTGATCCTTTGGCATTGCGTAGAGATGTCGGATCACTCTGCATCTTCTATCGCATATATCACAGGGAATGTTCTAAGGAATTGTTTGGCTTGATCTCGCCGGCAGAATTTCACCATCGCACATCGCGACAAAACTCTAAATTTTATGCATACCACCTCGATGTCTGGAAATCCGCAACAGCGCGATTTAGAAGACATTTTCTTCCTCGCACAACCACTCTGTGGAATCAACTTCCGCCGGCGGTCTTTCCGAACCGATACGACTTGGGAACCTTGAAGAGAAGAGCGTATTCTTTCCTTAAAGGTCGGCAACGCGCCTGCATGCCTTCTGGTGTTGCAGATGTGCGCCTCCAGCCCGTTTGCCCCCTCTTACATAAAAAAAAACCAACCGATCGTTTACCTGACAGTGATACGGTTAAAATTATATTATACTCGATATATGAATAGGGCTATAGGACCTGAGGGTAATTTTAATGCAATAAAAATTAACGTGATCGACGCGTTGGTTAAGAATTAGAATATTTATCAGACGAATGTTTTCTGTAATTAGAGGTCTAAGGATCCTTTACAATGTTATATATATACTAGCGGGCCCGGCACACACATCAGGCAAAGACAACTTCCGTACCACGGCAATTACTGAAGCAATAAAACAAAAACAACTAAATGTATTAAAACCCTAACACATAGTAAAAAAAACAACAAATATTTTAGTCTTTAATAAATCTAAAGCAGTCAACGACTTTAGTATTTTACTAAACATAAATTTCAGCTTGGAAGGCAGGCGGAGGTGTGTCTGAAGATAAATAGGCTTTGTAGATTGGTAAAACCATAAAGACAGCATGTCGTAAAATACTAAAATATTCACTTTTTTTGCAAACGCTTACATTCTATCTATATACATTTTTAAAATGCATAGGAAAGTATTTCCGATATATGTAACAAGAAACAGAGTTTGAAATTGGGGTGAATCTTTGAAACAGGTGATACAAATTTTTATGACGGGATTTTCTGTGGTACCTGAATAGCTGATGTTCTAGGGTGTAAGTTAAGCTACTTTTAATTATGACATATTAATAATAATAATAATAATAAACTTTATTGATGACTATTTACACTGCTAACAATAAGAGAACAAAAAAACAACAGAAAAAGTACATAAAATAAACAAAACACTGAGTTAACAACATACAAATAAAAATTTAAAAAAAAACTAGTAATAATCCTAAAATTAAAAGCAAAAAAATAATATAAATATACACGTAGTGCAGCAGTGTAAACGCCACCAAACGGAGTTTTAGTATTAGGTTTCTGAGTTCTTCACGTTTTTCTTTCAGCTCTGAATGTAGTTCGAAATGAAATCTGTATATTTCGGCTTACGATAAAAGAGAGAGGGACACAAAGAGAGAGAGAGTTACGCACCCGGCTGCGCACTCACTTGCTCGTGTGCTTATTTGCTCGCACTTGGCTTTATGCACACACACACAGCATTCGGCATTTCGTAACGTGACGATTTGTACTAAATCGCAATAACCGTAAGCCGCGTTAAAGAACTTTTTAAGGCACGGTCTGAACTTTTGTGCAATATTTTTTAGGCCATAAGCACCTAGTCTTTATAGTTTCCCTGCTAAATTATGACTCAAGCGTTCAGCCTTTGCAAAATGTAATCTTTACTGACCCATTGTTCGCAGCAACGTTACGAGCTTTACACCGCAAACGTACGAATTACGTGACTTTTAGAGAAATCCTTTCTTTGGTCTCAAGTTCCCAAGGCCCAAAAGTAATAAATCTTAATGGCCTTTGAAGTTATAAATCTGTTCAACGTAACGACTTCTGATTTTAATTTATTTCATGACGGTTGACAAACAAACGTGCGGTCCGCCTGATGATAAGCACCACAGCCTATGAACGCTTGCGATACTTATATATACTTACAAGTATCACATGCGCGTTGCCAACTTAAGGAATAAGAAGGAAGAAATGAAGGGAAAAAGAGAAGAAAATAGAGGGGTGGTACCTTGTGGCTCCAGCGCTCTCACTCATCGCACGTAAAGTAACAGTACTTTTAACTGTACGCCGATATTCTGTCGCCGGCCTGTCCGTTTGTACAGGGAAAATAATACTTAGTAATTAAATATTAAATGTATAGCGCTTTATTATTATTATTATAATATTAGCATTTGCCCACGACTTTTCCGTTATGACTTTATCATCGGTTCGAGAGACAAATCAAATCAAGTTAATTGGGGTGACAATCAATCTTCTTCGTCCTAGCATTATTCCCGGTATTTTGTTTACCCAGGCTTGCTTATTACTCTAATCCGGATTTGACAGGTTACTAGTTTTCACACGGAGCGATTGCCATCTGACCTCCGCAACCCTAAGGACGAACCAGTAACTTAAGAGCAATTTACTTATCAAGAGGTAACGATTATTATCAGATGTTATGTGATAACTGGGACCGGCGGCTTAATGTGTTCTCCGAGGCACGGGTGTGAGGTGTCAGGTGACAATCAATATTTGTGCCAAATTTCATACAAACTCGTTCAGCTAATTTTGCGTGATTGATTAAAAAACATCCAAACATAAAAATATTTTACAAAAAGAACTGCGAGTTTTGCAAGCTACTTTATTTATTCTACTACCTTTTCCAGGTCACTATGTAGTGAGTTGAACACATGTCGCCTCGATGCGACTTGCATAGCACGATGCTTCGTCAACAACACGACAGGCTTCTCAGTATATACTTCATATTGTACCGGATACCCGAGGACGATGAAGCGTTTAGCAGCACTTGCATCACGGCCGCAGAGTGCGAGGGAGTTTAGGGAGAGACAGGTGGAATTGAGGCATCCACTCCCCTTAGCATCATACCTGCTGAAGCCTGTTCAGAGGATATTAAAGTACCATTTGTTATTACAGGTTTGTATAAGAATGTCATAGTAGTGAGTTTAGATGGACGCAAATAAGCAATACCATGTCAACCCACAAAATTGAAAAAACGGAGTTATATATGCAGAAGTGTTGGTAAATGGCTGAAGAACATTTTTATTTAATATTTGTAGGGTTTTAAGCTTTAAAACTTCTAAAAACACCATTTTTTAATAATGCAATTTATGTATTATTTTAAATGTTTTGGGTTATATTATATACGAAATATGCAGTTTGTATGCTTATTTTATGTGAAAATAAGTAAAATAACTTACAACTTACTTTAAATTGCCAAAAACTTGACCAATACATAAAAAAATCATATAAAGCAAATTGTTCAAAATTATTAAACGCGTTTTTCTCGAAATGACATTCGTGTGGGTTGACATGCTATTGCTTATTTGCGTCCAAATGTTGATTTTGAGTTTTCTTTTTATGTGTTCATAGTGGGTTAAATTTCTGATTTGGATTCAGATGGACCAATTGTTCCGACTATTTTTGTCCTTAACTTATTATTTTCTTAAATCGACAACTTGTAAATAAATGTCTATTCTTAAGAATGTTGGGTAAAGGCCTTCTGATGATGTATGATAAGGCTACTACAAGGGCTGCGAAGGTTGCATGTTCTGAAGGGTTCACCAAGTGGAAGGTGAAGATCACGTCGGGGTCACCACTGTGGAGGTGACGACGGATGTGAGAAATGCCTCCAACTCAACGGGAGGATCCTCCGACCAGGCGGGTGATATTGCCTGGCGGACCGAAGCCCTGGGCCGAAGCCCAACGACTTACGTTGGAAAGTTGTATATATATCTCAAGAGCGTAGGAAACTTTGATAGCGCGATTTAGGATCGTGACGTTCGTTGATCGTCAATATCGTTGCGTAGTATGCCCTGTAGGTGTCGTTGTAGCTTGATGCGACATTGTGACAATCTTGTCTTTCTATTCCGCTACGTCATGTTGCGTGCAGATGTCGCTACAAGATGTTTACTCAAAGTCAAACATAAATTTAAAATTTCTTTACGATGATTACCGTCCGCGCTAAACACGATATAAATTCAAAATTGAGTATCTAGAAATTCAACTCAGTTCTTGCCCAGTTGTATACGATCTTCGGGTAAAAGTTTTTTTTTCGATTTATTGTGCCATCTTTATTTTATTTCTTCCTTTTTAATCTTTTTTTTTTTTTAATAATAATGTATATTGTATTCTTATTTAAAAAGCATAAGTTTTTATATAATCACTGTAACTTAAATTTTCCGTTTTTATTTGCATACATGCCCTTTAAGTTTATCTTTAAGTAGACCACTTTAGTTTAAGTTCTTTGTAAACTTAAATTGTCTTATTGTTGTAAATGATATAGCTGTTGGCAAACTTAATAAATCATTTTTTTTGCCTATTTTTCTAACGAAAAGATTACAAAGATACAAATGTTCAATTAATCTTTCTTTCTCTTTACAGAACGTGGTAAAACAATGCGCGTCCCGTGAGACAGAATACGCTTTGCTGAAGATGACGGGTATCGCTCACCACATCGACGACATGAAGCGGCGACACGAACATGCTGTTAGGGTACAAGTAAGTGAACTCTCTGAGCTGTTTAAGAATTCCATTAGGATAGTCATATCCGGTGTCGGGGGTCTGGTAACATACACAACGACAAGGACAATCACACCCTGACCTGAAAACGTGCTTGTATGATCAATACAAACATCTGCTCCGAGCCGGATCGAACCCACGACTTGAGGCGCTTAAGGCAGGTTCACTACCACTGCGCCACAGCGTCGTTTAATATAGTTCAGTGATAAAACGACGATCGGGAGAATTAATTATTTAAAAAGATTTATGAAAAGGTTATTTTAAAAAAGTGATAAATTAAATCTTCCAACAAATATTTCTGGCATATTATTTTTTGGTAAAGTCATGAACAAAATCTATAAGAATTTTAGACATACATATATTCCTTTAAAAAACCATTTATAGAAGGGGAAATCTTAAAAATTAAGGCAAAAATTAATTCATTGCTGTCTTAATCAAACCAACTTTATAGCAAGTCTTACTTTGCAGGAGATCCAATCATTACTCTACGGGTGGAATGGACAAGATTTAACGACATACGGAGAGTTGTGCGCCGAAGGGACCTTCAGGTATGTTTAGAGTTATGCTGCGAAGTTCCTTATCGCGGTTGGCTTAGAAGAGCGACCCGGAAAAAAAAGCTATCAGAAAGCGTTGACAGAAACCCATTAGCTCGCGTTGTTGATTTTTTTTGGGGTGAGGTGGCATGGGGTGGAGTAGTAAGAAGTGACATGAGGTAAGGGTAGAAAGGTAAGGTTCGGTGGCAAGGATTGGCATGGGGTGGGGTGGAAAGGGTTGCCATGAAGTGAGGTGGCAGGGTATAGGGTGGCATGTCGATATGAAATGAAATTGATGTTAAAAAATTTGAGTAAAATCAAATGAAGAACTTCGTTACTATTGCGTGTTCCGCGACACGCCTTTTTGTTTTTACGCATTTTAATTTTTTTATGAATATTAAAACATGTTCTTCCTTCAGAGTGTTCGGCGCTAAGGCGATGCGTCACGCCTTCCTCTTCGACAAAATGCTCCTCGTCACTAAGAACAGAGAAGACGGGATACTCGCTTACAAGTCACATATTATGGTGAGTCTCATTACAAATCCTTAAATCTATTCGAAACTCAATATTCTTCGGAAACCTCATGGCGCAACGACAGCGAATTTATACAGGTATAAACTTAGGGCGTAGCTCCACCGCTACGCACGGAGAGGCTACGCTCGTGTCAAGCTTTGTTATGTAATAAAATGTATGTGATGTTGTCCACTGCAACTCAAGAACACGCTACACACGATTTTTTTTATGCTATCATTAAAAATAACAAAAACATGCTACAATATATCAAAGATACCATTAAACTGTTAACGGTTTGTCTTGGCATCATATAATATTCGCATCATAAAAACAACAAAAATATTAATAATATGAGGTAACACGAAAAACAGCGCGCCTAGTTCGGACCGGCATATTGTGATTTTTTTTTTTTTATGTAAGAGGGGGCAAACGGGCAGGAGGCTCACCTGATGTTAACCGATCACCGCCGCCCATGAACATCTGCAACACCAGAAGGCATTGCAGGCGCGTTGCCGACCTTTAAGGAAAGAATACGCTCTTCTCTTGAAGGTTTCCGAGTCGTATCGGTGCGGGAAGACCGCCGGCGGAAGTTGATTCCACAACGCAGTGGTTGTGCGAGGAAGAAAATAGCGAGCGAGCGGGAAAATAATATTTTAATAAAGTAATGCAAGTGTGTGCATACGTTTCCACAGCGCTCGATTGACGTCGTTGTTACTGTAATATATCGTCCACGCACCTCAGACCGTCAACGCTCTGATCGTGATACACAAAAGCCCAACACGACGTAACGCGATAGAAAGACATGATTGTCACAATCCCGCATTAAGCTATAGAAAGTTACAGCGACATCTACATGGACTACGCAAAGATATTGACGAACAACATCGTCATAATCCTGAATCGCGCTATCAAAGCGTTCTACGATAGTAATAATAATAATAATACTTTATTGTATACCATGAAATTGACAAAAAGAAAAACAAAAAAACAAAACCATATAATTTTAGCATAAATGGTACAACCAGGCGGCCTTATTACTAAAAAGCAATTAATAGTAAAGTGTATATAAAACTTCCCAAAGTAAGTCGTTGGGCTTCGGCCCGCCAGCCAATATCACCGGACTGGTCGGAGAATCCTCCCATTGTGTTGCTTCAGTGGAAAAGCAATGTTAATATTCGTGTACAGCGTGTATCTAAGTGGAAGCGTAGAGCCTTTGTTAAACGAATGAACCCATGCAGCTAACATGGGTCACGTGGCCTTGGACGTGACTTAATGCATGCTCGCACTGCTCATGACTCATAAGTCACAATTGCGGTGACAAGGTCACGCGGATATACCACTTCCACTACTTATGGGTACAAAACAACATATATTGTTTTGGCGATTCTATATATAGCATTTTGGCCATATCATGAAGAACACCACATACGACCTCCTTCAACTTATTATAAAAGGGAAGATAACCGGCAGAAGACCACCTGACCGTAGAAGAACGTCCTGGCTGAAAAACTTACGCCAATGGTTCGGGAAAAGTACCCGATCCCTGTTCCGAGCCGCAGCGTCCAAAGTTCAGATAGCCTTAATGATTGCCAACCTCCGACAGGAGACGGCACTATAAGAAGAAGAAGATATATAATTAATTGGAATGTTTTTCAGTGTAACAACATGATGCTAGTGGAATCGATAGCGGGCGCTCCGCTGTCGTTCCACGTGATCCCGTGGGACGCGCCGCGCTCGCAGCTCACCCTACAAGCCCGCTCGCCGAGACACAAGCGAGAATGGACTTTATTATTGAAGCGAGTAAGTCGATATTAATTTAATGGAATAAAGACCAAAGTAATAGTACTTTTTTATATGTAGAATATTAATATTGCTATTTCAAAGCGTTACTCATATTCCTATGTCTGCTCCAAATGAGCTAGTAGTTTGCGCTAGGAGTGGGTACGACAATACCCCAAGTGACTCAGGATCGAACCCGTAACTCTCATATTTCTATATATAGGTTAAATTGCTTATATGTAGGTTAAAATGTTTTGTAGGTAAGTGGTTTGATATTGTCAGACAAAAGTAATTTGGACTCTATTATTAAATATAGTTAAAGGCTAAACAATGTTATAATTAAAAATTAAAAACCTAATGGAGAAAAAATATTTAATTAGATATGAGTTCCTAATAATGTAATTGCAAAACTTTATGGCGTCCAGTCAAACTTCTTACCTGTATATGTAATCAAATATACGTCATATTTTTACTTTTTAGGTAATATTGGAGAACTACAATGCCGTTATTCCGTCTCATGCAAGACAACTGGTGATGGAGTTGGGACAAAACAAAACTGATGGTAAAGATTACATAATATAATCTGTGTCACAGAGTGTAATATAATATAAAAGTTTAGTGATCTTGAAGAAGTGACCAACTTTAGCCTCAAAACTTAATGAACCAAAATCACAATATTTTGGTACGCATAGCCATAGGGGCCGCTGGGGTCTGAAGTTGCATATCCATTTTCTTAAACAATTCAATAGTGACTTTCTTTAAATCGTAGTCTAAAAATTACTAAATTTATAAACACACAATTAAGCAATACTTGAACTTTATTATTTTGTTACAGATGATATACTTGCTGAGAAATCACACAACCTCATAACACAAGCATCGATGCGAAAACAACTATCAGCGCCAGAATATCTAGAAAAACGAAAACTAGAAAGAGACAGAAGAAAATCATTCGAAAACGGTGTAAGAGGAAGACTTAAGAAGGCTAATAGAAAATACACAATAAATACAAGAGACGAAAACCCTGAATGTGATTGTCTACAATACTCAGCTGATAAGGGAACGGATTATACATGCGATAGCTGTTATATAGATTTATGTTCTGATTGTGAAGCGGAACAAGCAAAAGACAAAGCTAAAGATGAACAATGTTCTTGTAAAAATGGTGGATGTGATGCTAGAGACAAATGTCCTGAATGTGACAGAGCACTACATTACATAGATGCTGGTAGCACTGAACAAATTGAAAGAAATAAATCGGCTTGCAAATGTTCAGATTTCAAGTCGTCACAAGAAAGTTTTAGTAAAGAATTTAGTGGTTCTTTAAATAAAACCAGGGGATATCATTCATCAGATAATATTATCAATTATTCAGATAGTAAGAGTAAGGAGGAATTGGCTGAAATAAATAGTGCAAGCAATGTTAAAAATATCCAAAAAACTTGCTTGAAATGCGCTAAAATTAAAGAAAATATACCAGTGACTGATTCAATGGGTACTCTACATACTAGGAAATCGAGATGTAATGAGATCGAGAAGCATAAGACAGACACGCTGCGGTCTAAATCTAAAGACGATCCACAAAGATCTAAATTGTCAAAAATAGGTACTTGGAGAAGAAAATCGGAACCCGGCCTACAAAACACTATTATAATCACAAAGAAATCTCAAGATAGTGATAGTGAGAGAACAGAAAGTAAAGGAAGTGAAAAAATTGAGTTCGAATGTCGTAATTGCGGATCGAATAAAATAACCAAGAAAATGAAAGCAAATGAAGGAGCTATTATTTCTGATCCTGAATTTGATATTAGAAAGAGAGGAACAACTACTGCAGTGAAACCTAATATAGAAATTAAAATGTACAATACTAAAAATATACCAAAGAAAATTTCCAAGATTAAAAAGAACAGGGCTAAAGGATTACGCCTTGGTTCTGACACCACGACGCGATTTTACACTGACTTTTCAACCGATGTTTCTACTGAAAATATTTTGCATATATCCGAATCAAATGACAGTCTTAATGTTGACAAACCAAAGATTCAACCAAGTTTACCTTTTCCAGATACAATAAGTAAAGATGAAGACATCGATGAAGAGACATATAAGAAATTAATAGAAAAAACGGATTCATTCAAGAAAAATGAATTAGAAAAAGTCAAGTACTTAAACAAGCAAAAAGTAATAACAGAAGGAACTGAAGTGGAAGAAAAAGCGCAAGATACTCTGGAACTGCAGGAAGATATTCCAGAAAGTTGTGAAGAAGTCGAACAACCGTTAGAACAAATTATATCACAACTTTTAATGCAAAATAGAGAATTTCAAAAACTATTGAAGAAACAACAACAACGAAATACAGCGCAGAGAAGACATCAGAGACTTTTAAAGTCTCATTCAAATCCCGATCAAGTTATACTTGCCAAAAATGAACTAACAAAGTTAAAACCAAAGTATGTTCGTCAATTGTCTGAAAATATAGAATTAAATATTAATGAACGAGATGACCCGGAGCCTCATGCTCCGAGTGAAATTGAAGACGCTTCTGATGATGATCATATATACGAAACTTTAAGAGTAGATAATAGAATTGAGAACAGTTTGCATGGCTTAAATAGTAAAAGTAAATTAATACAACACAATGTACATGTTTCACGACCTAAACGACTGTCATCACCACAAAATCCCCCACCACACACCGCAAATCCTTCCGAAATAACTAAAATTCTCGCACCGGAATCTGATTACGTTTACTTATCTTTCGACGAAGTTAAGCGTCGTGAAAATTTAGAAGACGGAATTTATGATGTACCTGTGAAAACACCAGAAAAAGTTTCCAATATTGAGAAGAACACAATCCCTGTGGATTATTATGTTACTATGGAGAAGCAAGGCCCTGTATCTGAAAGTAATGATGAGAACATTTATGATAACCTCATAGATGTCTGTCGACGGAGGAAGAATGTACCTGATACACTGCCCAGTGATTATTTACCTATGAGTCCAGATCAACAGAGCCCCAATACACCAGAAATATGGCTCAGCCGGCAAAAAGAACATTTTAATGTGTCAAGGGACAGAAAGTCTGGTTCATTACCAAGAAGTTTTCAAGTAGTAACTAGTGGGCAGGAAGATAATAATCTGAGCACATTTAAATGTAAACCAAACAGTAATAGTAAAACTTACCTTAATAGAGACGGTAAAGTTATGAGTGTTGATAGACCGTTTACGATTGCATCAGATCAAAGTGAAATTAGCTACGATGACGTAGAAACCTACATGGGTGAAAGTGATATTTTAAAATTCAACAAAAATACAAAATCAAAAGAAGATGAATACACGCAAAACATAAGTCAGTCAACTTTAGAATTAGAAGAAGAGATCGATAGATGCTACAAAAATAATTTTGAAAAAGTAGATTTGAATACAAATAAGAAAGAAGATCCTCTAAATACATCTCAACCTAATTTGAATGTTTCGACCACATCATCTTGTGAAGCTCTAACAGTTGAGCAAAATGAAGAAAAAGCTAAACTGGCGGATGTCATTCACCCTGAGCATAAAATATATAAACCAACGAGCAACGTTCTTTCGCTAAAGAATGTTCTTAGTCGTTTCAAAAGTCGTACACCTCCTAAAAATAATGATGAAAGTGAGATTAACGCTAACGATCAGAGTTTTGAACCGAAATCAGATTTAAAGAGCCCCACCAGTGAGAAAAGATCAGCTCTTAACCCACGAAGCTATTCAAAAAATCTACTGCAGAGATTCAGAAGTATTATTGGGGATGAACATCCTGATGATAATCAAAATAAATCTGAATCGAATAAAACCAAAAGCGACGATCTTCAAAATTTATCAAATAATGAAATAAAAGTAATAATTACATCAACAGACAACAGCCCAACTACATCTACTATTGTATATTCGATTAATTCTGATGCTTTGAGTAAAAGTGTCTGTGATCCCACAACTATGAGTGAAAATCAAAAGAAAAATAATTTAGATATTCTTTCACAAAGTTGTGAGAATATTAATCAAAAGCATAATTTCCGACCGAATTACGAGAAAAGTATAAGTATGGTTACGAATGTTACTAGTTCATTAGCTAGTACCCCATCACCGTCAAAATCTAATAATAGTTCTTACCAGAGTTTAAACAAATTGCCTGTTTATATGCAAGGCAGCAAGCACTTAGGTGCTAGAATCGCTCAATCGGATTATGTCGATCCAACGACTTTAATGAGCGAAAAGAATTCTCTTAAGAATGTTAATGTACTTATAAATAAAAATGCTTTAAGACCAGACAGCTTATTCTCTAATTCATCCTTCGTAACCTCTTCTAGTGAAAGTACATATCAAGAGAGTCAATGTAAAATGACAACGTCCCAGAATAATTCGTTTAGCGAAAGAACATTGGCATCAAAAGCTAATTCAGACGAGAGTTATTATGAAAAGTCATTCGAAAAAATTGAACAGCTAAAAGATGAAGATATGTTTAGAGATTCTGCTGTGTATTCTGATCAAGAAGATATTGAAGATACACAAACCGAAATCAAGAATAAAGTTATAAATAAAGCTATGACTAGGGTTGAAAGTATCAAACGTGAATCGTCATTCAAATCAAAAAAGACAGTAGAGACCTCGACTGTTGAGAAAAAAACCGTTCAATCTAAAATTACTACAACTGTAAATAAAGTACAATATTCTGAGACAAATCAAAATACAACTAAAATAGATAAAATTAAAAATGTTGATACCGTTGTAACGAAAACAAAAGTAGCTCCACCAGTGCCGATCAAACCGAAAATATCTACTATACCTTCCGTTACAGCTCCCACCAAAACGATGATAACAAAAAATTCTTTAACCAAAAGTCACGATCATTCGTCATCAGAATCAGTGAATACGCGAACTATAAAACGAAATACAAATTATAAACCTACATTTGCTAGATCAGAATCAACTCCAGCTGCCCCGAAAGACAAACCTGTAGGAGCTCGAATTGTAAAGTCTGAAAGTCAAACGATAGAACCGAAAGAAACAATCGAAGAAGAGTCAAAGCAAGGAAACATTCAGATGAAACGGCTGAGTTTCGAACGTGCCAGTCTTGATTCAGCGACGAGAAAGACCAAACCTGTTATCGAAAATAAACGAACATCTTTAGACCAGCCATCAACTTCAAAATCGGTCCTCGAAAGACGTTTAGAAATAGAACAAATGACTAAAAGTCAGGTTAAACCGGGACAGAGTAAAAAACCGATACAGGTAGCGAAACCGAAATCCATAACAAACAAAATGGCGTCGTTTGAACGCAGTGTTAGTGAAAATAAAAGTAAAGAACTGAACACAGATGTCGTAACTTCAAGGTCAAATATTCCTCTAAATAAATGTGGCAACGATCAAAATCCTGATGTAATCGAAAATGATCCAAAAGGGAGTTGGGTTAAACAGGTTGTCAATAAATTCCAATGAGCTTATTGGGTGATACAATTGCATTTAAAAAATCCGTCTGTTTTTCTACTCCACTTTACGAAAACCACTTTCTGAACTAGTTTTTTAAATATTGTTAATTATTGTAGTATTGTAAATAGTGTTTTTTTTTAATCAAACCTCTTTGAGCTTTGATATCTTGTGCCATAGACAAGATAGATATTTTGGCGGTATGTAATTAACACTGTGGACCCTTTTATAAATTACGTCACAACGCAAAAAGTATGAGAAAAAATATAGTTTGTCTATGATAAAAAACCATAAAATTTGTGTGACATAATTAATAGATGGCGTCTTAGCACGAAATATGAAATCGCACTGTGTACATAAAATTTGTTGATATGCTTATTTTGCTATATATTTATCCAAAAGTGCCATCATAAATATATAGAATTAGATAATCTATATATTTACAAAAACAAAACGTTTCTTGTGCAATGGAATATGATAAAAAAAATTAAAGTATTTATTTTTTTAATATATAAGTTTTTTTTAACTACTAACACCAAAAAGTATGAATGTTATGTTTAGGTTATATTTTATTTACGATATAGGACGGAATGAATAAATGGATTAGCTTTGATTTTATTTACATTCCGACAAAAACACTGCCTTTACGGTTATGAATTCATTCAAACTGTTTTATTTTTCTACACATTAGCTGTATTATTTCAGTATGTTAAAACATTTAGCTTCATTTTAAAAGCAATAATAATCATTGTTAAGTAATTAGTAGAATAAAAGTAATATGATTTTTTTTAATTTAAAATGGAATTGAATTTTCTAATGCATCTAATGTCAAGCATTTTGCCCCACTGTCAAAATAAGAAACATATTTTTATGTTGGCAATACTGTACATTTTTATTCGCATCAGAAGACAAGTATACTTAACTCGTTGAGACTGTTAGTTTAAGTATTATTTCTCGTAATTACTAATGTTAAATACTAACATATACTTAATGGACGCTGATAACTTGACAGTGCGCAGCGCAGGGCATTTTAACTACAAAAAATAATAAACTACTGCTTCAATATATTATCTGTAATTGCAATGACAATTTCGAAGTGACACTTTATAAAAAAAAACATTAAAAAGAGACAAACTCATACATTTATAGGATCTAGCTTGCGAGAGAATGAGATAGAAAACATTATATACATCTGTGTGTATTTCATATTACTCGGTCTCCTATTTAAAACTATATCTATGGAAATGTATTTTTTTTGGAAGTTTTACTTCTGTCACATGTTTGATTTGATTACAGTACACAATTTTTTAATGTATTTATAAATGTGCTGCGCTGCGCTCTAATAGGGTTGTCCCGTCACTAAAATGAAATCTCAGATACATTTGTACTCTACTTAACGTCAAATTTTTGTAAGCAATTGTAATGATAAGTATATATCTAAAATTATTAAAGGTCTGTACGGTATTCATAAACTATATTTTGTAATCATTTACGGAAATTAACGTATAAAAATAATCTTTTGCTTTACACGAACGCATATTATTAATAATTGAAAATGCATTTACCTTAATCAATCAAGAAACAAAAAAGTATGTAAAAATGTAATTTTACATTTAAATTTAAATTTTTAAAGTTAGCAAATATTGTTTTGTTCGTAGCTCTCAAACTAAATTTAAAATATAATATACTTCAATTTTATAAAAAGATTTATGTCAACAATTGTTAATAATATGTGCACGTGTAAGCATAACTTAAAAAATACAAATATAATAAAATTATCGTAACATGTAATCACGCCTTAAGTTCAAAATAAAATTTCGTTGCTTTGCAAATGAAAGTACTTTACAGGTGTAACCACAGTTCGAATCGAGTTTTAAATTAAAAATGTAGTCTTATTATTTATGGACAGGCATCCTCCATAAATTCGCAGTAACGCAACGAAAAGAAGTTAGTCACAAGTTGCAATATAGTTGAATGAAGTTAGGCGTAATAAGCTTGCAACATAATCGAATAAGTTAGCGTGTGACTAACTTAGTTTCGTTGAAATTAGGAAGCAGCACCAGCAAATCTTTGGACATTTTTTATTTTCACTAATGTTAAATTAATTAAACTCTTTGAAATATCTGTGGGAGTGGCGCCGGATGCGCCGGATGATTATAAATACTTTTTTATTTTGTTAGGATTACGTCACTTTTTGTAATGATTGTTTTTTTTTTGGAAATAAAGTTATTATTATTTCCATCTATATGGAAAGGCCGGTATTTAGTTTGTAATAAGTCAATGATAAAAATGAAATTTTATTGATTGTATAAAATATACTGTTATTTCATGATAATAATAAAATAATTTCTTTTCTACTTTTTTTAAATTAACATTTTTTCTTAACTTTTTCAGATATTGTAGCAAAGATTTACATTTGTCAAAAAGTATTTTCATTTGCAAGTACGTAATAATTATCATCGTACAATTGAAGTTGTGAACGAAAATAACGCATTATGTAGAGTTTCTTAGTATTGTTTATTATTAAGTATTAATAACGCATATTGCCCATATCGGAGTAGTCTTTGATAATATAATAAAATGATTTTCATAAAAATGCTGAGTTTTCTTTATACCTATTAAAATATCGTACATCATTTGAGGCATGGTGTCATAATCACCACGCTTGGCAGGCGGGTTAGTGATCGCAGACCAAAGCTTCTTATCCGTGTGAAGCGTCACGGGTCATTTAATTCACACTAGCTATTTCGAAATGGATATACCGCCATTTATCGGATGCCAGTGGCCCAGGATCGTTTCCGGTGGCATCATTTAGGAGAAGCCTATGTCCAACAGTCTATGGGTTGACATTATTTTTTATGTTACAAGTTGACAAGCAAACATACGGCGCACCTGATGGTAAGGGGTTGCCGTAGCCTATGAGCGCTAGCAGCATCATTAGTAAGTGCCACTCATGTGTTGCCAACCTCGAGATATTGGTTCCAGTAATTTCACTAGCCCACAGTGCCCTTCAACCCGGAACACAGTAATGCCTACGCAGTACTGTTTGGCGGTAGAATATTTGATACTGCGGTGATAGCTACCTAGCCGGCCTCTTGCAACATAAGACTCTCTAAGAATAATCTCTGCTATGATAGAGGCTATCCCAATAGCGGGCGATGGGGTCGTCACGTCCCGACGCCGAAAATGTTTACAATGTTCAAACATATCAATATCATAATATTAGTCACATAGTATAAATTATAATACCGACGTTGTACCGACTGGTAGCGACCTGCTTTAAGACTCGATGTTTGTAATAAGTAAGCTTGTCCAGTGCGTTGCTAGTTCGCACTTTAGGTTGCGGAAGTCAGATGGTAGTCGCTCTGTGTAAAAACTAGTACTACCCTCAAATCCAGATAAGAGTAATAAGCAGACCCTGGGCAAAACTTCGGGATTAATGCTGGGAAGAAGAAGAATTATATTTTTTTCAACGAGTTATTACTACACCATATTTACAATTCAAAACTATATTTACAAATAATTAAAACTGTACAAATCATGTCCATGGGGAATGGCGGCAAGAACGCTAGCCACATTTGCCCGCTGAATCGCAATCCCGATTCTTTGGGCGACAAATAAACCAGCCTTACTGTCACACCTGGAGACAATGTAGCATAGAATTGAATTTATTTCCCAAATCTAAAACTTCCAATTTTCTTGACTTCCAAATATAATAAACCATAAAAAGTACAACGTGAATAAGGCTTTTATGGTAATAGGTAAAAGTCAGTATTTCAGACATGACATTTGACTCGGTACAAGACCGCACCCAGCACCGTGATCGCGTGACTTCGGACCCTTTCATAGCACGCTGGCGTCTACTAGCACTAAGCCTTGTCTGTGGTATTACTTGTTAAAAAGGTTCTATTTATGAATGTTGCTTGTGTTTCTACACCGGTTCAATAACCTACTTAGACTAATTGTTAATTACTTTATCCTTGTGAGTCTCCCTACTGTGCCTCGGAGAGCACGTTACAGGTTACACGATCCAGGTTGTTATTATAATATGTGATAATAAATGCTATCTCTTGATAGGTAATTTGCTCTTGTCCAATGAGTTACTGTTACACCCTTAGGACTGTAAAGGTCAGATGGCAATCGCTCTGTGTAAAAAGTAGTAGCATGTTAAATCCAGGTAAGAGTAATTTTTTTTTATTTTTTTATTTATTTATTTATTAGAAACACCATCGGCATATTCACAACAGCAAAGCGGAATAAAATACACAGGCATGCAGTTTCAGTGTGATACACCACTACAGGTATTTACAGCACTTTTGAATAAAAAGAAAGAAGGAACACACTCTTAAAATGAAATTTTAAAACCTTAAACTAGTATAAACGTTAAATATGATGTAAAATAAAACTAATTAAAACAAAAATAACATTGATCCTCTAAAACTAAAACTATACATAGTAAATACTACTCACTTACAGCGGATAATAGTGATTTCTTAAAACTATAAAAATTTCGATTGAAGATATCGATGTCAAGGCTATTAATTAAATTATAAGTCCTGGTACAGCGGTTAATTGTTGAAAACTTTCCGGTATTCGTACGATGTTTAGGTATAACAAACGTATTTTTAATAGTAATCAACAGAAAAGTATTGATGACGACCCCATCGCCCGCTGTTGGGATAATCTCTGTCACAGGAGAGATTATTCCACCAGTGCAATCAGTCACACTAGGTTATGTAGGTACCACCGCAGTGTCAAATATTCTACCGCAAAGCTTTAGTGTCTTGGGCATTACTGAGTTTCGGTTTGAAATGCACTGTAGGCTAGTGAAATTACTGGGCAAAGGATATTCAAGAACCAATATCTCGAGGTTGGCAACGCGTGAGTGGCACCTACTAATGGTGTTGCAAGGGCTCATAGGGTACGGCAACCCCTTACTATCAGATGTATGCTTGCTTGCCAATTTAGTAATATAAACCAAAATTTACTCTGGCGAAAGCATGTGAAGTAACTACATAGCTATGTAATTAATCAAAGTTCAAATAATAAAAACATTTCAAATAATATAATTTCAGTTTTTTATTCATTGTGATTTGTAAAAGACGTCGCGTGCTCGCAAATGTATTTTCCCTCCAAAACCCATAATGGCCGATCTTCAGCACGCTAGACACCGCCTGTTACGTAGTGTAAGAGCTTGAGGCTTATTTGAGAGGAGGTCTGCTTTTTTATATCTAGGCTAAGCTGACATTTTTATGGTATAAAATCCTTTCTATTAATCCCGGTAATAAGCTCTATGCCAAAATTTTATCCAAATCCGTTCAGTAGTTTTTGCGATAGGGTAAAAAGTATCCATTTATTCTCACCAATATATATAATATATTATCAACTTTATTACTCGATCATCATCACCAATCAAATCAACATAGATATTTTATTATGTAAAACTTTCTTCGATACACTTTTGATATTAACGGAATCGGTCCATCCGTTGCGATTTTATTACATATTTGAGATAAGTAATATTTATCGGCCTTGTGACACGACACAGACCGATAGGCATGAAGTCTTCCCGTAGCATTACAAAGCGTAAAATACAGCTGGTTTATCTAATTATTTTAGTTCCTAAATATACGTTCAATAAAAACACTCGAGAAATTATTTTTCGTAGCTTGATTTACACTTGTAACGTCACAGCAACCAAACCGGCCACAGTAGTAAAATTCGTTAATTTTTTGGTAATAAATTCGTCTATTTTGGTCGTAGAAGAAACATCTTGCATTGTATGTTTTGGATTTCTTAGTTTTAAAAATCTGCATTCTCAAATAAATTCGTTACGGATCCTCATTATCGCTAAAGAAAAAAATACAGAGTACAATTAAATAGTACCGACTCTTGGCCTATTTATTCCCGAAGACACTGTTTGCGAAGTAAAATCAGTACAATTTCCTGGCGAGTGGGAAAGAGACAAAATACAGGAAGTCAGCGTTCTTATTTCAAAATTTTCCTTTCGATGCAACGGCATATTGACAACACATTTATTTGAATTTCGAATACGAAGACGCGCGACATTTGCTCACTAAAAAAATTATAGGTTTTATTCTAAGCCAGGTTGTAACCAAAGAGGTTATAAATCGTAGGGTTATCTTTAAAGAGTTTTCATGTTCGTATTTCCAAAGATAAAAAAGTATTTATTGGAGTTGTCTGGGCGTTGGTCGGTGTTGTTAGTCCATAAGTGTAAGGCATGGGCTCGACTAGTTTCCTAAATAAGTCCAAGTCCGGTTTCAGAACGAAGAGCGGGTCCAGCGGCTCTGATAAGGAAATGAATGGGAAATTGAAGAGATCGAAAATTAGGTGAGTTAATTTTTTAAAGTACCTAAAGGCAATGGTAAGGCATAGTTCTAGGACTTGCAATTTTTACTTTTCAATTTTTAAATGTATTAGTCAAAAATTTTGCAGTGATTTAAATTAAATTTCTTTTAATAACTTTTTTTTTAAATTAATCTATTTTTTCTACGAATGCGAGATTTGTACATTTGGGGGTTGATAACGATAAGCCAAAATAAAAAAAAACAATACCTATGCCCTACGTAGAACTTATTTTCATTTTTTTGTATTTGTATACCTAACCGAATGGTGTCGTTGACAATCTGAAATTGCAACTTAGAATCTTCATTCTTTCTTATCTTTTGATATTGTCTTAATTGCATGTCGTCTTAATATTCAATAAGCTCTATTAGTCTGAATTAAAAGTCTCAAAGTTATGGTCTTTTTTTTAGATTGACGCTTGAAAAATAAGCTCGAATTCCTATTGCCCCTCCAAATAAGCTCGAAGCTTGCGCTAGCAATGAGTACGACAATAGCCCAAGGGGGTGCGGATCGAACCCGACACTTGCGTTAACGGAACGGAGTCGGCCCTTCTACGGTTGAGCTATTGAGGCTTCTATTGAGTTTGTCTGTATGGAAAGGCCTGTACATATATATTAAGTCTATGAAAGCCCCAGATGCTGCTAGTAAACGCAGATTATGGTACGTGTCCCAACAGGCAGGCCGTTCACAGACTGTGAGCACCCCCTGCGACACCGGTGTTTTAACCTGGGCCTTCAACCCCGGTCAGGCGGCAGGGGAAGCAAAACCTCTTTAAAAATAACGACGGTCGTTCGTAGAGGGAAACAACCACATTAAAAAGTTAGTCTCGGAGGAGAGTGCCTCGGCAATCGCCAAATTAGGGCGTCCCTACTTTCACGATTGTCAGGGCCTTACGGTCCGGCCCACCGGCCGCGGTTGAATGCGTCAGCGATCCCGCGACGTCCCACTATAGCGCTAGATGGGACCTTGGTGGTTTTAGTGGGTACGGGGGCCAGGCTCCAAGTCCCACACCTCATGCGTCATTGCACCCGTCCCGTAACTGCATTTCCCCAAGTAAAAAAAGGCCGTATTTTCACAACGAGTATGAACGTATGTATGTATGATTTGGATGTTACACAGGTGGGATGACCGTTGTAGCGTGTTGGTAGCGAGCCTGCCTTTAGCATCGATGGTCGCGGCCTCGACTTCTGCTCTGTATAAACTTTACAAATATGTGTTTCTGTCTGGGTATGGTCTGGATGCTTGTCCCTGAGGGTCTCCCTTGTTGGTACCGGTTGTTATCATAACCACTGATCAGATCAATCGCTCGGTGTATAAACTAATTACCTATCAAATCCGGATAAGAATAATAAGCAGATTGGCAAAATACAGGAGTAATGCTGGGAAGAAGATTACGACAGATGGTGGGCAAAGTTGCGGGACGAAACTATGAGTGGACGCGAAAATTAATTGATGCTGGGGTCTGCTTATACCCTTATACGCTTGTCCGGATTTGACGGGTTACTGGTTTTCACATAGAGCGATTGCCATCTGACCTCCGCTCCTAAGGGCGAACCAGTAACTCAATCGATTAGAGCAAATTATGTAAGAGTTAATAATTATTGTCAAATGTTATAATAACAACCAGGACAGCTTCACGTGTTATCTGAGGTACGGTGGGGAGACCCACAATGACAAACACCGAAAAATATTTATAACAAACGTCTGCTCCGAGCGGGATCGAACACACGACCAAAGCTCAAAGCAGGCTCGCTATCCGCATACCACAAAGGTCGTCGCGAAAATTAATTAATACATTATCTTTTAATAAAAGTACATATCAGGTTTTGCTTGAAGAGTTTGTTTATGATAACGGTTACCATGGCAACGGTATAATCAATACGGCGATATGAAATCGAGCCACTTGAACGCAATGCGTCATAGAAGCACTACAGATATATTTTGACGTTTTATTTATTTTTTTATTTTCTTTTTAAAATGTAACCAAAAAGTTTTTAGTTATGTATAACCCGTACTTTTCGTGTAGGCGGCCGGTGAAGATGAACGAGTATGGGTTGAAGAGGATACCGGATTATACAGAGTTGGCGTACAAGGAGGCGGTTTCCAAGTTGAAGTATTTCTTGAGCGGGAATAATGCTCCAAGTGTATGTTATTTTTTTTATATCATGAAGGTTGACAAACAAGCATACGGTCCGCCTCATGGTAAGCAGTCACCGCAACCTACGAACGCGGGCGATACTTGAAGTATTCCAAGCGCGTCGCCAACACAAGGAACAGGAGGTAAGAGATGAGAAGGAAAAAAGGAAGGGAACAGAGGGGGTGGGAAATTGGGCCTCCGGCGCTCCCACTCATCGCGCGAAATGCAACAGTACCTACTGATACTGTTACTTTACGCCAGTTTACTGTGAGAGGGTACTTTCTCGGTCGAGCCGGCCTTTTTATGTTTGCGGACGCGCGAATAGACTGCTTTAGTACTATCATACGAAAGAGATGTGCATCTATGGTGCGAAGAGTAAGGGGTAGCCCCAACACCATTCTGAAGGCTATAGCGACTAGGCTAGACTGTCATTATATTCGGCACTGCTGCGGTAGACATGTAGCAGTGTCAATGCCGGAGCGGAAGTTATAACATAAGGATTGGAAATGTAGTTTAATTTTAATTGTTATGTTTTAATTCTTAATTTTATTGTGAATTTTTAATTTTTAATTTTAATTTTGGGATTTTAATCTTAATTTTAATTTGTAATTTAATTTTAGACAATTTTGATTTTAATTTAGTTTTCAAATATTCTTACATTTATATTTTTGAATTTATTTGGTATTTATACGTTAGGTTTTTAACTGTTATTCAAATGTAAATGTATTTTTATGGGTCAATGCCTGAAATAAATGAAATTTAATTTAATTTAATTTAATTTAATTTAATTTATGCTGAGAGAAAAAAAATTATAAATAATATTAGCATTTCTTTTTCAAGGCATTAATTACTTATATATATTGAGGCTTATTATTATGAAACTTCGAAATAGCTATTTATATTTTATATATTTATATTTTATATATCTTCTAATATTATAAAGAAAGAAAGAAAGAAAGAAAGAAAGAAAGAAAGAAAGAAAGAAAGAAAGAATTCATTTATTGGGACACAACAGAAAGAAACTAAACATAAACATTTAAAAGAATTATAGTTAAAAGAAACAAAACAATATAACAATAATTTTAAAATATAAAACATAATTAAAAACTTAATCCTAAAAATTACTTCTACTTTGTACAAAAAAAAAAGCTGAAAAAGTTTTTTTCTTAGTTTGGTTGAACGCGTTAATCTCTAGAAATGCTCATCTGAAGGCTATAGGCTATATAACATCATTATTAGGTGGCATAGGGCGAGTGACGGGAGCGAAGCCGCGGGCACAGTTAGTATAGAATAGGGATGATAGATTATAAATTTTATATTAATCGTAATCACTACATAGTATAAAACAAGGTCGCTTTCTCTGTCCCTATGTATGCCTAAATCTTTAAAACTACGCAACAGATTTTGATGCGGTTTTTTAATAGATAGAGTGATTGAAGAGGAAGGTTTATATGTATATTAACATCCATTAAATAGTGGAGAAAAAAAAAAACTGTTATTTTTGAGGTTTCTAATGCGATGTTGTAAATAATTACATTTAACGCGTGCCGGCTACGGGCAGTAATGAATAAGTCAAAACTACTGGATCGATTTTAATCATTTTTTCAGTGAATGACATAGGCTATATATTTTATACCCGTGCGAAGCCGGAGCGGGCCGTTAGTAATTTTCAAAAGAACGATTTCTAATTATGTATTTTGTTATTACACATCTGGAGGCCAGTTTTTAACCACTATGAGTTATTTTTATTCATATTCCACATTTTTACATTGAATTTTTTGAAGTGAAACTTCTTTATTGGCGTTGGAAAAAAAAATGACCGTCACATTTTTCCGTTACGCGCCATCTTTTTCTTGTCACTACCACGCCACGGTTGATTCGAAGAGCACTTTCTCCAGCGGAGTACGGATACCATGTAATAATTCTATTACAATTAATGAAATTGCTGTAATAATCTTAGTAGTAATAAGGTGAAATTATATAATTGTATTATTTGAATTCATGTCTATGATAATAAAAGCCTTTTGTTACACTTTATCTAATTTAACTTTATTTAACCAATTTCTTTAAAGTCGCATGTAGTAGGTAATTTTTCGAAAAATAAGGTCATAGAGAAGTTTCACTTCTTACTTGTGTACACTAGTACACGCACATTTTTTTTTATACATACGCAACCTATGAACACGTGATACTTGAAGTATCACATGCGCGTTGTCAATTCAAGGGAAAAAAGGAAAAGAACAGAATGTGTGGGAGATTTTGTTTTAATATATTTTTTTATAAAAACGTTTTTCAAACTAACCAGGTTCGTAGCTACGGTGGTTCGGCTTCGATCAAGAACCTCGACGAATCGGATGGCGATCTCGACAAGAAATATTCAACGTCCTATAATACTTTATCGGAGTACAAACCCCGGCCAAGACTGACCGCCAAGTACGCTACGCTGTACGCGGACAGCTTGAACAACTATACGCCTCAACCAACAACTAATACTGGTAAGTACTAAAATTAAAAAAAAATAGTACACAGATGCTTAGACCGTTGTGGCCTGCTGGTAGCGAGTCTGCTTTGAGCCTCCACGGTGAGGGGTGCGATTTCCACTCGAAGCAGATCTTTGTTACAAATATCTGTTTCGGTCCGGGCTCAATCAAGAACTGCTACTTAAAACTTTTGCGGAGGTCAGATGGCAATCCTAAGGGGATGGGACCCTGAGGCCCTGGCAATCGTCAATGTCGGGCGTCCTAAGGCCTCCGAGACTAACTTTTTATTGAGGTAGCGTTAGCGAACCTGCCTTAAGTTAAGCGTCGGTCCCGGTTGTTATCATAACGTCGTTACCTCTTCATGGGAAATTTACGAGGCATGGCATGAAGAGCAATATGAATATTAGTAATGATAAAAGTAATGTTAATATTCATTAAAAAAAAAAGTAAAAATGTCAATACGACAAATTGAACGTAGTACATACTGTAGTCACGTTTACCAAACTTAGCCAAGTATTGGTCGCTAACTAAATTATCTTTTCAAAGCTCCACCACCAGCACCCGCTGATCTAACAGGAGGAACCAATCCTGATGTGATCAACTTCATTCAGAAACAAGAAGAGTACATTGAACAACTTGAACGGGAAAGCCAGTATTGTAGGGTAAGACGGTCCACACACCTTCAATATTATTGTACAATATTATTGCACAAAAAAATGAAGCTAATGGTATAATTTTTAAGATTACGGTAATTTATCTATCTTCGCTCACGAAGAGAGGTCTTTTGTTTCGCACCGTTTCGACGCGGTCACGCCGGGAGTTGACTTAATACACTGGCTTGCGCTCAGAGCGCTGTCTTTACTCAAGATGCGGTTCTAAGCTGTGGTCCGACTGAGCAATATAAATACATCTAATATATAATGACGACGTTGTGGCGCAGCGGTAGCGAACCTGCCTTAAACGCCACAGGTCGCGGGTTCGATTCCTGCTCGGAGCATAATATGTTTGCATTGACCATGCAAGCATATTTTCCGGTCTGGGTGTATTTGTCCTTGTTATTGTGAATGTTTCCAGACCCCCGACACAGGATATTACTATCCTAATGGGGGCCGTTGAGTGTGTAACGTTTATTTATTATTATTATTTATCTTAAGAACTAAACACCTTGATACAATATCTATATCCGATGAGTTACTGGTTCATCATAGGGATATGGAGATCAGATGGCAATCGCTCTGTGTAAAAACTAGTAACCTGTGAAATCCGGACAAGAGTAATAAGTAGACCCTGGATAAATACGCGTATAGTACCGGGAATAATGCTAGGAAGAAGAAGACATCTTAAGAAATAAAAGTGGTATTTTCTCCGTTTTTACAGGACGAGCTGAACAATCTTCTCGGTAAAGTGAAAGAGGTTATATCAGAGAATGAACATTTACATGAGGCTCAGAAGAATAAATTGATATCTAGAATGTTCCACACGTACAACGCTGGTTCTGAAACCGATGATTTGGATGACGTCGGTGATAGCACTGGTCTGGACAGTGATAATAAGGTAAAAAAACTGTGCAGTCTGGGGACCCCTGTCAGGCCAGAAGTTCCTTACGTTTTTCTTCAACTCCGAATGTAATTCGAAATGAATTCTGTATATTTCAATAGGCTATATGATAAAAAGAGATAAAGACAGAGAGAGAAGGAGAGTTGCTCACCTGGCTGCGCACTCACTTGCTCATAGTCGGCTCGATACGCACACGTATACACACAGAATACGGAATTTCATTACGTGACGATTTCTACTAAATCGCACTACCCGTAAGCCGCGTTAAGGAACTTTGTTCCAATGATCTCCGTGATCTTGGTAAAGATTATGGTCACGTAAACCAAGATGCAGATTGTGCTAGCGTCACTACGCCAGGCTTACTGAGTCTTGAAGGTTATACTGACTTCTATAACACTAACAAAACGTATGACTCTAGTAAATTCAAGAAAAATAAAGTTTGAATTTGTTCATAGTTAATTTATTAGATATTAAGAAAAATAAAACTACATATATATTAAATACTAATCTAATAACATTGCCATTGAAATAGATGTCTCCATCGAAAGCTCGTAGACCAAAATCACGTTCAACTAAACTGGAAGGTCCTAACATTGTCTTTGAGTCTCGCATTGCTGAACTGGAAGCACAATTGACGCAAGCAAAAATAGATCTTAAGAAGGTGCAGGTAAGATCATTTTATCTTTTGTAGTTACGTATAAGTTAGTAGATATTCAGGATTATAGAAGATTAGTATTAATAGTGTTATGTTTGTTTTAGGATGAAAACAATGAGAATAAACGTAAGCTTGCCAATGGTCTGGTAGACTCTACTTGTCTTGATGGTTTTAAGAGACAAATTGACAATTTACAAAGGTAAGTATAGAATTTTAATCATTACAGATCAATGGTTTTTGTTGCTCCTTCTTTAATTATCATTGTCAATAAATGCTATTGAGACGCTCATAGCCGAGTGCACCCACTCATCAGTAAACGATCGCTAGGTTAAGCAACTTTAGGCGCGGTCTGTCACTAGATGGGTGATCGCATAGTGGTATTTCAACCGAGCGTCTCCGTGCTTCGGAGGGCACGTAAAAAGTCGGTCTCGGTTGTTGACAGTTTAACAACAGTCGATAATTCAAGTCAGAGGCCTGTACGGGCGACCTGAACAACTCTGAACACTAGGTTGGCCACTAACCACTGGATACGAAGAAGAAGATTGTTAATATATTTTTCTATTGCCAAGGAAATTTACTTAAAATTTATTTATATAAATGAATTATTTTTTTAGAGATAAATCAACCCTAGAGTCTCAGATATCAAAATTGAAACTAAGTCTAGAACAGAAAGACGGCGATATAGATACCCGCTACAAGAGAGGTTCCGATGTGGAGCAAAAGTTAAGAGAAGAAAGAAATAATTTAGAATTGGAAATATCCAGACTTAAGGTAAAGTTTAAAGTAGAAATTTGCCCAAATTACAAATTTAATTCTAAAACTTCTTGTTGTATAGTTTTTTATTTAACGATCACGAAGAGATATCTCTTAAGTGATAAGCAGTGCCGGATTAAGTAAGCCCTTGTTCCGGTATGGGTCTGGATCTTAGTAATATGGGTACGAACAATCACTACTTAATTGGTTTATTTGCACACTGTGCCATTAAAAAAAGGACGTATAATATTTTTTCCGAAACTGTGATCATATATTTTAGATATGTTGGCGGGCTTGGATACGCGATGCCCCTTTTCGTTCGGGGCCTGTAGCAATTGCTACTTTTGCTACGATAGTTAATCCGGCACTGGTGATAAGACCGTATGGATTTTAAAAGCATTTGGATAAAGTACAAAATATTTTCCAAAATGCACTACAACGCTTGCCAGAATGTTGATGGCGTGCTGTCGCAACTTTTATAATATCACTTTTGTTCTTTTTTCATGATAAAGAAAATTTTTATTTCTTTAATCACAGGATGATCTTGCAAAAGAAAGGAGCAAGGTACGAGAAATGGCTGGAGAGGGAGCTCGGCGAGCGATCCAAGAGCGTAGTGCCGCGGAGCAGCGCTACAACGCGCACTTCGACGAGCTGCAGCACGACCTCGCCGCGCAGTACGATAACGTCGCCAAGTTGCAGGTACCCTTGATACACATAGCTATTAAACAAAGTATATTATATACTAATACTAATAGCGATAGGAGTATTGTCCCTCCAAATAAGCTTATAGTTTGCGCTAGTAGTGGGTATGATAATAACCTAGGGTTTAAGATCGAACCCACAACTCGCGTTAACAGAAGCTCTTCCGACGTCGGCTATTGAGGCTTATATTCATTTATAAAGATCATCCAAAACGAATTTGGTGCTTGGTCAAGAAAGATAAGGCTGCGTTTCCACTAGAGATGTGCGCAGATGCAGCGAGGGATGCCTTTTTAATAACCAAAATCACTCAATTTATCTGACCTCGCTCAGGACAGCTCCTGCGGAAATGGCTTAGGGGAGCGAGTCTTAGTTAATATGATTAGTGTTAAGAGTGATTATTTTGATTCCTCATCTTCCACATCTCTAGTAGAAACGCAGCCTAATACTAAATTATACAAATTGGTAGTAACTTACCAAGATTTTCTTGTGTAGGTAAGTAATTTAATATTTTGGAAAATACAATTCGTTTCCATTTACAGAATCTGCATCATTAAAATAAGATAATTACCTAAAAATTAAAATACTCATATCGTTACTTGGAATGCCGCAAGGGATTTTTATCGCTTGTTTTAGTCTGTAAATTTTCCAGTTAGTTTATTAGGACTAAGATATTTAAACATAAATATTTTACATAAATAGTTTCAATATTTTAAAAATAGTTGGACTTAGAACGTCAGCGCCGAGAGGAAAGTGACTTGAAGAGAGAATTGTCTATGAAGAATGCTGCTATCGAAGAACTGAAGATGGAACTGAAAAATAAGAGTGGTATAATTTACTTATCTTATATCTAAAACCAAATATAATAGTTTCCGATGTATTTTAGATGAGAACAATATTAGTCATTTGCCAAAAATATCTTAATTGTATCTGTTTTAGCGTCCCTTCAAGCAGATTTAGCTCAAGCTTATGCTGAGAAAGCATCATTAGAGGAAGAATTAGCGAGCGCCAGACTTGCTATTGAAAGACAGCAACGACAATCCAAGCACGAAGCTAACCGCCTTAATTCTGAGGTAAGTCATCCTTTACTTTCATACTTACACTAACTATTTGCTGTCTTGTACTACCTACTATGTTTGTAGTGTCGCTTTGTCTGAATTAACGTAATCCACATTCTTAACCACATTTATATATGTTTATATAGATTCAGTCTCTTCGTCAACGTTTGGATCGAGCTGATGCAGATTTGGTGCACTCACGTCGTGAAAACTTGCGTCTTTCCGAACAAATTTCTAATCTTGAAAAAGAGGTATTTTCATTATTTTTAATTCACATCTAATATAAGATAATTCCATGAAATCTGATTTTTCATACCTTACTAAAGGAGCTGCCCATCTTATATAATAAGCGGCCGCTGTAGCTCTTGTACTGCAGTATGTGGGGCTTAGAGTAGAAAAGAGTAAATGAAGTAGGATTTTGGGCTTCTGGTGCCTATACTTATTAAACGAAAAGCAACCATAACGATACTCTTAATTCACCTCGTTACTCTGTGCGAGGGTAGTACTTCCATAGTCGAACTGTCCATTCGTGTCCAAAACAGCGATTATTATGAATTCATTAATAATTCCATAATTATTTTCAAATATTTTCAGATTAACATGAAGAACTTGACACCAATATCACCAGAAAAGAACAAAAAAGAGAAAGAATTATCAACAATGCTAGAATCTATGGAAAATAAACATGGTAAGCTATTACTAAATGTTTAAATTAATTTACGCCTTAATGCCACCTAATGCTATTGAGAATGTTACCTTTTGTTAGTGTTTTTCTCTTCTTACTCTTTCTGTTTCACAGAAATACTATATATCCATCTTTTCATATTTTGGGTAAACTATTGATGTTTTGAAAGACACTTAATAATTATCTTCATTAGATTAAATTTACACTTCAAAACATTTATACTTTACCCCTTTCAATATTGTGCTTGCATGATCATATAGTTGTGAAAGGGCTTCTTTCTTAACTTCAATAGTTTATTCATCAGATTGTTTGTTAAAATCAAGATTATACACAATTATTTTAATATTTTTAGGGTTATTCAAGTTATGCTAACATTATTTCGTAGACACCTTTCCTGAAATTTTGGTGTTTTGTTTCTCATTGTATCGTATAAAGGGTTTAGTGAATAAATTTGGTTCCGCAGCTAAGACCGTGGCTGAGTTGGAGTCCATGATTCATTCACAAAACAGTCTGATGGAGAAACTCACCAGCGAATGTCGTTTGCTTACAAACAAGCTCGACGACGCAAATCGTAGGCACAAGTACGAACTGTTTTCAACTTAAATGCATGTCAATAATATTCATTTTACTAAATTATCAAAACGCTTTTACATTTAATAAATATTTAACACTTGTCATCATTACCCATTTAATTTTACCAACCATTGTAACCAACATAATTAAACTTAAATTCAGTGGATTTGAAATATCGCGTTGGCTCAATGTTGGGTCCAAATATGATAATGTCCTAACATCGTGCTGTGTTTTTATTGGTGGCAGGCAGAGCGCAGAGTCGCAGCCGTGCAGACGAACCAATCAGAACACAGCGCGACCACTCAAGATCACGAGATTCACCACTAGCGAGCCATCGAACTCGACGCCGCGTAAAAGAGTCCGATTCGTCGAATAACTACCCAATTATTGTTGGTCCTTTAACGACAAATCAGGATCTCACAAATGATCGCGGTGAGAAGATATACAATTTGCCACTGATGATTCAACAGCCCTTTTTACGTGAGAAAAAGGAGCCGATCAAGGTTGATATCAGTGTCAAATTAATACCAAAACCGAGGAAAAAAGATAGAAAGAGGAGAGAAGCACAGGTTGAAGAAATAGTTTCTCCAGATAGAATTAAGGGTGTTAAAAATAGTATAAGTATGGAAGTAACTGATAATAAGGTTCAAGTTTTAAGTGAATCTCTGGAAGTTGTTGAGGATAAAATAAAGGAAAGCACAATTGAAACTCATGATGAAATAAAAGAAACTGCTTATTTAGACGATATGCACGATGTAGAAAATGTTAATAATTTATCACTTAATCTACAAGAAATAGATAATTGTGAAATAAAAGAAGACGGGAAGGTTGGATCTAATGAACTTGGTAGTGATAATGTAAACTTAGATAAAGAACATCCTTCTGAAACAAATTTAGTTGTCGGAGGAGAAAACGAAACTAATTTAGATCTTGATAATAATCACTAACATATCGTATATCATTTTGTTAAACAATTGTATTTGTGAAGATTTTGCAATTTATTAAAGGAGCCTTTATACATAATTATTAAGTCCATAGCTTTGTTAGTAAATTAAGAATTTGTGTGCAATATTTTGTATTCGTGCAATAATCTTTTAAATTATTTACAATAAACAGTAGTTGTTTAATTTTTTGTTTATATAAATTTTATTTGGAATTTTATTCAATTATTGTAAAGTTTATTCATTGCTTGGCTGTCAATAAGATTAAATGGGTAATGATAACAATTCTCACTAGAGTGCAATAAATGTTATAGCCAAATATTGTATTTATTTTTGATCATACAAACTATTATAAACTATTAGACAACTCTAGAAAAAAATAAAATCAATTGACAAATACTTATAAATAACAAATTTATTAATTTCAATCAAAAAATTAACAGCTTTATAATCTTCTTTTCGTTACATGAAATAATTTTATTTAAGAATGGAAGAAAAGCTTTAAGCATCGACCTCTTATTATTTTTTTAAACATTAAAAGCTGTTGTCTAATAAAATATATATATAGACATAACACTCATTCACAAAGATCACTCTATTTCAGAATGGAAAAAACACAATTGCTTTGCAGAAACTCTGAACTTATGAGAAAACTTAGAAATTTGTGGTCTTCTCATAAGAAATACTGCACGACCACCATAGCACCTTATCGAAGCTACACACCATTAAGTGGATATCCAAGTAGCTCATCATATGACTTAGATCGCACGTATTTGACATCTACGCCTTATTCATATAGAAATAGATTTAGAAGATCCGATGAATTAAGTAACATTGGTACTGCGAAAGATGAAATTTATAATCTGAGTAGACATTTAAGTGATCTATCAATTGATAAGGTTGACGATTCCGATGATGATAATAGAAAGGTAAGAAAAGAAGACTATACACAAGAGTCGGTTAGAAAATAAAATATTTTGAGTTTTTTGCATGAGTGTTTTGAGCAATTAGATGCACATAGCTTTAGTTATATTGTGGTAAAGATATTGAATAAACTGGTCTCAAAATGTTTTGAATCTTTTTGATAATCCCATGAATCCAATTTTACTTTTGATTCATATTAGATTTCTCGTTTAATCTCATTTATGTATCTTATTGTCAACGTCCTATTGTTAGCATGTGTTTGTTGCACTTATGCGTGTGTGCGTTATCACGTGTGTGTGTGTACATACAGGAAAGAACTGGCAACTCTGCAGCGTCAAGTAAACCATCTCGGACAATCCCTGCAGTCTGCATACTCACACCCACCTAGTAATTATCAAGGTATATATTCTTGTTTGCCATTATTAACTTTATTATTTGTTATTGATGACGTTCGATTCACGCGAAGAGGAGATGTTTCCGGCCTGGGTGTGTTTGTCCTTGTCATTGTGTATGTTTCCGTTTCTGGACACAGCAAATAATTATCCTAATAGGGCCGTTGATTGTGTAGCGTTTCATTGCTTTGTGTGATGTGATTTAAACATCCACTGACTATGAAAACTAGTAAGCAACCTATAATAAAGTATACCAATTTAACATTCCATAAAAATAAGAATTACCTTAATTTACTCATAAAGCTGCTAAACAACCTTTATCTATTCTTCACAGCAAAATTTTTGTCAAAAAACAATATAATTATCTGTTAAGGCATTCCATAATATTACCTATTATATATTATATTATTATATAAATAACTAAATATTCCAGCACCTCCCGCGCACACAACCGAAACAAACAGAATATCAGATTCCCCACCCAACGCCGGATCGGACTATACCAGAACTGAGTCCACCGGAGACGCCACATTCGGAGACATCGGTGACGTCAGAGACATCGATGGAGACCACGAAACAACAGGAAATATAGACCAACATATGGAAGATCAGGCTAACGATGACTATCATCAAATATCAAACACCCAACCAGATTTTAACACAGAAATGTCACAAGATGAACAAAACTATGACACAGAATTAGCTCAAGACATAGCAAGTAATGAACAAAATTATAATGACGCACAGCCAAAAGTAGAAAGACAATTGTCAAAACAAAATTCACATGATTCTAATGTAGGAGAGAATAAAATTTTGAGTAAGCAATCATCAAAAGAAATAGTTTCGCCGGAACGGCTTAGCACTAATAATCCTGAATTGCAAACTTCGAATGTTGAAAGTAGTAAAGAACATGATACAGACGACCAAAATAATGTTGAAGAAACTACAAGTAACTACCAAGAACAAGAATATACAGAGCAAGTTGAAGATAAGCCGTTAGAACAAACAGAACAGTACGAAAACCCGAACTATGATAATGAAAATTATCAAAATTATGATCAGAATTATCAACAACCACAATACACAGAACAATATGAAAATTACGAGCAGTATCCCCAGCAATACGTCGATCCAAACGCTCAATATGATGGTCAATATGAGAATTATCCAACAGATGGAAATTATACTGAACAAACTTATGATAATACACAATATAACCAAGAATATACACCGGAATATTCTGAAAACGTAACAGAAGAAACACTTGAACCAACTAATAACACGCCTAATGAAAAAGTAGTTAGCCAAAGTTAGCATAGTAGATAAGTTATTTTACGTGCAATATTTGTTACTTTTAAGCTTTTGTTTAGTGAAGAGTAATGCAATTTATCTGAAGCTTTTGATGTTAGAATAACTCCATGTAAAACAGATTTTCTTAGTGACCCTAAATCAATACATTTTAAAAATCCGTAAATAGATAAAATATATCTGGAATGTCTAGAATTATTATTGTTTGTGGTACTATTATAAATTATAATTGTATCGATGCAAAAGAAAACAGTTTGCTCAATACAATAATAGAGTTTATAGATGAAAATTTTTGTTTTATTTTTTATACCAAATCAATTTTAATTATCAATCAATGCTCTAAATATACCCATAAATAAATTCCTTTTTTAGTATATTACGTTCATAAGATATACAACTAAATGAATTAATAATAAATATAACGCAGAAATTAAATGAAGAATGGGGAATGGTTATAAATTTCGTACTAAACATATTTTATTCAGTAGAAATAAATATTTTACTATCCATCATACAATTAATCTAATTGAAGATTCATGGTTTCGGTTCCCACTCGGAGCAGATGTTTGTAATTAATATCCGTTAAGCTGTTGATGACGGTTGTTACAATAATATCAGATAATAATCGTTAGCTCTTGATAGCCAATTTGCTCTTATAAACGTTTTGTGTAAAAACTAGTGATCTGTCAAATCCGGATAAGACTAATGCAAAGAAGAAGAAGAGCCTCAATATACAGATTGAGTAATAAATATGAATCCTAACTGATTTAAGAACTAATGAAATTATTACGTTTACAATAATCTTTAATTAAAGATTTTAACTTGAAATTATAGTTAAAATGAAAAATTAATTGACGCATTGTAGATATAATCCACTGTAAAAATGTAAAAGTAGAAAATCAGTTTTAACTGAGACGTTGTGCAAAATGTTTTTATAATTGGTTTTAGCTTTAACTGTGCCTTTAATGAAAGCAGAGGTAAGGTTAGCCCAAAGAATATATAAATAGCGAGACTTAACTGTCCCTTCATCATCAAAATTAAAATAAATTGACTACAACCTCCAAAAACACAAAAAAAAGAAGTTTCTAGCTTTTACGGTTCGTAAGATACGCCTGCTAACAGACGGACAGAGGAGACTTTACTAAGCCTCCGCTGTCTGCAGAGCTCAGTTGGTATTGTTTGGGTGTGGAACCGTAAACACTGTGACAAATAAGGTCAAATTTATAGTAACTTGGGCATTAGACGTCTGAGATGACAATAGTATCATTATATATTTTCGATAATGGACATTATATTCCATTCATATAGTTGTCTAACTGAATAAGTAATAAACATTAAATTTCAGTTTTTGCGGATATAATCTAAAAATTTATATTTAAAATTTTAATTTATCAGAATTCATCTACTAAAGCAACTACATTTTCAAAAAGTAACGATAAAAGTGGCACAATAATAGCACCAATGAATACAAGTCCTGACAAAAGTGTTCATAATGAAAATGATTCTAAAAAAATTGTAAAAGTAGAAAGAACCAAGATTTTAAACAATGACATAGTTGATAAACTAACAGACAAAGAAATCATTGATGCTATATTCGATATAATATTAAAAAATAAAAACATTAATATTAAATTGGAATCACCCAAACAAGGAAGGTATTTGGCGGAAATATGGAGATATGACGACAAAGGGAACAGAAACGATATTCAAGGAAGAGGAGGCAGGAATTCATATGTGTACGATACTTTTGATGATTATGACGATTATACGGTAAATAGTTTTAGTATATACGATCTTCTTATTCTGTGGTTCAAACTCAAACTCAAAATTCCGAAATTAATGGAAATTGAAAACGTGACCTACACGCGGTATTTAGTTTTTGATTGACATCGCACAAGCGTATTTGATTTTCGAAATGCTCTTCTAATGCCTCTGGTTAGATGCTATATTTATGTCCCATCTGATAGTAAGCAATCACCGTAGGCTATAGACACTTTTAAAACATCACAAGTGCAATGCGAAAGAGCGGAGAAAGAAAACAGCAAAGTGATGGGACAAATTGGATTACATTTTGAATCTTTGGCGCTCACACTCATATTTTCAAATGGGAAATCTTTTACTAAAACCCACAGGGGTGTTTCAGGAGAGGATATCATGGGAATCTATTAAAACTTGGTGGTTACTTTGTATGGTTATCAATTGTATCATAGCACCTAATAAGTATTTTTCTTTTTTAATAATATTATCTTTTTTCAGTCTAGAGACAACGGCAATTTACCCCCAGTAAATATGATTTTATAAATTTTATAGACTTATGTTGCATAAATTGCATACAAGTAAGCTGCCTTTTTATTTTCAGGATTGGATCTACCATTTCGTAAATTTCCTTAGCCCAGTTAACTTTTAAAACAATAATCAAATTGGTCACGATAGAGTTTATAATAATATAATATAAATAATATAATTATGTAAATTATAAATATTTTCCAGGTTCCGACTTATGAAAAACATGGACATAAATACATATATTAAGCGTAGATATGGAGAAAATTAATAAAGTTCTTGGATATATATATATATTTTTATTTTATTTTTAAATGCTGTTTTCTAATACCTAGGTATGGAATTCTTCAATTGTTTGAAACATTCAAAAGGAGCTCGGAAAGAAATGAAAATATGCATTTAAAAGATCTTCTTAATTTGTACTTTAATTTATTTTATTACTTGTATATTATTTTGAAATCATATGTAGCTAATAAAATATTATGAAATCTATTAACTAAATGACTAGTATCCTCAATCCCAAACTGGACTTTAAAAATATTTGGACGCAAATAAGGAATACCATGTCAACCCACAAAATAGAAAAAACCGAGTTATATATGCAGAAGTGTTGGTAAATGGCTGAAAAACATTTTTCTTTAACATTTGTAGGGTTTTAAGCTTTAAAACTTCTAAAAAAGCCATTTTTAATCATGCCATTTATGTATTATTTTAAACGTTTTTGGTTATATTATATACGAAATATGCAGTTTGTATGCTTATTTTATGTGAAAATAAGTTAAATAACTTACATACATCTTATAATTGCCAAAAACTTGACCAATATGTAAAAAAAATCATATAAAGCAAGTTGTTCAAAATTTTCAAACGCGTATTTCTCGAAATAACATTCGTGTGGGTTGATATGGTATTGCTTATATTGCGTCCATTTGGCCATTGATACTGACAATGAAAGACTGATGACCTGACTGTGACAGCTCAAGCCTCAACTTTGTTTGACAACAATGAACGACTTCGGTCTCCAGTTTGGAGGTTAGTTTCTTGTCTCGGTAAATAACTTTGAAATAAATCATACAAAATGGTGTGTGATAAATGTGAGAAGAAACTCGGTCGTGTTATAACACCGGATCCATGGAAAACGGGCGCGCGAAACACGGTGGAATCTGGTGGCAGAAAAGTTGGGGAGAATAAGGCTCTCACGGCTAAAAAGGGCGATATAATCCTTATACATCCAAGTTTTATGAGTGCAAGTAAGTTTTTACACATTTATATATATATCCTACCAATAATATATGCTAAAGTTACAGAAGTTAAAGTGACTTATGATAATGTATATAATAATTATTTAGTTTTAGAATTTGCCTTTGTAAATTTCAATGCTTTTGAAACTGTTATGAAACTTTTATGAAACTGTATTATTTTATTTTAAGGATATGCCGCACCAAAGTTCATCAAGTTGGCTCACACTATTGTCAAGCGTGTGCATATAAAAAGGGGATATGTGCAATGTGCGGAAAGAAAATATTGGACACAGCAAATTATAGGCAGAGTTCTACTTAATTGAAGAATGTATATTAATTAATTGTACAGCATTTTGTAGATGAAACTCATACAGTTGTAATTTTTAAGAAAGTAAACTGCTCATGTCTAAAAACCAAATGTAAAAATAAGCTATAATTTTTTCAAAATAATACCATTTTGACATAAGGGTTTTTGGCCAAAAAACTTAGTCATTTTTGCCTTTAAGTTTTTGTAGCCTCAAATAAGTGTTCAGTGTTTTACCGTAAAATGAAGTAAAAAAAAATGATAATGTTTTATTACTTCAGGATTAATAGCTTATTGATACAAGCTAAATGAAATAATTTGTGTTAATGAATAATAAAAATATTCTTAACAAAAGAACTGATAACAATATAGATTTATCTTTAAGACATGTATTTAATTTAAAAAAAAAGTTAATACAGAATGATTGTTAATAAATTTAAAAGATGTATGTAATGTAAGATGAATGTATTAAAATATTATAGTTTTTATGAATTTTAGAGTATAAATGTTACCACTAATATGTAGATCAGTTGGATTGCATATTGAATAATTGATTTGCCGATTACCTGATTAAAGTAAAAATATTTAGAAATGTCCATATAAGCTTGTTAGGGAAGTTTTCGTTTTCATTAAAATATAATTCAAATCTTAATTTAGAAACAAATATTTAAATGCCAAACATGTTCATTTCTTTTTTTAATTTATAGTTTACAAATCTGATATTAAAAAATACAAATTGATTTATAAAAAAGTTTTCATAAAACCGAATATACAGATAAGTAGAGAGCACTTGGGTCATTCCTGCTCCACTCCCTGAAATACTCCAAGGTTTAGATCCTCCAGTGTATGACAAATTTGTAACGAGATATTTTTGGCAAAACCTGAACTCTTTCAGTTACAGTAGTCAGTTTTGGCTGAAGATTTAATTAAAATTTCTTAATAACCAAAAGTAAAGGAAATGATGTTTTGCTCTTTGATAAAACATGTTATGTTAATATGCAAACAGTTCTTACTTGAAGTCAAATATCGTACCCAGTAATCTACAGATTAATAAACGCTACACATTCAACGGTCCCCATTAGGATTGTTATATACTGTGTCTGGGGCCGGAAACATACACAATGACTAGGACAAAACACCCAGACCGGAAAACATGCCTGTATTGTCAATACAAACATATACTCCGAGCGGAATTAAACCCGCGACCTGTGTCGCTTAAGGCATGTTCATTACCGCTGCGCCACAACGTCGTCTAAGATTGTTTAGTTATTGTTCATATTAAAGAATTCGATACCAAGATATACTAATAACTAAAGTTATAATTATTTTTAAGATAAAAATAGAGATAATTTCTTATTTCACGATATTTTAGTTTTCAAATATCCTTTTTTATTATTAAATGGATTTTAATAAATAATGTTATTTATAATAAGATGTACATATTACAATTTTTTTTTTATTTAATTTTTAATATGGTATTTTTTAATAAATGCTACACACACAACAACCTGACATTACAATTGTAATATTCTATGTCGGGTTAGGGGATACTCACACAAACACAAGTATAACCCAATTGGAATGTATGGCCAATACAAATATCTGCCTGAAGCGGTAATCAATTCTTTTAAGGTACTAGGGTTGCCAACTTTTCATCGGTAAAATATAATATTTACCAAAATAATTTACAAAAAATTTACTGTACATACAAAGAAAAAAAACTGAAAACTTAAATATTGTATTTTGTGAAAAAAAAAAAACAATAAAAACTGGAATAAACTTTTGTATATGACATTTTTTTTGCATGCCGTATTACATTCAATTTTGAAATGAATATAAGTCAAAAGACAATTTTGTATAATGAGATACAACTTTTGTGTCTTCCTTCTCGTCATTTCGAATTTAAATGATAATATAATATAATATCCCCATGAATGCTTTCGGATACATCCTTCCATACCACTCCAAAGGCACGCTCATAAACTCTCTAAATGAAGGATTTTATTTGCTACATAATTGGTGTATTTTAGTTGGTAGTGGAAAATATATTATTTTTGTCGACGACCGTTGTGGCGTGTTGGTTGGGAGCCTTTCTATAGTCTTGACGGTCGCGGGTTCGATTCCCGCTGGCGCTCCCGATGCGCATATTTGTATTTATCTTATGAATATTGGTCTCGGCCTGGCCATTCGATAATAATCGTTTACTTCCGATAGGTAATTTACTCTTATCCGATGAGTTACTGGTTTGCCTTTAGGGTTGTGGAGTTCAGATGGCAATCGCTCTGTGTTAAAACTCCGGATAATAGTAATAAGCAGAGCTTGGGCAAAATACCGGGATTTTTTTATATTACGAGTTGGCAAACAAGCTTACGGCCCACCAGATGGTAAGCGGTTGCCGTAGCCTATGAGCGCTTGCAGCACCATCAGTAGGTGCCACCCACGCGTTGCCAACCTCGAGATATTAGTTCTTAAATCTCTTCTGCCCAGTAATTTCACTAGCGTACAGTGCCGTTCAAACCGGAACACAGTAACGCCTAAGCACTACCATTTGGCAGCAGAATATTTGACATTGCGGTGGTACCTACCTAGCCAGCCTCTTGCAACAAAAGACATACCACCAGTGTGACTGATTGCGCTGGTGGAATAATCTCTGCTGTGACAGAGGTTATCCCAACAGATAAATGCTAAGAAGAAGAAGAATATAGAATATTATAGTAACGTTGGCAACCCTATTCGCTACTAATGAGCCACAACGGTCCACAACGTTATCTTCTATGTCCAATCTTAAACAGCGCAAAGTAAGTTTTTTTTGTATTAAAATCATAAACTAATTAAAACTTACGTATGAATTGATCTTGACGTAGTGATTGAAAACTGTATTTACATCATACTTGCATTGATAAGGATAATACGAGTGCCTTTTAAAATGGCCTGCATTTATACAACGATTTTTTCTTTTGCTTGTTTAATTTTGGTAAGTAAATAATTTGCCATGCTCCCATGGGCGTAGCGAGGTATAATTCTCTCAATTTAAAATGAACCAAAATGGCCGCTTCTGCGCAGGTACAATCATGGACAAAAATGTTAGACAAAATATTGATTTCGTCTTGTTTAAATAGATTTTTTATAAAGTGGGAAAACGGAATTATGTATATAATATAGTTATTGTTTCTTGTTTCTCCAATTAAATATTTAATCATTATCGTTATTAATTACTTAAATAGATTAAACCAAATAAATAATATAGAAAAAGGATATATAAAAAATAATAATAGTTAATGTACATTTTTAATCACTGTCACTTATTGGGATGACGCGTTGCTATAGTTACGCGTTTTATGGCCCCCGTCATTCCGCATTCAGTTGAGACCCAAAAATATGCTATTGCGCATGGTTGAACTTATATTGAAAGAATTATAAAAGAGCAAGGCCTCTCTTGCCCCACCCTTGACTTTGTTAAATACTCAGAAATGGAAGAATATAAAACCCTTTGAACTATATAACCAATAAATATTGGAGGGAATAGTCATTTTGTCCTTCTCTAGGGCGAAAGTTAAGATTTTGCCCTTTCGGTCTAATCCTGGCTACGCCCATGGCCTCGTCCCGCACAAATTGGCCGGATCCATCGTAAATCGGCGTAAAGTAACAGTATCAAGATTCCTTAAAAGAGAAATAAAAGTATAAAGATTCCTTAAAAGAGAAATTTAAAGAAATTAATATATTGACTGTTGCTTCTCAATACATTTTTGAAAATGTTATGTATGTACATAAGAACATTAAAGAATTTACTAAATGTAGTGATAATCATAACATTAACACTAGGAACAAACATAAATTAACAATGCCAGTTACTAGACTGCATAAAATTAGTAACTCTTTTAAAGGTAACAACTGTATACGATTTTACAATAGGATCCCAGAAAGCGTTCAGAAACTTTCTATAAATAAATTTAAAAAAAGGTCAAAGAACGTTTGTGTGGTAAAGGTTATTATAAAATTGGTGAATACCTTGAGGACACCACGCCTTGGGAATGAGACAGTCATTCCAGGCTTTTCAGTGATTATAATATGTAAACTAATATCAGTTTAAAAAATACATATATAAAAAAAAAGATAAAACCCCCTGAGTTTGTTTCGCCGGTTCTTCTCAGGTATAGGTTTAATTTTGTAGCCGGTGGTAGAATCTGACTTTCAACAAATAAGTGTAATGATTTTTATGTTGAATAAAAATATTTGATTTGATTTGATTTATCAGTAGGTACTGTTGCGTTTCGTGCGATGAGTAAGAGCGCCAGATGTCCAATCTCCCACCACATATCTCTTTTTTTCTTATCTCGTCCTTCCTATCCCTCGTGTTGCTAACGCGCATGTGATACTTCAAGTATCGCAAGCGTTTATAGGTTGCGGTGAATGCTTAACATCAGGCGGTGTGTATGCTTGTATTTTCAGGTGGTTCTAATAATTTCCCAATGTTTTCGTACTACATAATAATAATTATTGATTTCAGTTTTCTTTAGATTACTGTTTCAATTTAAGGATAGAATCGTTCGAGAGTCGAAATAGTGATAATGGGAAACATTTAACAAGAAATAAAAATATTAATACATTTAAAAATTACAATCAAAATTTGGATTCACTGAGCACAATTTTGGCTTTAGTCGCTGTAAGTATTGAACCCATACATTATTATGACATAAGTATCACATAGGCATAAAAATGCTATACTCTGTGGGCTGGTCAATTGTGCACAACATAATGGAGTGAAGTTAGGTGTGACTAACGTAACATAACGTAAGTAGAAGGTTCTCGATTCGACTGTATTAACTTTCGACTGGGTGACTTGATTTTGATGATCCTTTTTATTTGAAATGTGGTGCTTTCCGTGTTTATATTAGCATTTGTAACTAAACAGTATAAAAACCTTACAGCCTATACTTTGAAAATTTTGTAAAGCCGTCACTCTCATAATTATTAAGAAAGCTTAGCTTATATATTTTATCAATTTTTTTGACAGCCCAATCTAAATCACATCTTACAAAGCAAGGAAAGTATGTTCAAATCCCGTAAAGATAAAAACAAATTATTATATCCATATGATAAAACTCCAAAAATAAAATCACAAAATAAAGACAATATAAAACTAAAAATAAATGGAGGTTTTGATTTAGAAAATGGAATTAATTCTGAAAATAAGTTATTATATGGACTGGATGCTATAAATAAAAATGGCACCCTTAGATATGGGTTTGAAAATGGCATCTGTCAACGGAATAGAAAAAAATGCTTTAAAGCCTGCAAAAAAGCGTATCGAGATGTTTGCAAAAGGGAAGGTTGCCCAAAAACTTTAAGGACTTACATTAAAGCTTACTGTTCTAGTGAATGTAGTAGATGGTTTTATTAATTAAAGATTTTCTAACATTTTATATTTTAAAAATAAAATATTTTACATATATTCTTCGTTTTCCTAGCATTATTCCCGGTATTATACGAGTATTTACCCAGGGTCTGCTTACTTCTCTTGTCCGGATTTGATAGGTTACTAGTTTTTATACAAAGCGATTACCATCTGACCTCCGCAATCCGATGTTATGTGATAGCAACCGAGACCGACAGCTTACCGCGCACTCCAAGGCATGTGGGTGCAAGGACAAACACTCAGACCGAAACAGATATTTGTAAGATCAATGCAAACATTTGCTCGAGCGGGAATCGAACCTGCAACCGTCGAGGCTAAAGACAGACTCGCTACCCACAACGCCACAATGTCACATGTGGTAGATATTATATTATTGAAAACACATAAGCGACCATTTTTTGAACCGACTTCAAAAAAAAAGGAAGTTATCAATACAACCATAAGTTCTGTTTCTGTAGTTTTTTTAACTAAACACTCGAAGACGGCTGGACCGAATTTGATACTATTTAACTCTTTTTTTAACGAATATTAGCAGTGCTTTTTAAAGTCGCTACTAATATTCCTCGAAATAACCTCTAGAAGTGAAATTAGAAATAGAAGTTGATACGACAATTACCCACGGAAGTCAGGATCGAACCTGCAACTCTCACATTAATAGAATCAGCGCTTCTACCGTTCAACTTTTGAGGCTAGGGTACACTCCCGAGGTGGTCCCATTGTCATCTGGTCCAGATCTGATGAGCTTCTGGAGAAATGGAGGGAACGCTTCAAATTTTATAGATACCTTTTGCGATTTTGGTTTTTTTTTTAAAATAGCTTGTGCATTTTAATTAATTAATCTTAGAGAAGAAGAGAAGTTCTTGAAGTGGAACTGCTGATGATGACCACAAAAGGCCACCAAAACTTTTCATAAACAGCCATAGATATACACAATCTATGAAAATTCCAACTGCTTTACAAATCATGAGATACAGCAAAAACTAAAAATATATAAATTTAATTTTTTCAATTTTAAATAGCATCGTGAGACAGCTTCCTGATATTCAGATGGACAGCGGAGGCTTTTGCCTTTTGGATACGGAACTCTAATAAAAAAACCTAATTACGGGTTCTCATACTACGTAGCCTGGTAAAACGTAAACCATAAAATACGTAATTTGGTCATATGAAATTTTTCATACTAACAAAAGAATTAATAATTTAATAATTATATACAACATTTATATAATTAACTCTTTATTATGCATCAATGCAACTAAATTGGAAATTAATTAAAATGATAAGAGAAACAAACGCCGAGTAATGTTATTTTTACTTAACAAATCATTTCATAATGTTAGGAAACGATATTCAAATATTTTTGTTACTAGTCACAGTAAGTAAAAAACTCATTCAATCCATTTAAAAAAATTAAATTTAATGGCGTCGGGACGTGACGACCCCATCGCCCAATGTTGAGATAATCTCTGTCACAGCAGAGATTATTCCACTAGTGCAATCAGTCACACTGGTGATAGGTCTTTTGTTGCAAGAGGCCGGCTAGGTAGGTACCACCGCAGTGTCAAATATTCTACCGCAAAGCAGTATTGTCTTTGGCATTACTGTGTTCCGGTTTGAAGGGCACTGTAGGCTGGTGAAATTACTAGGCAAAGAAGATTTAAGAACCAATATCCCGAGGTTGGCAACGCGTAAGTGGCAACTACTAATGGTGTTGGAAGCGCTCATATTCTACGGCAACCGCTTACCATCAGGTGGGCCGAACGCTTGCTTGCCAATTTAGTAATATAAAATAAAAATGATTTGTATAAAAATAGTTTATTTTCACACTTCACTTAATTTTGCAATTGAATGAAGGTTTAAATGAGTGAATGAATTGAATGAAAACAATTTTCAACAAATTGCACTTTTGAATTAAATACGGGAAACTTATGTAATTTTTGTTATTTACTTTGTCAAATAATTTAATTTGTTCTAGTCCTTTCTAGAAGGATCCTCGATTATACATTTGGAAGAAGGTACAAAAGAAGGACAATCAAATAAATATTACACTAAACTATTGAATTCGTTAATAAATATAAACGAAGAGAGAGTTAATAATCTAAATAGACTAAATGTATTAAATGAACACGTCTATGGGAATGATTTCCTAAGAAATACTCAAAATGACGATTACAATGATTTAGTAAAAAGGATAACTACTATTTTGGAAGAATTAAGAAATGTAAGTATAAGTTGATATAATTCAACATCAACTACACACAAGCACACAGAGAGAGAGAGAGAAAGAAAAAGATAGATATAGAGAAAGAAAGATCTAGAATATCATGTCAGTGATCACAACGCACTCACATAAGAGACCGAAAACAGACTTTCTACAAGAACAGAAAAATCCTAGTAGTTCGATTGTTGTGGAATTCTCGTAGATGAAGTGCGCATCGAGCTCAGACTATTCAAGTTCCCACGAACGTGAGGAAAGATATTTCCTCGTATTTCTATTGATCGAACTCCGCTGTCTATGGACAGAACCTTCCTTCTTCTTCCTACAATTCTTTCCGGTATTATAGGAGTATTTACCCAGGGTCTGCTTATTTACTCTTGTCTGGATTTGATAGGTGACTAGTTTTTACACAGAGTAATTCCCATCTCACCTATTTAGGGGCGAACCGGTAACTCATTCTATAAGAGCAATTTACTTATCAAGAGTTAACGATTATTATGTGACGATAACAACCGGGACCGACAGCTTAACATGGCACGGTGGTGAGACCCACAAGGACAAACACCCAGACCGAAACAGATATTTGTAAGATCAATGCAGATATCTGCCCGAGTGGGAATCGAAACCGCAACCGTCGAGGCTTAAGGTCACAACGCCACAATGGTGTCCGTTGAACAGAATCTTCCTTACAGGCAAAATATCAGACACGCTGGCGCTGGTGCTCTTTCGTAAATTCAGTACCAACTCAATGGAACGAAGTTAGTCACACGCTACCTTCATTCGGTTATACGCAATGAAGTTCGCTTATAATTAATGTAATTAAATAGTAGTAAGTCTATGTTCATATTATGTAAATAAAAATTAACTTTGATTGTATTGATTACTTTTAGGAAGATGGCGTTTCAAATGAAGCACTGAACATTACGAATTGGGAAGAAAATAAAAATATTAAAAAATATATCATAAATAAGGCAAAATTTAAATCTGAATTGGATGAAGATCAAGAAGACAACCAACATGTGACGAATTGGACACCAGCTTTAGATCAAAAGAATGTCTCAAGTTATCTCAGAGACTACTCGAATTATATATATGACTGTGCTAGACCAAAAGATAGATGCATACGTTCCTGTAGGGACGCATACGAATTTGCTTGCTATTGGCAGGAATGTTCTAGAAGATTTATGGATAAAATGAGGTCATCTTGTAAATCTGCTTGCTGGACATATTTTAAGTAATTCCAATTCTATTTTGCTATTTAGAGATTTGTTTTGTGGATTAATTAAAAACTTTTATAAATTTTAAGGAGTTTTATTAACATTGTCTTACATGAAAATCTATTAGCTTATGACTAAGATCTCACACAACCCCTACCCTCTTTCCATGGTCAAGGTATATTGATTTAGTAGATAGTTAAAGTAGCTACGGACTGGCAATAGGTCGACTGCTAACGGCGAAAACTTTAGAGCCTCAGCCTTAAGGGCGATTAGAATTCAAGTTGTTTAAAAATGTAGACGCGTTGCATTGGCGGTAATTCCAAAAAATTTCGAAATGGATACATCAAACAAAAGCATACCGACTTCAAAATAAAGACCAAAAATAAAAAAATCTACAATAGAAGGTAGTTGCTCACTGACGGTGGTTGACAATTCATTACTAAATTTCTTATTACCCCTTCAATAAGCTCGAAGCGCTAGGAGTGGCTACGACAAGAGCCCAAGGGGTTCAGGATCGAACCCACAACTGTACCCAAACTCTAGCGTTAAATGAGTCAGCAGTTATTGTAAAATGAAATCACATGCATGGTCTAAAGCCATTTTAACAACAACATTCATATAAATAAATTTGTACCACGCAAGAAGTCCAACAGTGTTGTAAATTATAAATCTATGTCGATTCTACAGTTTTCTTCTGAAATATCGATTTTCCAATTATAAATCTAATCAGAAATTCATTTAGCTTATTTTAAAATGAAACTCCCTATCACATTTCAGAAAAACGATTGAAATGTCGATCGTAAAACGAATAATTTTAATTCAACTTATGCCATTTTGTTTGGTTAGTATTTAGTTTTATTCATTTACGGTAAATATTTTATTATTTATTAATAATAAATCATTTTATATTTCCAGGAATTAGCTTCAGCAAGAATCTATCTTCGACCACGGCATGATCTAAATATTTTACAATCCACTGAAAATGATAATGATTATAAAGTGTTAATGGTTCTTCCTGTAAGTAGCATTGTCTTCGTAATTCTTCTTCATCATTCTATTTTATAATGACTGCGTATTCTCTTAAGTCTACGACCATAACCGAACCCGCTTTAAAGTTTCCAAATGATTAAAATGATTTTACATAACGACCAACCAACCATTTTATGGACCAATTCAACCGGGCAAAAACTCTCATGCATTCTGCATCGACTTCAAATCAGTATCTTTACTATTTGCGTTTGACTCGATAAGTTCGAGGTCTAAACTCTAACGTCGTCTGCAACATTCCTTGCAATTCCATTGGAATTTTGAGCATTGTTGATCTCTTTTGCTCTTTTCAACACTGACGTGACAATCAATTATTAATGTTTTTATAAAATTCCTCAGAATAATCTAAGAACTAAACCTAAGCGAGATGATTCAAGCCTAACTATTCCGGAGAATAGAATCAAGACTGTAAACGGAGACGAATTGTCCATAAATGATTTGAATTTGAACAATCAACAGAAAGATATATTGAGGAAAAGATGGACGAGTTCTTGTGATAGAAAAGCCGCTAAAGTATGTAATAGAGCATGTAGGACCACGTACAAAATCGTATGTGACTCGTATAAATGTAGCCGTGGAATGAAGAAGAAATTTAGACGTGAGTGCAGAAGAAATTGTAAATCGAAGTTCGAATCTTCAAGGTATAGTGATTATTGACAGACGATCTTATTCTTGAACGTTTTTTAATGCAAGGTTTTTTATTTTGTCTGATTCAAAACAATAAATAAACTATCGATAATGGGTGTTTATTATTTTTATGAATGTGTTTTTTGGTTACATATTTGGCAAACAAGCGCAAGCAAAAAATACTGTAAGGATTTTGATTGAAATTTGGGGACACATAAAACTTATTACCTGGATTGACACAAAAGATATTGCTTATCAAAGAATAATGTTGGGTTCCAAAAATTATTAATAGTTACATTAACGCGATCGGAACTGAGAGCACAGCAGTAAGTATTATAAATGTGAAACATTGTATATTTAGCTGTGTGTTCTTCAATCACGCAAAAATGGCTTAAAGGATTTGGATCAGATTTGGCATACAGAACATCCACTACTTCACTGCGACTAACCATGAGGTTCAAAAAAAAAAAATAATACGTCGAGGGCATTGCTAGTTAATAAAACCATAAGAAACATTAAAATTTGTCTTTATTTATATAATACATCAATAAAATACAATTTGTATAATTGTGATAATAATAACTTGTTAATGTGATACAATATAACGTTGATACAAATTAATAAAACAAAAAAAAACACGATCACATTGATACCAGTATACATGATATTATCATAAAATACTTTATGAAAAATAAACAGCAAAAAATACTTTAATTTTATTTAAAGTTTAACCTACTTTTTAAAATCCTATTCTGATTGCCAACTTAATTTGTCTGGAAGACTTTCTACCAACCTAAGGGGATGTGCCCATACTACGTGACCCGTTTATGGAGGGATAGGGTCGTCAAAATACCACGCTTGGTCACAGAACCGGTGGAGGGATCTAAGGTGGTCTAAAGAGATGAAAAATAAATTTAAATTAAAAGAAAAAAAAAGACTAGTTTTTTTGTAAATTAAGTTCCTCACAAGGCAAGCACCGTATATATAAAGAGAAAAATGAGGATTTTTTTATTACTTCCTGTTTGCAAAAAATGATTTTAAACCATAGTTACGAATTACTATGTTTAAGGGTGAGGGTGAAGGGTGGTGAGGGTTTTGGCATATACTACGGGTGGACGGATGCTGGTAAAAAATGGGTCACGTAGTATGGGTGTATTCCCTAAGTTACATGGGTAAAATTATTTTGTAATTCGTTAATAAATATACTATATTTATTGGAATGTCATTTCCTGTCTTAAGTCCGTACTTACATTAAATATAATATATTACACGGGTAATACTCGCCGGACGGAATATTGGTATACAAATAAAACTTTTTATTCCTCAATTTTTTTATCTGTTAGACACTATTTTATTCGAATTGTGACGCGTACACTAAATCTAAATAAAAATATTTTCTTTCACAACCCAAACACTATAATTTCGTATATTCAATAATAATTTTAAAATTTATAAGGCACATTTTTATAAGACAAACCCGTAACCAGAGAATCTGGTTCTTGCATCGTTAAAATCTCATTTTATATAATTAATTTCATATAACTTATCGCGAAAGATAGTTGTACCTATATAATGAATCCTCCGAAATTGCGTATGTTTGAAATTAAATCTACAACAAACCGCCGCTTGGACTTCTTGAACTGCTTTTTATCGAAGTTACCGATATGTTTCCGGAACTATTGCTTAATGTAGGAGGCGGTGAACGAGGTAATGAGAAATTTTTATCCGTCAAATTCTCTTGACTTAGCGATTTTTGTGTTGCAAATACCGGTATTTTCGACGAAACGAAACCCGCAAACGGTTTTTTATCTAACGATTTAACTGGAATGCTACTTGGTTTGGCTGATATTACGGGTTTTTGGCTTGATACTGGCTGGTCGGTCGATGAACGAAGTTGCATTTGATCCAGTTGTGAAAGTCGTCTGTTCTCCAAGTCTGTACTGGTTACAATGGTCCCCTTTGGTGATTCATATGTGGCTGTACGGAACTTAATAGTACTGTTTCGCGGCAAATCGAAATCTGAATGTCGTTTCTTTGGTTCATTTGTGGTTTGACTCGTTCGTTTTTTCACATCGGCTTGATGTTTCGCTGAATGATAACGTTCATTCGATATGAAATCGTTCAGTAGCTCGATGTCTAGTTCGTAAGATAGAAGCGGTTCTTCGTACTTTTTAATAGCTGCTGGTGCTCTTTGCCTACTTGCTATTTTATCTTTATTTATTTCGGTTTTTTCATGTATAATCTTCTCTGTTCTTGGTGTAACAACTTGGATTTCTGTTATGTGATCTTTTTGGTTTTCTGTATCTTTTGATTTAACGTTGCAAATGCTTTGTTCATTCAAAATTGTTGTAGGATTAATTGAATATCTGGTTTTTGTAACTTCGACGGTATCTTGATTTTTATCACTTTTATCTTCTAAATCTTGAATAACTCTTATACCCATTCGAGAAAGTTCTTCTGATGATCTTTGTGCCATAAAACTTGGATCATTCTGCAGTTTCTCCATCAATGCTTTAGCTTCTTCTTCAGTCATATCTGCAGTATTTAAGATTATTGTCTCCGTTCTCGTATAAGATGGTTCAGTTGTTGTAAAATGTAAGTTTGGATTTTGTTTTCTTATTTCTTCGAGAACTTTCTTATCAATATCCTTGACATTACCTTCTTCTAGCTCTAGCTCATTGATTTCACCCCCGCCTTTCATAATACCAAAAGTTATTTGCTCAACTTGCAATGGCGCCTCTGTCTTTGTTGTTATATATTTAGTTGAAACTTTTTCAACATTCTGAGTTATAACTTTATTTCCATATTCATCTTCTGTAACATTGACCATAACAGTTTTTTGGACTGGCTCTTGTTTCATAGTTAGAGAAACGTTCGCTGGTTCCATGTAAAGCGTTCTTGTTTCTTTCTCTTCTGTGCGACTCTTTGTACCTTCAACCAGATCTGGTATTAATCTCAAACTAGTTTCACCGATCTCTATTGATTTTGTATACGAGCTATGCTTGGGTTCTGATATCACATTCTTATCATCTGTTGATATCGTAACAATATTACTGTTCTGAATTTCCTGTCTATTCTTAGATTCAGACCAATCAGATGTGAATGTCTCTGTAGGCTTTTTGCTATGTTTCAGACTATTGTTATTTGAACCAACTCTTATGTTACTTACAAAATCGTCATAGTCTCTTGTTTTAGATGCGGCGTTTGAGGTTTTCAAATCGAAGTTGACAATATCAGGCTGATGCATTGCCGATTTGAAAGAATCTGTCATCGCGGGTGTTTCTTTACTCGTTGATGCCTCATATTTTTGCGCTGTCTGGTCAATATGTACATTGAATATCGGATTTTTAGCTAGTAATTTTTTCATCATTTCTGACTTCGGTCTTTCTAAGCTGTTGACGTAAGAGCTGCGGGAGACTTTCATATCATCGGGAATATTAGTATCATAAGTCATTGTGAGTTTCTCTTCATATTTTACTGGCTTAGATTCACTTACTGTATGTGTAGATTGTAATTCTTGACTGTTTTCTAATGAACTTGCATTGCTACCGTCAGACGTCGATTTAGCAAACTCAGATACAAGCTTTAAATGGACTTTCATATTTTCGTCCATTATTCTGCGTGCCAAATGATCAGATGTTTCATGATCTTCACTTTCTTGACTTGAATCTAAATTAATTTGAGATTTCCTGTAGACGATTTCTTGCGAACCGTGCTTTCCTGATTCCATTGAACTGTTTGAACCTTTAACTATTGCATCTTCCAAATTACCAAATTCTGAAGCTTTCTTAAGGCGGTTTCTTTGGAATGTATTTAATCCTTCCATAGCAGAGGTTTTAGCAATATTAAGGCTGAGTCGTGGCTCTTTTTGTTTTAATACAACACCTATTTCAGGATCTATCATCTCTGGTAATACGTCTTCGGTACCCGAATCAAAGAACGTTGTCTCGACGACAGACATCGCTTTTCTTTTCTTAGGTGAAAGTGTACTCTCTTGTATTTCTGCATCGTCAGCAGATATATCCAAGCTCTGAGCCCTTTCTAAAGTACCAGTAGACGGTTTACTAGTCTTAGTTCTCAATTCAAATCTGGATAAATCCCCCAATGAGGCAGCCTTACGTTCATTTTCATCTAAAATTGATGACGCATCATCTGAAGCAGAACGCACTGTATCATTTAATGGAGAACTGTGTATGGTTATATCACTATTGTTCAATTCAATCGTAGTCGAACCCTTATCACTTTTATCGCTATTGTTTAAAGAAAGTACAGAATGCATGTCCTGATTAGATGAAAGATTAGATTTCGAATCTTCAAAGAAATTGTTCAGAGAATCACTTTCTTTTCTAAATGGCTTCGATACAATATCATCAATATCATCTTGAGTGAAATTAATGGATTCATCAAGACGTGACTTTGTTTTATTTACTTTTGGAGTAGATGTATTATATGATGTTATCGATTTGTTCGACGTAAACGAATCGTGTAACAGACTTGAATGATGCTTCTCATTCTTCAAGAAGTCATGTAAATTTTTCATTTGCTCCAATATACTGTCATCACTTTTATTCTTTTCTTGTTCTGGAGGTGATGGTGCTTTACCTTTCGATTTCTTTGTGGGTTTCGGAGCTTCTTCTTTCTTATGTTCAATTTTTTCTTTATCTTGAACTAGATCTGCGGAACTCTTCCTGTTACTTCTAGCTGCTTTGGCTGCATCGAACATGTGTTGAGGTAATTCTTGAGGTATGCCATTTTCGTCCCTTTTTATTCCACTAGAATTGAGGTCAGTTCTAGTGAAAGACGTGGAAGTTGAAAGAGAAGTTTCTGATGGTTGGGATGTTTCATGGCTGGTGATACTTTCCGATTCAGTCGTCTTTACCCTTGCATTTGGTATCGGTGGTGCGATTTTTTCTCTCCGTTTTGCGACAACTGGTTTCTTTTGTTCCATTTCATTTTCGTGTTTTATTTGTGTTGTGGGCGCTGGTCTTTGGGGTTCAGGTTTGTCAGGTTCATCGACTGCTTTCTTTTCAAGTATAACAGCCCCATTTTCAACTGTCTTCTGTTTCAGTACGCCGTCATCGGGAACATTAGGTGGTAGAACCCGTATACCAAACTTCATGGCCCGTTTAGGATCATACTCTCTTTTTTGTACTTCTGCATGTTCAAAATGTGTGATTCCATTTTCCGGTTGAATTATTTGAATGTCACTACCGGTGGAATTCCTATTCTTGTTCCTTTCTGGTTTGCTTAAGCCGACCGGGATGTCTGAATGTCTGGCTTTGTTTGCAAGCTTCAAATTCTTTTCGTTTTCTCGTTCTAATGTAGTGGGAGGATCTTTTTCTCTTTTTGTTTCTTTCTAATGTAGTGGTGATGATTTTTTCTGTGATTATCTTTTTAATACCGCCTTTGCCATGTTTTGTTTCTAGCGTAGAGTTATTTGAATTCGATGTGATGGGAGAACGCGGAGGATGAAGAAGCTTTCCTTCTTTTTCCAGCTGTGAAAGTAAAAAAAAGGAATTTAGTTTTATATTTTATAAATTTTGATGAAAAACTATACCTAAAATATTCCACGACAGGATGATTCATATTAGTTTGCCTAACTTTTAGTTTCAATGTATAAATGTATATGGTATGTGCTTTATATGTACGTAATAAAAAATTCTATTGTCTAATCACTTGTGGCTTTCTTCAATTGAACCGAAAACAATACCACATTCCGTGGCGTAGGCGACATGATTGTGTTCCAAACATCTGTACTAAGTAGAAACATCGTAACTAAATATTATCGTCAAACGATAAACATCCTAAAGATATTTATATTAAACATTGAAATACAATGAAATGTTTTTAACATTTCTAACATGGAGCTATGCTGGTACTAGATAACCAATTTAATGAGATACGCAATTAGTTAAGAAATGTAAGTTGTGGAGTGTCAAATTGTGTTGGATATGAATTTATGAGTACATAATTTGTATGGGAAATTATAAGTTGTATGAGTTATGCATAGTTTGATACATGAATCGTCTATTGTTTTATTCATTTGTAAAGGCACAGTCGTGACAAGTTACTTGAATGCAATTATTATGTGAGTGGGTATAGGAATGGCAAGCATTCTATATGCAGTAATTTTGCGTATTCCTGTCTTATGAATGAGAAATCTCTACATAATGACATTTTAGTAGTTTCGTTCGTCCACTGCTAAGTAGGTCCCACCAGCGGTGTCAGTTATTGTACCGTGAGGCAGTATACTATGTTTCGGTTTGCAGGACACTGTAGCTAGTGAAATTACTGGGCAAAACAGATTTTTGGTTCTAAAGGCGTTTCTTCATCCTAGCATTATTCCATTATTTTGTTTACCAAAGGTCGGCTTATTACTCTTATCCGGATTTGACAGGTTACTAGTTTTTTTACACGGAGCGATTGCCATCTGATCTCCGCAACCCTAAGGGCGAACCAGTAATTCATTGGATAAGAGCAATTTAATTATCAAGAGTTAACGATTTTTATCGGATGTTATGTGATAACCACCAGGACCGATAGCTTAACGTGCACTCCGAGGCACGGTGGGGAGACCGACACGGACAAACGCCCAGACAACACAACGCCACAACGGTGTCATTTCATTTTAAAGGTGCGATATATAAGAATACACATGAATAAATATGTTGCTTCGTAAGTACATTTCTTACCGTGTTAACATCGCCAGTGGAGCCAGCCCTCTTCATCAAGGGATGGTGAACCTTCCAGCCTTCTCCGCTGACTCTACCGCCCTCAACTATCTCCAGTTCTACCGGGTAAGGGGACGCCAGGGAGAGTATAGCGACAGCGTCCTCTAGCGGTGTACCGGTGAACTCGATTTTGATACTTTTGATTTTGTCCCCTGGAAAAATAAAGAGTCGTTTTTGAACACATGAACACAAGCTACAACAACAACAACAACTTATGAACACTTTATGGACACCTAGATTAGGTTGCCTGTGTCAAGGGTTACGAAACGCACAAACACAAGCACAACCACCTAGTTTCGAACACATGTCTAACATAGTCAGTGTAAACTGCCTTGACCAGGGCCAATGGATTAAATTAAGTCAAGTCAGAGGCCTAAATAAACTTAACAAAAAGTAAAAAAAGAGTGTTAAAATCAGTTACTGTTTAATAAATATTCAAATTACTGCCTTTAAAAATATAATATGCATAAACTTATTACTTATATAGACAGGCCCTTCTATACAGAAAAAAAAACTTCAAATATTCGCTGGTGCTCCTTCGTAAATTTATTTGAACTTACACAACTAAACGAAGTTAGTTATAGTTCCAAAATGAACCAAAATGGCCGCTTCTGCGCAGGTACAATCATGGACAAAAATGTTAGTCAAAAATATTGATATCGTCTTATTTAAATATTTTTTTATATAGTAGGAAAACAGAATTCATTATATAATATAGTTATTGTTTCTTCTAAATTCAATTAATTATTTATTTATTATCGTTGTTAATTACTTTAAAAAAAAATAGTATAGAAAAAGGGTAGATACAAAAATAATAATAGAAATTGTTCACAATTTTAATTGCTGTCACTTATTGGGATATTATTGGGATGACACCTTATCTTGAAATAAAATGTAATGTTTACACACCTGACAAAAATAATTTATGTTTTAATTTAATTTTTAATAATTTATTTTTAAAGAACTAAAACAACCGTGAGCGAGCGAGCGAAACGCGGCCCCCTTCATACCTCATACGGTTTCGACCTAAAAACTTGTTACTGCGCATGGTTCAACTTATATTAAAACACACTATACAAGCAAGCAATACTTTCGAATGAAGTTACTATTTCAAGACGATTTTTTCAAAATATTAGCTTCAGAATTGCGTATATTATTGAAAGATACCTGGCTGTAGCTTAGCAGCGGCGGCTGGTCCACTCCTCAGTACAGAGTGCACGCACACACCGTCACGAGCTCCGCCGCCACACGTCAGTCCCAAGCCTGTGAAGTCCCTCGCCCAAAGCTTTACACGACGAACACGTGCTCGCTGTGAAACAAAAATGTTATTTAATAAATCATAAAGTGAGTCTCCCCACCGTGCCTCGGAGAGCACGTTAAGTTTTCGGTCCCGGTTGTTATCACAACATCTGATAATAATCGTTAACCCTTGATAGGTAATTTGCTCTTTATCTAATGAGTTACTGATTCGCTCTCAGCGTTGCGGAGGTCAGATGGCTCCGTGTAAAAACTAGTAACCCGTCAAATCGAAAGAAGTTTTTTTTTACAAATAAAAGGCTTCATTTCACAGCGATAGCGGAGACTTATTAACATCAGGGGGGACGTGCTTTTAATTTTTATTCGAATTTCTGTGTTAGAGAATTCAACTACGTCTTAAAGATTTACATACATTATAGACCAGAAATAAAAAGAAATTAAATTTAAATGTTATTCGTTTATCAGATATTTTCAATGATCGATTCATCATTAATACTTATACTATTTGATTGTATATAATTGACCTTTGAAACGTATAAGGAAGACATTAAAAATTCTACGCATCTATACAAATAAATAAAATTGAAGTATCTGTTTGTAATTCCAAATTAATAGCTTTTCAGTAAATGCATATGAAATACGGTATTTACAATAAAAAAAATAGTGCGTGGAGTCCCTCCGCGTGGAAGAAGTGAAACTACGTAATGTGGAAATGAAAATTGATTTTTAATGAAATCACATTGTTTCTTTTAGACAAACTTTATTAACATTGCTTTTCACAAATGATCGCATCTTTTAATTATCATTTTCGAATGGAGAAATAACCAAATCTATAATAACACTGTTTACTTCGCTGCATTGCAAGAATACCACGCGCATGTGCTTGGGATCTACTGACTCACTCTCGTTTTCTCTCCCACTTTCTACCTTTGTGTATCTTTCTTTCTCTCTCCCTCGTGCTTTAAGCGTTTAACGTAATCTTGTTGAAAGTGGCTTGTTAGAAGTTTCACTACAAAACATTTTTTTTTTTTTAATTTTTGCAAGGCAGATGTTATAAGGAACACTAAGTCTTTTATTTTATAATTAGGTAAGTAACATAATTATAATATGACAAACAATTTTACAGTTTTCGATTGTATGTTTGTGTCCTGGCACGCGCTACAGTTAAATGTTAAGGTTACGACAATGTATCAAATCACTTTAGTTGCACACTAACCCGCTTTCTTGCCTATCGGTTTGTTTGACGTCTCAGTTCTATGGAACTAACGAAATTATAAAAGTCTAGGCGTAGAAAGAGAAAGAACCACCGTTGTGGCGTTGTGGGTAGTGAGTCTGCCTTAAGCCTCGACGGTTGCGGGTTCGATTCCCGCTCGGAGCAGATGTTTGTATTAATGGGGGCCGTTGAGTGTGTAGCGTTTATTATTATAAAAGAAGGAACATTAGGTAAAAACCGCGTGCCAATATTTTACGTATTTTGTATGCGTAATATGTCAAAATACCTTTACAATCGACAAATGCACCTATATACTTGAAAGTCTTGACCGGATATAAAACATACCTTTATTGACATTTATGAAATAAAAAAATAAGTTCCCAAACCTATATTTTATATCTATTTCTTTTACTCGTGTTAGTGCTCCGAGTAACAGACTAAGATAGCAATACCTCCTTTGAAATAAGGTTACAAAGACAACAGGGTATGGCTCCGTCCATAAGATTCTTAGTCTAAGGGTCTAAGAAATCCTATAGTATAAACAAAAACTTTACGTTACTTCCCCGCCCAGTGACGTTACCAAGTACAGTACAGTAGGACCAATAGTAATAAAACAATCGCGTTCAAAACGAAAGAGACATAAAATACCAACTTGAAGAAAATAATTTATATTTAAATTTCGAACACAATAAGTGAAGTCTTTCGTAGATAATATATTTATTATTGCACAGATAATAAAAAATCTCAAATATTTACAGATTACAAGGCTTAGTTCACACGGATGTAGCAAAAGTAATACAGGTGATGTCATGATCGCGTCCTTTATATGTTTAGGTAATTTTAATAACAAACACATGAAATCATTTATTTACATATATATAATTGGTACAAGGTCTGTTTGTTCATTTAAAATAAAAAGAGTTACTTACTCGACTGCATTTAGAAAATCTTTTTTTTTTTAATAATATTTTTTTTTCACAAAAGAAGGAATTTGAAAAAAGTTGTAAAATATGTTAAAGTACCGTATATGCTTTCATATCAATTTAGTGAAAAGCTGTTAATTTTGAATTACAAACAGAGGCTTCAATTTTATAATTGCATAGATATAGATAAGATATAAGGGTTAAAAAGGGTCACCATGGTGCTATAAATCTTCTGTAAGAATAAATTCGATCTTGGGATATTTTGTACCCATTCCATTAAAAACCTTCCACGCTATATTCTTGCTATATACAATGTACAAGACCATATAACCGACTGAAGTTAGCATGTGACTACCTTCGCACCATTGCGTTGGTATTTACAAAAAGGCACCAACAAGTCTTTGACATTTGGGCTTGTCCATAGTATTTAGTAAGTCTATTATCTTGGACTATTTTTGGACTCCCTCCCTAATACAGGCCAATTTAGCCATTGTTCTATGATTTGCTTTTTCCTTATTGGCCAACGAGTATTAGATTCATCATGATAAACGATTATCATAGAAGTTGGCAAACAAGTATACGGCCCACCTGATGGTAAGTGGTTGCCATAGCCTATGAGCGCTTGCAGCACCATTAGTAGGCGCCACTCACGCGTTGCCAACCTCGAGATATTAGTTCTCAAATCTCCTCTGCCCAGTAATTTCACTAGCGTACAGTGCCCTTCAAACCGGAACACAGTAATGCCTAAGCACTACTATTTGGCGGCAGAATATTGGACACTGCGGTGGTATCTATCTAGCCGGCCTCTTGCAACAAAAGACCTACCACCAGTGTGACTGATTGCACTGGTGGAATAATCTCTGCTGTGACAGGGGTTATCCCAACAGCGGACGATGGGGTCGTCACATCCCGACGCCGATAAAAAGATTTTTGTTGAAGGGGAAGAAATCTGGAACCAGATACCCGGCCTTCGAGAGGAAAAAACTGGCTTGGGTCTGGCATTCCACTAAGACTTTCTCTGTATTTATTTAGCCAATCTCAGAACGTGCGACATCCATTGAGACCTCCAGCACAACGCTCAGGCAAGCCTTTCCCGGGGAAAATCTCGAAAAATGACATGAAACTCTAGCCCGCCCCCATTAGGATAGTAATATCCTGTGTTCGGGGTCCCAAAACACACACACACCCAGTTCAACCACCCAGACTGGAACACATCCCTGTATGGTCAATACAAGCAATTAACATGTTTCCTGTCCGCTGGCAAATATGACCAAGTTGCAATTGCTTTTTTTTTATGCGAGAGAGGGCAAACCGGCAGGAGCTCACCTAATGTTAAGCGATCACCATCGCCCATGAACATCTGCAACACCAGAAGGCATGCAGGCGCGTTGCCGACCTTTAAGAAAAGAATACGCTCTTCTCTTGAATGTTCCCAATTCGTATCGGTTCGGAAATATATTAACCATTAACCATTGTCTCTATCTGTCTGGACTGTGAATGGGCTAAAGCAGGTTCACTACGTCACAACGGTCGTCAAATAATTATAGAAATCTGAGACAAAGTCGAATATTATTTGTACGAAGCAACAAAATTCAAATTATTTTACAATTAACGTTCGCTTGATATCAATTTATCTGGCCTTAATTAACTTTGAACAATCAAATCACTTTTATATTCAATCAAAACAAATTACCCTCAATAAAAATATAATTACCAATCATTTGATACTGATAAACTTTTTAACATCTATGGGTTGATAATTAAAAGTATTTAAAAACTATAAAAAATACTGACTTCAAAACTAAAGCTTAGCGAAATAAATTTATGAAGAATTGCCAGCGAGTCTGACATTTCATTTCCATCCCATAGTCTATAGAAAATCAATGTTAGTAGTATATAGAAGATGATTTTTAGTCCCTAACCATCTCTCCACCATTAATAAACCCCAGCAAAACAGAAATATCTGTAAATATTTAAATGTTTGTAAGCCTGCTCTGATTTCATGCCATTTTGATTGCCAAGCCGCCTTGTGACAGCGATGGATTACTGAGACAGTGGATGAGTCGTGGATGCAGCGGATAGACGGATCCAAAGTGACTAAATAATACTAAGGTCTGATAGAGACTAAATATATTAGTAACTTCTCACAGATTTTTTTTTACGTTAACCTTTAAAATAAAGGATATTAAGTTTTTGTTGATTACTTTTTTATTAATATATTTAACTTGGGAAAAACACATTTTTTTTAAATTTTTGATCATAAAACAAATGAAGAGCCGCAAATTCACTTCCTCGATATTAATCAGAGTCCAAAACACCCCACGTGTTGCAAGGCGTAACTTTTATCCACATGGTTCACGCAGGGTTAACATCTTATGTTGGCAAAACTGTATTTAATGTTATATTACTTATAAATCGTGCCTACAATTTTAATACGGAATCATGCGTTTACATTCACTTGCGTCTCGACGCATTTCACAATATGCCGACATAATTTCATCGTAACTAGATTTGCAAGAAGGTAATTCCGATCCACATGCCGACGGAACGCGTAACGAATTGATACTGACGTAATGGCATTCCTGAATAATATGACAGTTATATGATGACAGCGGAATGTTATAGAACTTCAGAACTACTATCACCAGGATATAATATGGATGTAAATGTGTGCAGCATGTAGTGACTGATAGAGTTGGAGTTTCGGCCTCAACTGCATTTATAAAACCATAAACTTCTTCCTACGCAACCCTAATGGCAAATTGGTAACTCATTGGATAAGAGCAAATGACTTATCAAGAGTTAACGATTATAATCAGATGTTATGATAACAACCGGGACCAAAAGCTTAACGTGCTCTCCGAGGCACGAGCCCACAAAGACAAACGCGGAGGGAATCGAAATAAATAGGAAGTAATAATAGAAGAATGGCCCTTCTTGGGTGGTGCTGCTTAGCGAGCTATGTATTTATTTTTCTTCATTATTATAATCATGAATCAGAAACAGCGTGAACCTAATGGTTCAAACATGTGAACCTAATGGTCACTGGTGGTAGGTATTTTGTTGCAAGAAGCCGGCTAGGTAGGTATCACCGCAGTGTCCAATATTCTGCCGCCAAATAGTAGTGTTTAGGCACTACTGTGTTCCGGTTTGAAGGGCATTGTACGCTAGTGAAATTACTGGGCAAACGAGATTTAAGAACTAATATCTCGAGATTGGCAACGCGTGAGTTCATGTTCTAATGGTGCTGCAAGCGCTCATAGGCTACGGCAGCCACTTACCATCAGGTGGGCCGTATGCTTGTTTGCCAACTTCTAAAATAAAAAAATAAAAAAAATTAATGTCTGTCTGCTTTACATCACCGGACTTAATATTCTAGTATACCTATAATTAACGATAATATTCTGAAAACTTAAAGGACATTTTCTCCAAAGAAAACCTAATCACGCGTTCACAAGCGGACGGCCTTAAAATTTACTTGAATCTTTACGTGATTAATGGACTCCTCATCAATTCTTCTATGACTATGCTAGAACATTATTCCCGGTATTATACGTGTATTTACCCAGTGTTTGCTTATTACTCTTTGCACTTGTTGCCTTGTTGTTTGCACTCAGGTTGCCACTTCTTGCCAATTATTGGTAGAATAATCAAATGTTATTTACCTGTAAATGCGAATCATCTTTACTTTGTTCCGGCTTAGTGAACTCAGCGTGTAAGGCGTGCGTCTTCCCACCGAGAGGAAGAGTTGGTGCTTCGTTCTGCCAGTTCTTCTCCTCCTGTCTGAACCCAGGGTTGTCGAACGCGAACTCATCTTTAACTGACTCGGGATCTGTTGTGAAGACTAGATGTTTGCCTGTTGACAAAGAAGTTATGTTAAAACTCAATCGAAACGATAGACAAGTGTTGCTTTTATAAATAAATAAAATAATAAATAAATAAACGCTACACACTCAACGGCCCCCATTAGGATAATTATATCCTGTGTCGGGGTCCGGAAACATTCACAATGACAAGGACAAACACAACCAGACCGGAAAACATGCCTGTACGATTAATACAAACATCTGCTCCGAGCGGGAATCGAACCCGCAACCGTCGAGGCTTAAGGCAGACTCGCTACCCACAACGCCACAACGGTGTCAATTTATTAACTGTTTATTATACGAATTTATTAACTGTTTATTATATTTTGTAAGGCTATTTTGAAATCAGAGGATAAAATGCTGATATCCTTTCATGATTGGACTTCACCCAATCTGGGGTTTTTGCATAAATTAGGCTAATAATTAATCTAAGTTAACTAAAAAAATAATCTACAATTCGTTAGAAATAAGATATTCCCGTAAAAACTAATAATTGCCAGAAATAAAAGGCTTTTTTATTTTTATTTATTTATATCCCTTCCTAAAACATATCTCGAAGAAGTCCATAGCACCCCGCAGGAGGCAACCGAACGAAATCAACTTAGAGCCTCCGCGGAGGCTGTCCTAGGTTTTAGTACTCAATCAAATCCCCTCCGCTTTTCAAATTTTTAATATAAAAGGCGTACATTTATAAGTATTACAAAAATTTATGCCTATATTAGATCCAGCGATTTACAAGCACCCAAGCATTTTGCAGTTCTTGTAATGTAACGGTAAAGGTATGCTTTATTTATAACATTACTTTTAACTCAACTCAATTTAATCACTAGCTACAGTCCTCTGTAATTTTGTAGTCTTGAAATTAATAAATCGGAAGTCAAGAGAAATTATTATTGTTTTTTATATAAATATTTACGATAACTGGCGTATCTAATACTTCCGTATATGCCAATTACTTCTTTAAGTTTTCTTACGTAATAATATTTTGTCATAAAAATTTACATTTCAAACGTGATTCACTATCTTTATAGTTTGATTCAACCACTTCAACAGAAAGACGTAAATAAGTATTTATTTAAGTGTTTTAGATTTTCAAGTAAATTCTATACAATTTTAAATGAATTTCAATTTCAAAATAATAAATAAAACCCCGATCAAAGCTCATCCAGGTATTTAAAAAGCTACAAATATATATATAATATTATATATAAAGCTACAAATACCTAAAGCTATTCTTGTATTCTTCTGCTTATCCAGTGGTTAATGGCCAACCTAGTCAGAGAGTGTCAGAGTGTCAGAGTTGATCAGGTCGCCAGTAGGCCTCTGACTTGACTTTTCGATTACTATCGAATTGTCAACAGCCAGGACCGACTTTTTACGTGCCCTCCGAAGCACGACGCTCAGTTGAAATACCACTATGCGCTCACCCATCTAGTGACTGACCGCGCCTAAAGTTGCTTAACCTACCGATCGTTTACCGATCAGTGGGTGCACTCCGCTATGAGCGTCTCAATTATTAAAAGCGTATTCTTGTATAATATGAAATGATAAACGCGACCAATCAATATGCGATTACGTAAGCCGTCACAAGCGCATGTCACATGTAACGTGCATTGAACATTTGTATGATAGAAATCGAAAGTGACTTCCTTTAGATCAAGTTAGACGACTTTTACTACGAATATTTTTAAATTGTTGAAGTAACTTTGTCTATCTCTCTGTTACGCTTTCTCGCGAAAACCACTGAACCTATTTTGATGAAATTTGGTACAGACATAAATTAGACCTAGGGTAAGGACATAAGCTACTTTTACCGCGAAAAAACTTGAAGTGCTAAAAATAGGGGATGAAACTTTGTCTGAAGAGACCAAGGCTTACAAATTGGAACTAGCCGTATAATAAACAATTAAACGTTTTAAATGTTTTTTTTTACTTTAAATTAACCTGTGGCTTCCGCGAATGTCATTCGTCATCGGCTTTACCGGTTCTAGGAGATTCGAATTTTTAACCGGTTTCAAACGTCATTGAACGGAAAAATCATGAATTTCAATTTACCGATAAAAACGGTTACTCTACGAAACCGATATTACGAATTTTTTTGCCTTAAAACCGTTGAAAAAATTACTACGAACGTACTATTTCTTCCTGTTCCCAAACCCCATAAGTTTAATTTAATATTGTGTCGGGTGTTGTGTCTCGGGTCTTGAAACAAACACACTTACCCAGACACAAACACATTTCTATACATTGGTGTTTAAACGACATAAGACAGAATCTTTGGATATTTTTTCTGTGTATATAGAAGCCTCAATAGCTCAACGGTAGAAAGGCCAACTCCGATCCGTTAACTCAAGGGTTCGATCCTCATCCCCTTGTGCTATTGTAGTAGCACTTCTAGTGCAAGTTTAGACCTTATTTGGAGGGGCAATAGGAATAGTGGTAATGCCTTGAAAAAGCATTGCTAATATTCTTTAAAAACCTGTACTTAGTTTATAGTAAGCTAATTTACTATTATTAATGTACTGTTGTTAAAATCATTTACTTACGTCTAATTACTTATTACTTCTATTTAATATTCATAATAATCTTTCTCGCTTCGCATTTCCGGCTTTCCGGCTTTAATGGACTTTATTTTGGTGAAAGCTGTTTGATAATTTTTACGATGATCAATTAAAAACGCGCCAATATTTACGTTATAAACTAGAAAGTTTACGTTTTTTTTTTTTTGTTTATGAAAAATAATAGTATGTTTGGTGGGAGGCCTCTAATTGTATGAATGTACATATATGTATATATCCGAAATACGTACCATAGCCACCAGCGATTCACAACCGATTTTTTAATATTTTAATTTTATTATGTTTGCGTGGCGCGAGATTGTGGATTTGTGTACTTGGTCTCTTGTATAAAGCTACGCTCGGTCATATAACAAGAATTCCATCTACTATGCAATGGTTTTACTGCTACAGAGGTAGAAAAAATTATAAAAATATAGATAAAGAGCGACTAGGAAATACGGATTCACATTAGTTCAATTAGTTCATTCGAAAAAAACGTTTCGTTCAGTCTGGGCGTTGGTCTTTGGGTCTCCCCGCCGGGAGATCAAGGTAAGCTGTTGGTCCCGGTTGTTATCGTAACATCTGATAATAATCGTTAACACTTGATAGGTAATTTGCTCTCATCCAATGAGTTACTGGTTCGCTCTTAGCGTTGCGGTGGTCAGCTGACAATCGCGCTGTGTAAAAACTAGTAACGTGTCAAATCCGGATAAGAGTAATAAGCAGACCCTGAAGAAAAAGATTCGTTTAAAAAAATTTATGCTCGTGTATTTCACCTTGTCCAGGTGTCAGTGGCCCTAAAGCCGGTACTCATAGATAATTACAAAATAACATAACGAACGCAATCTCTTAGTCAATAGCCTGTACAATTCGTGTGAATTAGACTTAACCTTTTCACTTAGTGAAAACTAGGCCTTTCATTGCGATAGCTAAAGTTTTCTAAGAATTATATTGAAGTATCTAATGCGTTATTATAAAAGAGGTCAAGTGTGGACTCGCAAATGTGTTTCGTTTAAATTTGTTTTTGTTTATTTTAGAGGCCATAGAAATGTTTTTTTTTTAAGTTAGAAGTTGGCAAACAAGCATACGGCCCACCTGATGGTAAGTGGCTGCCGCAGCCTATGAGCGCTTGCAGCACCATTAGTAGGTGCCACTCGCGCGTTGCCAACCTCGAGATATTAGTTCTTAAATCTAGTAATTTCACTAGCGTACAATGCCCTTCAAACCGGAACACAGTAGTACCTAAGCACTACTATTTGGCGGCAGAATACTGGACACTGCGGTGGTGCCTACCTAGCCGGCCTCTTGCAACAAAAGACCTACCAACAGTGTGACTGATTGCACTGGTGGAATAATCTCTGTTGTGACAGAGGTTATCCCAACAGCGGGCGATGGGGTCGTCACATCCCCACGCCTTAAAAAAAATGTTCATGATACAGCAAAAATCTTCAAAAATATTAGAATAAAAAAATAAAAACGACGACTTTGTGCGCGCAGTGGTAGCGAACCTGCCTTAAACGTAAAAGGTCGTGGGTTCGATTGCCGCTTGGAACAGATGTATTGACCTCAGTGGGTTTGACCTTGTTGTGTATGTTTCCGGACCCCCGACACACGATATGATTATCGTAATGAAGGCCGGTGAGTGTGTAGCGTTTATTATTTTTTTCACAATTTTTTTTTCACAATAGTAATTAATAATATCGTCAAAACATTTTAACACTAAACACAATGTAATAAGAAACGTACGGATATAACAAGAAGAAAAACTGGTGTCGTGAAAGTGGCCCACTTGCATCCGATCTCTATTGAAAGCGAAAACTGACATAGGCTGAGAGGCGGTCTTGAAATAATACTTGTCATTAGATATACTGATATAGCCTATAGGCTTTGGAAGGGTTTCAATACGATTACTTGATCTAATGTTAATTATTTAAAAATTTTAAAAACGTTTAAAACTATTTTAATTGTTAGTCGCTCTCTCAGGTTTTTGTTCTCTTTTTTATTATTCTAGAGTATCTTGTGGACAAGTGTTATTGGCTACCATTAAGGTTACTCCAATTTTTTATATTTTTAGTATTTAAGCTGTTTATGTCCTTTGACTAAAAAAATAAAATAAAATAAATGCTGGGTAAGCCTTTTACCGTACCGAATATTTGACATAATTTATTTCTATACTTAAAACAGTTCAAGTACGAATACAAAAAAATCTACGTTTTTGTTTTTTCTTGTTTTTTTCATTCATTCCTTCATTTCATTTCAAGTTCATGCGATCCGGCCTGATTATACTGTATCGTACTTAGATATTAAAGATCCATTCATCCATCCATCCATCCATTTATCTATCTGCCTATAGTAACACCGTCTCTTGGACTATATTGAACGTGTGAATTAACTCTGTTAACTATCATTAACAAGCGTTTAGAAAACTAAAAACTATCTCCATTATTACAGATTGTCGACAAGTATATTAAGCGCCATTGTTCATTTCTATATGTCTCTTGTCATAATAAATAAATTATTCGATTGAATAAATAAATAAAAAAATCTACAGCGGTCGCCATATTAATATTTAAGTCTGTAAGCAGTGATAGATTTACAAATTTTCAAGGTATAGGCTGTAAGGTTTTTGCCACCCTTGCCTCTGGTTGATAATGGGAAAACAGAAATACATTTTCGACAATTCGAAGCCGTCATGCTTCTGCATGTTTTTGATTTCTGAGGCAGCAAAAATCAAAAAATATTCGGGCCCTAAATTTGCCGCCCTTGCGTCAAGCCTACTCAGCCTTCTGACAAATCTACCACTATCTGTAAGTTTACTTATAAAATTGAAAAAATATTTTTTATTATTAATTAACAAAGTGTTTGCCAACTTCATCTATCATTATGAGTTTTTGAATTAGAAAGTATGTTTGTGCAAATTTTTATGATATATCTGTGAATACATCAAATATTTAATTTAATACATATAGCGACGATAGAAGTAAATAGCGACATTCGTAGTGTCAAATATTCTGCCGCCAAATAGTAGTGCTTAGGCATTAATGTGTTCCGGTTTGAAGGGCACAGTAGGCTAGTGAAATAACTGGGCTGAGATTTAATAACTAATATCTCGAGGTTGTCATCGCGTGAGTTGCACCTACTAATGCTGCAGCAAGCGCTCATAGGCTACGTCAGCCACTTACCATCAGGTGGGCCATATGCTTGTTTGCCAACTTGTAACATAAAAAAAATCTACACGGATACGCTATGCCAAATGAAGCATGATGACGCCGTTACGTATTATTGACGAAAAAGCGATGAAAACTGGATTTTGGTTGATTTTATTCTATTAACTATAAAGATTGATAGAAATCAATTAATGAATAATAAAAATCAGTATTTTTAATGCTAATGTGGTAGTAAGCTCACGTCGCGAACTAAAATAAATAATAGATTTTCAATTTATGATAAAGGTTATTTTTTATACTTTTCATTTTTTGTTTTGCTGTGTAAATTAGTATGGTTTAGGTGAACAAGCTTGTTCTTCTTACTAGTATTAACCTCGGTTTACCCAGAGTCTGCTTATTACTCTTATCCGTATTTGACAGGTTACTAGTTTTTACACAGAGCGATTGCCATCTGACCTCCGCAACCCTAAGGGCGAACCAGTAACTCATTGGATATGAGCAAATTACCATTAAGAGTTGACGATTATTATCAGATGTTATACAACAGACCGCCAACTTAATGTGCTTTGAGGTAAACAAGCAAAAGGCCTTTTGAAGAAAGCATTTAATTTAAGGCTTATGCGTGATTCTTGTTCAGAATATTAGACATATATATGTCGGAGTTGGATGTTAAACGAGCTTTTCTTTAATAATTTTACTGATATTTGTTCATTTTAAATCATAAATTAACTTAATTTGATTTGTTATCACCTTTTAATATTGTATAAGTTTTTATTAAGTTGTTATAATACTGGCCATATCGAGTAGAGGGAAACCTCTAGTGGGGTCGAGACACCATCTGAACGCTGTCAGTGGGAATGAGAAAAGAAACAAAAGTTATGTTGTTTTACGGGAATAAGATATATTGTGTAATTGTGGTTGGATCGAGTTGGATCACTCTTAGACTGATTGGGAGGTGAAGTCAGATCGGTGCGCCGAACCCACTGCTCGAATATATGATATGATAGTATGATTTGTTAAAAGGAGTAAATCAACAATAAATATTGTACAGCTTGTTTTGTGCTTGCATTTTACCCACACGACGCCCACAAGAGTAGTAACCACTGATGACGATGTCTATGAGAATCTCCATTCTCCGACATATATAATACACAAAATATTGTGATGTTCCAAATAAAGTCTAGTATTTTATAAAAATAGGCAAAATCGCAAGGCAGAGTAGTATATCAATAACTTTGCAACATATTTAAAATGCAAATATCAATCGAGGCGCTCTAAAAGTCCAACTAATTTGCAAATAAACGTTCGCCATTTTGATTTGTCATTCGGGTTTTCAATTTTTTTGTTAAGGGGAATATATAATTAATAATATTTTATACATATCTTCCTCCTAGCATTATTTGTCCGGTTAGTTCTTAGTAGTAGTAGAGAGATTGCCATCTGACCTCCGCAACCTTAAGAGCGAATCAGTAACTCATTAGATAAATATCAAGATTTAAATCTTTCTGGATTATTGTAATCGGATGTTATAATAACAACCAGGACCGACAGCTTAACGATATACGATCGGAAGACCCACATAGACAAATGCGTAGACCGAAACAGATATTTATAACAAACATCAGCTCCGAGCGGGAATGGAAACCGTGACCATTGAAGCTCAAAGCGACCTCACTACTGGTTGCTAAAATATTTGTATTATGTAGCTATACCTACTGGGTTTTACCCAATTACTATGAATCGGATATGACCTTTGACTTTCCTTAAAGTTTTTTGTAGTTTTTAATAAAGAATTTTAAGATGGTTTTGCCGGATTCTGTGCTAAAAGAACATGATTTATAAATGAATTGAAATGAATAGCTAAGTACAGAATTTTGAGTTTTTTAATCGAATCCTACAATTACTATAATTATTTTTTTGGGTACAGTGGGTGAAGAACAAGACTGTACTAGGACGCTTAGGTAAGGATCTTGAAGTGCTGAAATACCATAAAAGTACGGAAGTTAGAGTATTTTGGCTATATCATGAACACTAAGTACGACCTCTTTCAACTTATAATACCTGGGAAGGTAACCGGCAGAAAACTGTCCTGGCTGAAAAACTTATGCCAATTGTTCAGGAAAATTACCCGTCCAATGTTCAGGTAGTCTTATTGGTTGCCAACGTCCTATAGGAGACGGCACTTTAAGAAGAACTATGGACAGGCCAAGCGGACAAAATGTCATGGACTCGTTGGTGCTCCAATACGCTAACTCATGTTGGGCTCCTTCAAACGAGGCTTGAAGAGGCATCTGGCGGGTAGGCAGGGCGAGGGTGGCTAAGACGGTGGCATTCCGCAACTCTGTTAGCCGCCTTCGCGTTTGGACTTTGTTTCCACTAACCATCAGGTGGAGTAGAGTCATCTGCCCTAGTTTTGAAAAAAAATTAAATTGAGAGGTGTCTAGGAACACCCGGATGGAACGAAGTTCCTTTCGATTAATTAGTAAAGGAATTGTAATATTTTTTTTTTTAAGTTATAATAATATTTTTTAATTTATTATTTATTATGTACAAAAAACAAATCAACAAAAATAATCGTCGCGACACCACACTTTTCAAAACAAATAGAAAGACGAAACGAAAATAACTGGCTTGCTTTCTATGAGAGAGAGAGAGAGAGAGAGACAGACAGAGAAACACGCGCACGCCGCACGGCTTACAACTATAGCAAAAAGTGTCGCGACAACTTTTCGTAAGAATTTTTTCCGTCTAGCCCCTTTCACAACGCGCGATAAGGAACTTCGTTCCAAAAATCAAAAAAACTTTATTCGGTTCAAGGGCACCATCACAAACGAGGATTGAACGAGAAATAAAGAAATACAAATTAAGCACATAGAAACTTATGAGTTGCTTGTCCAGATTTGATTTTTAGGTTTAAATCTGAGTTTTCTATCCATTGAGCGATCTAGGCTTAAATTTTTAATTAAAAGAAACTGGTCCCTATATAGATTACCCTTATGAGAATTTTGTTAAATGATTGGAGTCAACGACCTCGTAGGCGTATATACCGTAAAGGCGTACAACCTAAATATTTAAAAATACACATACGGTTCTATTTAAATGGGCATAACCATAAAAGTAAAACTTATAATATTAAGCCTCAATAGGTTAACGGGAGAGTTGTGGATTTGTTTCTGACCTCTTTGGTATTGTCGTACCCACTCCAAGCGCAATTTTCACGTTTATTTTGGAGGGGCAATAGGAATATTATCAATGATTTGGAAAAGGCATTGCTAGTATTCTTATAAAAAAATGATTAATTAAAGGACTTGTTTATTTTGCTTTAAAATAAGTTGATTATTTACAGTTAAGAAAAAAGAACAGCTGATTGTATATTACGAACTTATTATTGTTATTTTTGACTTCTCTTACTATTATATCTAATGACCTGTAATAAATAACTAATTGTAATTATTCCAAATTAAATTAATATTTTTTAAAATTAAAGTGGTTTCCAATTCAAAACTTGATTTTTTTATTCTAAGTTGGTCATAGATTTATTAAGTATGCATAAACCCTTGCATATTTACTAAATGTCCGAAGATTTGCTGGTGCTTCTTCGCATATTCGCATACCGCAACGAATCGAAGTTAGTTTACAATATATTCGAATGAAGTTAACGTCACAAGCTTGCAACATTATGGGAATAACAGTAGCATGTGACTTTTTATGTTACGAGTTGACAAACTAGCATAAGGCCCACGTAATGTTAAGTTGTTGCCGTCGCCTATGAGCGCTTGCAGAACCATTATCAGGTGCCACTCACGCGTTGCCAACCTCGAGATATTAGTTCTTAAATCTCCTCTGTCCAGTAATTTCACTATCCTACAGTGCCCTTCAAACCGAACACAGTAATGTCTAAGCACTACTATTTGGGGGCAGAATATTTGACACTGCGGTGGTACCTATCTAGCCGGCCTCATGCAACAAAAGACCTACCACCAGTGACTAACTTCGTTTCGCTAAGCACCAACAATTCTTTTGACATTTTCTCTGTTTGAAAGGGGAGGTCTTTAGTTTATAGTTAGGCTGTACAATTAAGCTGGCCTAGAGGGATCAACCATCCGTATACCGACCCTGTCTGTATCTACTTAACCGGTCACCCATCCATATACTGACCGCCCCTAATGTAGCTTAATCCACTGATCGTTTACCAGCTAGTGAGCTAAACCGGTTATGAGCGTCACTCAATTTAATTCAGAGTAACAACTATTACAAAACGAACGAATATTACAAAACGAATAGGATCAAAATTTATTCTAATTCTCCAACAAATTAACCAGAATAAAAAAATTAGCCGTTAAGCTGGTTAGCCGTTACCCTATTAGCTAAGCTAAGCTAGTTTAGCCGGCTAAGCCGGTTAAATTGCCAGCTAGTTAGCCAAGCTAATGTAACTAGCCAGTTAAATTTGCTAAGCCGACCATCGCACGGCCTAGTGGAAGACGGCGGACAGGGTGTCACTGTCTGCCGTGCTGCTCGCCAGGACGAAGCGGCGCGGGGGGATAATGCCATCAGTTCCCCCAGGGTGAGGGCAACACCATCAGCTCTCCCCGGGAAGGGCTCTGTTGGGCGATGTGCTTGAGAGACCCCGCAATGCGTTCCACACGAGTTCTCGCAGTCTCTCGCACACACTGAGGTCGGCCACCGAGGAGGTTTTAGTGGGATGCCATGTTTAGACATGAAATCCCACATAACCCGGTTCTCTTCCCCAAGAGGCCGGGTATCTGGTTGCAGATTTCCTCCCCGTGAATAAAAAGGTACCTTTTTAGCCGGCTTAACCGGCTTAACTGTACAGTCCTAGGTTATATTAAGTCAATGTAACGCAGTCCCTTTATTTGAAATAGGATTAACAGATAACAGTAAAACTAATAGTAACCTATAATATTACTTGTAATAAGATTAAAAGAATTATTGATTGTGACGTTTATAGACATTAAGACGTCTTCACACTTTCTGATTGTAAATAAAAACACGTTTCTTGATTGTCTTTTTGTAAAACTATAATTATAATAATTAAAGATGACGATATGAGTCTCATTAAAATAATGCTTTACGTATACAATAAACAATTAATTCCAATAATAACTTACGTTCGTAATCCTTACTAGTCCTTACTAGTAATATTATGAATACGAAAGTAATTCTGTCTTTCTCTCTGTCTCTCTAATACTGAACCGATTTCAATGAAATTTGGTACACAGATAGTCTAGAGCCTGAGAATAAACATAGGCTACTTTCAATGCGAAAAAAGGGATGTAAGGGTTTGAAAAAGGGGTCAAATGTTGTATGGAAGTATCGTAATATTTAGAGCTAGAAGCTTGAAACTCATTTTTTAGACTGTTGATTTAAATAAATATGACATTGAAAGTTTGTTTATGGCTGTTTTTAAGAAGGTTTTTTTTAGGAAGGATTATGGTTTTTTGTTACAGGTAAAATACTAAAAATAGGATTTTTTTTAATAACAAAATTATAAAACACAATATTGTTTCAAAACTTCTAATGTCTTTTAGGGTTCCTTGCGGAAATCTCATATTTAGTCGGCCGCAGATTAGTATAAAATTGACTAATACTAGATTAAATTGGACGCAAATAAGCAATACCATGTCAACCCACAAAATTGAAAAAATTGAGTTATATATGCAGAAGTCTTGGTAAATGGCTGAAGAACATTTTTCTTTAATATTTGTAGGGTTTTAAGCTTTAAAACTTCTAAAAAGCCATTTTTTCAATCATGCAATTTATGTATTTTTAAACGTTTTGGGTAACGTTTTCTTTTATTTAATTTTTTTTTGTGAAAATAAGTAAAATAACTTACATAAATCTGAAATTGCCAAAAGCTTGACCAATAAATAAAAAAGTCATATAAAGCAAGTTGTTCATAATTTTCAAACGCGTTTTTCTCGAAGTGACATTCGTGTGGGTTGACATGGTATTGCTTATTTGCGTCCATTTATTTTAGCCATTTTGGTAAGCTGTCATAATCGCTTTCGTCAAATTCCGCCAAGCGTTACAAATGTCTATGATTATAGATAATCAATCACTTTCGTAATGTTTCTTATTATACAATAAAAGATACAATCTTTATTTTAGTGTTACTTTAAATCTGTTAGTTAAAAATGTAATTTAAATAATAAATTAACAATTATGTGAAACGTAATTAAAAATATACAAATATTGTCGTCACCGGCGTCGGGATTCGTCCAGCCGTCTTCGAGTAATGGAGTAACAAATATAAAAAACCTTCTACCTCTTATTTTTGAACGCGAAAACGCGAAGGCAACTATGTTGGCCAGCCTCGCCCTACCTACGAAAGATGCTTTTCACGCCTCGTTTAATCGTTTACAGGGGCGCAGATTGGGGGTGGGGGTGATGGGCAGGGGCACGTGTGCCGGCAACGAGTTCCAAAAATGAACTTTTTTTTTTTCTATTTGTGTATGACGACGTTGTGGCGCAGCGGTAGCGAATCTGCCTTAAACGCCACAGGTCGCGGGTTCGATTGCCGCTCGGACCATAATATGTTTGTATTGATCATGCAAGCATATTTTCCGGTCTGGGTGTATTTGTCTTTGTCATTGTGAAACTTTCCGGACCCCCGACACAGGATATTACTATCTTAATCGGGGCCGTTGAGTGTGCAACGTTTATTTATTTATTTATATGTGTTATTTTCGACAAAAACAATAATACCTTTTTTTGAAATCGATAAAATACATAATCATTTACAAATCAAACCAACTTTCGATCATTAATCGCAAGTGTGCGGTTAGAAATAACCAACTAGGTTTAGTAATGTTTGTGCTCATTCAAATATAACTGGTTGTATTGCATATCTCACGGTCGCCATCTTGCTTGACAAGGAATGCAGATAATAACACCCGTAAATGTAATTAATCTTTTGACCTTCACCCGTTGTGAAATGGCGTGAATGTAGACATGCTTTTTAGATAAGGATATTTATTTAAGAGAGGGCAAACGAGCAGAAGGCTTTTTTTAATGTTACAAGTTGGCAAGCAAGCATAAGGACCACCTGATGGTAAGTGGTTGCACTATTAGTAGGTGCCGCTCACGCGTTGGCAACCTCGATATTGGTTCTTGAATCTACTTTGCCCAATAATTTCACTAGCCTACAGTGCCCTTCAAACCGGAACACAGTAATGCCTAAGCACTAAGATTTGGCGGCAGAATATTTGACACTGCGGTGGTACCTACGTAGCCGGCCTCTCGCAACAAAAGACCTACCACCAGTGTGACTGATTGTACTGGCAATCGTCACGTCCTGACGCTGGTAAAGGCTCACTTGTTGTTAAGCTATCACAACCGGTCATGAACATCTGCAACATCAGAGGGCATGCAGGTGCTTTGCCGACCTTTAAGGAATAAAGTAAATTGCTTTTATCCAATGAGTTACTGGTTCGTCCTTAGGGTTGCGGAGGTCAGATGGCAATCGCTCCGTGTAAAAACTAGTAACCTGTCAAATCCGGATAAGAGTAATAAGCAGACCCTGGGTAAAATAAAATACCGAGAATAATGCTAGGACGAAGAAGAAAGAATTGGGGTTTCGTGATGAAAAATCGATACAACACGTGGACGAGCTGCGGGCGCAGCCAGTAAATAATAATTCCAATTACTTTCTTTGGATATAACTTTTAATACATTGTGTAAATTGCCTGTTTCAGACAGACATCGTTGAACTTTTAATGTCTAATGTAATTATCGTCATTCATATAACATGATATTATATAAGGAATTTAAAAAACGTAATAATCTTTAAATTTAATATACATTTGCATTTTACAGCTATTTGATGAAAATAAAATAAAATTTGTCTATGGTCATACAACTTTCTCCGTAATAAAACATGTTCAACTTATTTAATTATAAACTTGTGATAAAAACACGTACTCAAGAAAAAGATAATTGGGCTGATTAAAAAAATAACGGAACGAAGTTAGTCACAGGCTGAACTTTCCTTTTTATTGAGGCAAATGTTTTTCATGGCACAATATATTAACCGAATGAAGTTAATGCATTGGTGTTGAAATTACGATGGGGCACCAACGAATCTGTGACATTTTGTCTATATGAAAGGGCAGGTCTATAGTTTACAGTAAGTCTATGGATATATTACAAGATTATACATAGACGTAGTAAGCGCGGGATTTTTGAAGTTATACTTCTTTTGGCGCGTTAGGGAAAAATGATGAGAGTAAATTTTTACGTTGCGCGCACACACCGTCACAAAAAACCGACACCCTGAAGTTAGCTATAGTCAACATTTTTTTTCTGATATTTAAATAAACTTTATTTAACTAGATAATGCGTCATAATAAAACTTTCAATGTATTAAATACCTTTTTCTATTGTTAGTGTCGTTTTTTCTACAAACGTAGAATAAGGCGAAAGATAAAATTTTTGAAAAGATTTTTATCTTGTTACGCCAAAGACATATACGTACTTCTAACGCGTGTACATAAGTACACACACACTTTTTTTAGGTAATATCGATATTATGAATGAACTTGCCTTAAATACATCCTTAATAAGGTTTCGATGCCCGCTTAGGGTGGATGTTTGTATCGACCATACGACCATGTTTTTTTAATTTCATGTTGGCAAATAACTACAGCCCGCCTTATGGTAGGCAGTCACTGCAGCATATGATTGCGATACTTAAAGTATCACATGCGCGCTGTCAAGCCAAGGGATAGGAGGAGAGATGAGAAGTGTGAATAAAAGGAAGGAAATAGAGGGGGTGCCGTTCTCACTCATCGCACGAAACGCAACAGTACTGTTATTTTACGCCTATTTTCTGTAAGAGGGAAGTACTTCCTCGGTCGAGCCGACCCATTTGTGCTGCGAGGAGTTTGGCTCTACTACTACAGAAGTGTATGTGTACTAGTATTCAACCCCCGTATACACTATAAAACTATCCTAATGAATCCCTCATTAGTTGTTATCAGCTTACAGGCCACTCAAATCAAAACCTTATCTTATAAAAACAGGTGTGTGTGCGATTCACACACGATAGAAGTGAAACTTTAGTAAATCGACAAAAGAATGAGATGAATATATATAACAAGATATAAAAATATTCACAAACACTGTTAAATAATAACACCCCACGCTGACTTCTTATTAAAAAGCTGTAATTCGCAGCCGCATTCATATATATATATACCATACACACCGACATTTGCTCTCTCGCTCTGGCTCACTAAAGCATGGCGCAAAGAGGAGAGACCGATAATATAAAATAGTATGTATATTTTTGTCTCATTCTTCCTACACATTTTTGTATTTGTGTCTCTTACCACTCGTTTTTTCCGTTGCACGATTTCAAATCACAGCGATTCTAAAGAAGTTTCACTTCAATAATTATCAAAATCGCTTCACGGACATAGTTTATTTAGTTTGTTAACTTGTATAGTTTTACAATGTATCTTGAAAACTATGTAATATTAAAACCAGTTAAAAACTAGGACGTCCACAGCATCTCTAACTGGACCAGACATTACGCAGTTATTTAACTGTGTCAGTTAAGTGCGTAGATAAACCGTTGTCGATGATTTACGTGATCTGTTCTCTAGAACTTAAGTTATTACGCATATTTATAAGTGATAGCCACTTACATTTAAAAGTCTAAGACGCCACTTGTATTTATACTATGGTCTATGGCACCGTTTTATAATTTCAGTGACCTCCTAAGCCGTTGTCCGGCCTTCTAGAAGGTACTCTAAGGACGGAATCAAATTTAACCCTTCAGTACTGAATTCCTTTACGTGAGACGTGAACCACCAAGCCTCATTGGAACGTCGTATTGGATTAAACTTGTAACCCTTCTCTGGGAAACGTAGAACTAAAAGCGCGCGGTACCGCGTGGGTGTTGTTTTATCGCGCGAAACCCTAATTCTTTTTTATTTATTTATTTAGTTGCATTCCACAATAAATAGTATGTTGTTATATGATGATAGATACAGATATACATTGTGGACCCTGTCGGCCACAGCAAAGTAGGAGAGAGGAAGACTGACATTATTATTATTATTTGTATATGTATATATTTATACTTTTAATTGTATTATTTTAATGTTTTTAATTTATTTATCATTTAAATATTCATTAATACTGTAGTAACATTTAGATAGTAATAGTTTCCTTAGTTTATTTGAGAATGTGTGATGTTTAGTTTTCCGGCATACAAAGGCGAAGTGCAATGACTTTGTTATATCATTATGTTGTGACTGAGATTTTTGTAAGATGCAATAAAGATTATTATTATTATTATTATTAGTTTCTTCTTTAATGGTATTGGGTAGATTGTTGTAGATTTTTATCGACATTACGTGAGTGCTAGTAGAATGCATCTTTATTTTGGAGGTGGGTAGATTCAATTTATCATTGTGGCGTAATGTATATTTTGATTAGATGTCTTCTCTCTCTCTCTCTCTCTCTCTTTTTTAAAATACAAGCAGTCTATGGAACTCCTTATAACATTCGATAGCTGCCAGTGAAAGTCCTAATAATATCGGTCCAATCGTTTCAGACATTAGCCGGAAAAAAACAGACAAAAAGATAGTCAGGCAAAATTTCTCCTGCGAGCCGTGGGCTTGCGAGGTGGGAAACCTGTGCTGTGTGTCCGAGATATTATTATATTAAACCTGTATCTTGCGTTAACAGAGCCGGCACGTCTACCGTTGAGCTATTGAGACTTAATTATGAAAATATTTTGGGTGTCGCCACTGTCCCTATCTGCGAAAGATAAGTCACGACGCGCCAAATCTTTTCAGTGGTTTTGAAATCAAAAGGATTATTTTTCAACCCAGTTCTATACTTATTTAAAAAGACACTTAAAATAAAATACTTAATTTTTTTTTTTTTATGTTAGAAGTTGGCAAACAAGCATACGGCCTACCTGATGGTAAGTGGTTGCCGTATCCTATGAGCGCTTGCAGCACCACTAGTAGGTGCCACTCACCCGTTGCCAACCTCGAGATATGGGTTCTTATATCTCCTCTGCCCAGTAATTTCACTAGCGTACGCCCTTCAAACCGGAACACAGTAATGTCTAAGCACTACTATTTGGCGGCAGAATATTTGACACTGCGGTGGTACCTACCTAGCCGGCCTCTTGCAACAAAAGACCACCAGTGTACTTTGCACTGGTGGAATAATCTCTGCTGTGACAGAGGTTATCCCAACAGCAAATTGCTTTAAAAATCTTTTATTTTATTGTTAGATAGGTTCATGTTTTGGATTGGTTTTGTTATGTTGGTCATTTTGACCATACAAATGACCTGGAACTGTTTAAACGTATATTATAAGTAGGAACAATAACATTCATATTGAACATAAAATATGACCTTACACGTATAATTTAACACGTCAAACTTTTGTTCCCTTTTATGATGGAAATGTCAAAAAAATGTCAATTTACTTCGTTGATATTACAAAGCAAAGTGTAACCTTTGCAAGGGTTTCATCTATATACATGTATATATAAAATTGTAGGGTTCGCTTGTAACATCAAAATAACGGACGGGACGTGACGAACCCCCTCGCCCACTGTTGGGATAATCCCTTAGCAGAGATTATTCCACCAGCGCAATCAGTCACACTGGTGGCACGTCTTTTGTTGCAAGAGGCCGCTAGGTAGGTACCATCGCGGTGTCATTTATTCTGCCGCAAAGCAGTAGTGTTTTTGGCATTACTGTGTTCCGGATTCAAGGGCACTGTAGGCTAGGCAACGCGTGAGTGGCACATACTAATGGTGTTTTAAGCGCTCATAGGCTACGGCAACCGCTTACCATCAGATGCGCCGTATACTTGCTTGCCAACTCAGTATCATATAAAAGGATTCAGAGAGATCTAATAACAATTCCTAACTAGAGCCATTACCCTCAAACAATACAAATAATTGTTTTTGTATCTGCTACCTGTAATTATTTGAAATTACAAAACATCCATCAGTAATTGTGAAAAAACTTCGACGTTTAAATCTAACAAAATAAATCCACAAGATTTAATTGTTTTCATTATTTTTTTTTATGTATCCTCGAATCAACCTTGAGCGGTAATGATTTCTGCTAAAGACGTCATTTTAATTATTCATGAGGTAAGACTAATATAGACGAACTAAATGACAGGATTGCTCATTATATTTTTTAACTGACTTGAGAAAGAATTTCAATTGATTTTTTTTGTATTTCATGAAAGTTGGCAAACAAGCATACGGTCCGCCTGATGGTAAACAGTCACCGGAACCTATGAACTCACCTCCGCAGATTGTAGGAAAGATGTTACAAATCAAAACATCCAGTTGATCACATAATTATTTTATGCTTTCTTGTTTAAATGGCGCAGTATAAAGGTCATTTAGATGGGACGTATATATTGTAGCCTGCGTTCACTATCAACATAATATCAACATGTCTTGCTATCTAAGAAGGGATGAAATTAAATACGAGGGATAGAAGAGGAAATTTAAAAGAGAAACGTGGAAATTCCGACCTCTGACATATTATCTTCCATATATTAAACATAATATTACAAATTATGCTATTGCACGTCATATTTCAGAGTAATTTTCTCGGGGTCTTTTTTATACCATGAAGGTGACAAAAAAGTCTAAGAACCTGAAGGGAAAGTACCGTTACCTATTATAAACGCTTGTAATACCAGAAGCATTACATGCGTGTTACCGACCCCAAGGGAGGAAGAGAAGGGGGGGGGTGTTGGACATAGAAGAACGAAGCGTTACATCAGCCGGCTGAAAACAGATAGGCTCTTCTACTACGGACTACGCGTTCGTTTTGGCAAAATTACCAAGCATTTTAAATGTGAAAAATAATGAATAAATCGCAGCGATATTAACGTATTAATTCCGTTATAAAACTATGCCGCTAGCATTAGCAGTCGGTTTCTATGTAATCCAATTATGCCTATTTACCCGACAGCGCCTCAGTCGAGCCCAAATTACTAATCACTTGACAAACATTTGATAAAAATAATCTTTAATTCTAGGAAACTAAACTAAAATTGTTCAAGACATTAGAATGTTTACAATTAATGACGCAAGCGATTATGAAATGACTGTAACTCAGAAGCAAGCATGTTTTATAGATTTCTTTGCATCATTAGAAAACAGGCAACCACCACAGACCCCATCGCCACCTGTTGGGATAATCTCTATCACAGGAGAGTGTATTCTATCCAGTGCAATCAGTCACACTGGTAGGTCTTTTGTTGCAAGAGGCCGGCTAGGTACGTACAACCGTAGTGTCAAATATTCTACCGCAAAGCAGTAGTGTTTTTGTCAGTGTAGTGGCACTGTAGGGTAGTGAAATTACTGGGCAAATCAGATTTAAGAACTAATATCTCGAGGTTGGTAACGCGTGAGAGGTGTTTTAAGCGCAGGTAGGCTACGCAACCGCTTACCATCAGGTGGGAGGTATGCTTGCTTTCCAACTTAAAACCAGAAAAAAGGTCCTTTATTTTATGAATATATTGGCTCATTTGGACTTGACATTCAGTGGAATGAAGGGGGACCTCTGAGATTTGGTCATAAATGAGACAGACCTCTCGGAAGCTCCAAGTAGATTCCGTTATTATGGTACCATCTGCGAAGACCACGTGGTTATGATTTCTATAAAACTATTTGTAAACATAGTTGGTTTTTAAATTAAATTTATTTTCACTAAAGTTTACGTAACTTAAAATCAGTTGTATATAGGTCTAAATTAAGACACGAAGAAAGACTTACTTAACTTAACTTTTGATAAATACATTTAAAGGAATTTAACATCAACAAAATATCAAAGTTTATATAAAAAACCGTATGGTTTGGTTTTCTTTTGCAATTCGAAAGTGAGCTAATGACTATTAGTTAGCAATTAACCATCGTTATAATATTAAGGGTGTCATATTAGCCCAATCTAATTAATAAAACCCCGCCTAATTACAGCAGAACTATGAGTCGTGCGTGCCGCTCAAATGGGCCGACTCACAGAAATTTGGCATAAAGTAACAGTATCAGTAGGTTCTGTTGCGTTCCGTGCGATGAGTGAGAGCGCCGAAGGCCCAATCTCCCACTGCCTCTGTTCCCTTTCTTTTTATCATTCCTCCCGTCCTATCTCTTGAGTTGGCAACGCGCATGTGATACCTACTTCAAGTACCGCGTTTATAGGTTGCGGTGTCAGCTTCTTTGCCGACCGTCATGAAATCTTCTAATCAACTTCTATCTAATCAATATTATAAATGTGAAAGTTTGCATGAATGGAAGGATGTTTGTTACTCTTTTACGGAAAAACTACTGAACAGATTTGGATGAAATTTGGCACACACAAAGATTATTACTTGATTAACATATAGGATCCTTTTTATCCCGGAAAAATGTTGGGTTCCCGTGGGATCATCAAAAAACTACATAACGCAAGCGGAGCTGGGGCACAGTGAAAAAAATAAACCAATTTCATTATTAATATTATTGTTAGTGCGTTCATGATAGTGTATAGTACGCTTTATTATAATTTGAAATGGTCACAAGGTACCGGCTAACCTTGACACTTCACGCTTGTCTCCCGCGGACCGATAGGTATAAACAATTCAAACGGTGTTTAATTACTTTGATTAATAAATAGAATGATGTAATAATTTGTATGATATGGTGTTTTTCAGGAACCATAATAAAAAAGTGTAAGAAACATAACCGATGTGGCGAAGCAGGAGGAAATTGCCTTAACTGCTAATGTGCTTATGTAATTATTGCTTCGGAGAGCACGTGAAAAACCGGTCCCTGCTGCTATCAATTTGATAATAGCAGCAGGGACCAGTTTTTCACGTGCATATATCTATCGAAACGTCAAGTCAGAGGTCTTTACGTATACGGGTGATCGAAACAAGTCTGACACTACGTTGGCCACTAACCACTCGTACTAAAAACTCGCGGAACGCAACCTGCGATCCTGATCATTATATACCTGTACACTTTGTATACATCATCGTGAATCGGTCTTCTCCAGATCTTTAGATCGGGGTTACAAAAAACAGCCGAATTCTAGGACTTAAAGCATAGAATACAGTTTAGATATATTGATTGCGAGACCTCTTGATGGGTGGAATTTTAGAAAATGAAAGAATTAAAATAAACGATTATTTATCTTTAATTGCTCGCCAAAAAAAAAAAAAGTTTCATGATTCCTGTTTCAAAATTAACGGTGTTCCATACATACTTTCAACAACCCCTTTTTCACTCCCTTACCGGTTGAATATCGAAAAATCTTTTGGTAATGGTCCTATAAGTTTTAAAAAAACAGCTGTGAAAATATTTAGCTTTTTAGGTCCAAGGGCTGGGCGTTTATAAGTCAGGGTCTGCTCCTTTTATTTATATTAGAAAATATAGGTAAATATGGAAGCTGTACTTACAATTATAATAACTTTTTATTTATTTATTTATTAACAGCAAAACAAAAAAAAAAAAACAAGACAATTTTCCTTTTTTGATATAACATGCAAGATGCAATGCCTGCCTATCTGCTGAATCGACTCCATGAATAGTCTTACGGTGGCATCCACACTAAGCAAGCTTGTATCGTGGATACCCTCTTACGTATTACAGAGAGCTTTGCACCTACGGTCATAGACGTGTATTAAAAATAAAAAACAAAAAGTGAACTAATAACAGTAAAAAAAATTTAATTAAAATAAAACTTAAAACTAAATTATTTAATTGGGTAATGCAAAATTTTATTTATGAGTACAACAGTATGAGTATAACTGTTATAATTGATTACTCATAATGACTAAAAACTGTTTCAATTCTCATTTTTCCAGTGAATCTGATAACAAGTGGAATGTTGCATTATTATAGCGACGTCTTATCTATTCTTTTACACTTGTCTGTGTTCTTAAGCATTGTTAATACGATTATTTTGAGTTTTTGACTGTTCATGAAATTCTAAAAATCATTGGTCTAAAACTGAAAAAACTCTCGTCTGTACTGTCGACTGTACTGTGTCGAGGATTCGGAAACATACACAACGACTACGAAAAACACACGCAGGCACAGACATCTCTGCTTGCTTAAAACAAAAATCTGCTCCGAGCAGGCATCGAGGCGTCGGGACGTGATGACCCCATCGCCCGCTGTTGGGATAATCTCTGTCACAGCAGATTATTCTACCAGTGGAATCAGTCACACTGATGGTCACCGCAGTGTCAAACATTCTACCGCAAAGCAGTAATGTCTTTGGCATTACTGTGTTTTGGTTTGAAGGTCTGTAGGCTAGTTAACTTACTGGGCATAGGAGGTTTAAGAACCATATCTCGAGGTTGCCAACGCGTGAGTGGCACTTAGTAATGGTGTTGCAAGCGTTTATAGGCTACGGCAACCGCTTACCATCAGGTGGGCTGTATGCTTGTTTGCCAAGCTTAAGCAACAAAAAAAAGAAGGAACCGAACCCGCTTGTGGCGCTTAAAACAGATTATCTACCGCTGTGTCTTTCGTCTAGTAACAATTTTATTCTAATAAAAAGTTCAAATTAAAAAGTATTTGTGATCTTGTAATGAATCGAAGATAATTATGATTGAAAACAATGGAAACGAACAATACAATATTTTTATAGTTCCCGACACGCGATGTTTATAAATTTTCATTACAGCTCATTGAATCGTCGCTTCTTTACACAGCCCAGTGCTCTGACGAGACTGGTGTTAATGGCTTTTCATTGTTTAACTCATTTTCAGACATCATTACTAGTATAATCTTTGTTTTCCATAATATAATATAAAAACAATTTATAGTAAGATATTGGTCTGTGCGTCCTTGTGGATATCTCTACCGTGGTTCCCCCGCTTGGTCCTGGTTGATATCATAATATCGGATAATAATCGTTACATATAATTTGGTCTTATCCATTGGCAATCAGTCTGTGTAAAAACTACTAATCCGTTAATTTAAAGGCGTCGGGATGTGACGACCCCATCGCCCGCTGTTGGGATAACCTCTGTCACAACAGAGATTATTCCACCAGTGCAATCAGTCACACTGGTGGTAGGTCTTTTGTTGCAAGAGGCCGGCTAGGTAGGTACCACCGCAGTGTCCAATATTCTGCCGCCAAATAGTAGTGTTCAGGCACTACTGTGTTCCGGTTTGAAGGGCATTGTACGCTAGTGAAATTACTGGGCGAACGAGATTTAAGAACTAATATCTCGAGGTTGGCAACGCGTGAGTGGCACCTACTAATGGTGCTGCAAGCGCTCATAGGCTGCGGCAGCCACTTACCATCAGGTGGGCCGTATGCTTGTTTGCCAACTTCTAACATTAAAAAAAAAAAAAAAAATCCGGATAAAAGTAAGCAGACCCTGGATAAATACCGGGAATAATTTCAGGAAGGGAACAAGTAAGGTCTTTTGTTGCAAAAGGCCGGCTAGGTACCTACCACCGCAGTGTCAAATATTCTGCCGCCAAATAGTAATGCTTAGGCATTACTGTGTTCCGGTTTGAAGGGCACTGTAGACTAGTGAAATTACTGGGCAGAGGAGATTTAAGAACTAATATCTCTCATTGGCAACGCGTGAGAGCACCTACTAATGATGCTGCAAGCGCTCATAGGCTACGGCAACTACTTACCATCTGGTGGGTCATATGCTTGTTTGCCAAGTTGTAACATAAAAAAAAATTCGGTCTCCGTAATTGTCACAGAAACAATATATAAATATCTGATAAAGTCCAAATAGAGTCCAGAAATGTCCAGCCAAATCCAAGCTGATGGTAAACCCAATTGAACCACTATTATCTAAAACTATTACAATGATTGTTTAATTACGGCTAGTCATTGACAAATCGTGAGTTTCGATAACAGCTAAATAATTGATTCGATCTTGGGAGCGAAAATTGCGTTCAACCTTTTGTTTTTATTTTCGTATTTAAATTCACTTGAAAGAAAATAATTAAGGCTACATTTCAATAAATTAAATTAAAAATCGTCGTTAAAGTATCAAATCGCCTATTAAATAGGCGAGAAATATTTTAAAATGTGTTCTTCTTTTTCTAGTATAATTAACGGTTTTTACCCAGGGTCTGATGGGTTACAGTTTTTAAGTAGACCTCTGCAACTCTAAGTGCAAACCGGTAACTCATTGGATATGAGCAAATTACCTATCAAGAGTCAGCAATTATTATGAGATATGATAACCACCGGGACTAACAGCTTAACGTGCGCACCAAGGCAAGGTTTTTTTTTTTTTTTATGTTAGAAGTTGGCAAACAAGCATACGGCCCACCTGATGGTAAGTGGTTGCCGTAGCCTATGAGCGCTTGCAGCACCATTAGTAGGTGCCACTCACGCGTTACCAACCTCGAGATATTAGTTCTTAAATCTCGTTCGCCCAGTAATTTCACTAGCGTACAATGCCCTTCAAACCGGAACACAGTAGTGCCTAAGCACTACTATTTGGCGGCAGAATATTGGACACTGCGGTGGTACCTACCTAGCCGGCCTCTTGCAACAAAAGACCTACCACCAGTGTGACTGATTGCACTGGTGGAGTAATCTCTGTTGTGACAGAGGTTATCCCAACAGCGGGCGATGGGGTCGTCACATCCCGACGCCTTTGAACCTTTGACCTTCTTTGAGATTTAAATTTGACTTTCTTTGAGATTTAAATTCCGGTAAGCTTAAGAGAAAATTATAATTATTTATAAAATATCCATGTTTCTTTTAATAATACATTACTTTTGTTGCAAAAAGAATCTTCTACAGATATAATTTATCTAATGATATAGCAAAGCCATAAGCGACACTTTACTTCTAATAGGCAATTCCAATTAGGTTTTCAATAAACACTATTACAGGTATGTGACACATCTAGCATCTGTCTGTGATCTGAACCACGTTAAATTAGAATGATAAATATCTATTATACAATACTACTGTGTCTTTTACAGTTTTGCGACGTTGATTCACGTGAAAATTACGCAATTTAGACTGATAGTTCCTGGAAATGGTTCCTGTTCCTTAATACCATCAAACAAAGTCTAATATTACATCAAACAATTAAAATGGGTTACTGTGGGACACTGAGTGATATTTTATACAATCAAATGCAGTTCAAATCGGCAATCACTTTCTTTTGCATTAAAATTGAGTACTTAATGGATACTATGAATACGTGATAAACGTATTCAAACGGAAAGTGCAGTGCAAGTATTCTATCTGGCGCCATGTTTGATAAAACAATAAAAGAAGTTTTATAGCCCCTCCTTGCCTTAATAAATCTTCACTATTAACTCGCCGATGCCTACTTAGATAGAATAGTACAACACCTAAAGGGTTTGATTGTAGAACATTCAGACTTCTATATGTACATAAAGATAGGGTAGGGACACCAGATCCACAAACGTCCAGACCGAAACAGATATTTTTAACATCAATAGTATCTAGTGTAGTTGGTTCGCTACCAATTTATATACTTATCACTACATTTTAAAATATAATTCGCATAAATTATTATTTTATCAAAATTCGTATCAATAATATAATAATTAATAATGTACATGTTAAAAGCATATCAATTACGCAAGAGTCGCATATTTTTCCAACCTGTCATTTATTTAACCAGGTGCTAGTAAGCTTACATAACCTCAAGACGTACTAGAATTATAATTGTTTAACAAATACATATTTGAAATACTTATAACAAAAGTACGATAAACATTATATTAGCGTACTATCCTTGTTATATTTTTATTTAAATTTAACATCAAAATGGATAAAATTCAAATTCAAATTCAAATTCTTTATTGGCAAAATAGAAACAGTTTACAATATTTAGAGTAACTAGTTCCTGAACTAGATGAACTGTATCTCAGGAACCAGTGCCTGCCACCAATCAGTTCACAATATATTTTGCCCAAATGTCAAAGAAAGCGGCTGGCTGTGGCACCTTTCAGCAAAGGGGGACTCCACACGACATAAAATCATAATGGCGATTATTTTCTCTAAAACCTACTAGATAAGGAAATAGTTATCTGTCAAGTTATCCATGGAGATAGGTTTTTCAAGACCAATGGAAAAAGAAGGTTTTAAATGGCAACACCATTAATATTTACGTGTATCGGTATATAAAATAGACAGATACATCCTATGAAATAATTGCTTTTATTTCACGTCATTCAACTAAGATTCATTTCGTTATCTTAATACAATCTTGGGCAAAAGCGTGAATTTGTGGATAGCCATAAAGTTATATAAAATGGACTTTACTATTTACTCTTCTAGCATTTTTCTTGTAATTATTTGTCGCAGTTATATATTGTAGAATAATAATAGAAGTGTTATCTTAAGGTAAATAGTATTTTGAATTGATATTAATTAATTGTGATATTTATTTTTTCTTGTAAAAATCTTATTTTAATAGCCTGTACCTTAGAAATTTAAATATAAATAAATAAATAAATAAACGCTACAAACTCAACGGCCCCCATTAGGATAGTGATATCATGTGTCTGGGGTCCGGAAACATTCACAATGACAAGGACAAAGACACCCAGACCGGAAAATATGCTTGCATGGTCAATACAAACATATTATGCTCCGAGCGGGAATCGAACCCGCGACCTGTGGCGTTTAAGGCAGGTTCGCTACCGCTGCGCCACAACGTCGTCAAAAGATAAAATAGAAGTGAATCAAATGCGAATTATCTAACTAATTGCGTAAATAATAACTAATTGCGTGAAGACGTTTCTTTACCTTGATAACTAAGTAGATATGATAATACATTTTATAAATAATAATAGATAGTTAGACACGTAGGTGTTTATAATTATAGAAGTAAAGTACATAAGTCCAAGGCATTTAGTAAATTGCAAAAGACTAGTATCTGTCCGCGACTTCGTCGGTGGTGACCTTAGAATTGGCTGTAAGACACATCTTTACCAAATTTCATTTCAACACGTCCTGTAGCATGGTTAAAAGTATTGTGTTAATCTAGGTATGTAATTTAATCCCGATCCAAGTTTAAAGTCACACAGCACTTAAGTATAGTTTGGATTTTGTGATAATTTTACGTGTGAAAATGGAATACATACATGCAACGAAGGTAGTTAGGTGGTAGACTAAAATATACCTAAAATATAGAGAAAAACTTGATTTGCCCTCGACTTTAAAGGCGTCGGGATGTGACGACCCCATCGCCCGCTGTTGGGATAACCTCTGTCACAACAGAGATTATTCCACCAGTGCAATCAGTCACACTGGTGGTAGGTCTTTTGTTGCAAGAGGCCGGCTAGGTAGGTACCACCCCAGTGTCCAATATTCTGCCGCCAAATAGTAGTGCTTAGGCACTACTGTGTTCCAGTTTGAAGGGCATTGTACGCTAGTGAAATTACTGGGCGAACGAGATTTAAGAACTAATATCTCGAGGTTGGCAACGCGTGAGTGGCACCTACTAATGGTGCTGCAAGCGCTCATAGGCTACGGCAACCACTTACCATCAGGTGGGCCGTATGCTTGTTTGCCAACTACTAACATAAAAAAAAAAAAAAAAAAAGACTTAGCTAGCGTTGGCGAAGAATTTACAATTAATTATGATTAGATTGCACAAAACATGTAAACTGAGACCTGGCTCTCACATTTATGACATAAAAAGCATATTAACAACAACTGGTTCTCGTGATATAGACCCTGTAGAAACAGATAAAAACCTTAGCGTTTCATAAGATTCCTTATAATTTGACTAGCTTCTGCCAGTGGCTTCTCTCGCTTGAATAACGATTTTAATACCAACTTTGAAGCCGTTTTGAAAATGTTAAAACACATGTTTCTCTATTTTTAATTGCCCGCGAAAAACTAGAAAGAAAAAATTTCATGCTTCTAGTTTCTAAAATAACGGACTTCCGTACAACTTTCAACCCCTTTTTAACTCTCTTAAGGGTTGCATTTCGAAAAATCTTTTCCTAGTGCTCGTTTACGTTTTAAAAACAACACCTGTAAAAATCACCTTTCTAGGTTCAAAGGTTTAGGCTGGGCGTCGATATATCGGTCAGGTCTTCTTTTATATATATATAGCTAGTTATTAACAGCAAAATTGAAAATAAGATTCCATATTATGATCATATGACTATAGAAAGAGACAAAGATAACGCTATCTCGCTCACAAAAGACAATATCATAAATACGTACAAGTACCATTTGCCTTACGATCACGTTTCTCACATCCTCAAACAATTGCTAAGATCGCCATGATGTCATATTTTTCTTATGGTGGTTATAATAATGGTGACGCATCGATATGTGCCTACATTAATATGTTAAACTGTCAGCTCACCGTTTAACAGACACAATTGTTCTTTTATTGTGTCTAGTAACCTCGGTCTCGTAAGACTGTATGGGTTTCAACGTTAACAAAAGTCTTAAAGATTATTACCTCGCCATTTCAAGAAGTCAGTCATGTAGGTAAATTTTCGTTACAATTATCAAGCACTTGCGTCTAGTTTCATAAAACTTCAGCGTCAATCAAAAGTTATTCGGTTTTCTTTATTATACAATGTATTTTTTATTGTATTGACACACCACCAACATTACAAAATATTTACAAATTTAAACTAACTATATTTACAATTTACAATTATATAATTCATGACCACGGGAAATGGAGATCAGAACGCTAGGAGCATTTCCCCGCTAAAATAGCAATCCCTTATTCTCATTTAATTATGAAAAATTCAGATTATATTGTGTCGTATTTCATACACACAAATATCAACACAAGTACACAGAATTGTACAGAATTACATATGTACATCTGCATGGCTCAGGATAACACTGCGCCAGAACTTATCTTATTGATAAGACAATTATGAATATATAGATTTACTTGTAAAAACTAAGTATAACTAACTAACAGGCGTCGGGATGTGACGACCCCATCGCCCGCTGTTGGGATAACCTCTTTAATGTCATGTAATTTAAGTAATTATTCATATTATTTAATTTTGACACCGTTGTGGCGTTGTGGGTAGCGAGTCTGCCTTAAGCCTCGACGGTTGCGGGTTCGATTCCCGCTCGGAGCAGATGTTTGTATTATTCGTACAGGCATGTTTTCCGGTCTGGTTGTGTTTGTCCTTGTCATTGTGAATGTTTCCGGACCCCGACACAGGATATAATTATCCTAATGGGGGCCGTTGAGTGTGTAGCGTTTATTTATTTATTATTATTTATTTAACCGCGTAGAACCACAGTATAAAACGAGTATAGTATAAATGGAATCTTATAAGAAGGACGTAATTAAGGAAACTTGTAAACAACAAAACCTGTTCTTTGCTAAGTTAATCTGACAACAATTTTATTTCATTTAATATTTCATGCATACAAAACATGAGTTTGATTATAATATTATTATAAATAATCGAGATTAAAATCAATTTTAGTAAACAGGACGGTAAAAGTGGCAATGACATTTAAGTGTCATAATTCTCAAAGATTAAAACGAATAACGTTGATTTTCCCCGGTATTTTCCCCGGCATATTACTCATATCCGGATTTGACAGGTTATTAGTTTTTACAAAAAATGCTTACCATCGTTGACCTTCAAAACCTTACAAGCAAACCAATAACTAATAAGATTAAATTACCTATTAAGAGTTATGTTAAGTTTTACTCGTGGTAGGCCTTTTATTACAAGAGGCCGTCTAGTAGGTACCACCGCAGAATCAGATATTCTACCACTTTTTCGGTTTAAAGAGCTAGCTACAGTGTAGCTTGTAAAATTACTAGGACAAAGAGATTTAAGCGCCAATCTTCCGAAGTTAGCGACGCGTAAGCGATACCTACAAATGTATGCTGTTACAAGCGGTCATAGACTACCACTTACCATCAGATGGTATATGCTTACTTAACAATTTAATAACTTAAAAACATCTAATATCATCAGATGTTATATGATAATAATCGGGACCTACATCTCAAAGTAGTCTCCGAGCCACTATATGATCAATACATGATACATCAAACATCTGAGCCCGCTACCACTACGCGCCGTGTGTCGTCAAACGTAGAATGAACCAACGATGTATAATTGAAAGAGTGTAGGCTCCAATACACGACCTTGTGGAACTCCGTGACCAATCGCGAATGCTCGTCACGTCGTAGTAAAAACTCAACTTTACCTAACACTATCGAACTAAAGCCTTGACGCCTGTTTGAATAAATATTTTGCCCGCAGAAGTGTTTACGTTGTATTGATTTTTTGTGGTTAATGTGAAACAAACAGCATTTAGTATATTCTGTTAGTAGCGGTATAAATAGAGATTTTAAGATGTCTAGTTTTTTAGATTGTATGTTTCTTAAGAATGGTTTTGTATTTAAATTTTATAAAATTAGTAAAATAGTGAAACATATATAACAACATATTTATAATTCAATACATACTATATTTACAAATAATTACAACTTTACGAACGCTCACAGGAGAATGGTGGAATTATTTTGATAGATATGTACTGAAATGTACCAGCCCTCCTATCACCTGTGGAGGCAATGAGTCGGGTTGTAAAATATTGAAAACTTTTTTACCAATATTACTTTTAATACAGTCATTTGTAAGTAATATCTAGTCTAAATCTAAATTACCACCAGCTTGCATTCTAATTAATTAATGAACGTTATTGTTATAGGTAACGTAAATGAATTGTCCTCTTCCATATGGAAGAGGACAATTCATTTACGTCATTATATTCGATATATATATATATCGAATATAATGACATCAGAGATATCGAGCGATAGAGAGAGACAGAGACAGAGAGAGAGTGAGAGATAGACACAGACATGAGACATAGAGAGATAAGAATAGTAATTTTTACATTTTACTATTCTTTTCAGAACTTTAAAGAATTTTATAGAATCCTTTTAAAATTGCATAAATAGTTAAGATTGTGCTACCATTTAGACACATTGAGTGAAGTAAATGATCTGTACAGGGTACTATTGAATGCTAAGTGCGTAAACAGTACGTGGAGTCAATTTATAGAATACTAGCTTCTACCAGCGGCTTCGCCCGCGTGTAAAACATTAACATAAACCTTACATATTTCCATAAGTACCAATTGCTATTTTACACCGTTGAGAGATTTATAACGAATCAACAGCCTGAAAAATAAGTTTCAAACTTCTAGCTCTAAAAATGACGATACTTCCATTCAACTTTTCATCCCCCTTTCAAACCCTTAAAAGCCTTTTTTCGAATAAAAAATTGCATCTGTTCTTTCTCACATTCTAGACTATCTATATACTAAATTTCATTAAAATCGGTTCTGAAGTTTTGGCGTGAAAACTACAGACAAACAGAGTTACTTTCGCATTTGTAATATTAGGTAAGGATTCTGACTGTAAAATTTTGTCATCGAACGTGCTGTATCTCAGCCAGATATTTTGCAACAGTATTCGTATTCTTCATATAAAATAGGTCTTAAAGATTTACAATCTTACAAAAGCACGTAAATTATTCCACTATGAATTTGTTTAAATAATTTTATTGAAATGTTGGTCAATCCTGAACTAGATTCTCATGCCATTGTCGTGACAAATTCTACGATTGAAAAGTGCCTGATAAGCATGTTTTGGGTTTTGATTAAAACTACTAAAAATATTGGTGTTGTAATAGTCAGGAACGAAGTTCCTTAGGTTTTTTTTTCAACTCCGAATGTAATTCGAAATGAAATCTGTGTACTTCAATATGTTATATGATAAAAAGAGATAGAACCAGAGAGAGAGAGAGAGAGTTGCGCATTCAACGGCCCACCTCTTGCCACATCACCATTGAAATTGCCACACATTGCCATAAGAAATGAAATGATTGTGAAAAATTATAGTTCGAAATGAAGGAAATCCGTTCTTACCACTCATCCCACGACGCGTTTTTATTTTTTATTATTGTTATTATTATACACCTTAAGCTGTCAGTCCTGGTTGTTATCACATCTGATAATAATCGTTAACACTTCATAAGTAATTTGCTCTAATCCAATGAGTTACTGGTTCGCCCTTTGGGTTACGTCGATTAGATGGCAATCGCTCTAGGCAAAAGCTAGTAACCCTTTAAATCAGGACAAAAGTAAGAAAGAAGAAGAGTTTAGGCGTCGGGACATGACGACTCCATGGCCTGCTGTTGAGATAATATCTGTCACACCGGTGCAATCAATCACACTGGTGGTAGGTCTTTTTTGCACGAGGCCGGCTAGGTAGGTACCAGAACAGTGGCAAATATTCCGCAAAGCAGTTGTATCTTTGGCAGGTAGGCTCGTGAAATTACTGTGTAAGAGATATTTAAGAGGTTGGCATCGCGTAAGTGGCACCTATGGTGTTGCAAGCGCAAATAGGCTACCCTACCGTCAGGTGGGCCGTATGCTTGCTTGCCAACTTAGTAACGTAAAAACGAGTCCAATTATATAACTAACGCGATCGTTTTATAATTCAATTCATTTAAAATTCGTCTCATATTATAATATAAACATGAGAATGTAGATTGTAATATTGACAATAAGAAGTGTTAAGATAATCTCGCTAGCGAGGCATTGTATTCAAATTACTTATTCAAAAGTTACATAAAGACGTTATAGGAATTCCTGTCTAATGTAGAACATGATAGACATCGTGTATAGTAAGGGCGGTATCAGATGTTTAATTTTATTATTCCGCGCGTGTATAGTTCCCTCAATTTAAGTTGAGCCAAAGGCGGCTTCTGCGCATGTACAATCATGGAACAAAAATGTTGATTTTGAAACAAATAAATAGTATAGAAAAAGGTATATTAAAAAAGTAGTTGATGTACATTTTTAATCACTGACACTTATTGGTATGACACCTTCTTGATAATTTTGAAGTAGTATGGCACCAGAACTTGGGCCAGGAGTTGTGACTTGTGTGTGAGATCTTTTATGTCAGTTGAGGAACCTAATTCTATATAAATTAATGAAGCTTATTCTATTTAAATATAAATCTCCAACTCGTATTATAAATTCTTCCCTCATTTAAATTTAATTTTTAATGTGTATACTATAGTTTACTATAGTTACCCCCCTTCATTCTTCATTCGGTTGAGACCCAAAAATGTGTTACTGCGCATAGTTCAACTTATATTGAGGAAGTTATACGCGATGGGCGTAGTGAGGCAGGAGCTAGGGGGAGCTACCCCAACTTGGTACTTGTAAAATATTAAGAAATGGACGAATATAATATATATTGAGCTGTTTAGCCAATAACTTGGTAAGAATGGTGATTTTAAAGATGGCCCTAAATAAAGATTTTACCCTCCCCTCGCTTGATCCGACGGTGGCGAGTGCAAGTAGCATATTATTCAAAAACTACAAAATTCTAATACGAGTTTCTAAATGTGTAAACGCTCGTACGAGTTGCGCATATGGTAAAAAGTCCGAAAAACAGTCAACTCAAATAAAACGCTGGTCTGACAGCGCCTTAACGTAAGCATCGCTTTTCAACAAGAATCATAGCTGAATTGCAAACTCATAACATATCAGCACGCTTCATTGAGGCTTTTATTAAAACTACTGTGGCGTAGCTTGCGAATCACCTTCCATTATAATACACGAGATCTTTTGACGACGGACATTTTAAGCAGATTGTTGGTAACACTCGAACTTATATTAGACTCGCCTCGGGGTATATCTGACTATGACCAATGTTTAACTGACTTCAAAAATAAATAAAGCGCTACACACTCAACGGCCCCCATTAGGATAGTTATATCCTGTGTCCGGTGTTGCGAAACACACATAATGACAAGGAAAAACACACCCAGACTGAAGAACGTGCCTGTATAGTCAATACAAACATCTGCCCCGAGAAAGAATCGAACGCATCAAATGCATCGAGTTATGCAATTGTAAAAATAATTCATCGCCTTTCTTTTGCTTTAACGTCAAAATATTCACCGTCATGCTCATATATTTCTGTCAATTATTTTTCATTAACTTTACGTAATATTACGTGTAAGCCACTTTTACTACACCAGTCAATCTTGATGCTCAAGTGTGAATGTTATTTCGTAATGCAATTAAAAGTTTTATTGACTTACTACTTTTTCCCTGTCATAATTTCTCCGAATCGTTTTACAAGATTTTTTTCTTTTTCTCTGCTTAAACAGTAGACTGACTTAAAAAAGGAGAGATATCTTGTGCACTATACTAATAAAACGTCTAAATAAATGTTTATTATTTGTATGATAAATAGTAAGGGCGTCGCCTGGCGATGATCTAGGGAAGGATTTTTTTAATGTGTATTGCTTTTGGCCTTACTGGCATTGACAGCGTCACTGGGTGGCAAACAGCCAACCCGGGGGCTCAACTTTGATTACATCCTTACGATGCCTCTTGCGAGGCCAAACCACTGCTAAGAACGTCATCGGGAATGGCGGAGATTCTCCGAGCGTATTCTAGCCGATGGACTCACCCAACGGTGGGAGCGTGAGGTGAGGGTAAGGCGATATGATAGTATCAAAATCAAAATTATTTTTATTAAAGTAGACTTTTAAAATGTACTTTTTAATAGTTAAGCACTACCGACGGTTCGGAAGGTTGATTCTATCGAGAAGAACCGACAAGAAACTCGACAAAGTATGTAGGACACACACAGATTTAAGCTGACCCCTTCAAAGTCCCGCCAATATTTTGCCTAACTGTTTCCGTTATCTATATCGAGTAAAAACGATCAAGCACGTTTGTTGTATACCCTTAAATATTTTTTTTATTCTGATTTATAGTATTAGCTGTTATAGCGGCAAGAGATATAATGCATGAAATTACAGCCTGGTGACAGACGGACAGAGTTTTAGTAATAGGGTCCCGTTTGACACCTTGGGTATGGAACCCTAAAAACCATGTGTTCACTTTTATTTCTGTTTATTTAATTTTTATATTAACATGTTTAGTTTGGTTGAGATTACTGGCCATTTTAAAAAGAAAATTGCTGGCCACCTTTAAAAAGGTAAAAGAAATGTCGTATTAAAAAATATATACATGATGTTAAAAAAGAATTAAAATATTATTTTTGTGTGTATTTCTTTTACGTAATAAAAATAAATTTAATTTTTACTGTGTAAATTTTCTATTTAATTAAAGCTATCGAACACCATGGGGCATTTAATTTTGAATGAACGATATTAAAACTAATCGAATCAGTAAGTCTTCATCTTTTGCTATTTTGTTTTTACAAACTTTTAAAATGTCACTTCCGCGATCATCTGCGAAGTAACTTTCTCTTTGAGCACTCTTGTACGCTAGATGAAGCGTTGTTCCTTGCTAATGTGTTTATTTTGTATTCGTAAAAAGGTTTTATTCAGACTTATTAAATGGAGAAGTCATTACAAACCTAAAATATTTTAATATTCTCGTGTAACAGTTTTAATTACCATACTCCTCCGAAACCGCTAGAACGATTTTGATTAAATTTTACATGTATATTCAGTAGGGCTGAGAATAGGTTGTTATCTATTTTTATACCCCTAAGTGATAGGAGTGGTCTACCTCCAATTTTTATTCTCTTATTTTTTTAAACAATTTTTTTATTTTTTTTATAATGTGGCATTAAAAATACATACAACCCTTAAATATCACACTTCGACTATCAACCCCTATTTGTTTGTTTAATAACGATATAAGTAATATAAATTTTCACCAGTGTCACTTCTGTTCACAGCAAGACTTCATTAGGGTGTCCCTGATTTTTTTTTCAGTCCACGTCCGCGGGCCGCTAGTAATTTATATAATATATATTTATAAAAAAATGCTACTTTGAAAGTGCCGCTTATTATTTTTTGCAGATATTTTATAAGGCTATAGTATTTAATTAAAGAATTATTGTTTCATGAACAATTAATCTATTAGGTATGTAATGATAATTTAATCAAAATAAACAAATCACTAAACTCTACATACCTCATTAGGAAGGATATATCCTAACGGATATCGCTGTGTGATCGATACAAAAATCTGGTGATCTTCTTCTTCTTAGCATTTTCCCGGTATTTTTTCCACCCAGGGTCTGCTTATTACTCGTATCCGGATGTGACCGGTTACTAGTTTTTACATAAAGTGATTGCCATCTGACCACCGCGATCTTAAGGGCGAATCAGTAACTCATTGGATATGGAAATTCAATATATAAAATATATATATAATAGATATCAACGCCGTGATCACCATCATGATAATAAATAAATAATAATAATCTATTACCTATTTATATTATCCTTATTTATTTTTAATTTATATTATTTATGTAAAAATTGAAATCCTTATCCGTATATTTGAAGTTGGGGGATTGTCGAGAGTGTTTTTTTTTTTTAATTTTACGATCAATTTTTTTTTTTGGAAATGGTAACTGTGGCTGGACTTGTGGACGAACTGTGGCAGGACTTTCGTGTCAGCTAGTTTACATAAAGAATAAATATTTTTTTACTAGCGGTAGGTCTTTTGTTGCAAGAGGCCGGCTAGGTAGGTACCACCGCAGTGTCAAATATTCTACCGCCAAACAGTAGTGCTTAGACATTACCGTGTTCCGGTTTGAAGGGCACTGTAAGCTAGCGAAATTACTGGACCAAAGAGATTACCAATATCTCGAGGTTGGCAAAAGCGTGAATGGCACCTACTAATGGTGTGCGCGCTCAACTTGCTTGCCAACTTGTAACATAAAAAAGACATACTTTATGGTCACAAAGCAAATAGTAAATGGTCATTTTATAGTCACTATAATTCGTATAAGGCAAGCGATGACACAAGACTTGAATACATTAAAGTCAGGTTAAGTAACGCTTCAAAATGCAGGTAAACATTATTTGTAAACAGTCCACGTAGTATTTTAGTGAAGCCTTCGCTAAATATGGATATATGAAATAAGGCCATGATTTGATTGTGTGACACAAATACATGTATCTTTTGTAAGACACTCCCAGACCGAAAAACGTGCCTGTATGGTCAATACAAACATTTGCTTCGAGCGGGAATCGGCAGGTACGCTACTTCTGCGCCACAACGTTGTTAAAAAAAACTATATAAGTCTCGCTAGTGCAATCTGTAACATTGCCACAAATGTCTACCTGAGTAACCGAACGAACGTGGTTCAAACCTACGGAAGATACATGTCTTTTCGGCTGAGTCTCAGTACTCGCCCCCTCCGCCAGTGACGCTGTCAAGGCCAGTAGGGCCAACAGCAATTTCGAAAAAAAAAAAAAGAAAAAAGTTGTTAAAAAAATTAAAAGTTTGTAGATTCGGTTATATTTTTTATGTTTGTTACCCCAGAACTCCGTCATTTATGTACCTCACGATTTGGATTTTTTTTACTTGGAAAGCTAAACGTACTTCCCTTTTATCCTTAGGTCCCTTATAATTGAAGGCTGCATGGTTACTTTGCTCTCATTAATCAAACGGTATAGATATTCTTATACTATTACTTCACTTGGATATTTATGAACAATATATATAAAAGGAAAAGACCTGCCTGACATATCAACGCCCAGCCTAAAGCCTTGGACCTAAAAAGCTAAATTTTTTTCATAGGTGTTGTTTTTAAAACGTAAACGGCACTAAGAATTTATTTTTTGATAGTCCACCCTTAAGGGGGCGCAAAATGGATAGAAAGTTTGTAATAGATTTCCGTAATTTTTGAAACTACAAGCATGAAACATTGTATTGTTTTCGAATAATTAAAGATAAAAAATCATCTGTTGGGATAACCTCTGTCACAACAGAGATTATTCCACCAGTGCAATCAGTCACACTGGTGGTAGGTCTTTTGTTGCAAGAGGCCGGCTAGGTAGGTACCACCGCAGTGTCCAATATTCTGCCGCCAAATAGTAGTGTTTAGGCACTACTGTGTTCCGGTTTGAAGGGCATTGTACGCTAGTGAAATTATTGGGCGAACGAGATTTAAGAACTAATATCTCGAGGTTGGCAACGCGTGAGTGGCACCTACTAATGGTGCTGCAAGCGCTCATAGGCTGCGGCAGCCACTTACCATCAGGTGGGCCGTATGCTTTTTTGCCAACTTCTACCATAAAAAAATGTGTATCAAATTTTTTTAAAATTCCACCTACAGGGGTGAAATGAGGGTTAATAATTTGTATTAAAATCGTTATTCACGCGGACGAATCCGCTGGCAGAAGCTAGTATACAATAATGTGAACGCTTATATAATTACTTTCATTATAAACAATTATAACACATTTACAATTCAAAACTATTTATTATGAAAATATTTACAAATAATAAGAATTATATAAATCTTGTCCATTTAGAATGCTGGCAAGAATGATAGTTGCATCTCCCCGTTGTATTACAATCCGAGTCCGGATTGGGATTCGGATAAATAAATAAATAAACGCTGCACACTAAACGGCCCCATTAGGATAGTTATATCCTGTGTCGGGGGTCCGGAAACACACAAGGACAAATACACCCAGAACACATAAGGACAAGGACAAATACACCCAGACCGGAAAATATGATTGCATGGTCAATACAAACATATTATGCTCCAAGCGGGAATCGACCGCGATCTGTGGTGTTTAAGGCAGGTTCGCTAGCGCTTCGCCACAAACCGGCAGCGAACCCGCCACACAGTCACGCACGTATTAAACATACAGGCATTTTCTCCGGTTTGAATGTGTTTGTCCCTGTCATTGTGTATGTTTCCTTACCCCCGACACAGGATATAACTATCCTAATGGGGGCGGCTGAGTGTGTAGCGTTTTATTTTATTTATTTGAGACGTAAGGTTGCTAGGTTGCCGGGGTTATAGGGTGTTAATTAATGTTATTTGCCGGGAGGAAATCAGGCACACTTCTCACTTTTTATCGAGGTAGGAAAATTAAATTATAATGCTAAACGCATTATAATATATAATGTTATTACGTCGAATAAATTAACATGTCGTTTTATTTAGTTAGGTAACTAATTAACAACTAATGCAAAACTAAAACCGGTAATTGTCACGTGTCATAACTCGTTTGAATTATTATAACTTTATACAGTAAACTTATATAAGAGGTAACACACATTTAAAAGGTCTTTTCGGTCTTAATCTCTATTACTCTTTTCATTTCTATACTTTACAGATTAGATTTTTTTATTTCAGGTACAAGACCAGTCACTTGCGATACTTGATCACATGCACGTTGCCAACCAAAGGCATAGGCAATAGACATAGACGACAATGTGGCGCAGCGATAGCGAACCTGCCTTAAACGCTACTGGTCGCGGGTTCGATTCACGCTCGGAGCATAATATGTTTGTATTGACCATGCAAACATATTTTCCGGTCTGGGTATATTTGTTCTTGTCATTGTGAATGTTTCCGGACCCCGACACAGGATATTACTATCCTAATGGCCGCCGTTGAGTGTGCAACGTTTATTTATTTATTTATAGGAGGGAAGGTATGAGAGGAGAAAAAGGAATGAAACAGAGAAAGTGGGAGAATGAGCCTCTTGGGCTCTCACTCATCGCAAGTTTTTGATGACTCGATTTTTTGTGAGAGGGTAGTACTTGCCCAGTCAAGTTAGCCCACTTATGTTGAGACGAGCACAACTCTGGTATTATAAAAATAAACCTTTTATAATTTCCAAAAATTGACACCGTTGTGGCGTTGTGGGTAGCGAGTCTGACTTTAGTCTCGACGGTTGCGGGTTCGATTCCCGCTCGGGCAGATGTTTGTTAAAATTTCTGTCTCGGTCTGGGCGTTTGTCCGTGTGGGTCTCCCCACCGTGCCTCGGAGAGCACGTTAAGCTGTCGGTCCCGGTTTATTATCAATAACATCTGATAATAATCGTTAGCTCTTGATAAGTAAATTGCTCTTATCCAATGAGTTACTGGTTCGCCCTTAGGGTTGCGGAGGTCAGATGGCAATCGCTCTGTGTAAAAACTAGTAACCTGTCAAATCCGGATAAGAGTAATAAGCAGACCCTGGGTACATAAAAATACCGGGAATAATGCTAGGATGAAGAATTTCCAAAAAGTATAGATAAAAGATAATCAGCCATTGAGCCCTGATCTTTAATATCCAAAATTGTAGCATTGGATACGCTTTTTATTTACCTACTAGCCTCGACTCCTACTGAGGCAAGGCCGTGTAAAATGGATTGCCGTCGCGGTGATCCAAAGTTTTTCTAAGAGGCCGAGAAGAGAGAGAGAAGGCTCTTGCTGTATACGCGCCTGGGTACTCCCATGACCGATACCAATTATCTGCCAACTTCATGGCTTATAAAAAATCCGTACATGGATATATAAAGACTTCGAAACGGTTGGACATATTATTATTATTTTTTTATGTTACAAGTTGGCAAACAAGCATACGGCCCACCTGATGGTAAGTGGTTGCCGTAGCCTATGAGCGCTTGCAGCACCATTAGTAGGCGCCACTCCCGCGTTGCCAACCTCGAGATATTAGTTCTTAAATCTCCTCTGCCCAGTAATTTCACTAGCGTACAGTGCCCTTCAAACCGGAACACAGTAATGCCTAAGCACTACTATTTGGCGGCAGAATATTGGACACTGCGGTGGTACCTACCTAGCCGGCCTCTTTCAACAAAAGACCTACCACCAGTGTGACTGATTGCACTGGTGGAATAATCTCTGCTGTGACAGAGGTTATCCCAACAGCGGGCGATGGGGTCGTCACATCCCGACACCGAAAAATATTATGATTGATGAAATTTTTCAAAATTGTCAAATCAATCGGATTAAAAGTTTTTGTTTGGTTTTTCTCTATTTTGCTTCATATTTTCAACAACTGTATTCGGGCCCCCCCACCCGGTGACACTGTCAAGGCCAGTAGGGCCAACAGCAATACACATTCCGAAAAAAAATACACAAATTGAACCGACGAATCCGCGGGCAGGTGCTAGTTCCATATAACTTTGAACGTGCGTATTTCTAAATTGCGATATGATAATTCATACACAATATATGAAGCAATGGAATCTTTGTCACGTATTCTATATAATGAAAAAAACTTATAATAATACTTAGAATCGTATTAACCCAGTAACTCATGATAATATTTACGCTCTGAAAGTTCTGTATCAGTTTTCTTTCCTGGTTTAGATCACAGATCATTGGGTAGTGTAGAACTGGCATAAATGTCGAAAGCACCCTATATTATTTTGATAGTAAACTTAAAACCGTTCGATTCCCGTTCGGAGCATATGCTTGTATTGATCATACAGGCGTGTTTTCCGGTCTGGGTGTATTTGTCCTTGTCATTGTGTATGTTTCCGGACCCCCGACCCAGGATATTACTATCCTAATGGCGATGGCGGTCTTTGAGTGTGTAGCGTTTATTACTATTATTTATTATTAAAACCAGCCAAGTGGATGTTGGATTCGTTTATAAAGGGTTTCGTACTTACATAGAATTTAAAAGAATTACGTCAAAAAGTATATATCCAAGTTCTACAAGTTAATGAGTTACAACAAAAAACGTCAAAAAAATGTCAACTTTTATACCTAATTTTATTTTATTTTTAGTACTTGTTCTTACAGACAGAAGTAAGCAATAATCATTTATATATTTTTCTGCATGTTGTACGGCAAATATCTATTCGTAAAAATTTACGATATGATTTAAAGTTTGAGCAATTCTTAATATGATGCCATTTCTAACATAGTTTTTCTCACTATAGAATTTATCACGTAAAAAAACTAGACGCTGCCCGCTACTTCGCCACCATTACGTGAAACTGTTGTTTTTATTACTACATAAGAGTAATGAGTACGTAAACGCATGTAAATTGGTCTTTAATTATTATCTCAAGACGCTCATAGCCGGGTGAGCTGATCGGTAAACGATCGGTGGGTTAAGCAACTTTAGACGCGGTTATTCACTAGATGAGTGATCGCATAGTGGTATTTCAACTGAGCGTCTCCGTCCTTTGGAAGACACGTAAAAGGTTGGTCCCGGCTGCTATCAATTTGATGATAGTCGAAAAGTCGAAAAATAATTAGACTATTTTAAGAAAAGTACCGGCGTCGGGATGTGACGACCCCATCGCCCGCTGTTGGGATAACCTCTGTCACAACAGAGATTATTCCACCAGTGCAATCAGTCACACTGGTGGTAGGTCTTTTGTTGGAAGAGGCCGGTTAGGTATGTACCACCGCAATATCAAATATTCTGCCGCCAAATAGTAGTGCTTAGGCATTACTGTGTTCCGGTTTAAAGGGCACTGTACGCTAGTAAAATTACTGGGCAGACGAGATTTAAGAACTAATATCTCGAGGTTGGCAACTCGTGAGTAGCACCTACTAATAGTGCTGCAAGCGCTCATAGGCTACGGCAACCACTTACCATCAGGTGGGCCGTATGTTTGTTTGCCAACTTCTAACATAAAAATAAAGTTATTTAAAAAAACGAAAAACACGCTTTTATAGAAAATCCAACTAAAAAATTAAAAATAAATAACACAAAAATATATTTTAATGTAAAAAGATGTATGCTCTACTATCGTGGCCTCAAACTTTTAGTGCTCCACAAGTGCTAATGTCAAGAAATTTGGAATCGTTCGCAAAACACATATTCATCATTGGTCACGGTTCGTGCCCAAAGGAACCCTATTACGAAGCCTCCGTTGTCCGACCGACCGTATTTCTGGTTGGGAACCATTGCTCTATAGATCGCTTACCATCAACTGAGGTGTACGCTTGTTTGCGTTGTTATTAATAACAATGTCTAATTAAAACGTATGAAACACAAAACACCAGTCGATTTTATGAAGGTATTTAGTAACCGTAATACAATCTTAGGTTATCTGATAACAAGTAAACAAGTTAGATACGGAATGTAAGCATCGCATCATCGTACAAACATAACCTTTATTTGGTAACGGATTACTTTATAAGCTTTTAGGGTTCTAAAAAAAAGATACTAAATTGGTACTAAAATAATTAATTTCTTTTTCTTTTGGGTTCTATACTCAAAGAGCACCTATAGTTCACTATTGTAAAATATCTGTATATGCTAATATTGTAAGCTATTAATTTTTCACGTTTTCACTATCTTAGTAAATAAATAAAATTGTCATGATTATCAAATTCTAAAATGGCGCTAATAAAGTTGTTATTAATATTGTTGCTATATGTTAAAATATTATTTTACAGTAATGTATAATACAAATATTACATAGTCAATAAGCTATCAAAGATTTTGTCACAAGTTCTCAAAGTTTAAGAATCAACCCCAAGACACGTAAAATAATCGCGATCTAATGTGTATTTATTAATCTTTTATTAAAACATACATTGACTTAAGGAAACAGATGATAAATGCTATGCCTATGTTTCTTAGGAACATCAGAGGTCCCTATGGAATTAATTGGAACATGTTAAAGATTTTCTTATTTTTAATGCCCATTGTGATATTTTTCTCACAATACTATCAAGATTAGCAATTATACGCAGGAAATATTGTTTATTCAGGTGAACCTTGAGCGTTATCAATTTAGTTTTGACTTAAATTTCACAATGCCATGTAAAATATATTTTTTTTAAATGGAGTAATAGAAATTGTGTATACATTCTGGAAAAGTTATATGTATACTTCAAGATATTTTAAAACAAAGATCTAGGTTAGAGATCATTGAAGTGTTAAAGTATTAGCGAAGACATAATTAGGACAAGTTCTGACGAAATCAATCCTTCGAACATGATAAACCTAGCAGGTTTTGGTGCTAAGTGGTTAGGTATGTTGACGTAGGTTTTATTTTAACATTTATTTTGTCATAATATACATACATAAAGGATTTTTTTAATAAAAGGAGCGTTTCGACACATCTTTTATCGATATGAAAAATTTTGTGGCTAATTATAAGCTACAGTTATTATAATATAAATATGCTCATTATTATTACAAGGTTCAAATTTTGAAGCATTACGTTTGAATATTCAGGATAAAAGGTCGCTAAAGTAGAAGAAACTGTAAATGCAAATTCAAGAAAAGAAATTAGAAAGATTAGTTGGGACAAAAAGGCACACGAAAATTGCTTAAATTTTAGATTTTACTTCCTCTCAATATTACCATCGCCACATGAATATAGCAAATATTTACCAATCTATAATGTAAAGATATATACTTATATTTAGGTAAATATCAAGAATTCTCATAAACCAAGTTGCGTGTACCCAATCACTTGATACGGAAGTACAGATAGATGCTTTCCAATCATTCTAGATCATTCGGTCGAGCCTAGGTAATCTAAATCTTGTGTTTATAGAATATAAACCAAGAGATATATTATAGACTAGTTTAAAGACTTTGTTATTTGATTCTATAGATAGCGATGTTGGACTTGATTGTTGTGTTTTCCTGAATATATAAAACTATGAAATCAATAATTTTCTTAATTTTTAATATTAATATTAATCTTAGTTTTATTAAAAGAACCTTTATTAATACCAAAATGACAATAACTTACTGTAATATTCAAAAATACTAATTCTGAAAAAGGATAATTTTTCTGAACGGAACTAGGAGCATTTTTATATTTTTGCTTAGATATTATTCGTATGTATTCTTTAATATTTTCACATTCGTATTCATTAATATTTTCACAAAATATATAGAAATTTGACACCGTTGTGGCGTTGTGGGTAGCGAGTCTGCCTTAAGCCTCGACGGTTGCGGGTTCGATTCCCGCTCGGAGCAGATGTTTGTATTATTCGTACAGGCATGTTTTCCGGTCTGGTTGTGTTTGTCCTTGTCATTGTGAATGTTTCCGGACCCCGACACAGGATATAATTATCCTAATGGGGGCCGTTGAGTGTGTAGCGTTTATTTATATTTATTTATTTAAATTAAAAATTTTTGAAAAATATTGTTAATGATATCTAATTTTAAATACAATTCTGAAGTGAAGTCGCTTCAATACATTTTTGCTTATACACAGATAATTTCTCTTCGTTCTGGAATCGTCGATACTATCATAATCGTTTAGTTAAATCATAGGTCATTGGACTAAATAAAATGTTAATGGACATGGACAATTTACATGTTGTTAAAACTGTATCACGGTTCTTATTAACATTGTAAAAAAATAATTAACCTCAAACATATGCTGAAAAATGTTAGATAATTCTTGCATATCTTAATTTTTGCGTCGAATTTGATTAGAATTTTTTTTACACAAGTATGATTCATGCAAAATCTCTTACCGTATTATCACGTTGTAAACTGGCTAAAATCTTAGTAAAAAAAATCAATGACAGAATCGTAATCTCGTAATATAAACGGGTTCTGCAGGTGGGGCCCGGCCGGTGGAACGGCATTCTTTAGGTGACCTACATAGCTATACGCATTGGCCCTTTATGGCATAGGATGTTTTTTTTTTAATTTATGTAAACAAATGTTACTTTCATTGGTAATGTAGGTTGATAATAGATTATAAGTAGTGTATAGTGTAGGAACCAAAAAAAAAAAATGGTAGCTAAAAAGGGGTGGCCGTTTTAAGACTGCGGCCACTAAAAAACTAAACGCAAAGCACTTCTAAATAATATCATTCGACGTGGTATAATTTTCTCAGTCATTAAAGGAGATAAATGATTATTCATTGGACTATGATTTTCGATCAGTATCCACGTAACCACTTTTAGTTATTTATAGCAAATCATTTTAATAAAATATTCATAAATAGCTTTCTTACATTAAAAACACGTCCCGTATGACCTTTGACAGGATTTATCAAATGACACCGTTTCATAATATATTCAAGTATCAAACTTGTTTCTCGAATACTTTTATGGAGGATGTAAAAGTTTTTAACGATTTCAAACCAGTTGTGGAACGTGGACACGAGATGTAAAGACAAATTCACACTTAGTTTTTTAATATTTGTAAATTAGTGTATAAATGATAAATGGGAATGCTATATTTAGGATCTAAAAATGTAAATTTTATTTTATATGATGAAAGAATAAATTACCTCTAAAATAATCTAAAGAAAACATTTGAAAATAAGACAGCGTCACCCATCTAGGATATATGTAAATAAAAACATATATGATGAATAAATACTAGTCGACAATAGTAAGGATCTGTGTTTATAACCGTAGTCCGTGATAATTGATCAGAAAATTACAACATTCAAGCAAACTCTATTAAAAAGAGACACCTATTGGCGGTTAATAAACGTAAAAATTTCGTGTAACATACACAGAAAAAGAAAAAAGATATTCCGCCAAATTAAGAAACTTTTTTATGTTTCTGTGAGGACTCCCACTATTGTAGGTAACCTAAAAGTGCTAAAATAGCTTTGTAAATATACTAATATGTTGTAATTAAAATAAATACATAGAAAAGTGCTCGGCATACAAAATTTGAGCAAAAAGTTAGGGGAACGTCGGTTATTTATATATTTTATCATAAACCGTTGCGTTTGATTATCGAAAATAAAGGTTGTCAAGTTGTCAAAATGATTCTATTTAATAAAATCGAGAATTTGACAGTCAAGTATCGGGGTCATCGATGATAAACCGTTATTACATCTATAAAAAGTGATCAATAACGCTACGCATTAAATTGCCTTTACTTGAGATTTTTATCTCATATCTTGAAGTTTGTACAGAAACAACCATTGACCATACAAAACAAAATGATTGTTTTCAAATGCATGATCAGATGAGGTCAGATGGAAAAAATAAGAATATATACAACAGATTATGAATCTAACCATTAACAAAACTAACACAAAACAATAAAATTTTCCGTTGTAAAAGAAAAATAAAAAATATACGTTTGTTTCACGCCTTATTTGGAACGTAAAAATATAAAAATAGCATTGTTGAAAAACAAATTTGTTAATACGCAAATACTAAATATTGCACAATTTGAGTTTTTAAGATAAAATACTTTACCGTTTATTCGAAAAGGTAAAAACTAACGCTGCTTTCAAGAAAGTATTTAATTTAATGTTTTAAAATACTTTGTAACGCTTAGTTTTGAATTCCATTCAGAGTATCATTTAACAACACATACTTTTTTACTCATACAATTGTCTTAGTTGTTCTTTGAATATTAAATATCTAATTTCAAGGTTTTTCTTTAATATTATTAATAAAATAAATTCTTTTAAATTCTCACATAAATTAACATTAAAACAACAACTGTACACAAAGTACGTTAATACAAATAATTAATAACACAACCTACACAATTAATGATCTAAAAACTATAGATAAAAAGACTAAGCTTCCAAATTGCCAATCCACAGCGATATTATCCATACCTGCGAGCTTACGTCACCGTCCTTCGAATGCCAAAGGTTTTTTACTCCGAAAATAATAACACCCTTTGTTTTTGTTCCTGGCTACATTGTTACATTCCTTCTTTAAGTATCCGAAGTTTTTTGGTATTTATTTTTCTGGACTATTTTCGGGAAAAGGTTTGTGTGTACGTGATTAGAAATTCGATTTAGAAATAATACTTTTATTACGGATGTCGTGGGCTTTGGTCAAAGTTTTTTTCCTGTTTTATGTAATTATACTATTTCTTAGTTAATCCTAAGCCTATCTAATATTATAAATGCAAAATGAGTTAATTGCTTGTGAGGCTTTCCTGCTTTCACCGCAGAACCAATTACGATGAATTTTATGTAGATATAGAAGAGTCTATGAAGAAAGAAAGAAAGAAATAAAGAAGTAATTTATTTGGGACAATACATGGTTGTTAAAAGAAAAGACAGACGCAGAATAAAAAAATAAAAACAATAACTTACAAAAGAAGATTCTAAGCTACATTTTGTGGCGACAAAAACTTGAAAAGCGTGATAAAATTTTTAAGTTTTTCTGAGAAGCCACTTCTATATTAAAATACTCATTTAATATCACATTCGAAGCCGCAGACTAGTATTTAATTAATAACAAGACAAGTAAAAGACGTAAATAATATTATGTTCTTATGATAGATTCTATCTTTTTCTGATAGATAATGTAGAAAACGTTTTAACTAATATTTATACCTAATATTATTTATTCAATGGATTTCAATGGTACCATTTTATCATTTGAATTTCAAGTCTCAGTTTTTGTGATATTTCATTAGTCATAATATTATAAAATATTCCCACGATTACATTGTATTATAATTCTTTTGTACCGACGCAATAATATTCATGCTATAAATGTTTTCGGAACAACATTATGTGTTAATCTTAACAATCGCAATTAGAATTAGTCATTATGATTTTTAAAAAAATTCAACAAACATACTTGCAAATACATCGCAATATTAATTCTATTTCCTGGAATTTTAACTGATTATTTAAATATTTTCATGAATATACTTCCGAACTCGTAATATTAAGTCTTATTCCCAGGCTTTTAACTAAAAATTTAACTCTAATTCAAATTCGACCAGCTATAAGTCTTTTTACAAAGCTATTATCAATCTTATAGAACCTTTTAAGAGCAAACCAACAACTTATTAGCAGAAGTTATAAGGTATCAGCTGAAAGCTATATTCTATTGGTATTCTCTAAGGTACAGTTGGATAGCCCACAATGACCAAAGAATAAATAGGTATCTATGTACATAAATCCCGAAACAGAAGAGCTCCAAACTCTTATTGTGAGGCTCATTACACTGACACTACATGAAAAAGGTTGGTAGATCTGATATTTTTTTTTCGGCATAGAATGTTATTAGGTTTAAAACGGCTACATTGGCGTCTGCACTGAACGGATTTTAAAAATTCAATATTAGATAAAGATCGTTAGATAAAAATTGATACCACCTCATAGTGTTTGTTAAGAATTATTCTGGTTTTTGAATTACTTTCAAGACAAGAGTAAGAAAACCTAATATTTTATTTTATAATAAGGTTATTGTACTCCTTTAACTAAGCTAAGGTTAAGGCTATAAAACTATTAGCTAGTTTTATATCTAAGTTATGATCAAAACCACACACTTCACTGTAATTTAAATTATAAAAGATTAAAACTCACTCAGTCGATTTTTTATTTTCCTGGCTGGTGGTGTAGGAACGACACTTGACATAATAAAAATGTAACATTTATTACATACGAAATTACGTTACACGAGTTTAATTCACAAATCCTATTGAAGACTGAAAAAATATTAACATAGATTGTGTTATCAAGTTTTATAAGCGATACGTTATCGGTTTGAGAATTTCATGCATTCGATTGATTATCAGAGGACGAATTGAACTTGACGTGTTGGTAAACAACATAATGCATGAGGCATGGAGTCTGAAGATACCAATGTACCAGATGATAAGCTGCATAGGGTAAGAAGCCATATATTTAAATCAGGTTAAATGTTTTTTAACAGCTCGTACATAGTTAAGGCGATAAGGCTTTATACTCGTACTAATGTCTAGTAAATTTAATAAACAAATATAAACGCTACACACTCAACGGCCCCCATTAGAATATTTATATCCTGTATCTGGGTCCGGAAACATACACAATGACAAGAAAAATACACCCAGATCGGAAAACATACCAGCATTTTCAATACAAACATCTGCTCCAAGCTGGAATCGAACCAACGACCTGTGGCGCTTAGGGAAGGTTCGCTACCGCTGCGCCACAACGTCGTCAAATTATATCCTATTTTTATCAGGTTTGCAAGTGATATTCAAGCAGAGAATAGAAAATTTTTGACTGTAATAGGTCTGTATCTTTTTTAAATATTTTAGTGAGGCTAATATAGGCTCAACAGCTCATACTGTGTACATTTTTACTTGATCGAAGCAACATAAATATTGAAGTATAAAATTAGATTTAATTAAAATTACATTTATATGCTTGGGGGTAGCGCAGAAAGTTTGAGAAACAATGCAATTTTAAAAATAATACCACGATAACACATTTCGTAAAACCGATGTAAATACTGTTACAAATATTATTATTATTATATTTTTGCTTCCAAATTAACAGATGTTGCCAGAAATGCATAAAAAGTTTTATTTGTCACAAGACAAAAGGATACCGAATACACTTTTATGGCGATGGCTTTCTTTTAAGGTATAAACTACTCTTTGTACTGAATGTTGGACATGTGTTTTACAGCAGGTTATACTTGTTATTTTACTCTTTAAATTTATAATCAATTTTAAAGTTATTGGAATAACTATATTGGAATATAGCACACCTTTTTGGACAGGACAAGATGGCCAAATGAATCGAAAGTTTAGGTTTGAAGGTTTATATAGAGACTCTGCTTTAAAAATTCTTTCTTTTCTATTTCTTATAATTTTTGCTCAATACCATTTTATTGCCATTTTATTTATTGTTTTGAAATAAATTATACGTATTCATTATATTATGTGAATGAGACTGTTAAATTATATTTATAATTTAATACACCCATCAAAAAATCTTGATACGTGATTTCAACTCGCCCTTGACTTATTTAAAAATATCACATACAGTATTCGAATATTATTTGAAATCCTCAATAACTCAACGGTAGAAGGGCCGACTCCGTTTCGTCTTGGGCTATTGTCTAAGTAGCCGCTTCCAGTGCAACCTACGAGCTTATTTGGAGGGCAATAGGATATTAGTAATTACTTGAAAAAGCATTGCTAGTAATCATTATAAAAAAAAATTAATAATTTGATAGGTTCAATCCGTCAGTTATTTCTTAATTATGACAATTTCTAATAATTGGGTGTTTTGTAATTACGAATCAAAGTTCTTAAGGAAATAATTATTATTGTAATATGGTTTTACGTAATAATATAATTCTTTAATTAACAATTCAATTGTTAAATTATAAAACGGATTATAATATGATATTATATAAAATTTAAATGTACCTCTATAAATTAACTAAATGTTATATTTTTACTCAAGGCTAACGAAACGAGTTTAGCTCTTTGACGGCATTCCATTATAAAACAATGATAATAAATAATTCTTAAATACTTAAATAGTTTCGCGTTGAATTCTACGAAAAAGAAAAATTATAATTTCAATATAATAATATAAAACGTGGAACATTCTAAAGTTTCAATAAAAAATAGGCTAGTATTTAAATATTATTAAATTAATTAATTATTATTAAAAGTATTTTGTTTCTCAAATATCAAGATTTTAAATAAACCATTACACTATAATCTTAATACAAATATACAGTTCTTCTGTTGACTGGACCGATTTTAATGAATTTTTTTATGTGTGTTCCAGTAGATTCGAGAATGGGTTAGATTCACAATTGGATTCTCCAAACGTTTAAAAACGTTTTTTAAAAAGCAGAAATTTCAAAACAAGTCAAAATAATTATGTGCTTATAAACTTGATTGGGTATACAGAGACACTCAAGTGTTATTGGTTTACATAACATAAGAAAGATGATCACGGATAGGGTTGCCACCCGTACTTTATAATAATTGTACGTTATTTCGGGCAATTGTACTTTATACTTTACGAGAATAATAAAGTATGCGAAAATATTTTATTTAGCTTGATTTTTTGGGTTTTTCTACACAAAATTAGTGGCAATAAGACTGACGATACTTGTATAAAGTAATATCACCTATAATGTCTATTCCAGCATCAGCATTCACAGAGACCTTTTTCTGTGATGAAATGGCGAGCCGAAAGAAACAAAGCTTCTCTGAACTCTTATAACAATACTTAACTACATCTGATAAACCTTGCCAAAATCAATAAAAAATATGTTTTGAAATATAATGCTAAAGAAAAAGTAATGATACTTTTTTTACACTATGTACTTTTTTTCTTGCCTATAATCACCAATGTACTGATCGCTCATAGCCGGGTACGCTCATCAGTGAGCGGTAAACGATCGGTGGGTAAAGCAACTTTTGGCGCGGTCAATCACTAGATGGGTGATCGCATAGTGGTATTTCAACTGAACGTCTCCGTGCTTCGGAGGGCACGTAAAAATTCGGTCCCGGCTGATCAATTTGATGACAGTGGATAAGTCAAATCAGAGGCCTATACGAGCGACCTGAACAACTCTAACACTAGGTTGGCTCCTAACCACTCGATAAGAAGAAAGTGGCAACCCTAATCACGGATATTGGAAAATGAAAACATGTGCAATATTAAAGATGGCGTATTGACAGCGGATAAGCGTTTCCTGTCATTGATCGATTGGAATGCATTAAACTTACTATATTATTTCTTGAAGGCGGTTCTATTGATAATAATTTTTACCTAGTTAATCATTTTTAGGGTTCCATACCTAAAGGGTTGTTGCGACATCTACATGCAACACGACGCAACTCGATAGAAAGACAATATTGTCACAATCTCGCATCAAGCTATAGCGACATCAACATGGCAGGCATACTACGCAACGATAAGGACGACCAATGAGCTTCACGATCCTAAATCGCGCTATCAGAGTTTCTTAAGGTCGTAACCTATATATACAACTTCCCAACGTAAGTCGTGAGGCTTCGGCCGCCTGGCAATATCACCGGCCTGGTCGGAGGATCCCCGCGTTGTGTTGGAGGGACATTTCACACCTCTTCCCTCCACAGGTTGCCAATAGAACTTTGTAGTAGAGCCATGTTTTTCCCAGCTTTAGTGAGTCTGTTCGATCGGCTTAATGTAACAGTATCAGTAGGTATTGTCGAGTTACGTGCGATGAGTGAGAGCGTCGGAGGCCCAATCTCGCATCCCCTCTGTATGCTTCCTTTTTGTCCTTCCCATTCCCTCCTATGGGTTGCCAACGAGCATCTTCTTCGTCCTAGCATTATTCCCGGTATTTTATTCTACCCAAGGTCTGCTTATTACTCTTATCCGGATTTGACTAGTCTTTACCATCTGACCTCCGCAACCCTAAGGGCGAACCAGTAACTCATTGGATAAGAGCAATTTACTTATCAAGAGTTAACGATTATTATCAGATGTTTTGTGATAATATAAAAAAAAAGAAATATAAACAATTCAACCGGGACCGACAGCTTAACGTGCTCTCCGAGGCACGGTGGGGAGGCCCACAGACAAACGCCCAGACCGTGACAGAAATTTAACAATCATCTGCCCGAGCGGGAATCGAACCCGCAACCGTCGAGACTAAAGGCAGACACGCTACCAACAACGCCACAACGGTGTCCAACATGTGATACTTTAATCGATCAGTGACGACTTACGATCCGTAATATGTCGAAAGGGATTTCCACAGAATGTATTTCTTAGTATATATTTATTTAATATATTATAAGAGAAAGTAAGTAAAAATAGGAGTAGATTTTAAACTCCTAAGTCATAGATATACAGTCAGAATATTGGGATCGCGGAAAATTAGTTCTCATACTTATAATATTTTATATAGTTAAAGCCCTTGATCTTTGCTTCTTCTGTCGTTCTTCGGTCTTGGCATTTGTCCTTGTGACCTTCAAGTCCCCATTGAGCCTCGGAGAGCACGTTAAGCTGTTGGTCCCGGTTGTTATCACACAACATCTAATAATAATCGTTAACTCGTGATAAGTAAATTGCTCTTATACAATAAGTGACTAGTTCGTCTTTAGTGTTACGGAGGTACCCTGAGTAAATACTCGTATAATACCGGGAATAATGCTAGGAAGAAGAGTCAAAGCCCTTGACCAGTTTCACGAAATTTGTATGGGTTCAATGCAAAAAAAAAACTACAAAAAGCGATGGTTATAAAATATCAGATGACAATTGAGCTGACGTCATTTCCTTGTCACGTAAAATTGCATGTCTTACATTTACGTTACGTAATACATAAACAGAGATCTTAACAAAACTACCTACTTCGACCAAACTATATCCCATCCGAATCCCCTGATAGTGATAGGCTACTATTTATACAGTATTTGGTGGTAAGAATTTTATTGAGCGAGGTCGACTAGGTAGGTACCACCACAGTGTCAGTTATTCTACTGTAAAGCAGTATAGGTACTGTGTTCCGGTTTGAAGGACACTGTACCTAGTGAAATTACCGAGTAAAGGAGATTTAAGAAATATCTTGAGGTTGGCTAAGCGTGAGTAACACCTCATACCAACGACAACCGCTTACCATCAGGTGGGTCGTAAGCTTGCTTGACAACTTAGTCACATAAAAAAATACAGACAGAGATGACGAACCGACTAAAATTGGGCGTCTTAAGCACATCCTGCAGAGCAAAACGGTTTTAGTTTTCTCCGTGTATACAATAAAGGTTTTTTTTTCTGTAAGGCCCGCTAAAATTGTAACCCAAATTTCCCGTCCTATGGTCTAGCTTACTCAGCCTGATAAATTCTCCACAACCACACCCGATTCAAATTATAGATTTATTATTTTGATATTGTAATAAGTAATTCTACAAAATGCTTACTCAATATTAGCTACTTATCGCTTTAACTTATTAAATGGCACGCAAATATACCTAAAAGAAATGGTGTAATACATGGTCCATGTTGAAATCTTTAATCTAACCCTAATTTCAGCACTACGGAACCAGCTATCATATCGTATCTCTTATCTATTGTTTGTAAACGTGAAACATTAGCAAAGTAGGCTAATATGTATTATTGCCTAGCTGTATTAATACTTTTAAGGTATTAACGACTTTAACTTAATTCGAAGTTAATGTGGAATTAGTCCGTTTTTAATTTTGGCGAACATTCTAGAATTTTCCATGAAAACTTTTTTTTTTTCCTCCAATGTTGGATGGAGACGACACGAAGGAGATTGATCAATGCGGATGAGACTACAAACTAATATAAGTATCTGACCGGTGAATGAAAACTTGAATAATATTTTGATCATTATGAAAATTTGACAATTTGCCGTCAGCCGTCAAACTGGGACAGTGTTTGTATAAAAGATACAGCCATGTGTTGCAGTCTTAGTGGTTGTGCTTGTGTTTCTGGACCCTCGCAAAATGTTACTATTCTAATGGGGATCACTGATTGTGTAATGTTTAATATTATTATTATTTAAATCTTATTTTAAACACAATTTTATTTAATTATTTTATATTATAACTTCGTCGTAGCTTTGAATCTACATACTGTGCTCAAAGTCTCAAACGTTTAGCTGTCGTTCCGTCTTGATATTAATCAAAAATCTAATAAATATACTTAAATGAAGGATCATTCTTGGAAAACAAGCTATTTGCAAGAAGTCGGCCCTGGCTCGCCTATAAAGTGTGTGTCATAGACTCAGAGCTATGAAAATGTCAGATCTGTCAAAATCAAAATCTGAATTCAAAAGACTTGAAAAATACAAGAAAGAAAAAGTTGTATTAATTAATTGTAAATGATAACAGAAACGGATAAAAATGACCATAATTATAAAGCATAAAACAGGAATTTGAAAATGATATTTCCAGTATTGAAATTGGAGACAAAACCCCACTTATAATCTATTACAGTTCGAATAGCTGATAATAATCGCTAATAAACTAGCAACACAAGTGTCACGCCCTTGAGTGACGAGAGACGGAGGTTGTGGCAATCACTTACAAAAACGTCTTTAAATTACTGAGAAGCTATCAAGATATTGGTAAAATTGAGGCTTAATTTTAAAGATATTATAACTTTTAATGAAAACAAATAATCATATCAATAATATAAATTATTTAAAAATTTATTCATATTTCAAAATACTGGCCACTAATAAAATATACGTGTTATTTTTTTTAAATTTGGAATTCAATTCGAATTTTATTTTAAATAGGTGTTTAGATAAGAAATTAAGAATTATTAGTTTGCTAATTGACTATTTAGCAGAAACCATGTATTTATAATTAATTACACAACTCAAAAGCGATAATTGTAAAAGAGAAACCATAGAAAGTTGTTGTTTTATTATCTGTCGTAGAGGTGCAAAAATATTATGTTGGCACGTCGGTGTGAGCCAGATTTTAATTATTAGGAACAACTGAAAATAAACTTTATTTCTATAAAGTTAAGATTCATTATTAAACATAGTACAGCAATACTTTGATTTAGTTTTTACTGAATTATATATCTTATATATTTACAACATAAGATTCAAAATGAAATTTTCAAGTCTCATATTTGAGAATCATGTCTAACTTTATCTACGTGGTCGTTTTGGATGTAAATTCATCTCATTTTTAATTTTTTACATTGTAAACAAATAAAAATATTAAAGTACTTAAAATTCAACAAAAACAAGTCGATTTTTGACAAAAAAGTTATGTGACTCAAATATTGTTTACACCATAAGACACTTTATAAGAAACTGGTCGTAAGTTATAGCCTTGAACATTTATTGTAGTATTTATTATGAGAGAGATAAAATTCATCGCACTGAGATTATTTTGAAGAATATCGTAAAGATACTGCGATTATAATCTTTCATATTGTCGTCATCACAAAAAAGGCAAATGTAAACAAAATATTTGTACATAAATTTAAAAATAAACGACGTTTTTAAAAATGGAACTTAATTTTTAAATGACATTGTGGTGTTTCTCAAACTTTAAGGACCCCCACGAAATTGTAATCTATGTTAAATTGAAGATGAAAAAAGTAGTTATTTGTATTTTATGTTAATAACTTGACATTATTTGAAATTGACGCATACAGCATACCTACCTCTTATAAGTAACCAATTATAAGCAATCGCAGAAGACACTGAGTTATGTAGAAATTTATTTAAAAAGGTCATTGCTTCTTTCGAGTTTCGACATTTAAGTTTAAGGTACGTGAGTAAGTACGACTCAATCTTTCGTGCGTCCGCGCCGCGGGCGTTTTGAACAAAAAACACAATAATAACATAATAATATACTTCTTACCTTTGCGGGATTTCCAATACAATTTTCTGAAGTAATACGCCGCACCGATTAAAATAAATGCTGCTATAAAGGCACCTATTGCCGCCCCGGCTACGCTGCCCGCGCCAAAACATTCCTCCTGTGCTTGCCCGAAAACACACGGCAGTACGACCGTCACTAGAAACAACTTTAAAAAGACACCCATTTTTTTTTCTTAAATTACACAGTGTAACATCACTATTATGGCACGAATGTTTTGCGTTAAAATTAAAAAAAATCACATTACTGGATTTTGAATTTCGAATGATAACGATATTTAAGGGCGACAAACAGTTAACAGATGCGTGCGCCGCGTCAGCCCGCGCGGTCGACTGTGGCGCATTCGTATTTCGTTACGTAGTGGTTCGTTTGCTTCGTGAATAGACTGTGATTGTGGGACAGACGAGGCGTGTGTGGAAAACATGTTTGGGCTCCGGTATGATGGACGTTGGAACAGTCGTACCACTTCAAATTTCACATAATTATTTATATATTTATTACATTTAAAATGATATATTTTTATTTTTAAGTTTGGAAACGATCTATTTCACCTTGTACTTTATTAATCACATAATTTTACTAACGCAGTAAAGTATAAACATTTCTAATATACTTCCTTCGATTTTTTCATCTTAAAACCATAGTTTAACGATATATCTAATATTATTTGCAAATAGCGTTTTACAATTTGCTTTTGCAGCGTCATTGGCGTACAAGTAAAACTGTAAATAGATCCTGTTTTTTGTTCACTTCCTTATTGTTTGTCTTCTGCAGGGTCGCCTTTTGTTCACCAAATGCTCTTCCGTAACTACCACCGATGGCATTGTGTAATAAATCACGAAATTTGTTTTTATTAAGGGTTTTATAGCAAAAGAATAGTTTTAAATGTAACCCAATATATCTAAACAGTTATTAAAATATGGAATTTATCTTTAAGCTACGTTTTACTTAAATTTTACAAAGATATAACATTTACAACCGCTACATTAACAAAAACCTTTTCGGCGCCATTATAGCGTAACGGGCTATTTCCGATGACGAGATTAGATAAAAGTTTGTTTTGTGGGTAACTGGTGATCTAGTTCATTTAATAGATGAGAATTACGTAATCTTTAGTGTACCAATAAATTGTATGGACGGACAGGAGATAATTGTTAAGGCATTCTAATAAATTAATTCAGTACTTAAGTTTTAATTGACGACGTTATGGCTGGTTCGATTCCTGTTCGGAACAGATGTTTGTAATTAGCATATAGGCATGTTATCCAGCCTGGGTGTGTTTGTCCTTGTCATTGTGTATGTTTCCAGACCCCCGAGATTGTTGCGTTTAATTATTCATTTATTTTAAACAGCAATGAATTTCGAAAATATATTTCTTTATTTCTTAACAACCTTCATTCCATTTTAATTATAATTTATAATAAAAACGTAGCCTAGTATCTAAGTGATACATCTGATGAAACGCACATGATCACCTGTAAATGCGCGAGCGCAGGTATCTTAAAGACACGTACACATACACACGTACATCACTACACATATACATGCACATTTTGTAACTATCCACCATGTTTGTTGTGATACCATCTACATTACGTAACATGGATTATTTCGTTTTATTTATAAACTTTATGTTCTAGGAACTTTGATATTAAGACCGGTTAAAAAAGAGGTTTTATTATTTTTTTCTGGATTCTTAGGAGCGGAGGTCCTATAGTCTTTGTAGATATAAAAACTTTTTGCAATGAACTTTTTTAATTTCTGATTTGGATTACGTAATACAAAAAACTGCTTGATTACTACTATATAATTATTGTGGTATATTTATGATTAACTTAACGTTTTAGAAGATATCGGAGTTTTTATGGTTTCGTACCCAAAGGGTAAAACTTTTTTTTCGGAATGTGTTTGCTGTTGGCCCTACTGGCCTTGACAGCGCCACCGGGCGGGGGGGCCGAGTACAGAGACTCAGCCGTGATAAAGGGGCAGCCCTCACAGGGGCTCAAATTTGATTCCGTCCTTAGGGTGCCTCCTGCGAAGCCGAACCACGGCTAAGGATGACGTGATGACGATGATTAGAGATGGAGGCAGCGCTCCGAGCGCATTCTATACGATACTCACCCGACGGTGTGAGCCCGACGCGACGTGCGAAACAAAGGACTTCGTCCTCGCCGGCGAGGACGGTGTTGTGTGCGTGTCTGTGCTGTGTAACGGGCATTTTCTAATGTAATCCTATCGTCAGGAAGGGTAAAACGGGACCCTATTGCTATGGATACGCTTTCCGTCCGACCGTCTGTCTGTCCGTCTGTTACCAGGCTGGATCTCATGTATTTCTGTTGTCACTATAACAACAAACATTGAAAAACAGTATAAAATAAATATTTAAGGGGGCTCCGATAAAAAAAACATAATGTTACGGAATCCTTCGTGCGCTAGTCCGATTCGTACTTGGCCAGTTTTAATATTAGGAAATTGGGTAGATCTTTGACACTACACAAAGTTCTCTATGTTGACACAGAATCAAATCCTTCAAAATGTCGTTAATATAAATGCAACGGATTTTTAATCATTAAATCATTAGTTTCCGTTACCACATGATAAAAACGACAATAAAAAACTTTAATTTAACTTTAACTACCACTTTAATTTGTTATTACTAAAGAAAAGCTGCATCTGGAGATCCGCTCGCGTGGTCTACATAATTATTGATTAGCTTTTTTACTACGCAGAACCTTAACACTTTTTATAAAATAAAAAAGCCTCAGGAACAGGGAACGTCTCACTCTATATAGCATCTGCAATCTGTCAGTGGTAAATCGTAGTCAATTTATATTCATCATTTCCCGTTTCTCCTTTTTTCTAATTTTTCGTTTTTATAAATCTTCTATCAGTGAAATAAAGGCCTAAAAAGTGTAATGTTTGAATTAACTGGACCAAACAAAAAATATGATGATTATAAATATGAAAAAAACCGTAAATTATGTTAATTTGGACTAAAGAACGTCTCACTCAAACTACCCAGTTCCCAAAAAAATATTAAAATCAAAATTTTATAATTATACCCCAACATTGCAATTGACGGTTTGAGAGCCATTTTTGATGCAATTTTCTCGGTACAAGCAACACAAGTAGTTAAAAAATACTAGGTAAATATAAAAATTGACAAATTATCTAATTAGCTGGTACCAGTGCTGATAACAATGATTAACTTTTATTTTAAAAAAATAATTCTGTAGACCAAGCGAGCGAAGCCGCGGGCACAACTATATATTAAAACTCCTTACAATTAGCTGTTCCAAATGAGATCCGTATTTACATAATTTGTTTGGATACTTTTAGAGTTTTGCGGAATGTACTTTAATTTAATATGTTATTTCACTGTTGATATCACTGTAAGAGTATTGGTAAAGTGACAACTATTTAAAAATATATTGTATCTGCTTTATAGGCTATTTTTCACCTGCAGCGCTCTCGACCGAGACCGCTGAAGTTGCCGTTTCATTAACATAAAGAGGTCGCGGGCGTTGTAGTTTAGGTGCAAGTTATAGGTGGAATACACACTTTAGCCCAATTTAGCCCACCAATATTGTACGGGCAAAGTGGGTGCGACTTGTGACGTCATTTGTGACGTCGAATTATAGCTCGCGACAACCACGGGGCGACGGGTGATGACGAGAACGAGACGGGTGCTACAATCTTGGCGGGAGTAAAGTCGAATCTACCCATAATGAAACAATATCAGTAATCAGATTTTCAGGGAACTAATATTTTAATATTTCCGGTGAAGCCCCAAATGATGTCTATGTTCTATTACTAATGCTAGGTACACACGCACCGATGTCAATCGACGATTAATTGTGATATATAAAGTTAGGGTTTGACGTAATTATTTGGATTAATTTAATGTTGCTGCCATTAAAAATTTGAAAAATCTGTATGATATATCGATATCGGTGCATTATAGACGCAAATGACAGTCGTGGTTAAAATTAGTAGTCCTGGTTTAAATCGGCAATCGGGAAAGAACTCAATCAGACTACTGAGATCGTCTTTCCCTAACTTAAACAATTCTGCTTTAATAATTTAATTACATTGAAAACATAAAAATCTAATATTTATTTTATTTATTATATTTATTATTTTTATTTATTATTTTTTATTTTGCACCTAACAAGATATGATAGATTGTTCAAGTTCAGTTCAGTTCAAAGTTAGTAACTATAGGCAAGGTTTCAAGTTTGAAAGGATTTTGCAGGCTTTAACATAAAGCAGAGTGTACAATGTAGTTTCGAGATGGTAGCACTTTTTACGTTTTAAAATATCTGTATTATTTTATATAATCTATGTTTCTAGTCTCTATGGTCTATGGTGATAGGCCGCTGGTCACTGATTAAATTTTTTACAATTTCTCGTAATTTTGATTTATAAGAAAACTCAGTGAGATTTACATTTGTTATATAGTTAAATCTAGTCCCTTGAATCTATTTTTATGAAGAAAAGCAATAAAAACGAAATATGGAAAACGATATCTTAGATTCCCTTAACGATTTGGGGTAAGTGTAAATTAGGTTAAAACCTGAAAATCTTTAATTAACTTATTATAATAGTGGCCATTTCATTTAAACGAAGCTGTACAAATATAAATAACGTGTATAATTATTTTTAACACTTAAAATTATTAGTGCAATTATGTACCAGAAAACGAATACAGTATTATCTAAAATTCGCCGGCATTTATTAGATTATCGTAGGTAAAATAATTTTTCTAAGCATGAAATTAATTACATTAAATGATTATTCTTCTTTAATTCACTATAAAATATACTGATTATAAAATTATATAGTCACATACATATTGTAATACATATTGTAATATACTTACGTTCATAAACGCTAAGTATATTAATTTTCAACAATATACACTTCAAATTATATTCCATTAACACGTATAAGTTATATATTTCCCCTAAGAGGTCAAAATCGATAACATCATCATTGCTTGTGACATGGCAGTCTCTAAGCATATGCTTTTGATGTTGCAATTATATATATAATATTTGTTAAGAAATTTTTTACTAATTTTATTATTACCATATGCTTCCAAATTCTAGTTAATTATTTGAACTTAAAAAAATTAATACAAGTTCTTTACTTATGAATTATATATTATTATAATTTTTTTTACTGAATATTAGCATTGCATTACTAAAATTTCTATTGCCCCTTCAAATAGGCTCAAAGCTTGCGCTAGGAGTGGCTATGACAATAGTATAAGAGGGTCACGATCAAACTCACGTCTCTCCCATTAACGGACCAGAGTCGGCTCTTCTACTGTTGAACTACTGAGGCTTCAATTATTAGATATATAAATAGATATAATTTATAAAAAAAAATAATTTTAATATGAAAGTCAAACTAAAATGAAAGTCAAACTAAACTAACAAACAAAATTTAATCAGACTAGATAATGGTGTTACTATGACACTGTACATTATAATAATCCCTATATTTGACATATGTATATAATATTGTTGATTGTCATATATTATAACTATGTTATTAATATCACTGCAGTTACGAAGGCCCATTGTCGGATGAAGTAGCCTTTGCTAAAGCCCTCGATGGGGGCCCCAAATCCCTAGAATACACCAAACTTGTCCACATATTAGCAGAAGAAATCAAGAAATTATGTAAACTGGAAGAGACTGTTAACATGATGAACAATGTAGATGAATCAAGTTCATTCTTACTGGAACTTAGTTCTTTTCTTAAGGAACTCGGATGTCCATATAAAAAATTAGTGACAGGTTTGTAATATTTATTTATATATATATATATATATTTTTTATTTACTTACAATAAATAATTATGATAGAAAAACCATGGCAACTCTGATTGTAAGTTACAAAATTTTTACCCTATTTAGGGGTACTAGGTTACTACACTCTCACAGATAATCGGCGTAAAGTAACAGAGTAAGTAAGAGTGAGTAAGAGCTCTGGAAGCCCAATATTACAACCCTCCTGTCCCTTGGGTTAGCAACGTGCATGTGATAGTTCAAGTATCACAAGTGTTCATAGGCGGTGGGTGCTCACCATCGACCGTATGCTTGTATAATTATGTTTTACATCACTGCATCTGTAAGCTAGAGATATAATACTGAAGATTTATTAAAACTGACTGTTTTAAATTGTTTTACCAGGTCATATGTCATCCCGTCTCCAAAGCAAGGAAGATAGAATACTTTTATTAGACTATCTGGTTTCCGAACTAATGGCTGCCAGAATGATAAGCGTTGACTGCCCTAAGGATAAACAGAGCTCTGGAATGGAAATTATTATGGTATTATCAAAGACTTCTTATATTGTTACAGCAAACCTTATCACTGGAGCATAAGGTTCAAAATCCCTCTCTACTCTTTCTATTTGCTTTGTTACGCATAGGTTCTAGAAAGATGTGTTCTCGAAAAGTGCCGTATAACATTCTGTGGACGGAACTTTCTCGAACCCGTGTTCCGCACTATATAAGCGGCCCGGCGCGTTGACTGATTCATTCAGTTCTGAGCAACGAGCAAAGAAACTAAAGTTAGTAGTAGTTGAAGGGGGCTATGGTTTTTGCTAAATTAAGCATATGAAATTAGTTTATTCGAGTAAAGAATAGATTCTATATTTATGGGTATTATAGTGCAAGAATTTATATGATTTATATTTGGAGTGAATCTGGTTGGTAATAAAATGTATTTATTTTTAGCAAGAATCACCGACTGCTAAGGATCTCAAGGACATATTAATAACATTGAAATTTAACAAGCCACCTCCGAATATAACTGCCGAGGTATTATTTTCTAAGTTAGAAGCTAAACTTAGGGATACAATACAGAAAGAAGGTATGATATTGATTTATGATTTAACTCGTTTAAGTTAAACTTAAAGTTAAATATTCAAGTTACTTAATGAAAAATCAATTATTAAGCTTTAGGGTCTTTCATTAATTAAGTGCCCGGTAAAGTCGGTTAAGAGTATGGAATGGGTGAGCTATTTAACTGACGACCGTTGTGGCGTGTTAGTAGCGAGACTGCTTTTGGTCTCAACGGTCGTGGGTTCGATTCCCGCACGGGGCGGACATTTGTATTTATCTTACTAATATCTGTTTCGGTCTGAGCGTTTGTCCTTGTGGGTCTCAATTATCAATATTTGCCCTTATTTTGAGGAATAAGATGGTCATTTTAATGGTAATTGTTGAGAATCGGTAATTATCTGGCAATTATAATTTACAACACGGAATAGATTGAAACACGTTTTTTTTCTCTTACACCGGTATTTGACACAGATAGCATATATTGACAGCGACAATGACAGTAGACAATTTTTACTTTTTTAATTGTTTATGTTTACTAATTTAACATCCCCCCTTAAACATAAATAAGCCCCATCTTGGATGCACAATAAGCCAATTTCGTGTATGGTGTTGCTTTGGTGAGAGCATCAGCTACCATCTTGTCCGTCTGAATATACTTCACAACAATGTCCCCTCCAACAACTTTGTCACGTATGAAGTGGTGCCTTACATCAATATGCTTAGTCCTAGGATGATATGCGTCACATCCTGAAAGTTTAATAGAACTTTGATTATCACTGTATATGATTAGTGGTTCATCTTTGAGAAGAGGCCAAAACTTTCTTGAAGTTGTCTCAGCCACATAGCCTCCTGAACACATGACTTATTAAAGACATATACTCCGCTTCAGTGGTAGACAGAGCAACAGTAGGTTGGCGTTTAGGAGTTCCAGCCGATTGTTCCTCCCTGAAACAAAAAAGTGTAACCAGTACAGGAACGCCGGTCATCCTCAGAGCTTGCCCAGTCGGCATCACAGAAGCCATGAGTCAAATTTTCTTCCAAATTTTGTTTATAACATAATCTATACTCTTGTGTACCTTTCAAATAGCGCATAACTCTCTTCAGGGCTATCCAGTGTGACATTTCAGGTTTATTATTATATTTACTCAACATATTTATGGCAAAACTTATGTCTGGCCTGGTAATTTGTGAAATATATAACAAACAACCAATAATCTCTTGATAAGGGATTTCATGTAAGATACTTGATTCCATAGATTTTTCTTTAAACTTAGTATTAACATCTATTGGAGTCTTAACACTTTTACATTCTGACATGCCATATTTATGTAACACTTCTTGTATATATTTCTTTTGATCTAAATATATAACTCCCTTCTTCCTGTCTCTTTCTATATGTATGCCAATACAATATTTTATATCTCCCAGGTCCTTAATTTTAAATTGTTTTTCAATTTCTTGTTTAATATATTTTTTGATTCTATATTATTTGTAAATAAAATTATATCATCAACATATATAGCTAAAAAAATCATGTTATTGTTATCTACAATTTTGTAATAGATACAAGGATCGAACTTGTTCTGTGATAGACCCATTCCTTTCAAAGTTGAACTAAGTTTTTTGTTCCATTGCCTGCTGGCCTGTTTCAAGCCATATAAAGATTTTCTCAACCGACACACTTGGTTACCATTGCCATACAGTGGTGGTTGTTTCATGTAAATCTCCTCCTCTATGTCGCCTTGAAGGAAGGCTGAAACAGCGTCCATTTGACAGATATCTAAATCAAATTTAACAGCCAAGGCAAACAGATATCTTAAAGAAGCATACCTTACTACAGGTGAAAATACTTCCTCATAATCTATTCCAGGTTTTTGTGAACAACCTTTAATAACAAGCCGTGCTTTATACTTTAATGTTCCTCCATTTTCATTAGTCTTTCTTTTGAAAATCCATTTGCATGGTATGGAGTGTTTATTGTCTGGAAGGGTAGTTAATTCCCAGGTATTATTTTCTAATAAAGACTGATACTCTTCGTCCATCGCTGATTTCCACTTTTCAGCGTCGGTGCCTGACAAGGCTTCCTCAACAGTCATAGGATCTGAAATCTGAACACACATATAATTATTATGTTTCTGATGAGATCTTAAAGTAATATTTCTTCTAAAATCATCATCAGTGTTCTCATCACTTGTACTGGGATGATAAGTTTCATCACTAGTCTGTCTATCCAACACACAACTATCAAAAGATGTGTCAGTGCTTGAGTGTGACAAAGTATCATCTTGTGTCTCATTCTGAGGGCTATCATTAACAGATATATTATTATCTTTTACTTTATTAAGAGGAACATTAATAAGCTGTATTGGAGATATGGATTGCAGTATGATGTTATGTTTATTAATATTATGCATTGATTCTTCAATAAATATCACATCCCTACTAATAACAATTTTTTTATTTATGGGGTCATATAATCTGTAACCCTTTGTATTGTCACAGTATCCCACAAAAAGTAATTCTCTTGATTTACGATCCCATTTTAAACGACTTTGTTTTGGAATATGTACCATGGCCTTAGAACCAAAAATTTTTAAATGTGAAATGTTTGGTTTCTTACCAGTCCATTTTTCATACGGAGTTACCTCAGCTAAAGCCCGTGATGGCGATCTGTTGATGACATAGGCTGCAGTCGTAATTGCCTCTGCCCAGAGCTGTTTATCCAGCTTTGCTCCTAATAGCATGCATTTTGCACGTTCCACCAACGTGCGGTTCACTCTTTCTGCTAAGCCATTCTGCTCAGGTGTGTATGGAGCGCTAGTCTGATGTTTGATGCCGGAAGCTGCTAGAAAATCAGAGAATACTTTATTATTATATTCTTTTCCATTATCACTTCTCACTACTTTTATTTTCTTTTCTAATTCATTTTCTACTTCTTCTTTAAAAGTTTTAAACACAGACTTAATATCCATTTTGTTCTTGAGAAAATATACATAAACCTTACGAGAATAGTCATCTATGAAGGTTATGAAGTACTTCGCACCACCAGCAGACAGTGACTCCATCGGACCACACAGATCAGTATGTACTATTTCTAGTAATGCTTTTGCTCTTGAACCACAACGTGGAAACGGTAATCGTGTTTGTTTCGCTTCACAACAGGGTATGCAAACAGTATCAACATTTTTATCCGTGATTGTTATACCCTCAGAACATAATTCTAACCTCTTTACATCAGCCAAATTTAAATGACCCATTCTCTTGTGCCATGTAATAATGTCTGTCTTATTTTCAGATGAAATAGCATAAGCGTTCCCAGTGACAGTGTTCAATCTATACATGTTATTGGTTAGACTTGCATTTGCTATAAGAATCTCATTGGCATTATATATATTACAACCTTTATCAGTAAATTCCACTTTACATCAATTTCTGATTAATTGACTAACTGATAACAGGTTTGCACTAAGCTCAGGAATATATAAAACATTTCTTACCTGAATCGGATGCTCATCTTTGCAATAATTGGTTTGAATGTTTACGTTACCCATACTTTGCACAGAGACTGCATCATTATTGGCCACCTTTATTTGCTGAATAGGAGACGGTTGCAAATCATACAACCAATCATAATGTCTAGTCATGTGCATTGTGGCACCTGAGTCTATATACCAATCATCTTTATTTATATTGCTGTGCGCTGAAAAAACTGCCGAAAACGTATTATTCGAAATATTATTAGACCTTTTAATTGTACATTGATTTTTAAAATGTCCATATTTGTTGCAATTAAAGCAGCGTGGGCCTTTTCCTTTTGGCTTGGCTTTATAATAATTATTATTTGTATTCTTGTGCTTTGTGAAGAAAACAGACGACTCAGAAACTTTGACTTCTTGTAAAAGTTTTGTTTTAACAAAATCTGCCGATATTTTAATGCCAGAACTTTCCAGACCCATAATCATAGGTTTATAATTATCCGGTAAGCCCGCTAGCATGAGCGTTCCTAGCCACTGATCACCTACTTCAAAACCGATATTCCGTAATTTGTATGCAGTACTCATAATTTTATTAACGTAATCTTCGACGGTCGCGCAGTTATCTAACGATGTGTTAATTAAATCTCGCAATAAGCCGACTTTCCTTGATAGCCCGGAGTCCTCGAAAGCATTTTGTAGATTCTTCCATACTTCTCTAGATGACTGCGCATTTTCAATATGGACGTAATTTATTGTTTCTACTAATAAAATGATTTTTGACTTAGCTTTTATATCCTTTTTAAAGTCGACATCGGTGCCGGGATCGACACATTCCCACAACTCTTCATGTTGTAGATAAGATTTAACTGCAAACTTCCACGTGGAGTAATTTTCTCTTCCGGCTAATTTTTCAATTTGTAGGTTAGACGTAGCCATTTTCTTTTTGAATCGGTGATCGATAAAATTTTGCAAATTCTTAATATCAATCACTGTGGAGTTCTTTGCGACGTTAAATATTTTAATATATGTAGTTATACGGGGCCTGGGCCCATAACCTGTTGAGAATCGGTAATTATCTGGCAATTATAATTTACAACACGGAATAGATTGAAACACGTTTTTTTTCTCTTACACCGGTATTTGACACAGATAGCATATATTGACAGCGACAATGACAGTAGACAATTTTTACTTATGTTTACTAATTTAACAGTAATTTTTTGTAAGGCAAAATGTGCAAATTCTAATATAGAGTGATATCAAAAACCTCACTCGTAATAATGAAAATAATCATTACTTTTTACTTTTTTTTTACAATTATTTTTAATTTTTTGAATTAAAAATATATTTATTTACAACAATACATACCATGTACCAGAGAATGGTGGCAAGGATGCTAGCTGCATTTCCCTGCTGAATCACAATCTTTGCACTAAAAATGAACTAGCCCTGTTGCCACTTGTAGAAGCAATGAAGAATGAATTTGAAGCCTCAATAGCTCAACGCTAGAAGGGCCGACTTCGCTCCGTTAACGCGAGAGTTGAGGGTTCGAGCCTGACTCCCTTGGGCTATTGTCGTGTCCACTCCTAGCGCAAGCTTCGAGCTTATTTGGAGGGGCAATAGGAATATTAGTAATGCTTTGAAAAAGACATTGTTAATATTCTTTAAAAAAAAAAATTAGGTTGTAATTTATTTTGAAAATTAATTGAGTTTTAATTAGTTTTTTTTTATTTCCAGGTGATCAATTAGTTGGTAAGCCATTATACAATAAGGCTCTGTCTGATAAGGATTGGAAACAGCTAGACATATTGTTTAAGGAAATGTTTGAAGAGTATAGACTAAGGAGGGAAACGCTTATAACTAGATTGGAATGTACTATACAAAGTTTTGAGGTAATTATTTGAAGACATTACACAAAAAGAAATTGGTTGGGGACCGCAATTCTTCGTTCCTGACGTTTTATCTTCAACTACGAAATTAAATCTGTCTATTTTAATAGGTTATATGAAAAATGAGATGGACACAGAGAGAGAGAGAGGTAAAGGGAGAAAGAGAGAGAGGTAAAGGGAGAAAGAGAGAGAGAGTAAAAGAGAGAGAGAGAGTTGTGCATCCGGCTAAACTATTAATTCGATTTTGATAAAATTTAAGTGGGATAATTTCCGAATATACCTTTTTCAAACAAAATAAATTCAAAATCCTTCTAAAAATGAAGGAGTATTGCGGGAAACACGAAATACTAAGGGGTTGAATTTCGAAAAATACTACTTGTTTACATTTTAAAAACAACAACTGAAAAAATTAAGCTTTCTTTCGAAGTTTAGGTTGGGCATTGATATTTCAGTCAGGTCTTCTTTTATATTTATAGATAATAATGTAAGCCCTAATATTAATTTGATATCAAAATTACTTAAGATATGCCTAAACATGACTTACTGACATAGATCAGGATCGCATTCTCTCGACGGACGTACAAATTAAATTTTTTACATACGAAATAATAAAAAGCCTCAATAGCTCAACGAGTAGGGCCGACTTCGCTCCGTTAACGTGAGAGTTCCGGGTTCGATCCTGACCCCCTTGGGCTATTGTCGTACCCACTCCTAGCGCAAGCTTTGAACTTATTTTGAGGGGCAACAGGAATATTAGTAATACCTTGAAAAAGGCATTGGTAATATTCTTTTTATAAAAAATATTGATATAAAAGAATTAATTATAAACTTAATATTTCAGTGGTCAGATCGTCTAAAATCGAAAAAGGATCAAATACAATCAATATACCGACCGAAGAGGGAACATTTGAAAGTGAAACCGGACGTGAAGTTCTCAGACTTCCTAGCAGCCAGAACGGCACTGCTCCAAGTTGAGAAGACTTCCAGTGCAAGCGTTAGAAAAAACACTCAGAGCGAAGTCAATAAAGTCCTTATTGGAAGAGTGAGTATTAAACAGTTATTATAATAAATATTTTCACTGGTGGTAGGTCTTTTGTTGCAAGAGGCCGGCTAGGTAGGTACCACCGCAGTGTCAAATACTGCGGTAGAACGCAGTATTGCGTTCCGGTTTGAAGGGCACTGTAAGTTAGTGAAATTACTGGGCAGAGGAGATTTAAGAACCAATATCTCTCGTTGGCAACGCGTGAGTGGCACCTACTAATGGTGCTGCAAGCGCTCATAGGCTACGGCAACCACTTACCATCAGGTGGGCCGTATGCTTGTTTGCCAACTTGTCACATAAAAAAAAATAATAATACTAAGTATCAAATTATTAAATCTGTCGTCAGAAATTATTTAATTTAATGAAAATTTAACAACTAAAACTCTCGTTCAATCGATTTAAGTACTGATGAGTTTCGGACCCATCGGAGGTCCGTAACCCGCTCACCCTGATGAAAGATTGTCTTTTACTATAACTTCACTTGTTCAAAGTCTATTTTTTGATTTAGTGGGTTTGGTCTTAGCAATGAGAAACGACTTTTCAACTCTCTGCCCAGCACTAGCTATTGCCCGTTGTTTCGCCCGCCAATTAGAGGTTCTCCATAAAAAATCATCCCCTATTTCAATCTGCGAGTTTTGTTTTGTTGACATATTTATCAATACTACATTTACTTCTAATTTTGGTTTGGTTTAAGTGTGAAAACGTAACAGACGGAAAAAGTGGCTTTTGCAATAATATTAGTCCGGTTTGAAACATACGAAGGACCAACGAAACAGACTTCAAGAGAACTTATTCAATATGTATAATCTTGCCTCAGGTCCCTGACAGAGGAGGTCGTCCCAATGAACAGCAGCCACCGCCACCGGAAATGCCTTCGTGGCAACAGAGGTCTGCGCCACAGGTGAATATAAATCAGCCGTTCGCTCCTTCTTACTATATAAAACTTACGATGAATCGGAATCCCTCTTGAAATCCTTATGATAAATTATATAAATAAACTTTACGCTACATGCATAACACACACACATACACACATACACAACACATTTACACCTACACGACATAATATACACATAAACTGAACACTGACAATCTTATTTTTAGTCTTATTTTAGTATGTGTAATTAAAATATAGCTGTGACTTGTAACCATGTAATAAAAACACAATTAGTCCAACCCATAGGGATACGGCACTGTTACTCTTTATTACAGGTTATTCTATAGCCTATCTAAGAGAACAGTACCTCCACCTTTTACTGTAGTGTATTTTGTGTTTATTTATACCTTATATAGTTAATTGAATTGTACTACAGCACCTTTTATGAAATAAAGTGATTATTATTATTATATAAACATAAGTACTATCTACTCAATGGCCCTCATCGGGATAGAATATCCTGTGTTAGGAATCTAGTAAACACACGAAGCAGAAAAGCACTCATTTTTAATTAATTTAAGCACATAATGACAACTTACAATAAAATACTATTTTTTTTTATTTCCGAAATATACACAAAAATATATTTAAAAAGTATTTAATAATAATAATAATAGTTTTTATTAGGAGCAACAATGACTGACGACGAATGATTTGACGACGTTGTGCCTCAGTGGTAACGTAATGGGGGCCGTTGAGTGTGTAGCCTTTATTTATTTATTTATTCAAAAGTATGTATATATTTTGAGATGCTAAAATGTTTAGGGATTATTTCTTTCCATTTTCGTGTTCATCTCACAGATTTGCGGATTGTATTCATCTCAATGGTAAGTGTTTGAGTTTATTTGAATACATAAACACTATATACTCAACAGCCCCCATTTGAATAGGAATATTCTGTGTCGAGGGTACGGAAACAATAGACACAAGCACAACCACTCGGACCAGAACACATTTGTATGGTGTTATTTGTATGGAATACAAGTGGGAAGTGTTGCACCATAAAGGGCATTTTGTAAAATTTAATTTGGTCCTCCAGGGTGGTGGTAGAGGTGGTGGTCGCGGAGGTGGCGATCGTGGTCGAGGTGGTCGCGGCGGTGGTCCTGGTGGTCTTCCTCCCAGCGAGATGGGACAGCAGCGTGGTGGTGGGCAGCAGCGCGGCAACCAGCGCGGTGGCAGGGGCGGTGGCCGCGTCCAGGGTGGCTACAACCAGTCCGGTGATCAGAGGTACGTGTACCAGGTTAAGCGGCATGCCAGGCCAGGTCAGATTAAGACGCTCATAGCCCATTGCACCCACAGATAGGTAAACGATTAGTAGGTTAAGCAACTATAGGCGCGGTCAGTCACTGGATGGGTGATCGCGTAGTGGTATTTCAACTGAGCGTCTCCGTGCTTCGGAGGGTATGTAAAAAGTCGGTACCAGCTGTTGACAGTTTGACAACAGTCGAAAAGTCAAGTCAGAGGCCTACGGGCGACCTGAACAACTCTGACACTAAGTTAGCTAATAATCACTCGATAATAAGAAGCGGCATTTTTATGGTTACAGTCATAACTGTAATCATAATGAAATGCTAAAAACTCAATGGCACCCATTAGGTAATAATATCTTGTATCAGGGTTCGGATAATACCTAGAGACAACCACATATACTGGAATATACGACTGTCTGGAAAGCCGGGTGCAATCACTGATAGGTAAACGATCAGTGGGTTAAGCAACTTTAGGCGCGGTCAGTCACTAGATTGATGAACGTGGTATTCGCAAAAAGGCGATCCCGGCTGCTCAGGGTCAGGCTCAATCAAGTCAAGACCTGAATAACTCTGAAACTAGGTTCTCCACCATCTACTCAAGGAGAAGAAGAAAAAATCGACGACATTTATAAAAAGAAGTGTTGTGACAGACAGACAGGTCGCGGGTTCGATTCCCGCTCGGGGCAGATGTTTGTATTGACCATAAAGGCGTATGTTCCTGTATGGGTATTTGTCCTAGTTATTGTACGTGTTTTTGGACCTTCGACACAGGATATCCCTATCCTAATGGGGGCCGTTGAGTGTGCAGCGTTTATTTATTTATTTTGAAAAAATATCAAAATTATTAAAAAATAAACATTTTTGTCACAGACCACAATCAAGTCAATCTATGAATCATAACCGTAACTACCAAACCTATGAAGTTCCACCGGGTGGTTACAACCAGTCGGGCTACCAAACCTACAACCAGGGATACGATCAAGGCTACGATCAGAACCAAGGCTACAAGAGCCAGGGATACAACCAGAACTATAACCAAGGCTATGATAATGGTGGTTATAACCAGGGATACACGACTCCACAAGGTGAGAATTTATGGCTTTATTGTTATACTAGTTTCTACGAGTTAGTTTGCGCTAGGAGTGGAAACGACAATAGCCCAACGGGGTCAGGATCGAACCCGGGACTCTCGCATTAACGGAGCTAAGTCGGTCCTTCTACCGTTGAGCTATTAAGGCTTTATTGAGGTCTGCATATTACTGACTAAGTTAAAAACACTGTATTTATATATAACTCTCGTTTCTAGATGAGATATTGTACTAATAAGGTTATTGATAAGCTAAGAAAATTAACTTTTTTTTTTTAAATATTTTTTATTATTTGAGTAAAATACAGGACAATAAGATACAAGTAAAATTGTTTTTTTTTTATATCGAGCTAGACAACAGCACATTTTTTTTGCTACATTTTTCCATAATAATGTTATATTGTAGGGGGAGGTGGTTATAACAAGGGCGGTTACCATGGCAACCAGTCTCAGCGCTACCAGAACGAACACGACGATAGAGATCGTCGCAGAGGCGGTTTTAGAGGAAGACGCTGAAATATATATAATAATTATTGAAATAATCATCAAAAAACTGTATTTTTTTTCCAAAATTAATTATTAAAAATGATACAAAGAATTGGCTTGATATTTTAATTGGATCGCTGTAGAATTCTTGTATATAATATATATGTATTTTGGTATACAATATAATACTTTACATAGGTTGATACTGTAACGATTTCGATAAAAATGAAAGTGATGTAACAGTATCGGTAGGTACTGTTGTGTTTCGTGCAATGAGTAAGAGCGCCGGAGGCCCAATCTCCCACCCCCTCTGTTCCCTTCCCTTTTCCCTTCTTATGCCTTTCCTCCTGTTCCTCGAGTTGACAACGCATATGTGATACTTCATGTATCGCAAGCGTTCATAAGTTGCGGACCGTATGCTTGTTTGCCAACCGTCGTGAAATAAAAAAAATTGCAACATTTAATTTGTTAAATATATTGTCTATGATATAAAGATCTATCAGTGATTAGTCTTGTATCGTGACGATGAATTGTGTTAAGATTATTGGATAATGAAATGTAAGTTTTAGATTATTTTTTGATTTTGAACTCTACAGCGGTCTTATTAATAATACAAGAAATTAATATGAAAATAGTTTATCATAGTTTAATATTGTAGTGAAAAAAATTCAATCTTCTATTAAGGGTGATTTCAGACTAGCGTCTATTCCGGTCGTTTCGGTATAAGCGATTACACGCGCGCTCCAAAAAGCTGAAGATGAGCACTTGGTCAGCTACCCCACCCTAGACCTCAGAAACTCCGGATACTCAGAAATGGAAGAATATAATTTAGAAAACATTTAGAACTATTTAACCAATAACTATTGGAGAGAAGTCATTTTGCCCTAAATTAAGATTTTTCTCTTCCCTGGGCTACGCCCGTGGTCAGTGACAATTTAAGGCTCTATTTCGCGCCCATATAAGCCTGTTGTCCGTACGAGTTGCGTGTGTGGCAAAAACGCGCCAATACTATATAAAACGATTTTGTACACATAACGCGCCTAAATACGTATTATATAAAACGATCTTGTACGCTCGTATAAAACGCTGGTCTGTAACCATCATATTCAATATCAAATCAAATCAATAAATATTTTCCGTAGACAAAAATTGTATTCGAACTCTCCTATTGCTTGTACTGAATTAAAATTGACTAGGTACTTGTGTTGAAATTACTGTAAACTTAAATTACTTGATTAATATAATGTAATACTAACTTTGTATCAAAGGCAATAAGAATATTTAGTAGTGTCAATATAATTATATATAACAACCAATCAGTTGTTCGTATTTCATTTAAATAAATTCCTCTAAACCTAGTATTGTTCTTATTTGTTGGGTTCTCAAAGATTTCGCTCGTAAAAGCTCGATAGAATTAGTGTGCAGAGGAGATTTAAGAACCAATATCTCTAGGTTGGCAATGCGTGAGTGTCATCTACTAATGGTTCTGCAAGCGCTCATAGGCTACGTCAACCACTTACCATCAGGTGGGCCGTATGCTTGTTTGCCAACTTATAACATAAAAAAAGTGTCCAATAGGGTCGTTATGACCGTTTTTTGATTGAATACACAACGGCTTACTAATAGGGGTCATTTAATATCTTTATGGGAGCCCAAAAAACTTATAATACTTAGGACGTAATTAATAAAATATCGTTAATATATTTGAACGCAATCATTCGTTTAGAAAATAATTATTGATATAAGTCATTTGTTCTTCCAAAAAACAAAATAATAGACTGATTAATTCATATTCGGTGTTATAATTTTTAGATTTGCTTTCTGAATTAAAATCTTTTATTACTAAATTTTACTATAATTGGAACATTGTAAAAGAAAAAATTCAAACCAAAAATTATTGTGACAAATAATATTTTTTCTGATTTTATAAATTGCTAAATAGGGATGGGCAATTGAAAAAAATCGATAAATTGATAAACGATATATTTTTGCTGTGTGATTTTTGTCAAAAAAATAAATATTAATGGCATAATATCTCGATATTATTCATACTAAAGTTTCTTGTGATAATTTTTATTTCACCTGTACTTTTACCTTAACCTTAACTACAGCGAGAAAATACTATCGATTTATGGAAAATTAAAAATAATGACGATATTTATCAATTATTTCTTATCTTATCGATTATTTTCATCCAATCCAATTGCGGACCCATTAAAAATATTGACTTAAATAATGCCATATGAAGTCTACGTGCAATTGGCAAAATAATGTGTACCATTTTGTGATAATTAGACGATCATGTACTATGAAAATATTAATTTATTTCCTTGTATCGTAGATGTACTAAAATTTTATGATCATTATTAAAATCGGAGTTTGACAAAACCCAATAATATCGTGTTGCCTTAGTAAATGTTTAGCTAATTTCATTAAAAATATGTTTTACTATTTTAATTGAATTATAAGGTTTCATAAATAAAAATATTTGATAGAAAATGAGCATTTTTATTTCAAATGTATTCTTGTTTTATTTAAAATATACCAAACTGTAAAGCATTTTATTAACAAGGCTGTCCTTGTTATGGAGTTAAAATAAAAAGAATAATTATTATCAGTTAAGACATGGCTCCGAGTTTGCCATTGGCCGGTATCAAAATGTATTTAGCTATAAATTCTAAATCTTTATTTATTTATTTTTAACCTTTAACTTGTATAAGTATTAAAAATAAATTGCTATAGATAATAAAAATGATTTTAATTCTTCATATTATTTACATTGTTCAGTTTTAGTTACGTCATTTGACACTGTCAATATTGACATTTAACAATAACTGTCACTTATTTTTTATAAAAAATATTAAATAAGTTCTTTTCTAATTTAGAGGCATAGGATTACTTTATACTACGGAGAGGCCCGTCCAAACAGACAAATGTCAAAAACTTTCCCGCTCACTGATCGGTAAACGATCGGTAGGTTAATCAACTTTAGGCACGGTCAGTCACTAGATGGGTGATCGTATAGTGGAATTTTAACTGTGCGTCTCCGTCATTCGGAAGGCACGTAAAATGTCGATTCCGGCTGTTGTCCATTTGACAATAGTCGAAAAGTCAAGTCAGAGGCTTATACGGGCGACCTGAACAACTCCGATACTAGGTTGGCCACTAACCATTCGATAAGAAGACCAACGTAACAACACGAAGTTAGTCACAAGCTTGCATCATAACTGAAGTTAGCCTTGAATGCATTGAGGAGCACCAGCGAGTCTTGACATTTTGTCTGTAATGAAGGGCCTGTCTATAGTATGAAGTGTGTCTACGTTTAGAGGTCTTCCGTGCTCCATTTGTATATTTCTTCTTCTTGTGCTTTCCTCTTGCTCTGCTGTTCAAAGTATTTCTTTTCATAGCCGTTGGAACGATCCACTCCGTCCCAACGGTAGCCCGGTCTTATATTGAAGCGGTTTGGCGGGAAGTTGCCTTTGTACATTGGCTTTTCTAAAAAAAAATAATTTCAAACTATTATAAATACATAAGTAAAGTCTGTATGTTATTTTTTCACACCTAAACTGCTGAACCATTTTCTATGAATACAATAAAATACACCAAATAGATGGTACTTTAGAGGACATAGGATTCTTTTCGCATGGTGGTGGCATCCTAGCCGACCTCTAGCAATAAAAGGCGTACCCACCAGTAAGAATAAATAAATAAACGCCACACACTCAACAGCTCTCATTAGGATAGTTATATCCTGTGTGGGGGTCCAGAAACATACACAATGACAAGAACAAACTAACTCAGACCGGAAAACATCCTTTTAAGGTCAAAACAAACATCTGCTTCGAGCTGGAATCGAGCCCGCGACTTCTGGCTTTTAAGGTAGGTTTGCTCTACCACTGGGCTACAACACCATCACATTCGGTTTAGGTATTTTTAGTTTTGTAATTACTTACCGGGTCCCAACTCTCCTCTCTCTCGTTTCTTCTCCCTCATGTACTGTAACATTGGATCACCAGCTCTTTCCACGTCTTTTAATTGACCTTCAAGGTCCCGATCATCCTTGTACCGAGCCAAGGGTTTAGAGGATTCGTGTATGAAATCCTGTACTGCAGCTTGTTGGGCCTCAACTTGTTTTACTCTGAAAATATTAATTAGTGATAAAAAAAATATTGCCAGTGATTTGGCAACTTAATTTTTACACAGAGCGATTCCCGCCTGACCTCCGCAGCCATAGAGAACCAGTAACTCATAGGATTTTTTTTTTATAAATTTACCTGTAAATGATTAAAGATTATTAACAGATGTTATCTGACACAAATCGGAACGGGCAGCTTAAAGTGTTCTCTGAGATACAGTGGAGAAACAAACACCCAGACCAAAACAGCCGTGGGAATAGTGTTTTGTAATAAGCCATCTGAATGAGTAACACACAAAATCTTAACATATTTTCAAATAGATCACATACAAAATCTTAACATATTCTGCAATGCGATTTTATAATAACCCTATGGGAATCTTACATTTTCTGGGATAAAAAGTATACTATGTGTTAGTCTAGATCTGTGTCAAATTTCATCCAGATCTGTTCAGCTGTTCTAGCATGGTTGAGTAACAAACATCCATCCATCCAAACTTTCACATTTATAAAATTAGCGGGATTGCACTAATAATATTAATTATTACTAGTTATGGATTTGTACATACCCTTTGCTCCATTTTTTATATTTTTCGTCCAACTCCTTTTGCCTTTCTGCTTTTTCTTTTAATTTTTGTCTATCCTCTGACGTTTCCCTTTTACCTGCGAAATAATAAAAAAATATTAAAAACATTACTACACTAAAAGATTGTTAGTTTGAGAGTTACCGCCTTAGAAACAACTAATTTAAGAGAAACTTTATAAGCTTCATAGCCATTTGCATGCAATATTTCAAAGTGTGTATGGAGCTACATAGCACAGTAGCCATGGACATCCTGAGGCCAGCCTATTTCTTACATTATTTCTAGAAATTAAATCTACTATTAACATACTTTTCCTAGAGACAGCTTTGGCATTCCTTCCAGACATTTCGTCTGTCATATTCCTATAGACCTCTTCTTCCCGACTCCGAAACTTTTGATTTTCCTCTTTTAACTGTAGAGCATCTTGTAAACCGGCTTTCTTGCCATCTAAAGTTTTATCCATTTTCTTATGAGATGGTGGGGGATCGTTATTTCTATAATCCCTACTTCTATCTTTCCTAGGAGGAGATAAATCAGAATCACTATTGTAACGATTGGATTTATTGTTCCTTCGATTTCTAGGTGACTGGTCTTTCTCACGATTGTAATTACTTCTGTACTTTTCTGATCTGGCTGGTGATTTCCGCCTCCTTGGTGGAGACATCAGAGTCTTGAGAATTCGTTTTTGGTGAAGTACGTCTACATTTTCTTGGCGGCGATAGATCTGAATCGTAATATTTATTTTTGTTTTTATAGTCTGAATTTTTTTTATCTTTCCTTGATCTATTGGGGGAGTTATCGGGACTATTTGATCTGCTTGATTTTTCTTGACCATCAAAATCACCCCAGCGAGATTTTCTGACCCGTTTCGGTTTCTGGTGATTATGTCTTGGTGGCGATAAATCGGAATCATCATTTTTACTTGAAGTTTTGTCTTTCGTTCTTTTTCTAGGAGGTGAAGTATCGGAATCATTTCTTTTATCTTTTGACTTGTCTTTTCTTCTAGGTGGACTAAAATCACTATCGCTACTGTGTTTCTTAGTCTTCTTAGGATTATTCTGATTCTTCTCCGATTTCCTTGACAACGAGGGATCTGAATCATTCTTTTCATCTTCCGAATCACTATACATTTTACCAAACACAAGTTCATTTTCCTTTTCCACTTCTTTAATATCACGTTTGATTTCTTCAACTTGTAATTTACTATTGAAACCATCATCCTGCAAACAACAAAATTAAATATTATATACTCAACAGCCTACAAATAAGATAGAAGTTTCTTGTGTATTTAGAAATGCACACAAACAAAAATATAACCCTTTTGATGGCAGTAGGGCTTAAATGCTTACCAGGTTTGCTGTCACCATATATTGGTGAAAAACTTGAGGTCAGCCAGTGTATAACCAGTTCAGTCTTAAAAGGTTGACAACGCATCTACTTAGGGGACTTTTGTTGCAGATACTCATGGGTGTTGTAATAACTTAGCATCAGGTGAGTCTCCTGATTGCCCCTCTAACATAAAAAAACCACCCCAACCAGGCATGTGGCCTGTATTGTCAATGCAAATACATATTTTCCTCAAGTGTTGATTAAACCCATGACTACCAGCAATTAAGGCAAGATTGTGCACTTTCCATGTACATTGCTGTTGGCTCTACTGGCCTTGACAGTGGCAAAACCATCAGCCTTTTCTGGCCTTCATTCCATACCTGATTGATGACTCGCCATTTTGTAGATTCTAATTTTTTTATTTCATCAGGTCTCTCATCAATAATTCCAGCTATTTGGGGTGCGTCTTCACCTTCATTAAAGATGTCCAGCTCATCACCATCAAGGGGCCTCATTTTCGATAAATCTATGTCATCATCAATTATTTTGAACCTAGAAATAAATTTCATAAATTCATAATACTTTAATATACAAGTAAAAATCTAGCTGAATAATTATGACACAAAGTCGGCTACTAACCAGAACAAAGTGTAAACAGCAACTCAGGGCAATATGCATTGTATAATTTACGTACATTAAATATTTGGGTAAAATATTTGGAAAAAAACATACCCTTTCCCTTTGATGGCCTTTTTCTTTTTTTTCTTCTTGTCAGCCGATCGACCAGTTAAGTATTTTTGTAAATACGCTTTTTGATCAATTGATGTCGACATTTTTGTTACTATAATTCTATGAAAATATAAAAAAAATAAGAAACAACGCGTTATACGACAAACTTAACGAAATGCTGACATTGACAGTTTTGACTTACGTGCAAATTGTACAATGTACATTTACTTTGACTGTAATTTCTATAGATATAGAAAAAATGTTGATGTATTCTATCGAATTATCGACGGATAGTAAAAAATTTAAGGATAAAGTATAAACTAGAGCTACCAATTAAGTGGCTAGAGCTAAAAAACTAAAACGGTGCATCTGCAAAGGTAACAGTACGATTGGAGCTGGAAAATTGACCAATGACATTAAAGGTTTTTGTGGAACATGCATGCGATTTTATTATTTAGTTACCAGTGACTACTTTGGCGGACCTTCAATATTAAGCACTTTCTATCATTTTACGCTACATAGACTCAGAGTCCATTTGTTATGGAGGTCAGTGATAACGATAACTTTTATTAAAATTGTAAAATAAAAACCAGTGATTCCAAAAAATCTGACTCCTAATATAAAAACTTACTAAAAAGTCGGTATAATTGATTACACCAGGGTCAAATACTTTTTTTTAGAATTTAGAATACAAGGCTGTTCAACATGGATGGTTTGTGTTACGTGAAATTCCATTATGATTTTGTAAATATATATAATATTAAATAATGCATCATAAAATTACAAAATTTCAAGTAGGTATAGATCGAAAATAAATTGACTATAGCACGCTTCTTCTTCCTACCATTATTCCCGAAGCCTATTTATTTTTATCTGTATTTCACTCATTGTTACTAGTTTTTACATCGAGTGATTAGACATCGGTATGCGATAACAAGTGGGACCGATAGCTTAACGTGCTATCCGAGGCACGATGGGAAGGCTCATAAGCACAACGCCAAGACCGAAACATATATTCGTAAGATATAAAATATCTTCCTCAAGCGGGAATCAAGCCCGACCGTAGAGGCTAAAAGTAACTTTGCCAAGACTCCACAACTGCCGTCATACTAATGCGTTTTGTTGACTATAATATTTCATTTAATTTCATTCGAGGATGCCCCCACCACTTCTTGACCCCCTTCTTATCACCTGGTTTTATTTTCTTTCTATGCCCCTTCTTGCCTCGGATGGAAGCTAAAGATACGGTGGGTCAGTACACATTTATTTATAAAATTAAATATTATTTTATAAATTAATAATAATAAAAAAACGTAATCAATATCGTTAATTTATCAACAAGACATATTTCACGCTTAATTAACAAACATTGTAACCATTTAGATAAATTCGTCACAAATTAAAATATACATTTGAGACAAATATAAAAGGATTTTTTTTATTTTAATTATATTCTTAGTAAACACGGCGGCAAATAGTAAAAATGAAATTGGCAATCCTGGCACTCTCCTCCATCGTGGCTTTAGTAGTTGCAAATGTAAGTTTATTTTTTGTCTATAGATAAAAGAAATAATTAGTAGTGTTGGCCCTTCTGGCCTTGTCAGCGTCACCGAGTATGGGGGCCGAGTACAGAGGGTAAAAGTAAGAAGAAGAGGGTAAAAGGAAGAGTAAAATAAAAACACGTACAGTGGGGGCCGGTTGTGAAACAGCCCTCATAGGAGCTTAAATTTGATTTCGTCCTTAGGGCGCCTCCTGCGAAACCGAACCACGGCTAAGGATGAGATGGAAATGACTTAGCCGGGTTTAGTGATTACGGATACGGCTTAAATCGTATGGATCCGCGTCGCCCATATGCTTCATGTGACGTAAAACGTCATGTTACCGATGAGGGGCCATATTGGATTGTTTGAACCCTACTAGTTACATTTTTAGGCCTTACCTTGCGTTTTTTAGAGGACGCAATTTTATTTTTTTGATGTGTAGGGGGGGTCAGTGTAAACCTAAAACCAAGTTTGTGAGGTCGCCACCCTTGTCCCACGTCCGCCATTTTGAAAATAGGGGTTGAAATGGTTTTTACGATATATCTCTTATATTATTTATCTGATAAAAAAAATTGTTAGCATTTTTTGTTGCAAATTAAATTCTCTATAACTTTGGTCCAGTAACTTTTTGTCGTAGAATTATAACTAAAAAGTTATAAGTGAAAATGTTCAGAAATTCGAGAAAAATTTTTCGATATAACTTTTTTAAAATCATTTTACGAAAAAATAATATCAGACCATTTTTGTAGATCGTTTTCTGAGGAACAACTTTTATAAGTAACATTTTTTCATTAAGTCAATAGCTAAGGTTTTACAGCGCTCCGAAGTGAGTACTATTTTTCAGTACTCTTAACTATACTTATATTATACGTGTGTACGTGTTTTTTATTTTATTCATATAATTTTTTAATTATTAATTTTGCAATATTATTAATAATTTTAATAGCTTAATAACAAACTATATTTGATTAAAAATAAATTTGTGTAGATTTATTTTTCCGATCAAATCCATCTATCCATCCATCTTACTAAAAGAGTAAAAACATCAAATAACTTAATTTTTGTTTTTTTTATAGCACCAGATCCCGCATCCTCAAAATATACACGTAAGTTTTTCCCTTAGACATAATTATCACCATAGACAGAGAGTCACAGGTCGCGGGTTTGATTCCAACTCGGGACAGATGTTTGTATTTACCATACAGGCATGTGTTCCGGTTTAGGTGTGTTTGTCCATGTCATTGTGTGTTTCCGCACCCTCGACACAGGTTATTATAGTCTGTTAAATGTAACTTGAACCCTGCGCAGTAACACGTTTTTGGGTCTCAACCGTATGAAGGGTCAGCGGTATGAAGGGGGCCGCGTTTAGTATACTCGCTCACGGTTGTTTTAGTTCTTTAATAATAAATTATTATATAAATTAATTTTGTCAAGTGTGTTAACATTTATTTCAAGATAATGCCTCGACCATAATTAACTTTAAGGAGACGGGAGAGAAGGATGGATTTGACGTTTATAGTTATTTTGTAAAAGAAAATAATGTGTTATGTAATAATTTTGAACTAATGAACCAAAGTTTTGATGTAAAAATAATTTTTTTTTTTATGTTAGAAGTTGGCAAACAAGCATACGGCCCACCTGATGGTAAGTGGCTGCCGCAGCCTATGAACGCTTGTAGCACCATTAGTAGGTGCCACTCGCGCGTTGCCAACCTCGAGATATTAGTTCTTAAATCTCGTTCGCCCAGTAATTTCACTAGCGTACAATGCCCTTCAAACCGGAACACAGTAGTGCCTAAGCACTACTATTTGGCGGCAGAATATTGGACACTGCGGTGGTACCTACCTAGCCGGCCTCTTGCAACAAGAGACCTACCACCAGTATGACTGATTGCACTGGTGGAATAATCTCTGCTGTGACAGAGGTTATCCCAACAGCGGGCGATGGGGTCGTCACATCCCGACGCCGAGAGATTTTACTGTATCTAAAAATAGGGTCACATTTAGTAGAAAAATGAAAAATCAAATAAGTCAGAAAGCAAATCAAATTCGGTAAGCTTTTTAAACTTGGAACTTGAAAGAGCCACAGGTATTTCGTTATAAAGCCGCATGTGGCTCACGGGCCGCGGTTTACTGACCCTTCTCATATACTATGAAATTCAGTTAAAAAAAATGAATCCAATTTTTTTTATAGTTATTACAAGCTCAAGACCATCGGGCTAAAGATGCCCATCTTCATGATAACTTGAAGGTAAGTCTTCAATCAAAAAAATAAATTTTTCACTCTTATGCTACTAGTCGTGGTGGCAATCGCTACTACCAGTGTTCTGAAAATTTGCCGCGACGATTGCCATCCTTTCCACCGCAATGCCGTACGCGTCGTCCGTCGAATTTAAGGAATTTGTAAGGAAAATTGCATGTCCAAGAAGAAATTCTAAGACATGTATTTCCGCTAATGCTAGATTAGTAATGATCGCGTGCTGGTGTTTAAGTTTTGATACAAAAATTATTTTTATTATCTCTAAAAATAGGGTCACATTTTGTCAGAGAAAGAAAAATCAACTATGTAGTCTTCGGCTAGCTTTTTGGGCAGGGAACTTGGAAAAACCGCAAGTATTTCTTTAAAGAGCCTCATGTGGCTCACACTCGCGGTTTACAGACCTTTTTCATATACCATCACATATTTAGTTTTTCAAAGAAATTACTGGGCGAAGGATTTAAGAACCAATATTTCGAGGTTGGCCACGCGTGAGTGACAGCTACTGATGGTGTTGTAAGTGTTCATAGGCTACGGAAACCGCTTAGTATCACACCGGCCGTATGCTTGCTTGTCAACACAGTATCATTACAAGAAAAATATAACTCAAAACATTTTTATTATAGTTATTACAAGCTCAAGATCATCGTGCCAATGATGCCCATCTTCGCGATAACGCGAAGGTAAGTCTTCATTCAATGGCTTATATATTAATAGCTTTGATAATACAACAATCACTCTGTGGAATCAGCTTCCATCGGTGGTCTTTCTGAAACGATACGACTTGGGAAGAGAAGAGCCTATTCTTTCCTTAAAGGACGGCAACGCACCTGTATGCTCTCTGGTATTGCAGATGTTAATGGCGGCGGTGAGCCTCCTGCCCGTTTGTCCTCTCTGATATAAAAAGACATTTCACTCTCGGTCTACTAGTCACGGTGGCAATCGCTACTACCCGTGGCATCGTCCGTTCTCCGTAATTTATCTCGTGTTTAAAATTGAAGAAAAACATCGTAAGGAAAACTGCATATCGTAGACGAAATTCTAAGATATGTATTTCCACTAATACTAGATCAGTGATGGTCCTGTGCTGGTGGTAGGACTTTACCGTACTTTGGTGAAAAACTCGTTAAGTCGACTGTTCGTCAGTTGCGTTTCGTGGTCAGCCAGCGTATAACCAGTTGCTTCTAATTGCCTACTGGTGCTGCAGATGTTCATGGACAGCAGTAATCACTTAACATCAGATAAGCCTCTTTGACCCCTCTAACATCAAAATAATCTTTACCTATTTTTGTAGGATCAAGACCACGTTGTTCGCGATAATCGGCATCGTCAAGACTTAAGGGTAAGGCGTTTTCTTACAGTGATTCAACCTCATTTTTTAACAGACTACTAAGAGGTTTCTTTCAGTTATTTTATGTTATCAATTTGACAATCAAGTATACGGCCCACCTGATGGTAATTGGTTGCCGTAGCGTATGAGTGCTTACAACACCATTAGTAGGTGCCGCTCATGCCAACGTGCCAACCACGAGATATTTGTTCTTAAATTTCCTTTGCTCAGTAATTTCACTAGCCTACAGTGCCCTTCAAACCGAAACACAGTAATGCCAAAGACACTACTGCTTTGCGGTAGAACATTTGACACTGCGGTGGTACCTACCTAGCCGACCTCTTGCAACATAAGACCTACCACATTTAAAAATGAAATAGAAAGTTAGTTTGTTTGGGGCGTTCCTACTGCAAGATAGGAGTCCTATCCACCATTTTTTCTTCATCACCAAAATCTGTAGGTACAAAAATCTAAGACGAAAATAGAAGGATGAAACAGGGATTAAGCTATTATTTACTTAACTATTATTAAAACCGGTTATACGATTGTTTTTAGTTTGTTTTATGTATAATATTAATTTCTTTTAGGATCGAGTTGAGCGCATTCATAATGACCAAATTCATTACCACTTCAGGGTAAGTCTACACATGCTGAATAAATTATCTCTATACCAGGATAGGTGCAAACCATATGGCTTAAGCTCAGGTGCTACTCCTACAAGTGTCACATGGGGCCTTATGAGAAAAAGAAGAGAGCATGATAATTTGAAGCGTTAGGGTCGTCTTGGACACACATAGTTTTCGGGTCTCTTCATAAAAAAGGATAAAATAATATGGGCTTCTCTCTTTTTTTCATGAAAACGAATGTGTAGTCATTAAAGGGCCTCCAACCTGCTGGAGGCCTAGACACGTGTTCCATGTGTCTTCATGGTAGAGATGGACCTGGGTAGGTATTTTGCCTGTCAACAAAACGTGAGGGTGCAGTGATTTTACGTCCATGTTCTGTGATTGAATTAGTACATCCGCGTAAAGATAACCCAGTCATTCTAAAAAAACATAGACCTATATTATGTCCCCATGAGACTAGAATACGTTGATATTTTCCCATTGATATCATAATGTTAGAATGCCTGGAAAAATTAAAAGATCCATCATGTCATATCCCATGTCCATTGTCGCTATGTCCATACATAGCCTCAAGCAAAATATGTATATGCTCTTCCAATTACACATTTTTTGAAATGAAACTTCTTTAGAATCGTTGTGATTTCAAACCAGATGCAACGGAAAAACGACAGGTAAGAGACACAAATACAAAAATGTGTAGGAGGAATGTAACAGAAATATACATACTATTTTATATTAGCGGTCTCTCCTCTTTCCGCCATGCTTTAGTGAGCCAGAGCGAAATAGCAAATGTCGGTGTATATATATATGTATGCGGCTGCGTATTACAGCTTTTTCTTAAGAAGTCAGCGTGGTGTGTTATTATTTAACAGTGTTTGTGAATATTTTTATATCTTGTTATATATATATTCATCTCATTCTTTTGTCGATTTACTGAAGTTTCACTTGTATCGTGTGTGAATCGCACACACACCTTTTTTTAAAGGCTTATTATTATTTTGATTCAGGGTCTTGATGATCGCGTTAACCAGGACCACCATCGTCAACACTTGAGGGTAAGACATTTTTAGCAATGGATTAAAATTGATCTTCTCAGAGCGTAGGTTCAGAAATCATGTTTGAATTTATTTCGTAGTTGTTATACCGGACGATCGCAGATCGATCGATTAAAAGGTGTATGGAAGTATTGTCATTTTTATCGTTAAGAGCTTGAAACTTATTTTTAGGCTGTTCTTTCGATATAAATAAATATTACATTCAAAGTTTCTATGGTCCAGGGTTTGTATTAAAATCGTTATTCAAGCGAGCGAAGTCGCTGGCAGAAGGCTAGTAATTAATAAAAGAATAAAACTCAGCAATACCTTAATTTATCTACCCTCGCTCAGCGTAACTCATGTGCAAACAGCTTAGCGGAGCGAAGCTAGGTTGAAACGATTCTGTTAGTTCTTAACAAACATCCTTCTTTACCGCTTCTCACTCATCTCTGATCAACGCAGCCTTAAACTAATATCCAGTTTCCGTTTTTTTTTATGTATGATCTGATAATATTCCGTAACCACAGGATGTTGATTGCGATCATCATGATAATCGTCAGCGTCATAACTTGAGGGTAAGTCGCATTCTATAAACAATTGACTCTCATCACGTTGTCCAACATTTTACTTTTATAACTCAAGAGGCCGGCTAGGTAGGTACCACCGCAGTGTCAAATATTCTGCCGCTAAATAGAAGTGCTTAGGCATTACTGTGTTCCGGTTTGAATGGCACTGTAGGCTAGTGATATTACCGGGCGGAGGAGGTTTAAGAACTAATATCTCGAGGTTGGCTACGAGTGAGTGGTATCTACTAATGGTGCTGCAAGCCCTCATAGGCTACGGCAACCACTTACCATCAGGTGGGCCGTATGCTTATTTGCCAACTTGTAAAATAAATAAAAAAAACTCAAGAAAAGTAGGAGCACTGTCTAAAGGACGAAATGTTTGTTATACTGAGTAGTAGAACACAAGGAGTTGGTACTGTTTTATATAAGTATACCAGCAATAATATGAGCTATGGTTTTGAAGTAGCCATGCTCCTTCACAAACGGGCTGGCTCGACCGGGAAGTACTACCCTCTCTCAGAAAATCGGTGTACACTAACAAAGTACTGTTTCGTATGACGAGTGGGAGCGTCGGAGGCCAAATCTCCCACCTCCTTTTTTCCTCCCACATTAATATAAGAATATTAATTACTTAATATTAATACAGGATGATGATCGCGATGATAATGATAATCGTCATCCTCATAACCTGAGGGTAAGTGACTCATGACTTACAGAAATGTCCACTGTAAAATCTTTGACTGGAGTGTACCTAAATTTCGACATGGATTTGCCACAAAAAAATAAAATAATAAAGAAAGTTAGCACGTTTTAAAGCACTAAGTATATTGCCGACGACGGAATTTTTGACGACGTTGTGGCGCAGCGGTAGTGAAACCTGATTCCCGCTCGGAGCATAATATGTTTGTATTGACCATGCACATTTTCCGGTCTGGGTGTATTTGTCCTTGTCATTGTGAATTTCCGGACCCCCGACACAGGATATTACTATCGTAACGGAGGCCGTTGAATGTGAAGTGTTTATTTATTTATATTGCCCTTATTGCACTACCGCAGTGTGAAATATTTTACCACCAAATAGTAGTGCTTAGGCATTGCTGTGTTCCGCTTTGAAGGGCACTGTTGGCTAGTGAAATTACTGGGCAAAAGAGACCTACTAATGGTGTTGCGCGCGCTCATAGGCTACGGCAACCGCTTACCATCAGGTGGGCCATATGCTTGTTTGCCAACTTGTAACATAAAAACAAAAAATAATGAAATGAAATAAAATTGTAGGACCGTGACGATCGTGACCACCATGATCATTTGAGGGTAAGTCTGTCTTAATGCAAACTTCTAAGAAACCTCATATCTATAAGTTTCTATTTTTGATCAATTTTATATCTATTTAAACGCGAGTGTGTTCTATGCCTGTTACGACTCTAAAACTGTGTCAGCCTCCTTCGCGTTTGGAGTTTACTTCCACTTATCATCAGGTGGATTAGAGTAATCTGACCCACTTTTCAAATAAAAAAATCAGAAGTGTGATTATGTTGATTATCTTTAAGGATAAATAAAGTAAAAGTTCATCTAAAAAGCCAAAAATAATAACATAAATAAGAGTTTTACATTACGACAATTATTATACAATTTTTTAACAATTATTATTATTTTAACAATTATTATTATTTTAACAATTATTATTATTTTAACAATTATTATTTTCATTATTTCTTAGACAGGATATTACTCCGACAACTACCAGGATATCGTAAATATAAACTTTTTATTTATTAATATTATTACTTAATTATAAAGTAAAAATACAATATAATATTTCTGGTAATCGACAGCCACACGGAACCTACAATTTAGGGGTGTGTATTGCGTTATCTTTTCACACAAAGTCCTATTTTCTTTCTTCCTAAGACTTTGGCCAAGACCTGATATTACTCATACCCGGAGTTTCTACACAAAGCGACTGCCACATGACCTCCGCAGTTTTAAAGGCGAATGACAATGTTCAGATGGGAATAGATATAGGTGTGATCAATAAAAACATCTGTCCCGAGCGAGAAGCAACCTCGTGACCGTGACGTTAAAGACAGACGCTGTCAAGGCCAGTAGGGCCAACAGCAATACACAATCAAACAGAAAAACAGTCATCATCTTGTGATATGTAAAACTAATTACTGTATTTTAATTCTACAGCGCCTAAGCGTTCAATACGTAAGTTTTTTGAGTATAAACTACATACACTTTTAAACAAATTTCTCTTTTAAACAAAACTCTTTCTTCGTATAAGATACGTTTTATCTAGCTAGCATTTGCACGCAAATTTATTTGTAAAATATCATTAGGTAAACTTAATATGCTAGACCACAGTCTAAAACGTTTCTTTCCATTCCTCCGGTACTTTTGTCATGGATGAAAGGAAAAGATAAGGTATCATATTACTTTTTCTGAATTTCCTACATTTGGCATAATGTAGGTAACTATGGAAGTACAAAATTGATATTGTTTCGGAGAACCTTATTACCGGGTCATAAGGTTCAAAATCACTTGCTACTCTCTCTGTTTATTTCCTTAACGTCGAGTCGGTTCTAGAAAGATGTGTTCTCGAAACATGTAGTATATATAGCGTTCCGTGGACGGAAATCTCTCGAACCCGTGTTCCCCGTTATATAAGCGGGCCGGCGCGTCGACTGATTCATTCAGTTCTGAGCAACAAGCGAAGAAACTACAAGTGATACCCGTGAACAAGTGCGATAATTAGTGACCTCGGCTATTCTTTTGGACTGTTATGGACCTGTGATTGATTTGTGAAGTTCTGTTGTGTAATCTGATCTCAATAAAGTCTTATTTAGAGCCATCAGGTATTTATTTCCAAATAACAAACAAGATTTATTTCCCGTAACAATATTAACGCCATTAAATGATCACATTTGATACCCTTGTGGCGTTGGGGTAGCGGGTCTGCCTTTAGTATCGACGGTTGCGGGTTCGATAGCCGCTCAGGCAGAACCTTATGACCCGGTGATAAGGTTCTCCGTAACAGTATGATCATCCATTATTATTTTATTATCATTGTCACTTTATTGATGCTTTTTTGACAGGACACGCCTTCTTACGGCCATTATCACTCGGTAAATATTTCCGATTTTTCTTTTATACTAATTAGTAATTTATTTAATAACGTTAATGTTTTCTTTATTTTTTATAATATTACGACACCGTTGTGGCATATTGGTAGCGAGTCCACCTTTAGCGTCGATGGTTGCGGGTTAGATTCCCGCTCGGGCAGATGTTTGTATTGATCTTACGAATATCTGTTTCGGTCTGGTTTGTCCTTGTGGGTTTTCTTACCGTGCCTCGGTTCCGATAAGTAATTAGCTCATATCCAATGAGTAACTGGTTCGCTCTTAGTGTTACGTCACATGGCAATCGCTCTGTGTAAAAACTAGTAACCGGTCAAATCCGGATAAGAGTAATAAGCAGACCCTGGGTAAATAAAATACCCGGAAAAATTATAGGAAGAAGAAGATAGTTCCTTTAGATGTAAATAGAATCTAAACTATATTTACTAATAAAATGCCTACTTTTAGTGTTTTATTATAAATACTAGCTACTACCTGTGTCGTGGTCTACATAATATTTTTTTATTGCCCGGACCCCTAATATTTTGAAAAATGAAAGAAGTCTATGTTACTCCTTATAAAATCATCTGCTGCTTAGCCGGAACAAATAGACAGACAGACAGGCATATTAAAAATCGTTTTAGTTAAAGTACCGTGTAGTTATTTTAACATTACGAACAGATATTGAAATTTTATGTATTTTTATATAGACATAATTCCTAATTGTTATCTTTAATATAACATTTATTACAGAACAAACCATCTCACTCCGGTTACTACAGCGGATCGGTAAGTTTTAGCAACACTATTATTCTTAGTTTTTTATGAGGGTTGGCAAACAAGCCTTATGTCCTGCCCGCCTGATGGTAAGCACTAAGCAGTCACCGCAACCTCTGAACGCGCGTGATACTTCAACTATCACATGCGCGTTGTCAACCTAAGGAACAGAAGGGAAGAGATGCGAAGAGGAAAAAGGAAGCTACAGAGGGGATGGCAGATTGGGCTTCCGGCGCTCTCACTCGTGGCACAAAACGCAACAGTACCTACTGATACTGTTACTTTACGCCTTTCTGTGAGAAGGTAGTACTTCCCCTTGCGTACTGAGAGGAGCATGGCTCTACTATAGTAATTAGTCTTGTGTATTAAATTTTATTGAAATTAGACAAAAAGTTTATTAGTTATTTTACTTTTTTTTTTCAGAGTAATAATCATTATGAACCTTACGGATATGGAGTAAGTGGCAAAGACATAAACAAAGACAGCCTCTAGGAAAAAAATATAACATTAATAGCTCAATGGTCGAAGGCCGAACTCTGCTCCGTTTACGTGAGAGTCGTTCGATCGTGGTATTGTCGGAACCACTCCTAGCGCTTCGAGCTTATTTGGAGGGGCTATAGGAATATTGAGGCCTGGAAAAAAGCATTGCTAATATTCTTTTAAAAAAAATCTTGGGAGTGACGTTGGAGTAGTCCTTGAGAAGCTTTTCCGTTTAACAGAATATATATTTTTTATGTTAGTGGGGGCAATTGGGTATGACATAAGTGACAAGTTAGAAATAAACGTTACCAAGTTTATATATAAGCCGTTGCTTTTACTCGTATTACCGCTGCCCATGAACATCTGGAACACATGAGGGTATGCAGGTGCATTGCTGACTTTTAAGATTCAACTGGTTATAAGACTGACCGCGAAATGCGACTGATAAGTCATATAATCTCTCAAGGTTGGCAACGCGTGAGTGGCACCCACTGATGCAGATTCAAGCGTTTGTAGGCTACGGCAACCGTTTACCATCAGGCGGGCCGCATGCTTGCTTGCCAAATTTATGACATAAAAAAAAATGAGCAATAAACAAAACAGACACTAATTTGTATATTTTATTGTAAGTATTATAATAAATTAATGTTTGATAATTTTACTTTTCAGCCAAAGCGTCAGTATTATGGCGGAAGATACGACTGACGAAACGAACCCTCCATATTCTTCGAACGAAAACCTCCCGTTATTCAAATACTGTTTGTCGGCTACGTGTGAAATAAAATAATATTGAAATTGATATTTGAAGTTTCTTTTTTAAATAAATTTAACGAGCATCCGTCTAATCGTATGTTAATGCAATCATAAAAATGCATTAAAAAAAAGTGTTTTTATGGAACCCCGACGCAAGAGAAACTTTTAACTTTTTTATTATTCGATTAGGTCTAGGGTATAAAAATTGCGTTCATAATTAAAAAAAAACTCAAAAAGAAAAAATAAAAATAATTATTACAAAATTAAGACAAAACAAACACTCAAACATGCATGCAAACAAATATAAAAATAAATATACATAGAAGAAAATAGTAGAAAGAAAAAAATAAAAAAATAAAAGAGTCTCCGTGGTTGGCTATAATCCGACATGCTAAAGACACACGAAAAATTTTCATTTTAGTTGCAATAAAATAATATTTAATTTTTTCCATTTTAATAATACATATAATTATGTCAAGCTAATGTATTCGTTACTTTATTTCTGTTAAGCTTTAACTTGTATTACAAATTAATGGTATTTAGATGTATGTACATATTTCTGTTATGTTAAATTCTAAATTTTAAATTGAATGTTTAAAAGGAAACAATGAATGACTAACAATTTATGCTCTAAGGCAGGTTTTCAATAATTAGTATTTGACGATCTTGTGGCGCAGCGGTAGCGAACCTGCCTTAAGCGCCACAGGTCGCGGGTTCGATTCCCGCTCGGAGCAGACCATACAGACATGTTTTCCGGTCTGGGTGTGTTTGTCTTTGTCATTGTGTATGTTTCCGGACCCCCGACACAGGATATAACTATAGATAGTTTGTAGCGTTTATTTATTCGGTGTACCACGTCAAATACGACCTCGAATTGAAATTTGAAAGGCTCAAGTGTTTTTGTTTACGTATTCCTTAGTTTAAATGAGCTATCATACTTTGACGGTTTCGATCTCCGGACTTCTTGATCAGATACAAATTTTTACTACCTCGGAAAGCCTCGTTTATATAAGCACAACAACATCGAAGTTTGTAAAACAATGAATGTATTTTTATATATACTAGCTTCTGTCCGCAGTTTTACCCGCGTTAATAACGATTTTTAACAAGACACCTTTAATGCAATATATAAATAATTGGTTCCTATACGATACTTGATACCATATTTCACCCCCTTAAAATATTGTTTCAACGACACAAAAAAGCCTAAAACCGTCTCCATTCATGGGACTGTCCCATTGATATCTATATTAAATTTAACATGTCTGTCCAGCGGTTTAAACGCGAAGCGTGACAAACAAACAAATTGTCGTATTTCTACCAAAATCCATTCGACTCTATACATAAAATCAATGACTAAATTTTGATAAGAAAGATCAGATAAACAGTTATAGGAAATACGACTCATCGCTCGTAATTTCGTGATACACTTATCGGTTTCAAGAAATCCAATATTGTTTTTCCCAGATATATTTTTTGTATGGGGCAGATTACTTTTCTGTAATAAACATTTATTGACGATATTGTGAGACAGGTGTAGCGAACCTGTAAGCAACACAGATCCACAGGTTAACTTTCCACTCGGAGCAGATGTTTTTACTGACCATACAGGTATAAATAACAAACAAAAATCGTACATTCGACCACAGAAATCAGTAAAATAGAAGTGGTATTGAGGCCTATTTTCGTCAACGCAACATATCCAAGAATTTTCATAAATTGCGTTTAAAAAGAAAGTAAATTCAAAATAAAAAAAAAAACTTGAGAGGTGTCAAGGGACATCCGGATGGAACGAAGTTCCTTTCGATTAATTAGTGAAGGAATTGTAATAAAATTTTATTTTTTTAAGTTATAATAATGTTTTTTTTATTATTAACATTATTTATTATTTACAAAAAACCTGTATACACTCAACAAAAATTATCGTCGCGACACCACACTGTTCAATGCGAAATAGAAATGAAAATATCTGGCTTGCTTTCTATAAGAGAGAGAGAGAGACAGACAGAGAAACATGCGACGCCGCACAGCTTACAATAGCTTACTATAGCAAAAAGTGTCGTGACAACTTTTCGTAAGAATTTTTCCGTCTAGCCCCCTTTCACAACGCGCGATAAGGAACTTCGTTCCAATAAAATATTATTTTTATTATTATTATTTTAAATCTTTATTTAAAGAGCTTAGTCACTATAGGTGACTATGAAGCTCTATTAATTAAACATTTAACAAAATCATCTTAAATGTAAACATTTGTTTGTTAATTTATACAATAGCTTAGCACTTTCAGATTTTGGGAAAGAAAGAAAGATTATACAAGCTGCAATGGTTAAATTAGTTTTTAAACAACAATTAATATACGATCTAAATAACTCGTTCCGGACACATTCCAACAAAATGTGATAAATGTCTTCAACAACACCACACTCGGTGCAATATAAATAAATATTCAATATTGAATGTTTATTTATGTTACTATATAATTTTTATAGTAGCAAAAAGTTTTTTTAAAATATTTAACGAAAAACAAGAAGTTATTGATTCAAAACGACAAAATAGAATACAGACAGCGATCTGACTGTATGCTTTTTTATCTTTTTTTTTTGGTACTCTATAATTCAATTCGTAAATTCACGACTATAATTTCCAACTTAAAAGTGAAAAAAAACACACACACGCACACAGCAGAAGTCGGTTCATTATGTGTAAGTGTTCTTCGGTTGTTAAAACAATTTTTTCCTTTTTAGATTTGAATTATTTTTTAAAAACTTTTATTTATTATTATCATAAACTAAAATGTAAATGAAAACATAAGCTTGCTGCAGCTTTGCCATTTATTAGCTTTCATATTTAACGTCAAACACATATAATATTACAAAGTCTAGTAAACAAAAGGTGGCCGGAGATTGTCGGAGATGAGAAGAGACAGCCGGAGATTGTCGGTGCTTATTGACGGTCGTCATCATCATCATCATCGTCATCGCGGTCTTGATTATCTCTCTGAAAAACAAAAATGACTATGTATTGTATGTGTATATACTGATCACCTTGTTCGATCAACCCATCCTTTGATAACCATTCACCCAGATAAAACGAAATATTTAGGCGTCATACTCGACAAGAGACTTAAATTTGAAGCTCATATCTGCAGGGCACGCGATAAAGCAGCGTTCGTTTTAGGAATTGTATGCGATGTTGGGCAGGCGGAGTCCCTTAGAAATAAGGTTACATTATACAAAGCTTGTATACGTCCCATACTGACCTACGCGAGCCCTGTTTTTTCGCACGTCCACACCAGAAGAATTAATTAATTACAAATAATTCAGAACCGTTTCTTACGCACGGCCTCGGGCTGTCCGTGGTACGTACGCAACGTACGTACCACGTAGACCTCCATAGAGACTTTGAAATGGATTCGGTCCCCAAACATTTGAAGCGCTTATCGCAAAACTATTTTAACTGCTTTTCATCCAAGTCGGGTGAGTCTATCGTATAGAATGCGCTCGGAGCTCCATCTCCGATGACGTCCTTAGCCGTGGTTCGGCTTCGCAGGAGGCATCCTAAGGACGGAATCAAATTTGAGCCCCCGTGAGGGCTGCCCCTTTATCACGACTGAGTCTCTTTACCCACCCGCTCGGTGACGCTGTCAAGGCCAGTAGGGCCAACAGCAATAAACATTTCGAATTCTCTTCCACATTAAATAGCTCAGCGGTTAAAGTGCCAGCTCCGCTCCGTTATCGCATTAGCTGCCGGTTTGATTCTGACCCCTTGGGCTATTGGCTACTTACTCCTAGCGCAAACTACAAGCTTATTTTGAGGGGCAATAGGAGTATTAGTAATGGTTTGAAAAAGCTTTGCTAATATTCTAAAAAAAATCTTATTAAACTTTGTAAGTAGATAGGTTATAGTAATATTTTTTTTTAGGTTATAGTAATATTTTTTTTTTCTGTTACAAGTTGGCAAGTAAGCATATCATCTTATGGTAAGCGGTTGCCGTAGCCTATGAGCGTGCGCAACACCATTGGTAGGTGCCACTCACGCGTTGTCGACCTCGAGATATTGGTTTTTGAATCTCCTTGGCCCCGTAATTTCACTAGACAACAGTGCCCTTCAAAACAGTAATGCCTAAGCACTAGTATTTGACACTGCGGTGGTACCTACCTAGGCCTCTTGTAACAAAAGATCTACCACCAGTGATTTATAATTTGAAATAATATGAGTTAAATGATCAACAGCTCACATCAAACAAAATTTCTGCAGGTCATTTGGACGCAAATAAGCAATACCATGTCAACCTACACGAATGTCATTTCGAGAAAAAAGCGTTTGAAAATTTTAAACAACTTGCTTTATATGATTTTTTTTATATATTGGTCAAGTTTTTGGTAATTTTAGATTTATGTAAGTTATTTTACTTATTTTCACAAAAATAAGTATACAAACTGCATATTTCGTATAAATACAAAACGTTAAAAATACATAAATTGCATGATTGAAAAAATGGCTTTTTAGAAGTTTTAAAGCTTAAAACCCTACAAATATTTAAGAAAAATGTTCTTCAGCCATTTACCAACACTTCTGCATATATAACGCATTTTTTTCAATTTTGTGAGTTGACATGGTATTGCTTATTTGCGTCCATTTAGTCCCCTTATTAATATTGAATAGACTTACCAAACCTTTGTTGAACCAATACGCCGGAGGTTGGTCTTGATTCTGTTTTATAAAGATTATTGTATTTCTAAATTAACAGTTCCTCATTAAGTGCATATTAAAGTATGTACAGTACTTACATAGAAAATTAATTTTACTTCTTTTTTTTTTTTTTTTTGTCTATCTGTCTGTCTGACTGTTTGTTCCGGATAATCTCTGAAATGGCTGGACCGATTTTAACGGGACTTTCGCTGGCAGGTAGTCGATTTTATAAGGTGTAACTTAGGCTACTATTGTTTTCGACAAAGAATTAGGGTACCGCGGAATAAAGAAAAATCGGTTCCCCATGCGAGCGGAGCCGTGGGGCCAGCTAGTATACTTTATAATTTCAAATAATATGAGTTAAAATATCAAGAGCTTACATCAAACAAAATTTGTGCAGGTAATTTAGCCAACTTATTAATAACGAATAGACTTACCAAACCTTTGTTGAACCAATACGCCGGAGGTTGGTCTTGATTCTGTTTTATAAACAATTATATAGAGAACATTGATTTACTATAAATTAAGGATGAGCCCTTTTATACAGAAAAATGTACAAGGATTCGCTGGTGCTCATTCGGAAATTCGCAGTTAAGGAACGAAGTTAGTCACACGGCAATTTTATTTGATTTGTTGTAAGCTTCTGACGCGAACACCCGTTTCGTTGTGTTAGTGCGGATACACAAAAGAACACCAGCCAATGTGAGGACTATATCTATACAAATAAATTGAGTTGAGTTGAGTGTGCAGCGTTTATTTATTTATTTATAAATAAAATTGATGTGTCTGTTTATAATTCTAAATTAACAGCTCCTCATTAAGTGCATATTAAAGTATGTACAGTACTTACATAGAAAATTAATTTTACTTCTTTTTTTTTGTCTATCTGTCTGTCTGACTGTTTGTTCCGGATAATCTCTGAAATGGCTGGACCGATTTTAACGGGACTTTCGCTGGCAGGTAGCCGATTTTATAAGGAGTAACTTAGGTTACTATTGTTTTCGACAAAGATTTAGCGTACCGTTTAATAAAGAAAAATCGGTTCCCCGTGCGAGCGGAGCCGCGGGACCAGCTAGTATACTTTATAATTTCAAATAATATGAATTAAAATATCAAGAGCTCACATCCAACAAAATTTGTGCACGTAATTTAGCCCACTTATTAATAACGAATAGACTTACCAAACCTTTGTTGAACCAATACCCCGGAAGTTGGTCTGGATTCTGTTTTATAAACATTATTATATAGAGAACATTGGTTTACTGTAAATTAAGGATCAGCGCTTTTATACAGAAAAATGTACAAGGTTTCGCTGGTGCTTATTCGCAAATTCGCAGTTAAGGAACGAAGTTAGTCACACGGCAATTTTATTTTATTTGTTCCAAGCTTCTGACGCTAATATCTGTTTCGTTGCGTAAGTGTGGATTCACAAAACACCACCAGCCAATGTTTAGACATTTTGTTTGCAAGGAAGCGACTGTCCAAATCACTATCACTACATAGTATAAAACAAAGTCGCTTTCTCTGTCCCTATGTATGCTTAAATCTTTAAAACTACGCGACGGATTTTGATGCGGTTTTTTTAATAGATAGAGTGATGGAAGAGGAAGGTTTATATGTATAATAACGTCCATTAAATAGTGGAGAAATACTGTTATTTTTGAGGTTTCTAATGTGATTGTTTTACTCCAAATTTAACGAGCAGGCCACGGGCAGTAATGAATAAATAAAAACTACTGGATCGATTTTAATCATTTTTTCAGTGAATAACATAGGCTATATATTTTATACCCATGCGAAGCCGGAGCGGGCCACTAGTAATATAATAAGTAAATGATAAAGAATTCTATTATTATAATATTTTCATTCAGCAAAATGCCTATGAAAATCTTGCATTTTGACATTTTGTTAGTAATTTAAGAATTATACAATGACTTACTGGTACGGATTTTGGTGAGGTCCGAGACTGAAAAATAATAAGTAAAAATTATATCCTGTGTCGGGGTCCGGAAAACACAAAAGGACAAGCCCAACCACCCAGACACGAACTTATGCTTGTATGGCTAATACAAAATTTTGTTACCAGCTTAGGTGCGTTTGCTACCACTGAGCCACAACGTTGTCAAATTATAAATGTTTTAAATAAGCAAAAATATTTATATTAGTAAAAGTCTAACCGATCCACCGTAGTACCCAGGTTCTCTCTGTGAAATTGAATATTACTTGACGTCAAAATTGGTTTAAATACTTTATTTATTGCGTTTTTACAGCCAGAAATCTAAAATAAGTTATTTGCAATAAAAAAAAGTGGTTCATGCCCTTACCGGTCGGTAGTTGTAGTTGTAAGGCGAATACTGTAAAATATTGTATAATAACAAAATGAAAAATTCATAAAACTAAAATCAAAATATTTTAGACGATTAAAAAAAAGAATGTCATAAGTTTTTTTTTACTCGATTTCAAAACAAGGGTGTTCGAAAGGGAGGGGTCCCTCGTGGTAAATATCATCAAAATAGGTTCACAATTTCTTACAAAAATTTCTGCTGAAATAAATTCTAATTTGCCTTTTTTTGAATGTGGCAAAATACATAAAGAAAATGTTGACTTACTGGTTTGTAATTCGGCGAGAGCTGTAATTTTTTTTAATGAAATTAATAGTAGCATTAGAAAAACTGATAAACAGTATACATAAGATTTTTATAACCATACAAGAGCAAATAGTTTCATTAAAATATTAAATAAAAATTGCTTACGTATTTAATACTTAGGCTCTGTAAAATTAAAAAAGATTAGTTTTTTTTTTTTCAAAACATAAAGTATAAAATTTATAAAGAAGTCATACATACGCCTAAATCATAGCTGTACCCGGAGCCCTGTCCAATTATAATTCCATTATTATATTTTTATATATCATAATAATATTATTATTAAAAAGTAAAAACTATTTACCGCATTCTGGTAATATAGACTCTGTAAAAATTAAAAATAAATGTGTATACATAATAGTAATAATTATTATTATATTGACACCGTTGTGGCGTAGTGGGTACAGAGTCTGCCTTTAGCCTCGACGGTTGCGGGTTCGATTCCCGCGCGGAGCAGATGTTTGTCTTAATCGTACAGGCATGTTTTCCGGTCTGGGTGTGTTTGTCCTTCTCATTGTGAATGTTTCCGGACCCCGACACAGGATATAATTATCCTAATGGGGGCCGTTGAGTGTGTAGCGTTTATTTATTTATTATTTATATACTTGATTGCACACCACACACAAAAACATATAGACATGTATAAGATACAAAAATTATGCAAAAAAGAGGGTCTTTTTGCTTACAAGCCATCTCTTCCAGACAACCTTTATGGTTGCGTAACAGTCATAACTGCTAGGAAATAGAGTGGTAAGACGGTGTACATAGAAATACATAAGTTATATAACCATATAACTTCTTTCATTCCACTACCGGGCCTTACGATAAGAAATCCCTTTGAAACCGTACAGTACATGACTATATGGTTTCTAATATGTTTAGATGCCTTTTTTATGTTACAAGTTGGCAAGCAAGCATACGGCCCACCTGATGGTAAGTGGTTATCGTAGCCTATGAGCGCTTGCAGCACCATTAGTAGGTGCCACTCACGCGTTGGCAACCTCATAAACCTCGGTTCATAAATCTCCTCTGCCGAGTAATTTCACTAGCGTACAGTGCCCTTCAAACCGGAAGTAATGCCTAAGCACTAATATTTGGCGGCAGAATATTTGACACTGCGGTGGTACCTACCTAACCAGCCTCTTGCAACAAAAGACCTACCACCAGTGTGAATGATTGCACTGGTGGAATATTCTCTGCTGTGACAGAGGTTATCCCAACAGCGGGCGATGAAGTTGTCACGTCCCGACGCCGCTAAACTTATATCCGAATATCCTGACTTACTCTTAAATCGTCATGGCGAAGATGATCGTCCCTGTCTGCACGGTCGCGGTCTACATCCTGTGATAAGTGAGTAAGATTATCAATAATAGAATTTTTGAATAATGGTAGGAAAAACCGGCCAAGTGCGTGCCGGACTCGCACATAAAGGGTTAAGTACTACCATAGAGTAAAAAGATGAAAAGGTTTTTTTTTTTTTTCGGAGTGTCTATTGCTGTTGTCCCTAGTGGCCTTGACAGCATCACCGGTGGGGGCCGGGTCTGGAGACCTCAGCCGGTAAGAGATGGACTGCTCGCGGGCACAAGTTGAATCCGTCCCAAGAGCCCCTCCTGCGAGGTCGAGCCTAGGCTTGAGACGTCATCGGGAGCGATGAAAATGTGCTCATGCACCATAGAGTAAAAATAACAAACTTGTATGGGGATACACTTTAATTTTGAAATTAAATTTGTATTTTTTGTTGTCTAATAACAAAGAAACAGAGTACTGTTGTGTTTTATGCGATGAGAGTGTCGGAGGCCCAAACTCCCACCCCATACTGTTTACTTCTTTTTTCTCTTTGCCGCAATTCTCTTCTATACCTTGGGTTGGGGAAGGCGCATTTAATACTGCAAGTGTCGCCAGCGTTCAAAAACAAATCAAATTATTTATCTAATACAATTCAGGGAATACAGCATAAGAGGTGAGAAACACAAAGTTTCTTGTATAATACACTCATTAATTTTTATTTATATTTTTCTTCTAGGATTTGTTTCTGTAGTGGCAACAAAATTACACATTTCATTATTCAATTAAAATTTTAACTCTACCAATTTCAAATCGTGAGGGACATCCCGTTGACAGATGGACGGACAGACGGATAGACGGACGTTTAATAATAGGGTTCCGTTAGTTTCAAGGCCAATTATTCATTAGGTTATTCGACTCACCCTTAAGTCGTGATGATTATGACGATCGTCATTGTTTGAACGATCGTCTCGATCCTGTAAGACATTTCAAACAAAAGTGGATGATTAAAACATATAAAAGCTTCTGCCCGCGGCTTCACCCGCGTGAATAACGTTTTTCTTTCATCCCCTATTCCCTATTGTTATTTTACACCTTTAGGTGTAACACATATATATTTATATCGAATCAAAATCCTAAAAAATAAGTTTCAAGCTTCTAGCTGTGAAAAAGACGATGCTTCTATACAGCTTTTACACCCCCCTTTTCAATTCCTTACAACCTTTTTTCTCACTATAATGTAACCTATGTCCTTTCTCAGGCTCTACACTATCTGTGTACCAAATTTCATTTAAATCGGTTTAGTAGTTTTGGCGTGAAAGCAAGACAGACAGACAGAGTTACTTTCGCATTTATAATGTTAGTAGGATTAATGTTAGAGTGGCCAAACGACCTGATGCTACGAGGTTACCACCGTCCATGAACATCTGCAACACCAGAGAGCATGCTGGTGCGTTGCGACCCTTTTAGAATAGAAAGCAACTGGTGATACGCTAGCTGACCTCGAAAAGCAGCTGCGAGTAGTCACTTCACGAGTTTTTCACCAACGGTCGTAGGCAACCAGGCGGGCCTCTTGAGTTCTACCGCCATAATATAACTAATTTTTAACCGACTTAATAAAGAAGAAGGTTTTCAATGCGACTGTATGTTTTTTTGTATGTTTGTCACTCGAAGACGGCTAGACCAATTTGGATTACTATTTTTTTGGTTTGAAAGGGTATACTCTTGTGGTGGTCCGGCCTCTTGTAATAAATGGCCACACCACTAATACAATGACCACCAGTGACACACGCGATTTACAGGTTACTCACCCTTGTGTCATCGTAACGAAGACGGTTATCTCTGTCGGCTCGATCTATATCCTGTAATTATTATATATAATGTAAATTTCCACAGTTTAGATAAAAAGATGTTAGATATTCTTAGAATAATTATGAAGCCTCAACAGCTCAACGGTTAAAGGGTTAACTCCACTACGTTAATGCCAGAGTTGCTGGTTCGATCCTGACCCCCTTGGGCTATTGTCGTACAAACTCCTGGCGCAAGTTACGAGCTTATTTGGAGGGGCAATACGAGTTTTTTAAATGTAAGCGGTTGCCGTAGCATATGAGCGCACGCGTTGCCAACCTCGAGATATGGGTTCTTAAATCTCCTTTGCCCAGTAATTTCACTAGTCTACAGTACCCTTCAAACTGGATCACAGAAATGGCTAAGACACTACTGCTTGGCGGTAGAATATTTGACACTATGGTGGTACCTACAACCAGTGTGACTGATTGTACTGGTGGAATAATCTCTGCTGTGAGAGTGATTATCCCAACAGCGGGCGATGGGGTCGTCACGTCCTGACGTCGGAAGATATATATATATATATGTTTGGCGGTAGAATATCTGACACTGCTGTGATCCAGTAAACGTGACAGACCTTTAAGTTATGTAGTTGGTGCTGATGATGATGTTGATTGACGGGCCCGTGACCGCCAACACCCTGAAATAATCGTACTTTGTCAAGAAAGCTACTTAAACATACGGATTTATAATTGACTAAAAATAGTCTAAGCTATTGTTGACTGGTCTAAGCCAATTTCCCGCTAAACGAATACATTTTTAATTAACATTTCCTTAAAAAATTATATTTGTCTACACTTAAGTTTTATGTATTAATTTTACATAGAAGATAAGTATATTTTGCTAATAGGTGTGACCACCAGTTTAATACAGTCCCCGCTTAGGCCGCTTGTCCATTGACGCGGAACGTGGCAGCGGAGCGGAGCGGAGTTGCGGATAGTTTAATATCCCATCCCCCCCGGAGATTTTAAGTAATCTTCGCTCCACAGCCTCGTTCCGCTTCAGAGGATAGGCAGCCTTAGACTATAAGTAACAGCCCGCTTACAGGGGGACGGTTGGACAAGCCGAGGGTTAGTAATAGGGTTCCGTTGCCAACCTTTAGGTAGGGAACCCTAGAAAAGTATAAATAATCTGTAGAAATAAGTTGAACTGACCTTTAAATGTAGATTTAAAAGTGATACACCATTTCGCCTTTGTTGCTGTCAAGAGAAAAGGATTTACAAATAATAATATTTTTTTAATAAGAATCGCATCAAAATCGGTCGATTCGTTTAGAAGCTACGATACCATAGACAGACACAAACACGTCAATCTTATAACACCCCTCTTTTTGCGTCCGGGTTCAATGAGTAATAATGCGAATGACTTCAAAAATATTTTTTCTCGGAACTTTTTTTAACAAAAAATAGCCTAGATTATTCCTAATAATATTAGCTAGCCAGAAAAATTTTTGCACTGCTCCATGCAAGCGAGCCGCAAGCAATATATAGTATCCGTACCTGTTGATCATCGTCGTCATCGGGGTTTGGCTGGAATTAAAAAAAATATATAAATAAAAAATATTACAGTTATTAAAAATTTCTTACACTTTTTGTAGTATACAAAGGCTTTTATTTCTTAGAGGGGGCAAACGGGCAGGAGGCTGTCTGGTGCTATGTGGTTACCGCTGCCCAGGATCATCTTCATACCAGGGCATACGTAAGTTAAATATAGTGCCATCTTTCAACTGACTCGGCGGTCAGCTTTTTTATGTCGTGACGGTTGGCAAACAAGCATACGGTCCGCCTTATTGTAAGCAGTCACCGCAACCTATGAACGCTTGTGACACTTGAAGTATCACATGTGCGTTGCCAACCCAACAAAAAACTGGAAAGGATGAGAAGAGAAAAGAAAAAAGATAGCCTACAGCGCTCTCACTCATCGTACGAAATGCAACAGTACTGTCACTTTACGCGGATTTGCTGTGAGAGGGTAGTACTTACCCGGTCGAGCCGGCCCATTTGTGCTTGGAGAAGCATGGCCTTACTACCGTAACAATTTGCCACCTCACTACCCTACCCACGTGTGAACCAGTAACTCATTGGATAAGAGCCCCTATCAAGAATTAACAATAATTATCAGAAGTTATGATAACAACCGGGACCGAGCACGGAGGGAGACCCACAAGGACAGACCTACTGACCGAAACAGATATTTATAACAAACATCTGCTTTGAGTCTGTATCGAAACCGTGACCGTTGAGGTTCCACAACGGTCGTCAGAACTAAGAATTAAACCAAATTTAAATACATTAAAAAAATCTAAATTTTGCTTACCCTAGCAACAGCTAACGCCACCACTGAGCAAAGTCCAAAGAAGGCTACTAATTTCATTCTTGCTTTTCAACTGAACTACGATACAATAAAAAATCTTGCCTTTTAAATTAAAATTTTCAAAGTGTAACGAATTTTTCGAAATCGTAGACATGTTCATTTACTGAGCGAGAAATATGACTTGCAAACAAATTAACGTTATCATTAATTTGAAAATTTTAATTGGTTTTTTAATATTGACATTTAAAACCGCCATAAAATACAATAAATTAAAAGTGAAAAATAAAATTGTGCGATCGGGAGATTTCCGCCAGAACGAAGTTCCTTACGTTTTCTCTTGAAAATGAAATCTGTATATTTCAATAGGTTATATGATAAAAAGAGACAGAGACCAAAAGAGAGAGAGAGAGAGAGAGAGAGAGAGAGAGAGAGGGAGAGAGAGATAGAGAGATAGAGAGAGAGAGAGAGAGAGAGAGAGAGAGATAGAGAGTTGCGCACCCGGCTGCGCACTTAATTACTCGTAAGCCGCATTAAGTTGAATTTACGAAGGAGCACCAACAAGGTTTTGACATTTTTTTTTGTGCGGTACTTATTATATATGAATTGGCCTTTCGCCTGTTATCTTCTATATATATGAAAGGCTTTGTCCTTAATGACTGACGGTTCAACGCACAGCCTAAATCGCTGATCGCAGAGACCTGAAACCTGGAGGCACAGTTTGTATGGGACACGACGATTCCTTGGTTCAATCTACTTCAAATTTGGCATAAACATTTTTTTAAAGAATTGATGGAAGACGTGTTTCGTATTTTATTGAAATTCATCGCCTTGCGGGGTTAAAAACGGATGGAAAATTACTTATTAGACTCTTTAATGATTTTATTTAAATTACATTTATTTTAAAACAATTGAAAACTCAATCCGATACATGGCATATCAACGTCTAGCCTAAACTTGAAATAATTTCTTTCTGAATTTTTTCGCAGGTGTTGTTTTTAAAACGTAAACGAGCACAAGGAAACAATGTTTCGGAATTCAACCCATAGGTAATCAAATAGTTGAAAACGATTTTGTGGAAGCAAGAATGCATCTGTTTTTTGGCGAACGATTAGGACGTGTTTTAATATTTCTTTAATAATCCTGAACTGAAGAGGTGAAATGAAGGTTCAAAGTTTGTATTAAAATCGTTATTCACTCGAGCGACGCACAAGATAGAAGACACAAAATATGTAGAAATTTTGAAAGACACATTCACGTACAATTAATTTTATAGCCATCAATCTATGTAATTAATACAAACTTTCTAATTATAAAAGATTCAAATTCTATGCTTAAATATTTCTCTCCTGCTAGTCAGCACAAAGCTCATCAAAAAAGACGCAATTTTAATTTGAAATGCAAGGAAAAATCCCGCTTTCCTTGCAAATGCACTGATCTCAATTTTATTTATGGAATATCGGGTAATTTCACGCTTGATCGCCTGTGTTATTGATCGACCACTACCGTTGATACTCAGTACTAATACACAACACATACCAGATATCATTTTAACCTATGATCCATTAACATTACACCCTAGCCGATATTAGGTTTCAGGTTCAATTCCCGCTCAGACCAGATGTTTGTATTGACCATACAAGGATGTTTTCTGGTCTAGATGTATTTGTCCTTGTCATTGCGTATGTGTGGGGCCCCGATACAGGATATAGCTATCCTAATGGGGGCCGCTGAGTGTGTAGCGTTTATCTATTATTATTATTAAAAGTTTTTTGAACGAAATTACATAACGCGCGCTTAACGCGCTGAGTGACTAGGAACTAGACAAAAAAAAAATGAATAAGACTTTTGTCCGATACGGTCTTTCTAAATTCTTTTCCGGTCTAGGTGTATTTATCCTCGTTATTGTGTATGTTTCGGGACCCCGCACAGGATAAACCTATCCTAACGGGTTCGTGGAGTGTCTAGCGTTTATTTTATTTATTTATTTTAGCCGGTATCTCTCTTTCATTAAAAGAATTGACCATTACTTTATTTTTATTTCTGGTGACGTATTAAGTCGTGGTTACGCCACGAAGAAGACAGCCTAAGGACGGTATGAGCTTTGAGCCTTCACGAGGTCTGTCCCGTTTTTAAACTCTGGTCTCAGTAGGCCGACTCCCGTCCCATCCTGCTGGATGACGCTGAAGGCCAGTAGTGCCAACAGAAATATAAATTAAGAAATTCCCTTTTAATTAATTTAGTTACAGTTTTAATATTTACTATTACCGGATTTATGACTTAACATGTTGTATTCGGCGTCGGGATGTGACGACCCCATCGCCCGCTGTTGGGATAACCTCTGTCACAGCAGAGATTATTCCACCAGTGCCATCAGTCACACTGGTTGTAGGTCTTTTGTTGCAAGAGGCCGGTTAGGTAGGTACCACCGCAAATCAAATATTCTGTCAAATATTCTGCAACCAAATAGTAGTGCTTAGTCATTACTGTGTTCTGGTTTGAAGGGCACTGTACGCTAGTGAAATTACTGGGCAGAGGAGATTTAAGAACCAATATCTCTAGGTTGGGAATGCATGAGTGGCACCTACTAATAGTGCTGCAAGCGCTCATAGGCTACGACAACCACTTACCATCAGGTGGGCCGTATGCTTATTTGCCAACTTTTAACATTAAAAATAAATCTTCACACACGACCATCCGACCCCTGTCGCGAGAATGCGTAGTCCGATCAGCACGACTCACCAGTGACAAGCGATTAATCAGCCCGACAGGATGACGTTTATTCCCTTTTTTCGTCCAATCCATAAATCATAAGCCCACTTCACCACAAACTCGTGTGGAATACGTAGCTTAAATAAAATGTACTTTTATCTTAGAATTAAAGTCTGATATTTTTAGAAATTCAGTCATGAAAAATCAAAACTCAACGGCCCCATTACGATAGTTATATCCTGTGTCCGGGAACATACACAATGACAAGGACAAATACACACAGACCGGAAAACATGCATGTATGGTCAATACAAAGTCACATATTATATCCTTTCGCAGGACATCAATTACTGGTTTTCGCCTTCTATTGCGCGAGGCCTGCTAGGTAGGTACCACCGCAATGTCAGGTATTCTACCGTCAAGCAGTACTGTGTTTTGCTTTGAAGAACACTGTAGCTAGTGAAATTACTGGGCAAAGGAGATTTAAGAACCAATATCTCGAGGTAGGCAACGCGTGAGTGACCTACAAATGTATGGTGTTGCAAGCGCTCATAGGCTATGACAATCGTTCAGCATCACGTGGTTCGTATGCTTGCTTGCCAACTTAGTCACATAAGCAACTTTAAGTATCCATAGTGTTGTATTTCGTTCGAGTCATTAAACTTTACTAGAAACAGTACTTACAGCTAAACCCACCACTCCTTATTATTTTCCTTTTCTTGGGTCAGAAACACGCTTGTAATGCTACTGGTATTACAAGCGTCTGAAGGCTATAATGACCACTTATCAGGTGAACTGTACGCATGTTACCAATTTGGTATAGCTAGATTTTATTTTATTTTATGACGGTTGGCAAACAAGCAGACGGAAGACTATGAACGCTTGCGATACTAAAAGTATCAAGAGGTAGGAGGCTTCCCTCCTGAGAAGGGAAAGGGAAGGGTACAGAGAGGATAGAAAGTTAGGCTTCCGGCACTCTCACTTATCGCACGAAACGCAACAGTGCCTTCTGATACTGTTATTCTACGCCAATTTTCTGTGAGAGGGTAGTACTTTCCAGTCGAGCCGGCCCTTTTGTGCTGGGAAAGAAAACTTAGAGCATGCAATATTTTTTTCAATATTTTGAATAAAAACTTTTTGCTACATTTAAAAAAAAAAACGTTCCCATGTACGATTATGAAATCATAATATTTTAAATTATCTTCGTGCTAAATTCCCGGGATTCGAGGATCCCGGGATCGATGACCCCGTTTAACTGCTTCCTATTAGGACTGACACAGGTATATTAATAATGATTATTATATTCTACTCAAGATGAAAAAAATGCCGTGTGCGGGTCGGAGATGCACATAATTTGTTCCGTACCACAGTGGGGACCCCTTTAATTATGAAATTAAATCTGTTTTTTTATTAATGGGACTCCATAATAGGTCCTAACAACTTCCCAGTATTTTTACATTTTATTTTATTTATAGTATTTGTTGTTGAAGCAGCTACAGAAATACACATTCTTTGGAAAATTTAATGATCCACCTATTAAGGTTTGTGAGATACAACTCGCCGACAAATGGACGGACACAGCTTTCGCTTCACTAGCGTACAGTGCCCTTCAAACCGGAACACAGTAATGCCTAAGCTCCACTAGTTGGCGCCAGAATATTTGACACTGCGGTGGCACCTACCTAGCCGGCCTCTTGCAACAAAAGACCTACCACCAGTGTGACTGCTTGCACTGGTGGAATAATCTCTGGTGTAACAGAGATTATCCCAACAGCGGGCGATGGAGTCTTCACATCCCGATGCCTTAAAAACAACAAATGCAGGTGTCCCGAGTGCTCAAAGGCGACATTCGCTTACTTGCCAACTTATTCACATAATAAACTTATTATCTAATACCTTTAAACGAGCAATTCTTGTATATATATATATATAATTGGGATCTCGGAAACGGCTCCACCGATTATCATGAAATTTAGTATACAGGGGTTCTCGAAGGCCATAAATCGATCTAGCTAGGATTTATTTTTAGAAAATGTGATTTTGTCCATGTTTTCAGGCAATGAAAATTCCATTTCGAGAATATATGACTCTTCCTGACATCAATTGGCGTGTAATAATACTAATATTTGATATAACGACCCAGCAAGTCAACTAGCAAGATAAACTAAAGCTACTTCAGTAGATGGCGTTTTAAAATATTATATCTAAATAATTATAATTTCCAAAAAACAGGATTTACCAAAAAATAAAAAAATATGCCGAAAAAAGCTCGGTCACCCAGTACTACTTACTAGTACAGTAATAAAAACCATAAAGCCTTGACGAGTGCAATAAATATTTTTCTAAGATTAGAACAAAACAAAGAAGCTTAGTATAGCTATAATTGGTCATTACAAATGTAAGACAACACCAGGGGTCAAATAAACATATAACAAACTTATAAAAGAAAAAAGCAAAATGACCCTTTTTGTTAAAGAAATAAGGAACATTTTCCTATGCACAATACAGATCAAATTGAACAATATAGTCACTCATAAGTGTAAATACGTTCAACAATTCACATTGATGGTGAAATTCATAGGTCTCTACGAACGATCGCAGGTTGCGTAGCAACTGTTGCTAGGCGACGAGGCAGAGTAATTTGCAGAAAGAGGTCACAATTTCGATTACGTCATCAGTGAGATGATAAAATATGGACCTTAACATTATTTTATATTTTTATTATTATTTGTTATAATGTTATTTTATATCGTGAAGGGTAAGGTCCAGCCATGTATAGGCTGGTTTGGCCAGCAAAGGACCAACATTACAATAAGTTTAAAAGATGTTAATATTAAATGCTGTATAGCATAGGACTACCAATAAGATATGTAATAAACGAGCTATTCACTCAACGGCCCCATTAGTATAGTGATATGTGTGGACATAAGGACATGGACAAACACACACCGAAAAACTGCCTGTATGCTCAATACAAACATGTGCTCCGAGAGGGAATCGAACTCGCGACCACAATATACATATGTCTAAGAGTTTCAACTACGACATGCAGATTACCTCACGATGTTTTCCTTCACCGTTAAGCACGAGATAAATTCGGAACACAAATTGAGCACTTAAAAGCTCAGAGGTACTTGCTCGGATCCGAACCTTCTAAAGTCTACGATTTCTGTTTATCCATTTGTAGAAAAATATTCTCTGAATTTAATTACTCTGCATTCTTCGCAGACACCACGTCGCCAAGCGCGGTCTCGCTCCCTGCGTTTTGACCAAAGAATCAATAGAAATATATTTAAAAAAAGTTAAGCTGACTCGTCTACAGCGTCGTTATTGATTTGAGAATTATTTTTATACGCTCCATAATGTTTTAATCAATCTTTATATTAAAAATGTGTGTATTATTAATTACTAGCGGCCTTAGACCATTTAATCCATTTGTTGGGGGAGGTAAATTCGCAGTTCGGCATTTTTAAGGAGCTCCGTTCACAATGAAGCCGATACTGACAATGATAAAATCGATTCCAAAACAGTTTTTATAAGCGCGTTAGAAAAATTTGGTCTATTACATTCCAGGAGGGAACGACCATGTGAGGTGTGTCCAGTTGTTAAATGGTCTAAGCTAGCGGCCCGCTCCGGCTTCGCACGGGTATAATATATATATCGTATGTCATTCACTGAAAAAATGATTAAAATCGATCCAGTAGTTTTGATTTATTCATTACTGCCCGTGGCTCGCACGCGTTAAATTTGGAGTAAAACAATCACATTAGAAACCTCAAAAATAACAGTATTTCTCCACTATTTAATGGATGTTATTATACATATAAGCCTTCCTCTTCAATCACTCTATTAAAAAAACGCATCAAAATCCGTTGCGTAGTTTTAAAGATTTAAGCATACATAGGCATATAGAGACAGAGAAAGCGACTTTGTTTTATACTATGTAGTCATATAAGTGATCGTTATGCCAATTGCCATACTAGAAATTCTTTAATCTATCTATCGGATACAATTTTTTTAGTACAAATTTAAATAAATAAAGCCTTTCTTGCATATATAGATAAATAACACTAGGGCTAGTGAACACTAGACCTTAAGTTATATTAAATATAATATATTCCTGATATTATTATATTGGACGCAAATAAGCAATACCATGTCAACCCACAAAATTAGAAAAAACTGAGTTATATATGGAGAAGTGGTGGTAATTGGCTAAAGAACATTTTTCTTTAATATTTGTAGGGTTTTAAGCTTCAAAACTTCTAAAAAGCCATTTTTTAATTATGCAATTTATGTATTATGTTAAATGTATTGGGTTATATTATATACGAAATATGGAGTTTGTATGCTTATTTTTTGTGAAAATAAGTAAAATACCTTACATAAATCTGAAATTGCCAAAAACTGGACCAATACATAAGAAAAATTCTTATAAAGCAAGTTGTTCAAAATTCTCAAACGCGTTTTTCTCGAAATGACATTCGTGTGGATTGACACGGTATTGCTTATTTGCGTCCAATTTTATGTGTAACGAAATATAGGCGGACAGCTGTTGCACAATGGTTACACAGATAGGCCTTTGTAAAGGCTATTTGGCTTGTTACGCAATATTGCCAGCCCTGTCCATGGATATCCAGCGTTAACGATTATTACCGTATTGTTGTGATAACAACTCGGTTTGATAGCTTAACTTGGTTACAGGGTCGTATTCATGATTCTAATCTAACCCTTTTTGTTTGTGTTAGGTCTGAATTACATTTATCAGATCGAGACGCTCATAGCCGAGTGCACCCACTGATAGGTAAAAGATCGGTAGGTTAAGCAACTTTAGGCGCGGTCAGTCACTAGAGTGATAGTGGTATTTCAACCGGGCGTCTCCGTGCTTCGGAGGGCACGTAAAAAGTCGGTCCAGGCTGTTGACAATTTGACAATAGTCGATAAGTCAAGTCCTACGGGTACCCTGAACAACTCTGACACTAAGTTGGCCACTAACCACTCGATAAGAAGAAGAAGTATCGACACTAGTGCAATCAGTCACACTAGTGCTAGGTCTTTTGTTGCAAGAGGCCGGCTAGGTAGGTACCACCGCAGTGTCAAATATTCTGCCGCCAAATAGTAGTGCTTAGGCATTACTGTGTTCCGATTTGAAGGGCTCTGTACTCTAGTGAAATTACTGGGCAGAGGAGATTTATGAACCAATATCTCGAGGTTGGCAACGTGTGAGTGGCTAATGGTGCTGCAAGTGCTCATAGGCTACGGCAACCACTTACTATCAGGTGGGCCGTATGCTTGTTTGACAACTTTTAACATAAAAAAGCATGCTTCGGCATCCGTAAGCGTACGCATCCTTCGGCACACTGTTTAGTACTGAATTTTAAACATAAAAATGCGAAAAGCGATGCTGAAATGAAAATTGATGTGTAAACATCTTCATACAAAATAGTTATTTACTATAGAGAGAATGCTGATCGATCCTGATAAATGTAATTCAGGCAGTAAGGTATTTGCCGCCTTTTAATATAAAGGAAATACATTTTCTACAATTTCTCTCTTTTCACTCATACAGAGTGTAAGCCGAGGGCACAGATGCCGATTACTGGTTGGGCAGCGTTGAACTAGCTGTTTTGCTCTAGACTATGGAAGTTTTCTTCTCGGAATGTACCATGACTAACGAGAGGGGAAGTCATCGGCAAACTTGTTGCAGATTTTTATCTATAAAACATCAGACAATTGTCATACAGTAATCTTTTAGATTTCTATGAGGCAGTAGAAAAATATGCGGTCCCCAAATTTGCTGCTCCAAAAATCTGCCGCCCTAGGCTCAAGTCTACTCAGCCTGTTGGTAAATTCGTCACTGAATTCAGGCCTTAATGTTAGTTATATTACCGAGGACAAAAAAGGTTGATCCATATGACAGTTTTTTGTGTGTGGACGATTATTTTGGCATCAGTCAACCGATTTCGATTTTTTTTTTCGTTATATAGGGTTTGCTTTCTAAGAGCTTCGACACAATATTGTGAAAGAGGCTCTTACAAATTTGTAAATTTAACCAAATTCACTGTTTTTGGACTTAAAATTTGAGTGGATGAAGTTGGTTATTTAAAAAAAAAAAATGTTATTTTTTATCTTTTCTTTTGATCGCATTTTGATATTTAAAAACAATTGACATATTTTCAACTCAAATTCAAAATATTCGGAAGGTAGATTCTTCAGAGAAGATACAACTACAGAGCAAGAAAGCAGTTACTCTTTTCAAATATAATCACATTTCATTTTTCAAATGTATAATTAAGTTATATATCCCTCATGAAATTCAACGTATATTAATTCCATGCCACATCTGCAATATATTCAATAACGGGGTAATAAGCTTTATTTAGTTACTATAATTGATTATGACCCTTGTCGTCGTCTAAGTTGCGAGGCTGCAGAGTTATCGGCGTTGTAACAGGGCACAGACCGCACGGCGCCGCCTTGTTCCCACTGACCTTCACGATATAGATTACGGATCTATTTGAGGTAAAATTATATTAAGTTTTTATATTGAAGCGCTGTTGAGGCCTGGGAACTGGAAGAATATAATGCAATAAATCAATTTCGTCCAATTTCCTGTCCCAATTCTAGAACCGTTTTTTAGTTTTCCCTAATTCGGTAATGCTATCGTTCATTTTAACTAATTCCATTAAATAGGATCGTTAATCCATATCATAGAGGTCAGTGATCGTTCCACGTCCTACAGCTATTCACCCCCCTCAATTGATGATAAGTGCGAGCCGCTCCCAAGACGCATAGAATTTATGATCTTTTTCGTAGAATTTTCTCCATCATGTTCATCAGAAGCTGCTTGTTATTCTACATTAGAGTAACTGGATGACCGAGCTATGCCCGTTATTTTTTTTTTTTGAAAAATCAAAAAATATATTTAGATGACGACGTTGTGGCGGCTGCACGTTGTTCGCTGGGTAGCGAACCTGCCTTAAACGCCACAGGTCGCCTCATTCGATTCCCGCTCGCGCCATATGTTTGTATTGACCATGCAAGCATATTTTCCGGTCTGGGTGTATTTATCCTTGTCATTGTATGTAGAGACCCCCGACACAGGATATAACTATCCTAATGGAGGCCGTTGAGTGTGAAGCGTTTATTTATTTATTACTAGCGGCCCGCTGCGGCTTCGCACGGGTATAAAATATATAGCCTATATCATTTACTGAAAAAATGATTAAAATCGAACCATTCGTTTTTTTTCTCCACTATTTAATGGATGTTATTATACATATAAATCTTACTCTTCAATCACTCTATCTATTAAAAAACCCGCATCAAAATCCGTTGCGTAGTTTTAAAGATTAAGCATACATAGGGATATAGGGACAGAGAAAGCGACTTTGTTTTATACTATGTAGTGATTATTAATATACCTCACGTACTAAAAGCTACATGAATAGACAAATATAGATAAATTTGTGGTGCATATTTATATTAATCATCTCCATACACGGTTAAGAACATAACAAGTCCTGCAACTTAATTAAAACACAGCAATATGAAGAGCAGAATTCTCGTAATATAGCGTTAATAATTTTATTCGAGTCGTCTCTATAACAAAACACACGATAGGATATTCGGTCGAACCGACGACGTTTCTAGAAAACAGTACCAAATATATGGTATGAAAATAAAATATTGTATAACGAATACCTAACAAGATGGTAAATGAGCGTTTTTTTGACTATGGCGTAGTGTACATATTTAAAACCGAAAATTCTCATGTTTTAATATAAATAAATACTAACACAAATACTTTGTCTGTATACATTTAAACGATACATTTCATGGGTCCTCTTTTAAGTATGTGGATACATGTGTTAGTGGGTTTCGTGGCCGTAAAACAGATTATTTCAGTCAATTATAATATAAATTTAGTAGCAAAAACTACTGTTGCTTAAAAATAATAACTTATTTAATTTGTAGACCTTAGTTTATTTTTAAATTAATTTTTTAGGATTTATATCTGTCAGCTGTCACGCTACTTGCAGGCCCAACTGAAAACCAAGGCTGAATATCTTGCAATCATGAAGCACATGCTTTATTAAGTTTACAATAATAAGAGTTATGGTTCAAAAAACGCAGCAGTTTGGAGCGAATGTTACACTGTGAGTTTTCAACGTCAGACATACATAATATTGTACGAACATGGACGCCTCTATTAAATCGGCTTTTATAATTTATTATTTGAAATTTAAAATGTTTTACGACAACGTTTCATGACATTTTGTAGTAGTCACGTTATAAATGTACATGTACGCAAAGTTGTCGATTTTTTATTTATGAGTGGATTTGAGTCGAAATAAAGTGTATAACCTTGTTTAGGGGTATACCATGAACTTTTAGTGATACAATCAATTCAGTTAGTAAAACGATTCAGATTTTATAGGGTACCATGACGATAAATAAACGCTACACACTCAACTGTCCCCATTAGGATAGTTATATCCTGTGTCCGGGTTCCGGAAACATTCACAATGACAAGGACAAACACACCCAGACCAGAAAACATGCCTGTATAGTCAATATAAAAATATGCTCCGATCGGGAATCGAACCCGCGACCTGTGTCGCTTAAGGCAGGTTCACTACCGCTGCGTCACAACGTCGTTAAATTAATGAATGAAAATGAAATGAAAAATAGCCATGCAGCTCAGTTTAGGTCGTCAATAGAGCAATAAACGTTCATGGTAGGTTCAAGTCTTTCCGGCGTCGGGATGTGACGAACCCATCGCCCGCTGTTGGGATGTCGTTTTATAAAAGCATGAAACATTGTCTATTTTAACATTTTCTAAAATTCCACACCTGAAGAACTGAACTTAGCGATACAAAGACAAGATTGTCCCATCGCATCAAGCTACAGCGACACCTACATGGCATACTACGTAACGATATTGACGAATAATCATCACGATCCTAAATCGCGCTATCAGAATTTCCTACGCTCGTAACCTATATATACTACTATCCAACGTAAGTCGTTGGGCTTCGGTTTACCATGAAATATCACCCGCCTCGTTGGAGGAATCCTTTTGTGTTGGAGGTACGTCACACGTCTTACCTCCACAAGGGTTCCAAATGTTTTATTTAAAATCGTTATTCACGCGGGCGAAGCTGTTGGAAGGAGCTAGTTTTTATTTTCTGAATCATAAACGAAATCAAAATTATTTCGACTCAAAGATAGACTCATGAGATTTTGTCAAGAAATGAGTCATTGGATTGTGACTCAATATTAACAAAGAAATTCTTATTCATCAAGTACTTAATAGTTCGTTTTATGTTGCTTTTATAGAACCTTTACTTTTAGGGTTCCGTACCCAATGAGTGCCAATGGAACCCTATTAAGTCTCCGTTGTCCGTTTGCCAGCGGACTGCATATCAACAAACAAAAACAGTTCCGGCTAATCTGTGAAATAGCTGGAACGATCTTGATGGGACTTTCTCTGGTAGATAGCTGATGTTATAAGGAGTAACTTAGGTTACTTTTATTTTGGAAAAATAATTAATTTTGCACTTAAAGAAATCTCGGTACACCAAGAGCTAAGAGTGCAGCTAGAGTAATAATAACTTGGACTGAGTGTGTGTACTTTAATATATAGTAGAGTTACCCACAAAGACAACATTTAGGCTTTATAGCTAATAAAAACCATACATCTAGAGTTGGCTAGGTACTGGAAGCCGTTCGACCAAGCATGCCCAATTGTTGTACTATGTACCAACTTGATACTAATAATTTGATATTGATATATTTAAAAATATTAACATATCAAAAATTCAAAATTTACATAAATATTAACAGTCCTAAACATCCATTATTAAATGATTATTTTCTGTTCTTATTATGGTACACATAGCGATTGGCATCTGACCTTCCCAACTCTGAGAGCGAATCAGTACCTCAAACCATGTGTGAAATCCTGTTGATTTAACGGTTATTATCAGATAATAACAATTGGGAGCGACAGCTTAACGTGCTGTCCGAAGCATGGTGGACAGCAGACCCACACGGACAAAGGCCCAGACCGAGAAAGATATTTATAGGTTCAGGTTTTTATAGGGCAAATATACGCCCCTAACGGGAATCGAACACGCGACCGTCAAGACTTAAGGCAGCGTGCCTTACCAACGGTACCAACGTATCGTAGATATTAAAAAGATGACATGCTCAGATTTCATACAAAACGTCATGCGGTATCCAGCCTGTTCTATATCTGTGATTAAAACATTTATTAACTGGCATTGTATCCGAAACTAAGCTGTAAAGCTTTACTGCCCATTGCCAGTGCTTTGAACTTCATTTCATTCTAAGTCATTTTTTTATGACGGTTGGCAAACAAGCATACAGGTACATTGTAGGCTGTGACCGCAACTTATGAACGCTTATACTTGAAGTGTCACATGCGCTTTGCCGACCCAAGGAACAGGAGGTAAGAGATGAGAAGGGAAAAATGGAAGGCCACAGAGGGTTTGGGAGATTGGGCCTCCGGCGCTATCACTCATCGCACGAAACGATACACTACCTACGGATACTGTTATTTAATTTCCATTTTCTGTGACAGGGCAGCACTTCCTCAGTCGCAAACTTAGTCAAATAAAAAAAGAAATCAATTCCTTTCTGTTTACTTCTCGAATTTCTTTTCACGAATCGTAACTATGACTTTTAACGGTAGTAGAGCCATGCTTGTTCCAGCTTAAATGGGCCGGCTCGACTGGGGAACTACTACCCACTCACAGTCAATCGGCGTAAAATAACTGTATTGTTGCGTTTCGTGCGATGAGTGAGAGCGATGGAGGCCCAATCTCCCACCCCTCTATTCTCTTCCTCTATTCCCTTCCCATTTTCCCTCTCATCGCTTCCTTCTTGCCGTTGAGTTGGCAACGCGCATGTGATAATTCAAGTATCGCAAGCGTTCATAGATTGCGGTGCCATCGAGAGACCGTATGCTTGTTTGCCAACCGTCACGAAATAAAATAAAAATTCTATAAAGGATATAATATACATAATTCCTATAGTAATCATGAATTAGCATGTCTGACGATATTAATAAATATTTTTAAGCTTATTTTTTATACTCTGAATATATTTTATTATTTTTGTTAACAATGAATTATAGTTTTATACACGCGATAGTTGTTTCGTTCTTTTAATAGTGGTAAAACTTTAGCCTTTTTGAACAATTATAATCTAGATCTGACAGGTTACTTTATAACTTACTAGTTTTTGTGGCAACAAAGGATTCGGCTTGACTTTTTCTGACATTTTCAACAGTTGTCGTCATGATTATTACCACTAATGTACACAAAACCTAAACAATTTACGTTGACGACGTTGTGGGGCAGCGGTAGCGAACCTGCCTTAGTGCCACAGGTCGCGGGTTCGATTCCCGCTCGAAGCATAAAATGTTGGTATTGACCATGCAAGCATATTTTCCGGTCTGGATGTATTTGTGTTTCCGGACCCCCGACACAGGATATCACTATCCTAATGAGGGCCGTTGATTGTGCAGCGTTTATTTAAAAAAATAATCCCCATGTTTCACTCTGCTTATTGCTAATAATAAATAATACGCGCTACACACTCAACGGGTCTCATTAAAGTGATATCCTGTGTCAGGGGTCCGGAAACATACAATACAATACAATACAACGACAAGGACAAATACGCTCAGACCGGATCACATGCCTGTATCATTATAAACTCCTAGCGGGAATCCAATCTGCGAGGCGGTTAACGCAGGTTTGCCTTCGCAAAAACTGTAAAAACTGCATGAAAATTCTTTAATTAGTTTTTGAGTTTATCCCAAACAGATAGACAGAAGCGGCGGGGGAATTTACATTTACGTAAAATACGTTAATAGTTGAAGCTCGTTATTGATTTAAAAAAAACCCAAAAACAAAAAAAAAAATTATTCTGTAAAAATACTTTTTCATTTACTGTTACATTAAAAGGGAAACGGAACCACAGGTTTAATATAGTATCATCCACCACCCATTTGATTTTGAAAATGTACAAATCAAAATTTGTAAACAACTTTTTCGGAGTGTCCATTGCTGTTGGCCCTAGTGGCCTTGACAGCGTCACCGGTGGGGGCCGGGTCTGGAGACCTCGGCCGGTAAAAGATGGACTGCCACGCGGGGCACAAGTTGAATCCGTCCCAAGGGCCCCTCCTGCGAGGTCGAGCCTAGACTTGGGACGTCATCGGGAGGGAGGTGTAAACAACTTATGACTGTATTCTTTTATATGAATAAAGATTTATTATTATTATTAATATATTCACTACATTCGAAAGATCAGAAAAGAATCTCACACTAAATAGATTCGCGATGTTAAAGTAAATAAAATTCATAATCCTTTGAACAGAATTAATTTATTCCAAAAATACAACATGCTCTACAATTAAAAGATTCATCTCATATTCTTTGAAAGGTCCTGCCCCCATAAACGATCTTCAGTCGCCTCCGAACCTCTGTAGCGGGTACACGCATTACGTTCTGTATCTATAGAATTTTCCGCGCCAGTGTTGTGTATTGGATTATATTATTATTACTGTGAGTATTATAAGTTTTTATTACAATGTATTCTAAAAGTATTGTAGTATTGTATGAGTCTCGATGTGTTTTGAATATCGTTTTATGATTATAGCCGCGAGAATGTGGTTGTTGTGTATTTTTTTTATAACTACTATAATATTAATACAGTAAAATTTATTACGGTTTTTTGCGGTAATCCGTACTATTATTTATGCTAACAAGTGTTCGCTTTGAGTTCGAAATCCGGTTACAAACATTAGGGATTAATACTATTTTTTCAACACTGAATCTTAAACAAAAAAAAATTATTAAAAATACAAAATAAAAGGGTATGAAGCTATTTATAAACAGATCTTTCGAATTCTTTGTTGTTTTCTAACCATTGCCACGTCATTATTTTGATTTTGATGACATTAAATAGGGATGTAGATCTTTATAAATGCTAAATGATACTTTATTCAAATAAGGAGGATCCATGTTTCATTTGGTAGAAGCCTGTATGTTATATCAGTCGGAAAATGACTCTAACCACGCGATGAAATGCCAGTAAAGAATAGAAGATTTAACAGTAGGTATTAGAACTCCAGGTGGCTTTTGCTGGTGGTAAGCCTTTTATTGCAAGAGGTCTAGTCTGCATCTTGGTAGGTACCACTAGTGGCAAATATTCTACCGTAACGGAGTTGCATTGCTGTAGCCAGTGAAATTACTGGGTAAAGGCGATTTAAGTACCAATATCTCGAAGCTGGCGTGAGTGACATCACAATGAAGGGTGTTGCAAGCGCTCGTAGTAGCGACAACCGTTTGCCATCAGGTGGGTCGTACGCTTGCTTGCCAACTTAGTCGCATAAAGGCAAAGGGTTACGGATATGTAAGATTACAGTGAGGTTTCTTATTAAACAAATAATTTTCGTAAGTTAATAAGTATTGAACAATGATTTTGAATTCCAATCAGCGGGCTTACCATGAACTCTTAGGTAAAATTATATTTCGATCCAATTCAATTCTGACAGTAAATCGATTCAGATTTTATATGAGCCTGACGTATATACATGTCATGGTATGAAATAGTGATTTAATGATAAGCCCCCAATGGACCTACCATGAAGTCTTTTTGCGATTTGAATGGCTACCTGAACTAAACTGCATAGTTATTTCGTATCGTGAGAGAATATTTGGACGCAAATAAGCAATACCATGTCAACCCACAGACTTGAAAAAACTGAGTTATATATGCAGAGTGTTGGTAAATGGCTGAAGAACATTTTTCTTTAATATTTGTAGGGTTTTATTTGTAGCTTCAAAACTTCTAAAAAGCCATTTTTTAATCATGCAATTTATGTATTATGTTCAACGTTTTAGGTTATATTATATATGCACTTATTTTTTGTGAAAATAAGTAAAATCACTTACATAAATCTGAAATTGCCAAAAACTTGACCAATACATAAAAAAATCATGTAAAGCAAGTAGTTCAAAATTTCAAAAGCATTTTTCTCGAAATGACATTCGTGTGGGTTGACATAGTATTGCTTATTTGCGTCCATTTATACGTCATGCTCATATAAAATCTTAATAGTTTTACAACCAAAATTGAATTGGATCGAAATAGAATTGTTACTCAAGGTTCATGGTAGACCCACAGCAAAGATAAACAAAGGTAAACATTCATTTATTAAAATAGAATACAGACTAAGAACATCTGAAGCGTTGTAAAATTGTACGCATTGGAAAGAAATAATTATCATTAGAAAGCAGAAATCAATTTAATTAATACTCGGAGAAGATTATTTGAGAACTGAAGTACCCTCTACAATTGATTGATACCCGCTGAAGAACGTTATTAGAAGCTTTGTCTTATTACTGAAAGATAGGAAATACGTTATTTATTATTTTCATATTATGTGCACTTAAGCAAACGTTTGACAAAGACGCTTGGGCAGATGTTTGTATTGGTCTGGGAGTATGTCCTTTTGGGTTTCTCCACCTGTAGGTTCTCCACTTGAGAGGTCTTCTTATTGTTCAGGTCGCCCGTAGGCCTCTGACTTGACTTATCGACTGTTGTCTAATTGCAAACAGCCGGGACCGACTTTTTACGTGCCCTCCGAAGCACGGAGATGCTCGGTTGAAGTACCACTATGCGATCACCCATCTAGTGACTGACCGCGCCTAAAGTGGCTTAAGCTACCGATCGTTTACCGATCAGCGGATGCACTCGGCTATGAGCGTTAACCTGAGAGGTAAGCTGTCGGTCCCGGTTGCTATCACATAATATCGGCTGATAATAATCGTTAACTGTTGATAGGTAATTTGCTCATATTCAATGAGTTATCTGACCTAACGGTTACAACAACCTAAAGGTTGAGGAGTCATTGAGTCCCTGGTTCGCTCTTTAGAACCAAATATATATAAAATGTGTCAACCTAAAGGTTGCGGATTCATTTCTCATTGCAAACATTGATCCATTACTAATTATATTATACTAGCTTTTTCCCGCGACTTTGTCTGCTCGAAAAATATCCATGGTCCCATCTATATCTATAACAAAAGTTATCCCAAATGGTTTCAGCGGTTTAGTTATGAAAGCGTCACAAACAAACATTCGTATTTATAATGTTGATAGATGCTACTTCTATCATTCAGACAAATCTATGGTCTCCTATACAGCTAAATTTAAAGATCTTAAGAACCATAGGTGTTTTGGTTGCAAAATAATATATAACCTTTCCTCCTTTTTGGGTCAGTCGGTGAAAAAGGGACAGGTATCATTGTAACCAAATAAGGTCATGAATTTTCATTGGAATATTTAAGCGATACAATCCCTGATGAGCGTTCTGACAAACTTCGCCCACGACCGCTCTCTCGTCTCTATGTATAACTTTTCAAGGCAACTTTATTTTGGTGATGATTTTATTATTTAAACTTATATGAATGAGTTAAGAATTTATGCACTATTTTTAATAACCACTCGCTGTAGGTTCTGTTTAGGTACTTTTATTAATAAACTAGATATACACAAAGCTTTGCTAGCGTGATTTACTCGCATAAAACTCTTAATTCTTTTTACATTTCAAAACTAGCTATATTTACACTACTAGAAACAAAACTACCTACTACTAGAAACAAAAATAAACTTTGTAATCCTAGCTTTCGTCTGCGTAAAGTCAGTTATTCTTTTAAGAGGCTAGGTATTCGCATTTTTAACAAAATTCCAGGTTGCTTATTGGAACTATCAATAAGCAAGTTCCAAATGTACATAAAAAATAAACTTATCAATAAAGCCTATTATTCGTTAGAGGAATATTTTTCCGATAGGAATGCTTGAGACTCTTAATATTGCTGGATCTCTTTCGAGAACCAAATTTTATATGAAAGAATACAATTGCAAAAACATATATTTGAAAAGAGTAACTGTCGAGTTTCTTGTCGGTTCTTCTCGATAGAATCAACCTTCCGAACCGTCGGTAGCGCTTGACTATTCAAAAGTACTTTTAAAAGTCTACTTGAATAAAAATAATTTTGATTTTGATTATGATGATTGAATAATTACACCCCGACTCATTGCCTTCACAGGTAACAGGGGCTGGTTCATTTTGCGCCTAAAGAATCGGGATTGCGATTCAGTGGGTAAATGCAACGACCATTCTTGCCATCATTCCCCGTGAACAAGATTTGTACAGTCATAATTATTTTCTAAAATAGCGTAGTTATGTTACTCCTTATAACATCAGCTATCTGTTAGAAAAAGTCCATTCAAAATCGGTCCAAACAATTAAGCGATTAAGCACGATTATTCAACCTTAAGCGCCATCAGATGTGGGTTCAATCTCGCTCGGATCAGATGTTTTATTGACCATTTGGGCATGTGTTCCATTGTTTGTTGTGCTTGTAATGTGTGTGTTTCCGGACTCTCAATATCCTGTTTATTACTATCCCAATGGGAGCGCTACTAGGCTATCATAATTTTTTTTTTTTAAAAGAATATTAGCAATGCGTTTTCAAGGCATTACTAATATTCCTATTGCCCTCCAAATAAGCTCGAAGCTTGCGCTAGGAGTGGGTACGACAATAGCCCAAGTGGGTCAGGCTCGAACCCTCGACTCTCGCGTTAACGGAGCGAAGTCGGCCCTTCTACCGTTGAGCTATTGAGACTTATAATATGTGTTATATTTGAGAAGCTACACTTCTGTTAACTGTAAGATGTTAAACGTTATTCTTGGTGGAATTAAAAAAAAAAGAAGGATGTTGTATATACGGTTGTATTTTGAAATATTTGTTACCTTAGAATTACGACATGTATGCCGATTTGGAAAATAGTATAATTTATCTTTGGTTTTATTTCAATTTTAAGAGAAAATACCGGCTCAAAGGGTAAAAAATAAAAAAATCTTTGATGGGCTCGAATCTTGTCAAAATTAATTTTGCAAAATGTATACTTTGAGGTTGGTCTCATAAAAATATCATCAAAATCGGTTTTGTAATTCTCGATTATTTAAAGCGAAATAGATGTATATGACACAAACCGAATGTATATAAAACGCGACTAACGAGCAGTCAATTCACGAGTTTTCCAACAACGTAAGGTGGTAGCTAACCAGGTGGTAGCTAACCAGGTGGTAGCTAACCAGGTGGTAGCTAACCAGGTGGTAGCTAACCAGGTGGTAGCTAACCAGGTGGTAGCTAATCAGGTGGTAGCTAACCAGGTGGTAGCTAACCAGGTGGAAGCTAACCAGGTGGTAGCTAACCAGGTGGTAGCTAACCAGGTGGTAGCTAACCAGGTGGTAGCTAACCAGGTGGTAGCTAACCAGGTGGTAGCTAATCAGGTGGTAGCTAACCATGTGGTAGCTAACCAGGTGGTAGCTAACCAGGTGGTTAGGTGGTTTTTTAAGTTCTACCACCAGCATATACATGTCTTAGAATTTCTCCCACTTCATGCAGGTTTCCTCACTATATTTTTCCTTCATAAAACACAAATTAAGCACTGGAAATCTCAGAGGTGTTTGCCCGGATTTGAACGTCTACGTTTTTGATCCATTGGGCAATCTCGGCTTTAAAATTAATTATGAATTAACTAATATATCTCCATAACTAAATGAGGTTAATGAAACAACGAAGACAATAATTTCTCGATCAAATCTATCGATTTGTTTAACCGTGAAGGTCGAAGGTAATACGGATTTATTTTCGCACAACACGCGAACATGTTATAGATATTTATTATTTCCGAAACGTCGAACTCTGTCGCTACGTTTACGTAAATAAACTTGTCAGGAGAATTGTGATTGCTTACGCTTTTACACTAATTGTGCCCTCTGCTCTGCTCGCGTTATACAATTACTTTCAGAAAGCGTTTAGGCGTCGGGATGTGACGACCCCATCGCCCGCTGTTGGGATAACCTCTGTCACAGCAGAGATTATTCCACCAGTGCAATCAGTCACACTGGTGGTAGATCTTTTGTTGCAAGAGGCCGGCTAGGTAGGTACCACCGCAGTGTCAAATATTCTGCCGCCAAATAGTACTGCTTAGGCATTACTGTGTTCCGGTTTGAAGGGCACTGTACGCTAGTGAAATTACTGGGCAGAGGAGATTTAAGAACTAATATCTCGAGGTTGGCAACGCGTGAGTGGCACCTACTAATGGTGTTGCAAGCGCACCTTGGAACCTTAAAGGCGAAGTAAAAACAGCAATAAAAGCAACAACAAATTGAGGCTAAATCACTACAGAAGACATGAACAAATGAATCTCCCAATAAATAAAATATAAGTAAATGTAAAATGTAGCGATATGTAGCAATAAATAAAATATAAGTAAATGTAAAATGTAGCGATATGATATGAGGCAGTGAGCAAGTTGCGATGGAGTGTCATAGGATTGTCTGAAGTCCGAAGAGAGGGGGAGGACAAGATGATTCTCAACTCCGGCCACTTGCTCTACTACCGGGAGGGCGACCATCAGTCCCAAGGAGGTGTCGGATTTATCGTTCACAAGTCCTTCATCAACAACATTGTCAAAATTGAGAGCGTGTCGAGCAGGGTAGTGTACCTTATACTCAGAATCACCAAAAGGTATTCACTGAAGGTCATACAGGTTTACGCACCGACCTCGACGCACTCCGACAAGGATGTTGAGGTTATGTATGAGGATATTTCAAAAGCCATACATACCTCAAAAACCCACTACAATGTTGTGATGGGGGACTTCAACGCAAGGCTAGGCAAGCGAAGCGGAGAAGAGTTGAAGGTGGGGCAATTTGGATATGGGCAACGAAACCGTAGGGGTCAGATGCTGGCTGATTTCATGGAGAAGGAGGGTCTTTTCATGATGAACTCCTTCTTCAAGAAGCCGCATCACAGGAAATGGACCTGGATGAGCCCTGACGGTTCCACGAGAAATGAGATCGACTTCATCATGTCCACGGACCGGCATATATTCAATGATGTCTCAGTGATCAATACGGTTAAAACCGGCAGTGATCACCGTATGGTTAGAGGCACATTGAATATAAATATAAAGCTGGAAAGGTGGAAGTTGATGAAGTCCACACTCCGTCCGACTCGTGCTCATATACAAAACCCCGAGAGCTTTCAACTCGAACTACAAAATCGCTTCGATCGACTAGAGGACTGCGATACTGTGGACGATCTAAACAACAGGCTTGTAACAACTGTCCATGCTGTTGGGTCTAGGTTCTTTAAGACCCAGCACACAAACAGGACCAAAAAGTTCTCAGACCAAACTCTTAGGCTCATGGAGGAGAGACGTAAGATGAGGTTGCAGTCTACGACGAGAGATGCCTCATCGTATCGGCAAATTAATAGACAGATCTCTAAACTTCAAAGACGCGACCTAAGGCTCTATAACACAGAGCGAATCAAAGAAGCCATTAAAAAGAACCAAGGCTCCAAAGTGTTCGCGAGAGATCTGTCTATCGGACAGCGTCTACTGATGCGTCTGAAGCTCGATGATGGCAGCATCATTTCCTCCAAGCCTGAGATCCTAAGAGAGGTTGAGAAGTTCTATGGACAGTTGTATACTTCAACACAGAAGCCTGTTGATAACTTGGCCCAAGATCCGAGAGCCAAGCTGATCCGACACTATTCCGATGAAATGCCGGACATTGATCTGGACGAGATTAGTATGGCCCTTGAACAACTTAAGAACAACAAGGCACCAGGTGAAGACGGAATCACATCAGAACTCCTGAAAGCGGGTGGAATACCGATACTTTTAGTCCTTCAGCGATTGTTCAATTCCGTCTTACACGAGGGCACAACGCCAGAAGCGTGGCACAGGAGCGTTGTGGTTCTTTTCTTCAAAAAAGGTGACAATGCTTTATTGAAGAATTATAGACCCATCTCGCTGCTGAGTCACGTTTACAAGTTGTTTTCGAGAGTCCTTACGAATCGTCTCGCTCGCAGATTTGATGACTTCCAGCCTCCCGAACAAGCCGGTTTCCGAGAAGGCTTTAGCACCATAGACCACATCCACACGCTGCGGCAGATTATACAGAAGACTGAAGAGTATAATCTGCCACTTTGCTTAGCATTTGTGGACTATGAGAAAGCCTTCGATTCGGTCGAAACCTGGGCTGTATTGAGGTCTTTGCAGAGGTGCCAAATTGACTACCGGTACATCGAAGTGTTGAGGTGTATGTACGACAACGCCACCATGTCAATCCGTATACAGGACCAAAGTACGAGGCCAATCCAGCTGCAGCGAGGTGTACGACAGGGAGATGTCATTTCTCCGAAACTGTTTACCGCTGCGTTGGAGGACGTCTTTAAGCTTTTGGATTGGAACGGATTTGGCATCAACATCAACGGCGAGTACATCACTCACCTTCGATTTGCCGACGATATAGTCTTAATGGCAGAGACCCTGGAAGATCTTAATACCATGCTCGAAGATCTTAGCAGAGTTTCTCAACTGGTGGGCCTTAAGATGAACATGAGCAAGACGAAAATCATGTCTAACGCTCATGTTCCGCTCCATCCAGTTATCGTTGGAAGCTCTGCACTCGAAATTGTTGACAACTATATATACCTGGGACACACGATTCAGTTAGGTAGGTCCAATTTCGAGAAAGAGATCAATCGCCGAATCCAGCTCGGCTGGGCAGCGTTCGGGAAGTTACGTATGATCTTCTCGTCCACTATTCCTCAGTGCCTGAAGACAAAAGTCTTCGAACAGTGCGTGTTGCCAGTGATGACTTACGGAACCGAGACATGGTCGCTAACTATGGGCCTTATAAGAAAGCTCAGAGTCACTCAGCGAGCGATGGAGAGAGCTATGCTCGGGGTTTCTCTACGTGATCGAATCAGGAATGAGGAGATCCGTAGAAGAACCAAAGTCACCGACATAGCTCAAAGAATTGCGAAACTGAAGTGGCGATGGGCGGGGCACGTAGCTCGTCGAACCGACGGACGTTGGGTTCGCAAGGTGCTGGAATGGCGACCCCGCACTGGACAACGCAGCGTCGGCAGGCCTCCCACAAGGTGGCACGACGACATAAAAGTGTCGTTGGGAGCCGCTGGATGCAAGCGGCACAAGATCGTTCCCGGTGGCAACATTTGGGCGAGACCTATGTCCAGCAGTGGACGTCCATAGGTCGATGATGATGATGATGATGTAGCGATATGTATGTAAAGTAAATGTAGCGATATGTAGCGGTAGCGAACTTGCTTTAGGTGCCACAGGTCGCAAGCTTGATACTCGCTCGAGGCAGATATTTGTATTGGCGTCTGTGTTCCGGACCCCCGATCCAGGCCACCATTACGAACAATAGTTCGAAAGCCAGAGGGAGACCTGATTTAATTATTAATATATCAGATATATAGATATATAACTATGAAAAATTTATAAGTGCGTTAGAAATTTAGCTACGGAACCCTAAAAATATCCTTTCAGGCAATTTCTAAGCGAATATACTAACGATTACGTCACGGTATATTTCTAAAAATGTTTTTTGCATTCGTACAAAATATATGAATCCATTTACTTAATAGAGACATTGGCAAACATTGTATTAATATAAGGAATTGTATTACTAAGTTTTGGCTTTATGAACTACGTAATGTTTTGATATTGCGAAAAGTTTTTTTGTCATCTTCATTTTATATCTAAGACTAGCATCTGCCAGCGGCTTCGCTCTAACTCCTTATAAATAAATAAGTAAGCGCTACACACTCAACTATGATATCTTGTGTCGGGGGTCTGGAAACATACACAATGATAAGGACAAACACACCCAGAACGGTAGTGAACTTGCCCTAGGCGCTACAGGTCTCGGGCGCAATTCCTATCCGAGCAAATGTTTGTATTGACCATACAGGCATGTGTTGTGGTCTGGGTGTGTTTGTCCTTGTCGTAGTGTATGTTACTGGACCCCGACACAGGATATAACAATCTTAAGGGGGCCGTTGAGTGTGTAGAGTTTATTTTATTTTTTAATTGATTAATTTCTCTCTGAAGACAATTCTAATGTCAGGTCGGAGAAAGTCGGGGAAAGATGCCAGTACAAACTAAAGACCCTGATAGAGAATTTGATATCGCGTCTCAAGTACTAGACGTATTTGCTATAAGGAACTTTCCCGATCGAGTTGTTTCAATATTGCAAGTTTAATAAGCGCTGTATCAGCTTGCAAAGTTTTCAATATATAAATACTAGTTAAAGCCCGCGTATTTGCTTGTTAATCAAATTGCTGATGCAGGTACAACAGATATTATTCCACCAGTGCAATCAGTAACACTAGTAGGTTTTTTGTTGCAAGATGCCCGATAGGTAGAACCCACCGCAGTCTCAAATATTCTACCGCTAAACAGCAGTGTCTCTGGCATTACTGTGTTCAGGTTTGAAGGGTAACTGTAGGCTAGTGAAATTACTGGGCAAAGGCGATTTAAGTACCAATATCCAAAAACTAGTACCCTATCAAATCCGGATAAGAGTAATGAGTAGAACCTGGGTAGATACCGGGAATAATGCTATGCATGGAGTAACATGGTAGTAAAAGACAAGATAGACAGTGGTAGTTTAGTGGGAGTTTGGGCCTAATGATGTTATTTTATGTCTATCTTTGTATGTATACATATACATACATGAAAAACATTGCTAATACGTATGTAGGTAAAATGAGAGAAACAATAGAAACTCCCAGTAAGATTCTATGCAAAATAAGCTCGCTTCATACGGTTTTCTATTTATAGTTGGAAGCCGGACGTCATGACATGTGACATGTGTGGAGATGCCTTTACTGTGCGGTCTTTGTTCTGTATAATTAAAATTTGAACTGCTTTTTTATGTGTTACTAAGTTGGCAAGCAAGCATATGTCCCAGATGATAAGCGGTTGCTGTAGCCTATGAGCGCGCGCAAACCATTAGTAGGTGCACTTACACGTTGCCAACCTCGAGATATTGGTTCTTAAATCTCCTTTGCTCAGTAATTTCTCTACCCTACAGTGCCCTTCAAACCGGAACACAGTAATGCCTACGACACTACTGCTTGGCGGTAGAATATTTGACACTGCGGTTCTATATAGCCGGCCTCGTGTAACAAAAGACGTCCCAACAGCGGGCGATGAGGTCGTCACGTCGCGACGCCGGTTTGTTTTTATATGAAACCGCAATAGCTCCTCAGCAGAAGAACCTGACTTCTTTGGCTATTATCATACCCACTTGTGGCACAAAGTACAACCATTCATACCAAATTCTAAATGTTTTTCCTACCTTAATGAAAACTTCGCATTTAGTCCCTCGTACGAGGGAGAACAGTGCCCGATTCTCTCTCGGATAGATGATAGTAATTAACTTAAGTTAAGTGCTTAAAAGCCTATTTGAATAAAGAATATTTTGAGTTTGAGTTTTGAGTTTGAGTTTAACTCACTCTACCTCCCGGTAACCTAGCATCCGTATGTTTATCCCTCGTACCAGGGTCTAAAAAAGAACTTTTCATCTTAGAAAATTAAATTGTATACGCACCACGATAGAAAAGTAAGACTTTGCCACCCGCGATTAAACGCTTCACACTCAACGGCCCCCATTTGGATAGTTATATCCTGTGTCGGGGGTACATACACAATGACAAGGACAAACACAATCAGACCGGATAACATGCCTTAATGGGAATAGAACCTGCGACCTGTGGCGCTTAAGGCAGATTCGCTACCGCTGCATCGTTGTCAAAATTGTCAATTGCCAATAGTTTGCGGGTGAGAATGTCCTACCTTTCTCTCTAGGTGCGTAATTATTATCTAAAGAGTTCCTATTAAAACGATACAAAAGTCAAATTCAGTAATAAATAAATAATTGAAATACAAATAAGCACTTTTTACAAGTTTATAATAATTAAAATACAGTTTTGTTAATTTTTTTCCACTCACTTGTACATTCGTTCGTTCATTTAAACGTCATTGTTTTGAAACAATCCCATCATCAAAGAATGGTTTCAATTATGCTCATTCATTTATAATTAATGCTTATTTTTATAAATCACGTCAAATCAAGTGGTAGTGGGAGTAATTGTCTGTCTGTCTCTTCTTCGCCATAACATTTTTCCGTTATTTTATTAACCCAGGGTCTGCTTATTACTCTTATCCGGATTTGACAGGTTACTAATTTTTACACCGGGCAATTGCCACCTTACCTCCGCAACCTCAAAGGCGAACCAGTGACTCATTGGGTAAGAGCAATTTACTTATCAAGAGTTAACGATTATTATCAGATGGGACCGACAGCTTAACGTGCTCTCCAAAGCAAGGTGGGGAGACCTACAAGGACAAATGTCTAAACCGAAACAGATATTTACAGCAAACATCTGCCCGCCACCGTCGAGGCTAAAGGCGGACCCACAACGCCACAACGGTGTCTAATTGTATGTCTGTCTAATTTCTTTAAATCATAGCTAAGAATACACTAGATCAAGTCAAACTTAAAACGACAAAACCAAAATCGGTTCAGCCGTTTCAAAGCTACGATGCAAAAGATAGAAACACATACACAGATACACACCTACACACTATAAACTTATAACAAGCCTTTAGGGGCTTAATAAAGAGTTTGACCAGTCGTCCTTTGCCGTCTGTAGGGCTTAAATAGCCACCTGACTATCTACCACCGCAAATTTGTGAAGCGTCTGCTCGTCAACCGCGTTTCGAGGTCAGCCAGCGTAGCCAGCGGTCAGGATATAACGAGTTGCATCTCGTAAGTAGGCAGGGCAAGGACGCCTAGTGCAGTTCACATTCTGCAACGGTATCAGCCACCTTCGCGTTTGTACTTTATATCCACTTACGATCAGGTGAAATAAAATCATCTGCCTCCCGAGCTAAATAAAAAAATGAAGGCAAAAATGTGTATTTAAAATTTTATCGTCATTCCCGTAATTCCATTTTGGAGTTATGTTGTTAATAGTGAAGAAGTTATTTGTCCAACAGTTAGATATTAAAGAAATGTTCATATTTTTACTGGTATTAGTATTTTTTTTGCAAGAGGCCAGCAAGGTAGGTACCACCGCAGTGTCAAATATTCTATCGCAAAGCACTAATGTTTTTGGCATTACTGTGTTCCGGTTTTAAAGGCACTGTAGGCTAGTTAAATTACTGGGCAAAAGAGATTTAAGAACTAATTAAATTTTATTTTATTTAATTAAACAACTTACCATTAGGTGCGCCGTATGCTTGCTTGCCAACTTAGTAAAATATTTTTTTAATACAAATACTTATTGTATAACATTATCCAGTCTGTAAGCCTTACGTATTTTACGTGAGATCAGTTTTATGGTGAATTCGACACTTAAATAATAAATAAGCCTTCGGTCGGGACGTTTTACGAGTGCGGTTAAAAATGTACACTTAGGCTTTCAGTGACGTATTTCAGAATGCAAATTAAATCGTAAACATTTACATTTTGTATTATTTAAAAAGACTTTTAATTTTATGTTTTTCAGGAATTTATCTTTTAGTAAATTCATGCCAGTTGTTCTTTGAAAATTAAGATCTCATTACTTACTGTGGAGGTGTGACGTGAGAAATGCCTCCAACACAACGGGAGGATCCTCCGACCAGGCGGGTGATATTGCCTCGCGGAGCACTGGGCCGAAGCCCGACGACTTACGTTGGAAAGTACAATTACAAGTATATACAGCTCAAGAGCGTAGGAAACTTTGATAGCGCGATTTAGGATCGTGGCGATCATTGGTCTTCCATATCATTGCGTAGTATGTAGGTGTCGTTGTAGCTTGATGCGACATTGTGACAATCCTTTCTTTCTATCGAGTTACGTCGTATTGTGTGTGGATATCGCTACATTTACTTTTTTGAAATTATAAATGTTCATTATAAAGCTAAATAAATAAAGCTCAATTTTGTAAATTTCGCTATTTGATTATAACACTTTTTTCTTTGATACGCCATCGTAGCCATAGATCTGACACAATTTGACCGTGCCTTTCACTTGTTTAACTAACCACCCCTAATTACCTCATCACCACATAGGATACTCTTTTTGATACATATGTTTTGACATTTCACTACTCGCACTTGAGATTGTCGTGTATAGAAATAACTACCCTCTATATAACTCAAAAGGCTGAACCGATTGAGCTCGTGAGAGAACTTAAAAATTCTACTATTTTACCGCACCCATCATCATCGTGTCGTATGGCAATGCACTACACTAAATCCAACGTAGAGCAGCTGGAATTGTCGACGATCAAGCTCTTTCCGATAGGCTTGATCCTTCGACATTGCGTAGAGATGTCGGATCACTCTGCATCTTCTATCGCATATATCACGGGGAATGTTCTGAGGAATTGTTTGGATTGATCCCGCCGGTAGCATTTCACCATCGGATATCGCGACAAAACTCTAAATTCCATCCATACCACCTCGATGTCTGGAAATCCACAACAGCGCGATTTAGAAGACATTTTCTTCCTCGCACAACCACTCTGTGGAATCAACTTCCGCCGGCGGTCTTTCCGAACCGATACGACTTGGGAACCTTGAAGAGAAGAGCGTATTCTTTCCTTAAAGGTCGGTGATCGCTTAACATCAGGTAAGCTTCCTGCCCGTTTGCCCCCTCACAAAAAAAAAATACAGGAATTCTCAAATTTCCACCTTTAAATGTTTCAACAAATCCTCTGCTGCCAGCGACAGACTGTGTATTTTTTTTCACGCCAATAGATAACCTATAGGGCGGACATTCTATCATACTAATTTCCATAAAGATTGCAGAAATGCTGTTAGGAATTACTTTAATATAATAAGATGAGATGATATTAGTATATTTTTAATAACTAATAAATAAATAAAAAAAATATTTTGCTCCACAATAAATTACGAAGTTACACAATCCAATTTAAAATAAAAAATAAATAACCTTTTCTAAAGCTATCACCGCAACGTATGAACACTTGCGATACTTGAAGTGTCTGTCACATACGCGGTGGCAAACTATAGGATATGAGGGAAGGAATTAGAAGGAAAAAAAGGAAACTGAATGAGTGGGAGATTGTGCCTCCCACCCATGTCATACTGAAGCTGTTACTTTACGCCGATTTTCCGTGTGGGTATTTCCCCGGTCGGGTCGGCCCATTCGTGTGGGAGTATGGCTCTACTATACTATTAAATTGTATAAAAGTTAAACTTGTATAATAGATTCAAACAACATATTTATTAACAATATACTTATTAAATGTCGAGGCCTCGTCGTCTCATAACTACTCCATTCTATCTAGAACGTTGGGGCTATTAACGTAGATTATAAATACTAAGCTAATTTAGTATTGGCTTTTCAGGTGGCGTGGTGCTAGCGAGCTTATCTTTAGCCTCAACGGTCGCTGGTTCGATTCTCGCTTGGGATGAATATTTGTATCTTACAAAACATCTGTTTTGTCGTTGTGGGTAGCCTCTCTATGCCTCGGAGGACATTTATCTGGCGGTCTTATCCAATAAGTTATTGTTTGTAGAGGTCAGACGGCAATCTGACACTGTTGTGGCGTTGTGGGTAGCGAGTCTGCCTTTAGTCTCGATGGTTGCGGGTTCAAATCCTGCTCGGGCAGATGTTTTTTAAAATGTCTGGGCTTATGTCCGTGGGTCTCCCCACCGTGCTTCGGAGAGCACGTTAAGCTGTCGGTCCCGGTTGTTATCACATAACATCTGATAATAATCGTTAACTCTTGATAAGTAAATTGCTCTTATCCAATGAGTTACTGGTTCGCCCTTAGGGTTTCGGAGGTCAGAAGGCAATCGCTCCGTGTAAAAACTAGTAACCTGTCAAATCCGGATAAGAGTAATTAGCAGACTCTGGATAGATCGGAGGAATAATGCTAGAGAGGAGATTAATAGTACACCAGTCCTGTGGGTATTATTATATGTAGGTGGCAATTATTAACAGAATCACTGCCAGTTATTAGTAATCGATCCCTCTGTCCAGCAAGTACAAACAATTGTTCTGTTTTTGCAACTCTCTCTCTCTCTCTCTGTCCCTGTCTCTTTTGTCATATAACCTATTGAAATATATACATTTCATTTCAAATCACATTTGCAGACTTTCAATATAAAATTAAATAAAATAAAAACTAAAAAAAAAAATTGACTCTAAGCCACAAAACGTAACAGAAAACCAAAATACGCAATTTCCTTTACATGGATCGATCGACTAATCAGCCCTTCTCGATGGCAGAGGTTCGACACATTGATTAATACGATTCATAAATAACACCTAAATTCACAAGGCGTCCTAAGCACGTCCTGCAAGACCCTGACGATAGGATTACATTAGAAAATGCCCCTTACACAGCACAGACACGCACACAACACCTTTGAGGTCCTTTGTTTCGCACGTCGCGTCGCGCTCACACCGTCGGGTGAGTCTATCGTATAGAATGCGCTCGGAGCGCTGCCTCCATCTCCAATGACGTCCTTAGCCGTGGTTCGGCTTCGCAGGAGGCACCCTAAGGACGGAATCAAATTTGAACCCCCGTGAGAGCTGTCCCTTTATCACGGCTGAGTCTCAGTAGTCGGCCCTCCCGCCCGGTGACGCTGTCAAGGCCAGTAGGGCCAACAGCAATACACTTTCCGAAAAAAAAAAACCTAAATTCACGTAGAAACTTTTATTTTAAATCAATAAATTCTCGTCAGAAAATTAACTATGCTCCGTGTGAACAAGACTTTGACATTGTGGCGTTGTGGGTAGCGAGTCTGCCTTCAGTCTCGACGGTTGCAGGTTCTTTGTTATAAATATCTGTTTCGGTCTGGGCGTTTGTCCAAGGTCTTCCCACCGTGCCGCGGAGAGCATGTTAAGCTGTCGGTCTCGGATGTTATCACATAACATCTGGTAATAATCGTTAACTCTTGATAAGTAATTTGCTCTTATCCAATGAGTTACTGGTTCGCCCTTAAGGTTGCGGAGGTCAGATGGCAATCGGTCGTCAAATCCGGATAAAAGTAATAAAAAAATACCGGGAATAATGCTAGGACGAAGATGAGTGTGAACAGTACTTTAAGGGCTAATCTTATCAGAGGTAATGAAGTGTTACTTTTGTTTGAGAGACCAAAAGTTCAAAGTTAGCCGAAGTTGGCTCCTACTTTGCTTAAAATAAAGCTGTGTATATACATATAGGAGTTCAATTTATTTATCATCTTAAAATATAGACCAAAGAGATTGTAGTTCTAATATAAAGTAGAGCTAGTCGCTACTGACATCTGTCAGGATATTACCTAATACGGGCCGTTGAGTGTGTATCTGCTTTGGGAATAATATTATAAGCCTGAAGAGTTTGTTTGTTTGGTTGAACGCGTTAATCTCTGGAACTACTGATCGGATTTGAATTTTTTTGCATTTGATAGCACATTTCTTGAGGAAGGCTATGCGCTATGTAGCATCACGATACGATACTTAGAAGCCGAGCAATAAGAATGAAAGTGCGCGATGTATAAATTTGTAACTTGTGCTAGGAGCAGGTTGGGAACCTTCAAGAGAAGAGCGTATTCTTTCTTTAAAGGTCGGCAACGCGTCTGCATGCCTTCTGGTGTTGCAGATGTTCATGGACGGCGGTGATCGCTTAACATCAGGTGAGCCTCCTGACCGTTTGCCCCCTCTCAAATAAAAAAAAAGCGACAATAGCCCAAGGGGGAACTGCAACTCACGCGTTAACGGCGTCGGTCCTTGAGATATTGAGGCATAATTTAAAAATTCATAAATACCCTTTAATAACCACTAGTCTTTTTTTCATTAACAAATATTTAATTTCAAAATCTTAGTAGTCAGGACCTGACGACCCCATTGCCCGCAAAATTATCTCGAAGTTGGCAACGAACGAGTGGCACCTACTAATGGTGTTGCAAGCGCTTATAAGCTACGGCAACCGCTTACCTGTGGACTGCATGCTTGCTTGTCAAACCTAACAACATAAATAAATAAAAAAATAAAAAATTTCGATAACAAAAAGTCGAAAGCGAATATCACTTAATTTTTTAAAGTTTATAGATAACAAAAATATAAAATATATCTTTGATGCTATTTGCCAGCAAACTGTCTCTCATCACGCTGTAACGTCGCCATATCGGTGATTCCTTTGTTCAGCGCCACCCTGATTTATGCTGAGTCGTAATTAAAAATACCTCATATCTTAAAATAGATTTATTTAATGAGATATCCAGCCATTAAATATGCTAAGGTACTCGTAAAATTGTGTGTAAACTTGTGACAGTTTTTGTTTATATTTTAGACCTTGAATAGAATTACGATTATCGTTCGTAGAAGCGGTTTATATTCCCATACGAAGCAGATGTTTGTATTTCTGGTTTTGTCTTTCTTTTATGTAAGAGGAGGCAAACAGACAGAAGACTCAACTGATGTTAAGCGCCCATGAACATCTCCAACACCAGGGGGCATGCAAGTTCGTTGCCGAATTTTGAGGAAGGAATAGGCTCTTGAAGGTTCCCAGGTCGTATCGGTTCGGAAAGACCATCGGCATAAGTTTATACCACAGAATAGTTGTGAGGGCAAGAAAATATTTTCTAAATCGCGCTGTTGTGTCTGTTTTGGCCTGGGCGTTTTTTCGTGTAGGTCTCCCCATTCTGCCTCGGAGAGCACCTTAAGCTGTCGGACCCAGTTCTAGTTGTTACCATATCCTCTTTTTTTTGGTCTTTACTCGTATCCATTGAGGGACTATTTGGCTCTTTGGGTTGCTGAGTTCAGATGGCAATCGCTCTGTGTCAAAGCTAGTAACCCATCAAATCAGGATTAGACTATAAACAGACCCTGAGTAAATACTGGAAATAATGCTAGGAACAACAAGAAGAATTCAACTAATGATATATTATAAAATTGGTACTTTAATAAATAAAACTAAAAAAGGCTTGTCTGTAACCTCCAGAATAAATTAGTTTCCTAGGTCCAATTTCTTAGGCTGGGCGATTGTTTTTTTTTTTTTTAAGGTGGAGAAATCCTGGATACCCCGGAGCTGGGGCTGCCGGGGTTATGTGAGACTCTTACTCACTAAAACTCCACCAGGTTTCGTCTCTACGCCGGGCGACGGCCGGGGGCATTCGTGCCGTGCAATGCGGACGTCTGTCGCCCCAGTGACATTCGCCCACAGGCCATAGGCTGGGCGATTGTAAGTCAGCCAGGTCTTCTTTTATATATATATATCAAGTATCTGCTCACAGACAAACATAAACATTTTCACTTTGTAGTTTTTTTTTATGTCATAATGGTTGGCAAACAAGCATACAGTCCGTCTGATGGTAAGCAGTCACCGCAACCTATGAACGCTTGCGATACTTGAAGTATCACAAGCGCGTTGCCAACCCAAGGAACAGGAGGGACGGGATGAGAAGGAAAAAAAAGGAAGTGGGAGATTGGGCCTCCAGCAGCAGGACACGCAGCAGTACCTAATGATACTGTTACTTGATGCCCATTTTCTGTGAGAGTGTAGTACTTCCCCGGTCGAGAAGCATGGCTCTACTACCGTCAAAAAAGTTTTGAAATATTATCCGTATTTTGCAAAAGAACATGCTTGTAGGTACATGATGTAGGGATATTGATGCAACTATCAAGACGAGCCTATTTTTAAAGTAACATAAAATGCATTGTAGTGCTTTGCAATGTATTATGCATCAATATGCATCAGTTATTATGCATCTCGTTTTCGCATTTAGCAATCTCTATTGTCTGTGTATCTTGCGTCTCTGTTTCTCCCACTACATTTTTATTGGAACGTGAATAGCTCTATCAGAGAGAGCTAATCATGCATGACGATATTTTATGATTTTATATGAAATTGTAGATTGCCTTCAGATTCTCTCGCGTCATAATTTTATTTTCATTTATTATATGAACTTTTATACGAACTAATAGCAGGCCCGGCAGAATTTGTCCTGCCTTTGCCTTACTTTTTGCCCCGAAAAAAAATCGGAGACCCGATAGCACAGTCTGCCTCCGAGTCTAATTGTGAACAGAATCGAAATAAGAATAGGAGTTGATGCTATAAGGGTGAAAATTTAAGGTTGTGTGATTTTTTTATACCACATAAAAAAATAAAAATAAGATATTTTGTCCAAAAAAAATCGAAAGACATTTGGGGTGGACCTCCCTTAAGATTTAGGGGTATGAAAAATAGATGTTAAACGATTCTCAAACTTACCCCATATGGACACAAAATTTCATGAAAATCGAGTATCGAAAAAGTTTTCGCGAAGATCTAAATTTGCCCATATCTTTTTATTGTGTTGATTCAGGACCTTGATTTTTGTACACCTAATTGGGAAAAAGACCTCAGTATGTGGTATAAACTTCAACTTGCTACTTCCAACTGTTCCTGAGAAAATCGGTAGTGACATACGCACAGCCAGAGGGACAAGAGAGTGATCTTTTAAGAGTTTCGTGTTTACCTTTTGAGGTACGGAACCCTAAAATAAATAATAAACACTACACACTCAACGACTCCCATTAGGATAGTTAAACATAAATAAATGATAAGGACAAACACACTCAAACCGGAAAACAGTCCTGTATGGTCAATACAAACATCTGCTCCGAGCGGGAATCGAACCCGCGACCTGTGGCACTTAAGGCAGGTTCGCTACCTCTGCACTACACCGTCGTAAAATAAAAACTTAAATACTAGTAACAAGGACTTAGGTAACAAACCATAAAGCATTGTGGGAACTATCGATCAAATACAACCTAGCTTAAGGTCTTCGTGCACGACCTTAAGTATGAATTGTAAAATTATACTCACTAATGAATGCAAATAAACAGGGTAATGTTCTAAGGTTTGGTTTTACAAAACTCGAAATTCCACCCTTACCACCTTGATGTCTGAAAATACACAATACCGCGATTTAGAAGACATTTTCTTTCTCGCACATCCATTTTGTGGAAAAACTTGCGCCGGCGGTCTTTCCGAACCTATACTACTTGGGAATCTGCAAGAGAAGAGCCTATTCTTTCCTTAAAAGGTCGGCAACGCGCCAACAGCTCTGATGTTGCAGATGTTCATGGACGGCGGTGATCGTTTAACATCGGGTGAGCCTCCTGCCCGTTTGCCTACTCTTACACAAAAAGTTAATGTAACTAGATTTTATACGTATAATAAAAACGAAGTAAAGGATCAATAGTTTATAAGTAGTCTAGTAGTAGTCTTACTTTTTCCAGCACAAATTTTTTTATGTTACTAGTTGGCAAACAAGCATACGGCCCACCTGATGGTAAGTGGTTGCCGTAGCCTATGAGCGCTTGCAGCACCATTAGAAGGTGCGACTCACGCGTTGCCAACCCCGAGATATTAGTTCTCAAATCTCCTATGCCCAGTAATTTCACCAGCGTACAGTGCCCTTCAAACCGGAACACAGTAATGCCTAAGAACTACTATTTGTCGGCAGAATATTTGACACTGCCGTAGTACCCACCTAACCGGCCTCTTGCAACTAAAGACGTACCAACAGTGTGAAATGGGCTGGCTCGGGGAAGTACTATTTTCTCACCTTTGCGTTTCGTGCGATGATTGAGAGCGCCGGCGGCCCAATCTGCCACACCCTCTGTTCCCTTCCTTTTTTCCCATCTCCTCCTTTCCCATCTTTCCTTTGGTTTGGCAACTCCTATGTGATACTGTAGTTACTTTACTTCGATTTTCTGGAGGGTAGTACTTTCCCAGTCGAGCCAGCCCATTTGTGTTGGGAGGAGCATGACTCTACTATTACGTAATAAGGGTCATTGTACTCATCAGCTAGTAACAACCCATTTGGCGAAACATACTCAGTAGACATAAGCCAAGAATGTATTAAGAAATATAGTTCCATTAGAGATCCAAGTTATGGAATGTGTCTTCTGTTATACTAATATAATTTTCTTATCATACAAGTGGTCGGCCACGGCTTTATCCGAAGGATAAGTATTTTTTTATGCCACTAAATAGGCAAGCATGACCACCTGATGATAAGCGGTTGTTTTAGCTTATGAGCGATTACAACACCATTCGTTTTTAGCTCTCGAAATATTGGTTCATTAAATCTTCTATGCCCAGTACTTTCACTAGCTACAGAGTCCTTCAAATCTTAACACAGGTTTGAAAATACACTAATGCTTTGCGTTAGAATAATTACTGACACTACAATGATACATAATTAGGTTTTTTGCAATAAATATAATAATAAATAAATATAAATAAAAAAGTTTAGCCATTGTAGCGGGATTTTTAATTTTTTATGTTAGAAGTTGGCAAACAAGCATACGGCCCACCTGATGGTAAGTGGCTGCCGCAGCCTATGAGCGCTTGCAGCACCATTAGTAGGTGCCACTCACGCGTTGCCAACCTCGAGATATTAGTTCTTAAATCTCGTTCGCCCAGTAATTTCACTAGCGTACAATGCCCTTCAAGCCGGAACACAGTAGTGCCTAGGCACTACTATTTTTCGGCAGAATATCCACTGCGGTGTCCACTGTGGTGGTACCTACCTAGCCGGCCTCTTGCAACAAAAGACCTACCACCAGTGTGACTGATTGCACTGGTGGAATAATCTCTGTTGTGACAGAGGTTATCCCAACAGCGGGCGATGGGGTCGTCACATCCCGACGCCTATAAAATATTTATCGAATCGCTGGGTTTTTGGCTCTTCAGAAATCTTATGGGCGTATAGTGGTAAATCGTTTAATGAAGTTTGCTGTTTGAATGAAGTTTAAAAAAAAATGTGTATTTAAAAAAAAAGAAGATTCGTAATGCTTTTTCAAGGCATTACTAATATTTCTATTGCCCCTCCATAAAAGCTCGAAGCTTGTGCTAGGAGTGTGTGAACGACAATAGTCCAAAGAGGTCAGAACTTTCGACTAGGTGAACCGAATTTGACAATTCTTTTTTGATATTTGAAAGGTTCTGACAATGGCATGCATGAGGAAACCATTTACGTTTTATATTTGGATTAAGCACGTTTATTAAATTCGTAGCTTTTTATGGAAAAGGGTAAATGGGCAGGAGGCTCACCTGATGTTAAGCGATCACCACCGCCTATGAACATCTGCAACACCAGGCGGTATGTAGGTACGTTGCCGTCCTTTAAGGAAAGAATAGGCTCTTTTCTTGAAGGTAACCAGGTCGAATCGGTTCCACAAAGTGGTTGTGCGATGAGGAAACTAAAATAAATAAATATGATCTATAGAATATTTTCTTCAGAAATCGGGGTATGTGTGCCGATATTTTACTTAGCACTAAAAATTGTTTTTATAGTAATTTTATAACTAATAATACTATGAAGAAGAAATAGGCCAGCTCATAAAATACAGTAAGTCTATGGGTTAATGTTTTTTTCCGTACTTCAAACCACAAACTGTCCTTCTATGAAATAATTATATCATTCTGTGCCCCAATTAAATATTTAAGCGCGAAATTTCACATTCACAATAATTAACCTAAATACATTTTAACTACCTCATTAGTATTCAGGATATGCTCTTTTAAAACCAACATTTTTAGGGTTCCGTAGCCAAATGGCAAAAACGGAACCCTTATAATTTCGTCATGTCCGTTTGTCCGTCTGTCCGTTCATGCATCCTTCCGTCTGTCCGTCCGATATTTTTCATCATCACGCTGCGGAAGCCATTAGTTTATACTGTGAGTGGTCCACGCACTTGACTGCTTATTATTTAATGTTATTTTCTAGTTTTTCATTTTTAAAGTTTCATACCCAATGGAACCCTTTTTTCTCTGTTGACGGGGAGCAAATCTGGACCCAGATACCCGGCCTCCTGGGAAAGAGAACCGGGTCATGTTGGGTTTCATGTACGACCATGGCATCCCACTAAAATCTCCTCGGTGGCCGACCTCAGTGCACTTTCGCATGCATGCAATTGTCTTAATAATTTTGTAAATATATTTATATAAATTTCTATTAAGACTATGGCATTTTAATACACTAAATCGAATTATAAAAAAAGTTACTTTCACTTGCGTCGTTGTTTTAAAAAACCACATAGTTTTTATTGATTTATTTTCCCTTTTAAAATAAGGCAACAAGGTCCATAACTATATCTTAGTCCGGACACAAACCTCTCAATGCATTTGCTTCTCTAGTGGGCAAACTTATAACACCAAACTGCGCGGAATTCGGAATTATGGAACATTTTGGTGAAATGTGTTCGTGTCAAAGCTAATAGAAAGCTATTTACTATTTTAAACAACATGAAGCCTCAATAGCTCAACGGTAAAAGGGCCGACTTCGCTCCGTTAACGCGAGAGCCGAGGGTTCGATCCTGACCCCCTTGGGCTATTGTCGTACCCACTTCTAGCGCAAGCTTCCAGCTTCCTTGTTCTTTAAAAAAAAAAATTGGCGGAATGTGTTCGTTTCGAAGCTAATAGAAAGCTACTTACTATTTCATACAACGTAAACCCTATGAATATAGGTGTATAACTCAATACTTGCACTTCCATACTCCTCAGACGCAAGACATTTGTATAAAATAGTAAATACATGTTTTAAGCGTCGGATTTAAGTATGTGTATGTAACAATGAGGGTGGCATGTTCAATTTGTGAACAAACCCTCAAAATAAAAAAATAAGAGAAAAAGCTATATCTAATAATATAATTTGAAATCTTAAATCTAGCACCATATTAAATAACACAGGAAATCTTAAAATGTATTAAGGAATTTTGAAGTTTTTCCCAACATCGACATTTCCTGGCCAAAAATCAGGGCTGAAGAGGACGAAATAATAATATATTTTAACTTTGAAATTTTCTTCGCTTCTTTTAAAGAAAAGTAATTTATTTTAGGGCCCTATTAACAGATAATTCTCGTAGAAGGTTAGTCCAGAAGCTATTATTTAGCGAACCCAAATTAACATTTTTTCAATTTTTCGTTTTGGGTTAAATGTTAAAAGGATTAGTCCACCGAAAGGGCAAAAGGCTGTTAATGTTTTTGTCATAATGGTTATCAAAAAGGTTTTCTATGGTTTTTGTTTTCATTTCTTTTTTTTTTATTTTAATAGTTGAAGTTAAAAATTAAGTTTTATATTTGAATATTATTCACAGCTACAGAATTTTTTTTTTAATTTTTGTGGGATGCTATTGTGTTTTCCTCTTATAATTTGTTGGATAATGTTTACATATTGAAAATATATTTTACAGTTTTTTCTAGCCCGTCTGTTTGTTCCGGCTAATCTACGAAACGGTTTGACAGATTTTTTCTCATCACGGGAGACAAATTATATATGTATATTACAAATAAAAACGATATTATGGCTATTAATATAAAAATACTAGCTGTGCCCCCGACTTCTTCCGCGTGGCGTATTGATTTTTGGCAGCATTTTTAGTTTTTTTATTTTTTATTTCATGACGGTTGGCAATCAGGCATACGGTCCGCCTGATATTAGGCAGTCACCTCAACCTATAAGCGTTTGCGATACTTGAAGTATCACAAGCGCGTTGCCAACCCAAGGAACAGTAGGGAAAAAGGGAAGGGAACAGAGGGAGTGGGAGATCGGGCCTCCGGCGCTCCCACTCATCGCGCGAAACGCAACATTACATAATGATACTGTTACTTTTCGCCGATTTTCTGTGAGAAGGAAGTACTTCCCCGGTCGAACCGGCCCATTTGAGAAGCCTGGCCCTCCTACCGTAAAATTACCGTATTTCGGCTATTTATTTTACAAATAAGACACACATGTATAAAAACAATACAAATTTTCATCCCCTATTCCCTATTATCATTTTACATCCTTTAGGGTGTTGATTTAATTATCGAATCAACAGCCTAAAAATTACGTTTCAAGCTTCTAGCTCTAAAAATCCTTCCCCCTTTTTAACGCCTTACAAGCCTTTTTCCGCATTAAAAAGTAGCGTATGTCCTTTCTCAGGTTCTAGACTATCTGTGTACCAAATATCATTTAAATCGGTTTCTAATTTTGCCGCGAAAGCGCGACAGACAGACTTTCGCATTTATAATATTATAATAAGGATAGTACTATGGTCAATGCCCTTTCCAGTAACTGTGAACCCATTTGGCAAACCATTTACAATAGACATCAGACATACGCCAAGAACTAGTACATTAGATTGTTTCATTACAGATATGGTTATTGTGGAACAAACTTGTAGTTTTCTTTATAGCTTTTTATGCGGAAATTTGCCAGGGTTTCGGTATTAGTCTTATTAAGATTTGTCAAGCTAGTTTTATGAATTAAACTCCGTACTTAGTACACCAATAGTTTCGTTTATTATCCGTTACATAAATCAGGTCAGGGCTAATACATTCCTCTCGTTATTTTCCAAATATAAATCTAGTCATAGCTAATACATTAATCGTTTCATCATTTCCAAGTAGTCTTGTGTATCGTCTCCCGAATTCAACCCCAGTTCCCTTTCCCACCTTTTTTTCGCGCTATTTCAACCCATTTTCCCGCCAATATTTCCTTGGCTCTGATTGGCCAACAAGAAACCCGCGTCCGCCATTGTTTTCTTTTTGGCCAATCAGATACGAGGTGGTGTTGTCATTTATAAAATTTATAAAATTATTTTTCATTAATTGAGAAATCATGACACTAGTTTTTATGAATAACAATTATTATCATTTGCCCTTCAAAACCTATTAAGAGTTAAACTGTAAGTTGTTTAAGGGAGGCTTTAAATCAGCGATACGATCGTTTTTCGAAGCGCGTCTTCTTCTTTCTAGCTTTAATCCCGGTATTTTGCGTGCGTATTACTCATATCCGGATTTGACAGATTACTAGTTTTTACACAGAGCGATTGCCATCGGACCCCCGCAACTTACTGGATAAGAGCCGATTACCTATCAAGAAAGCGTTAATGATTATTATCAGATGTTATAAGAATAACCGGGACCGACAGCTTAACGTAATCTCAAAGGCTCAAAGCAAACTACCAACCACAACGGTCGTCAATTAGTTTAGACAGTTTGGATGTAAAAACCTTTAGATGTAAAAAAAACCTTTATATATAAAACCACGCCTGTGGTTTTATCAGTATTCATTTTGAATCAAACTAAGTTAAGCATAGCCATTTTTTTACGCTTTGTAAGAATGACAACTTTTTCAAATATTGTCTTGTCTAATCCAACGTATTAAATAGGTTCTATGCTTCGTCATATGCCAACATATATTAATGGACGCAAATAAGCAATACCATGTCAACCCACAAAATTTAAAAACTGAGTTATATATGCAGAAGTGTTGGTAAATGGCTGAAGAACATTTTTCTTTAATATTTTTAGGGTTTTAAGCTTTAAAACTTCTAAGAAAACAATTTTTTAATCATGCAATTTATATATTATTTTAAACGTTTTGGTTTATATTATATACGAAATATGCAGTTTGTATGCTTATTTTATGTAAAAATAAGTAAGTAACTTACATACATCTTGAAATTGCCCAAAACTTGACCAATACATTAAAAAAATCATATAAAGCAAGTTGTTCAAAATTGTCAAACGCGTTTTTCTCTAAATGACATTCGTGTGGGTTGACATGGTATTGCTTATTTGCGTCCATTTTTCTCATTTTAAAACGGTTTTATTCTGTGTTTGATTATCGCGCCTTTAAATGAACGTTGGATTATTCCGGTCGTTATCATAAACAGTACGTAATAATCGTTAACTTGAAATGTGGAAAATGTTTTTTATTTAAAATGTCACCACGTTTGCCCAAAAAAGGTCGCTAAGGTTATTTAACCTCCGTATCTCCCAATCTACGTCAAATTTATCAAATTTAAATGAAATATTTTTAGAAAAAATATTGCTAAATTCAGAACTGAAATACAAAGCTTTACTTTCCTACAGAATATTTTTATCAGAAGTCTCAGCCTTTTGTGCCGATTCTATTATATGTATGGTGATTGCTTAGTACCTAAGACACTTTTCAGTGGCGGATTTACAAGTTTTTAAGGTATAGGCTACCCTTGCAACCCTTGCCTCTACAATTGTAATGTCCTAGATTATTTTTCCAATGAAAGCTGGTTGGATGGCGATGAACAAGCTGTTTTACTCTAGAATACAGAAGTTCGATACTCGAAATGTACAAGTACAAGTGACAGGAGAAGTCATCGGCAAACTTGTTGCAGATTTCTACCTAAAACACCAGAAGACCGATGCAGAAATCTTTTTGATTTCTACGAGGTAGCAAAAAAAGTATTCGGTCCCCAAATTTGCCGCCCTAAAAATCTAGACTCAAGTTTACTCAGCCTGTTAGTAAATTCGGCACTGATACTCTTTATCCCGGAAATATGCTTGATTGCTGTGGGATTATAAAAAAAACACTACAGGACGAATTAAATTGAAATTCAGTATAGATGCGTCTTAAAGAACATTATTTACTTACAAATTCATTTCTATCTGGAGCCAATTCTAATGTCACTGACGAAGTCGTAGGCAGATGGTAATAATATTTATTATTAATAACCGTTAGAAACATCGCTATTGAATACAGAACTAAATACCCGGTTCTTAATATCTTTATTTAATTCCCTTAATTCGAAGACCGTTCATTTAAAATTCAAATTTGATAAATTTTAGTTATAAATTCAAATGGTATTAGGTACTTCCATTCACTCCTAATTAAATTATATTGCTTTGATATTATCTATTGTAAAGGAATATTTCGCTGACTTCAAAAAGGAGGTGTCACCAATTTTTTTTTTAGTTCGTTATTGTTACTCGAAGACGATTGGATTAATTTAGTTCTTTTTATGTTTAAAACGTTATACGTAGTCTTATCGGGTCACGATATGATGATGGGATTACACTACATACTCAACGGCCCTTATGACGATAGTGATATCCAGTGTCGGGGGTCCGGAAACATACAAAGTTAGAACAAACACACCAAGACCGTAACCCATGCTTTTTGCTCAATACATACATCTGGTCCTAGCGGGGATCGAACCTGGGGCCGGTGGTGCTTAAGGTAGGCTTGCAACAAAAGATTCACATTTTGATGATTGTTGATTATCCTAACAGAAGGCGATGGGATCTTCACATCCCGACTCCTCAAAAAAAGTTAAAATTTAATACAACTTACATAAATGAGATAAAGCCAACAGTCTCCGAATAAAATGACTATGATATATGGACAGACAGATGGACATGACGAAATTATAAAGCTTCCGTTTTTGCCATTTGGCTACGGAACCCTAATAGTAGATGCTTACCCTATAAAAATAGATAATTAAATTATCGCACAGTATCGGAGTAAGTATTTTATTAGGTAACAAAGAATAAAAAAATATCCCTAAAAGGCTCTGTATTGACGTAATATTTGAAGATAGAAATAGTCTTTTCAACGAAACATAAATTAAATGTAAAGGCTTTTTAAAGCATTACTTAAATTTCCATTTTCCCCTTCAACTAAGCGCAATGATTAGGCAAAAAGTGATTTACGACAGTTTAGCTCAAGGCTCTGTTCCTCAATCTAATTATCGTCTGTCACGTCACAAGTCTATCCACCGATGACGTCTAAAGCCGTCTTTCGGCATTTATCTTACGTTAGGAAACGCATTTACATGCATCACTAGGCAGTGGTAGTGTGGGGCTCACTACTCACTAGTTGAGCTAAGTACTACCCACTACGCCACGGGCTCGCTTGCGCAATCAACCGCGACGCTTCGGCCCCGGTCGTCATTAAAGGGAGCCCTAGAGCCCTCTCTACTGAAACCAACTTTTTAATGACGTTGTTTCTCACTACGATCGACCAGTGTGACTTTTAAGACAGGTTTTGCCAGGAGACAACCTATGGACGAAATCAACATTGCAAAGGCTGTCTCTTTTTCTCGGCTGGGTCTCGGTACTCAGCCTCCCCGCCCAGTGACGCTGTCAAGGCCTCTAGGGTCAACAGCAATACACAATCAGAAAAAAAACCTACCTCACTACCTAGTACAGTAGAGAATTGTTGAGCTAATAACATTTTTAATATGATCGAAAAATATTTTTAAGCATATTCAGGGCATGGAGGAGTATATGTCATAAATAAATATTATAAAGAGAAGCGTAAAAGACAACCATTGTGGCGTGCTGATAGCTCAAACTCAAACTCAAAATATTCTTTATTCAAATAGGCTTTTAAGCACTTTTGAATCGTCAAATATACAGTCTGTTATGTCCGCCTTAGTGAAGCTACCGCCGATTCGGAAGGCAGATTCTGCAGAGAAGAAATGGCAAGACAGTACAGTTACTCTTTTCAAAAATAATCACATTATATTTGTCAAATGTACAATTAAGCGAGGCTACTTTCAGACTCGACGGTGGCGAGTTCGATTCCCGCTTGGAGCTTGTTATATCTGTTTCGGTCTAGGCGTTTGTCCTTGTGGATCTCCACACCGTACCTCAGAGAGCACGTTAAGCTGTCGGTCCCAGTTGTTATGGTATCATATGATAATAATCGTTAACTCTTGCAAGTAATTTCTAATGAGGTACTGACTAGCCCTTAAGTTTGCGGAGGTCAGATGTTCATTGCTCTGGGAAAATGTAGTAACCTAATAAGTCTGGGAAAGTTTAATCCTTATAAGCGAGCAAGCTGTGGCACAGCAGTAGTGAACCTGCATTAAATGCCACGGGTCATGGCTTCGATTCCCGCTTGGGGCAGATGTTTGTATTGACCATACAGGCATGTGTTGTGGTCTGGAAGTGTTTGTCCTTGTATATATTTCCAGACCCGACACAGTATAACAGTATTCTGAATAGAGCCGTTGAGTGTGTACCGTTTATTTATTTAATTAATAAACTGATGATAATGTTGTTGGGATAACCTCTGTCACAACAGAGATTATTCCACCAGTGCAATCAGTCACACTGGTGGTAGGTCTTTTGTTGCAAGAGGCCGGCTAGGTAGGTACCACCGCAGTGTCCAATATTCTGCCGCCAAATAGTAGTGTTTAGGCACTACTGTGTTCCGGTTTGAAGGGCATTGTACGCTAGTGAAATTACTGGGCGAACGAGACTTAAGAACTAATATCTCGAGGTTGGCAACGCGTCAGTGGCACCTACTAATGGTGCTGCAAGCGCTCATAGGCTGCGGCAGCCACTTACCATCAGGTGGGCCGTATGCTTGTTTGCCAACTTCTAACATAATAATAAAAAAAATCTTCTTTTCACGTCGGTTAGAAATCCAAGTAGTCAAAATCAATAATTGTGTCATGACATATGACAAAAGACAGTTCATTTATCAAAATCAGCGCCACATGTGCAGTGTCACAATGATATATTCACAATGCGAATTCAACGTGTGATATTCGCATTGATATTATAGATGCGCAAGTAACTACCTCCGATTAAATCGTTGTATATAGACGAAAACATATAATTTATGTAAGTGACAGTAAAAATCATCCCACACTTTTTTACAGTAACATAATTTTATTTACACTATATAAACTATTAATTAATTTTTATTTTTCAGTTGATTTTTTAAAATATTAAATTAAAGTATGCATAATTTGCATTACATACATATGAAGCTATTAAAAACGCAGACATTCAACGGGTGAGGTGTTGACGGGATTAGGATAGGAAGATCTTATGTTGGGTGTCCGGACCGTCCGGAAAGACACACAATCTTCTTCATCCTAGCATTATTCCCGGTATTTTTATGTACCCAGGGTCTGCTTATTACTCTTATCCGGATTTGACAGGTTACTAGTTTTTACACAGAGCGATTGCCATCTAACCTCCGCAACCTTAAGGGCGAACCAGTAACTCATTGGATAAGAGCAATTTACTTATCAAGAGTTAACGATTATTATCAGATGTTATTGATAATAACCGGGACCGACAGCTTAACGTGCTCTCCGAGGCACGGTGGGAAGACCCACACGGACAAACGCCCAGTAGAAGACAGAAATTTTAACAAACATCTGCCTGAGCGGGAATCGAACCCGCAACCGTCGAGACTAAAGGCAGACTCGCTACCCACAGCGCCACAACGGTGTCATGCGTAAATACACCCACATCGGAACACATACCTGTATGGTCAATACAAACATCTGCCCCTGTCGGCAATCGAACCCGTGACCTGTAGCGCTTCTATAGCCTAGTCGGTGACGGTGACCCGCATAGACGGGTTCTTGCCGCCGGAGCGTCAGGGTTGTTTGCGCAAGCGATAACGTCCCACTTTGGCAATGAGGGTTCTGCACAGTTTAAGTGGTTATTAGCCGCTTGATTAACAGGTTGTCGAGTACCATTAGCTAATGTACTTGACGAGTACACTACGAGCAGGATCGAAGCCGCAACTCTCACGCTATCGAAGTGGAGTCAACCCTTTAGCCGTTGAGCTATTAATCGTATCTAAAATTTCTATAAAATGGAAATGCGATCTTAGAAGTATGACGCGCTTTCACGCCAAAACTACTACACCGATTTAAATGAAATTTGGTACACAGATAGTATATAGAGCCTGAGAAAAGACACAGGCTACTTTTTGATCCGAAGAAAGGGTTGTAGGTGGTTGAAAGGGGGGATGTAAAGTTGTATGAAAGTATCGTCATTTTCAGAGCTAAAAGCTTGAAACTTATTTTTTAGACTTGATTCGATATAAGTAAATATGTCATTCAAAGTTTGTAAAAAATGTTTGGTGCGTTCAGAGTTTGTATGAAAATCGTTATTCACGCGTCATCGTTATAATTCTAAAACTTTAAATTACATAAAGTTTGTTAAATGCGCTAAATATTCGAAGTTGAGTTTTAATAATATAAAACTTATTATGGCGAAATATTATACCTACTTTGTTATGAATAAGTTTAGTCTAGACGGTAGACGCTAGACCGTAGTGGGAGAACAAGTTCATTGAAATGAACGGCTTTTGTTAGCATTTTGAGAACTGGATCTATATAGCCTGTGTTAAAATTGTTTTTTTTATATCATCTTCTTCTTCTTACCGAGTTAGTGGCCAATCTAGTGTCAGAGTTGTTCAGGTCACCCGTATAGGCCTCTGACTTGACTTATCGACTGTCATCAAATTGATAACAGACGGGATCGACGTTTTACGTGCCTTCCGAAGCACGAAGACGCTGAGTCGAAATACCATACCTATGTGGTCACCAATGTATTGACTGACCGCGCCTAAACCGATGCTATGAGCGTCTCAAAAATTTTATATCACAATGGCTGGCAAACAAGCATACGGTTCGCCTGATGGTAAGCAATCATCGCAACCTATGAACGTGCGATACTTGAAGTATCACATGTGCGTTGCCAACTTCAATATAGGAGTGAAGGGAGGAAAGGAAGGAAACAGAGGTGGTGGGAGACTGGGTCTTTAGCGCTCAGTCATCGCACGAAACGCTATAGTACCTACTGATACTGTTACTTTACGACGATTTTTTTTTAAATTTAATTAACCGGCCCAATTGTGCTCTACTACTACTAGTATTGGTCTAGTTTACATTTTTTTAGGGTTCCGTACCCAAAGGGTGCCAACAGAGCCCTATTAATAAAAAATATTCTTAATTTTTTAAAAATTAATCTTCAAATACCTATATGCTGGTACTATATTTTAGAAGTCAAATAAATCGTACAGAAATTGTACGTATATCCACAGCTTTACGGGAGTTAACGTAAAGTAGGACGAACTTCAGCTAAGTTTGTATCCGAGCTTTCTGAAACAAAGGTAGCACTTCGTTACGTTTAATGAGATACGGATAAAGATTCGTTTACACTAGCTATGTTAATTTTTCGCAGTTTAACAAGTGTAGATAAAAAAATATCAGTCAAGTGCGTTGTGGACCACGCATAGTGGAAACTAAAGGCTTCCGCAGCTACATGATGAAGAATATATTTCTATGATTATTAGGTATTATTATTTGTTGAATTTTTAAATTGAACTATTTTAAGAATGTTTGCTTTATTTTAATTATTACTATTTTTAACTATTATTATTTTTATTATCTCATTTTATTAATTGACATATTTAATTATTGTTTCTCAGACTGTATGTTTCAAAGGCTTTTTGTAAAATTTGCATGCTAGTTTTATAATAGGCAAAACATGTAGGAAATTTTTAAATGTAAACTGACCATATGATATTCATACCCATGTTTGATGCAAATAAATATTATTATTATTATTAATCTTAAGATAGAGCCAACAGTCTCCGAGTAAAATGACTGTGACATACAGACGGACCGACAAACGGACAGACGGACAGATGGACAGACAGACGGACGGACATGACGATATTATAAGGGTTTAGTTTAAAAATTAAAGTGTATGACTGTAATGTCAAAATAAAAACTTTTTACTAGATATACGTATAACAATTTCTTTGTTTGTGTTTACGATACGATAAGATACGTCATACATTAATAGGATATTAATTTGTTCTTTAAAGTATATTTTCTGTTCACCTGTCTGTTTCGGTTAATCTCCGAAATAGTGGGACTGATTTTTTCGGGACTCTCACTGCCTGATGTTACAAGAAACAGCAGAAGTTATTTTATTGTATAATTGCTTAACCTTAATAGGTTCCACTTAATAAAAAAAAATCTAAACAATAATTCTGTAGCCAACGCAATCGAAGCCACGGGCATTGCTAGTTCAATTATAAAACATACAATTCATTTTTAAATTTTAAAATAATGAAAACGGTCCAAGAATATTAACATCACTGCTTTATACAGTCTTAGTAAAGACTTCTTACTGTAAAAATAAATACCCTTTCATTCTATCCATAGCTGAAATACTTAACCCTTTTAACATCTACATTTAGTCTCTACAGACTAAAAAGAAGTGAAAAAATTCTAATTTGCGTTCGTCAAGTAATAGTCTGTGGGCTCGGGTTCTATTAGTCCCTTCCGTCAATATTCACAAAACCCCTTAGGGAGGGTTTTTGTTGATATCACTCATATTTTTAAAAGTCTAATGATACAGTGATTTTTTTTCGACACCGTTGTGGCGTGGTAGCGAGTCTTGCCTTTAGCCTCGACGGTTGCGGGTTCGATTCCCACTCGGGCAGATACAGACCTAAGAGACAGGGACTACAGACCTAAGTATCTGGTATAAATTTCAACTTTTTAGGCCCTCCAATTCCATGAAAACCTTAAAATATTTTGAATCTTGCTAGTTTAATCAAATAAATGCTTTTGTGTCTATAACAAAATATAATGAAAATCATTTTTGATTTAATTTGAATCATAAAGCATGTGATTGAAAGCCTGATTGTACATATTTAACTGCGCTCGTAATACGGCTCCGCCAAAGCCTAATTTATTATTTAAGTATCTAATATATCCGTAAAACTGTAGTTTTGTAAGGAAAAACACATTATACGACATTTTTAATGTGAAATTACAATAAGGTAATAAATTGTTTTATGAATTTTTTTTTTCGAAATATGTATTACTGTTGGCCTTAGTGGCCTTGACAGCGTCACCAAGCGGGGGGGGCGTGTACAGAGACTCAGCCGTGATAAAGGGGCAGCCCTCACGGGGGCTCAAATTGATTCCGTCCTTAGGGTGCCTCCTGCGACGCCGAACCACGGCTAAAAACGTCATCGGAGATGGAGGCAGCGCTTCGGGCGCATTCTATACGATAGACATAGACGATAGACGACGGTATGAGCGCAACGCGACGTACGAAACAAAGGACCTCGTCCTCGCCGGCGAAGACGGTGTTATGTGCGTGTCTGTGCTGTGTAAGGTTAAATTTTTTGTACTAAGTTCCTTAACGCGGTTTATGAGTAGTGCGATTTAGAAATCATCACATAACGAAATGCCGTATGCTGTGTGTGTGTATGTGTGTATCAAGCATGCGCAGCCGGGTGCGCAACTCTCTGTGCCCGTCTCTTTTCATCATATAACCTATATTTCTATACTATTGAACATAAAAGTATAATATGTTTTATTTCTATGCTATTGAAATATATTGAGCTTACTACAAGTAACCTAAACGTAAGGGAACTTCGTTCCTGACGAGGGTCCCGCAATCGCAAATATTTTTTTACTAAAGTAAAAAGTCCTCTCCACATGCGACATCTGTCGTTGTGTGATTCTTAAACATGAGGAATTCTTCTTTCTAGCGTTATCCCGGTACTTTACCCGGGGTCTGCTTATGATTCTTATCCGGATTTAACAGGTTACTAGTTGTGACACATCAGAGCGATTGCCATATAACCTCCACAAATAATGCCAACCAATATCTCATAGGATAAGGGCAAATTACGGATCAATAGTTAACCGATAGCTTAGCGTGCTATCCGAGGCACGGTGGGGTGACAAGGGCAAACGCCCAGACTGTAACAGATATTTATAACAAAACACTACTCCAAGCGGGAATCGAACCCGCGACCGACGAGGATCATGCAGGCCACCAGCACGCCACAACGGTCGTCGTTTGTCAAATTTATAATTTTATGCCAAGTCATACATTCCTCCGTGCCCGGAATATGCTTAAAAATAGTTTTCCATTGTATTTAAAATGTTAATAGTTCAATAGTTTTCTACTGTACTGAAAGACTTTTGACGTGACAAACAATAATTCGATTTAGGAACAGAGCCTTGAGCTAAACTGCCGTAAATCACTTTTTGCCTAATCATTGCGCTTAGTTGAAGGGAAAAATGGAAATTTAAGAAATGCTTTAAAAAGCCTGTATATTTTACTTATATTTCAACTGAAGGTTATTTCTATCTTCAGATATTAAATAAATAAATAAACGCTGCACACTCACCGGCCCCCATTAGGATAGTACTATCCTGTGTCGGGGTTCGGGAAACATTCACAATGACAAGGACAAATACACCCAGACCGGAAAATATGCTGGCATGGTCAATACAAACATATTATGCTCCGAGGGGGAATCAAACCCGCGACCTGTGGCGTTTAAGGCAGGTTCGCTACCGCTGCGCCACAACGTCGTCGTCAAAATATATAATTGAAAGCACATTATTACAACAGTACATCATAAACAAGAAACACTTACACAGAAAGAGACGCTCATAGCCGGGTGCGCTCACTGATCGGTAAACGATCGGCGGGTTAAGCAACTTTAGGCGCGGTCAGTCAGTAGATGAGTGATCGCATAGTGGTATTTCAACTGAGCGTCTCTGTGCCTCAGAAGGCACGTAAAAAGTCGGTGTCGGCTGCTATCAATTTGATAATAGTCGAAAAGTCAAGTCAGAAGCCTACACGTACATGGGCGACCTGAACAACTCTGACACTAGGTTGGTCACAACCACTCGATAAGAAGAAGAATCGAAAACAAACCCAATTTTTAATTTCCTTTTTTGCTTTATTATAAGACCTAGAAAAAGTACTTTAAAAGGGACATTGAAACCGTTCGTTTAAGTCTAATGTAGCTTTTATAGTTTATCCACGGTCCCCTGGGGACGGTTAAAAGCTTTACGCGTTATATTGCCACATAAAAAAACTATTTTACAAGTTCCCAATAAGCCTCAAAAGCCATTTATACTGTACCTTTTCTGACCTGCTTATATTAAAACTTAAAAAAAGAACACGAAATATTGCTCTTTTAAAAATGGCATTGGGTCTCGACGGTGGCGGGTTGGTCTCACCACCCTGCCTCGGAGAGCACGTTAAGCGGTTCGTCCCGGTTTATATCACATAGTATCTGATAACAATCGTTAACTCGTGATAAGTAATTTGCTCATACCTAATGAGTTATTCGTTCGCCCTTAAGGTTGTAGAGGTCGGATGGCAATGGCTCTGTGACAAAACTAGTACGCCGACTACTAGTCAAATCCCGATAACAGTAATAAGCAGATCCTGGGTAGAAAAACACTAGGAATAATGCTAGAACGAAGAAGAAGGTATATTATAATTACGACTTAGCATTAATCAGTGTAGCGCTAAACACAGGAATTATCTATATGGCGTTGTTATCGCGTGCTTAGAGACAATTTGTGGCCATAACAACGAAGATTTATTTATAATTTCGCTGCTTGTACCACACCTGTATACTTTTCATCAGTCACGAGAGTGATTCAAGTATAAAGATACGCTATCTTAGTTTAGATCGATATATAAAATGGTGTCATACCCTTAGGTCGTTGGTGCACGGGGTGGTCACCTGTGTGTGTTCAGCGCCGGGGCATCGCATCTGTTGACTGCGTCAGCGATCCCGCGACGACCCACTATGCCGCAAGATGGGATCTCGGGATTTTGGTGGTTAGGGGAGATCAGCTACGATGCCACACACCACCGGCGCCATTGCACCCGTCCCGGCGCTCGAGTGCGTTACTGAATTTCCCCAAGTAAAAATAAGGGCATCTATGTGCCTATCGCACGCCTTATGCAGCACGGGGGAACGGCATGAGTTTCCCCAGGCTGAGCGCAACACCATCAGCTCTGCCCGGGACGGGCTCAGCTGTGGAATGCGCTAGAAGGCCCCGGAGTGTGTTCCACAAGAGTTTCTGGAGCCTCTCGCACGCTTTGAGGTCGGTCATCGAGGAGGTTTTAGTGGGACACCCGGTCGTACATGGAAGCCCACATAACCTGGTTGTCTTCTCCAGGAGGTCGGGGATTTGGTTGCAGATTTCCTTCCCTTCAACAAAAAAATTTCGAATTAAGTTGAAAGCAGTTCAAACTTTCTAACTTAATAACAGTAACTTAAACGTCGAGGTGGTCTTTAACCGAGGTGTTGTGGCACAGCAATAGCGGTAGCTTAAGCGTCATATATCGCGAGTTCGATGCCCTGTCAGGACTGATGATTGTCCATACAGGCATGTGTTTCGGTCATAGTGTTTCCGGACCTCAAAACAGGATATTCCTAAACTAATGTGAATGTTGAGTGTGTAGCGTTTATTTATTATACAATACAAAAACTCTTACTTATTACTGTTAAAAAATATTACGACGCAGCAGTTTATTTCTATGAAGCTATCATCAAACGCAGTTGCATTCAAAAAAATGAAAAACTACGCGTCTAGACAGACGTCTGTTCAACACGTGCCGATGCCAATTATTGTCGCCGGATCGATTCCAAGCGGGTCTAGTCATAAAATGTTTGTCTAGTTCATACATTAAACTACTTATAGTATGTGGAATTTATATAGTATTTTCCTGGCGTCGGGATGTGACGACCTCATCGCCCGCTGTTAGGATAACCTCTGTCAAAGCAGAGATTATTGCAATCAGTCAAACTGGTGGTAGGTCTTTTATTGCAAGAGGCCAGCTAGGTAGGTACCACCGCAGTGTCAAATATTCTGCCGCAAAACAGTAGTGCTTTGGTACCGATTTGGTGGTGTTCCGGTTTTAAGGGCACTGTAGGTTTTGGAAGTTACTGGGCAGAGGAAATTTAAGAACTAATATCTCGAGGTTGGCAGCGTGAGTGGCACCTACTAATGGTTCCGCAAGCGCTAATAAGCTACGGAATCCACGTACCATCGTATGGTTGTTTGCCAACTTGTAACATAAAAAAAAATGTGGTTTCACGTGTTTTTCGTGCTTTATTATTGCCTTTTTTATAATTAGGCAACTTTATAACTGAAAACATTTTCGTTAATATTTACAAATCTTTTTACATTTTCTTTTCTTTCTAATTAAGAATCATTTGAAGCATTAATTCGAAATCGGTTTAAATTAGGATGTTTAATTTACAAGTGACTACACTCCAATTGAAGACTTTGACGACGAGGTCTATATTATATTTTGTACTAAGTTCTTTATTGTATACGAGTTTCCGCCAGCGGCTTCACCCGCGTGAATAACGATTTTAATACAAAACTTCATTTCACCTCTTCGGTTGAGGAATTTTAGAAATAATTAAAACACGTTAAGACGTGTTACATCGTTCGCCAAGTAAAATAAAATTTTAAATTAAATAAAAAACCCAACGACATTAATAATAATTCCTAAAAACCTAAAAACAAGCTCTATAATGACTACTATAATGTTAGTAAAGGTACTGCAGACGGGGACAAGTTGATCAATCAATTTGTAAGTGGATGATGGAGTTGAAAGAGAAATGCTTAAATTGAAATATATAATATATATAATGTATAATAAATAAAGAAAACTAAGCAATATATACTTTTCGTCTTATTTTGTTTAGTTCTACGAGAAATTATCATCAGATATTCCGCTTTGAATACCTTTGTTTCTGCGGAACCTATATTAAAATAATGTACCCTATGTCACTCTCACAACTGAGACGAATCTAATGATATCCGATAAGTCGAAATCCGTCCAAGAGTTTAGCCTACATACATACATACATTCGCTCGAAAAACATTACCCTCCGACAGTCGGGTAAAAATAGAGTTTCATGCTTCTATAAAATCCTTTTCTCCAATTGATTACCTATGGATCGAATTCCGAAAAATTGTTTCCTTGTGCTCGTTAACGTTTTAAAATCGGCACCTGTAAAAAAATTAAAAAAATCCAAGTTTAAGCTAGACGTTGATATGCCATGAATCAGATTGAGTTTTCAAACGTGTGTCAAAATAAAATATAATTTTAATCAAAAGCAAGCCGTTTTTAACCCCTCTATGGGATGAATTTCAATTAAATATGAAACACGTCTTCCATCAATTCTTTTAAAAATGGTTTATGCCTAATTTGAAATAGATTGAACCAAGGAATCGCGTTGTCCCGTACAAACTTTGTCCTCCAACCCCTTAGAATTAGAATTTCGGAAAATCCTTTCTAATCCGTTGCCCACAAAGAACACGCCTTCCAAGTTTTAGGTCTCCAATATCAGCGGTTTAGGCTGTGCGTTAATCCGTCATTCATTCAGCACAAAGCCTTTTACATATATAGAAGAAGCTTATGGACGGTTTTATTTGTTTAAATTTGTTTAAATATCTGTCTCGGTCTGGGCGTTTGTCCGTGTGGGTCTCCCCACCGTGCCTCGGAGAGCACCTTAAGCTGTTGGTCCCGGTTGTTATCTCATAACATCTGATAATAATCGTTAACTCATAATAAGTAAATTGCTCTTATCCAATGAGTTACTGGTTCGCCCTTAGGGTTTCGGAGGTCAGATGGCAATCGCTCCATGCAAAAACTATATCATAGTCATATCCGGGTAAGAGTAATAAGCAGACCCTGGGTAAATAAAATACCGGGAATAATGCTAGGAAGAAGAAGAACCTGTAATATCTATCTAACTAAAAAAAATTGTCAGTGCTAAGCTGAGTTTTAGACTTCGCCGCGAGTCAGTTTTAATTGTCAAAGTTTTAAACCCTTCAGTACGCTACCAACCCGGCTTAAATTGCGTAATAGGTTAACATACTTGTTTTATAGGTATTAAAAAAAATATCACAAAAATATATACTTTATCAATGATAGTGTAAAAGTTTCAGCATTTTAGCAGCATAGCTTTGCTGTTTTCCGCATAACGCCTAAATCTAGAATGGAAACGAAATTATCGCAAGCCGGTCGTTATAGGAGAGCGTTGACAGAAAAGCTTTACCTCACGTTGGTTTTTGGAACAGGATGGCACTTACCTATGTCCTCTAGATGAGGCAGAGGGCATCCAGAGTGTTTGGCAGTGGCAAAGATTTGAAAAGGTCAATAAAAGAGATGGCCAAGGGGTGGGAAAGAAAAGAGTCTTCTTCTTATCGATTGCTTAGTAGTCCACCTAGTATCAGAGTTGTTCAGGTCGCCCGTAGGCCTCTGACTTGACTTATCGACTCTTGTCTTATTGTCAACAGCCGGGACCGACTTTTTACGTGCCCTCAGAAGCACGGAGACGCTCGGTTGAAATACCACTATGCGATCACCCATCTAGTGACTGAACGCGCCTAAAGTTGCTTAACCTACCGATCGTTTACCGATCAGCGGGTGCACTCGGCTATGAGCGCTAAGAGCGTATGATGAGAAGAAAAGGGTGGAAAGCGGTGACAAGAATCGCCACATTTCGCCAATTGGGTTGATAAGAGTGGAAACAAGGGTTTAGGTTTTCGAAATTCCACCCTTACCACCTGGGTGTCTCGAAATCCGTAAGCGAAGTTTCTGAACCGATAGGACCTCGGAACCTTCAAGAGAAGAGCCTATTCCTTTCTCAATGTTCGGCAACGCTCCTGCATTCCCTCTGGTGTTCTAAATGTTCACGGACGGATGATTGTTAAGCCTCTTACCCACTTGCCTCCTTTTACAAAAAAAGAACTTCGTTTTTATCATGATAAAATCTATCGGTCAGCTCACACAATATGTTGGTCTACATATAATTCCTATTGGCTTCAAAACTAGTTTTCCGTAATAGCACCTTAAGCAATCGACTTCGACTATTGTAACGAATACAGATAAGAATCGTCTATTCTTGTAAGAAAATTATCCGTATTCAACATCTTTTTGCCCTTAAGGGTTGCGAACGCCAAATAGCGATTGCTTTGTGTAAAAAAAAACTAATAAACTGTCTGGATCGGGATTAGAATGATAAACAGTACGTGTCAAACACAAGGACTGTTGGAACACGCTTTTATTACTAAACATTTTATATGTAAGTAAACTTATCTAATTTTTTTATGGACAAAACGTCATGGATGCTCTCTGTTGCGGGGGCAACAGGAGGCTATGTCGGACTCGTACCGACTAAAACCCCACGGTATTCTGCGCGGTATTTATCGGAACTATGGGTACCCTGTCACATTCTTTCATGGTTCCGACAGCGTTTCCTTTCGTAATAAACTGTCTGGATTGGGATAGTAAACAGTTTGTGTCGAGCACAGGGACTGTTGGAAAACGCTTTTACTACTAAGGATTTCATAGCTTGTCAGTAAGTCTTGGTCTTTCCCGGCGTAGGGATGTAACGACCCCATCGCCCGCTGTTGGGATAACCTCTATCATAGCAGAGATTATTCCACCAGTGCAATCAGTCACACTGGTGGTAGGTCTTTTGTTACAAGAGGCCGGCTAGGTAGGTACCACCGCAGTGTCAAATATTCTGCCGCCAAATAGTATTGCTTAGTCATTACTGTGTTCCGGTTTGAAGGGCACTGTAGGCTACTGGAATTACTAAGCAGAAGAGATTTAAGAACCAATATCTCGAGGTTGGCAACGCGTGAGTGGCACCTACTAATGGTGCTGCAAGCGCTCATAGGCTACAACAACTACTTACCATCAGGTGGGCCGTATGCTTGTTGGCCAACTTGTAACATTAAAAATAAGAAATTTTAGCTACTCAAACTCGTATGAACAACTAGCTGTGCCCGCGCTCGCGTTCAACCTTTTTTGCGTAATTAGTAAACAAACATCTAAACTTTCTCATCTGTTTAGTTTATTATATAAGTAACTCACTCTCAAACTCACAAATACATCATAAATACGATAGTCGATGCTCTTCCCAGTACAAATGGGAAAAAGGTTTAAAAGGCTTAAAGTATCAGTACGTACTGTTGCGTTGGAGTTGTTTCCCTTAAATAGATCTAAAAACTTCCACGACAATATGTGTGCGTATCTTAAAGTTGTGAAAACGCGTGTGAAACCGCGGGCAAAGCTAGTATTCATTAAAACAGTTGGCAACGTATCCAACACCCTGGATATACAATGGGTACGAAATGCATACATCACTCATCTTCCCAGCTCTGCCCCCGGCTATTGTGCCCCTAACTTAAAGCCCCCTCAATTAGAGATTAATATGGCATTGTCTGCCCCAGCCGACCCTTGTATGCAATTTGTTAAATGTATATACATAATACATCATGTCGACCGTCTGATACAAGAGTTGACGTACGTGTGAGTTGTACATTATAAAAAATATCATTTGTGTGTTGGGTTGGGTTTGTAACTCGAAATAGCAACCTACGACACCGTTGTGGCGTTGTGGGTAGCTTGCCTTTATTCCTGACGGTTGCGGGTTCAATTCCCGCTCGGCAGATGTTTGTTATAAATATCTCCACCGTGCCTCGGAGAGCACGTTAAACTTACGCTCCGGGTTGTTATCATAACATCTAATAATAATAGTTAACTCTTGATAAGTAAATTGCTCTTATCCAATGAATTACTGGTAAGTCCTAAGGTTGCGGAGGTCAGATGGCAATCGCCTGTGTAAAAACTAATAACCTGTCAAATCCGGATTAGACTAATAAGTAGACCCTCGGTAAAATAAAATACCGGGAATAATGATAACGATAAAAGATGTAGAGTGATCCAATTTCTTTCGCTTGGAGCAGATAATTGTTTTGATACAGGCATGTGTTCTGGTCTGGGTCTGTTTGTCGGCGTCCATGCCATTCCGGACTCCTGACACAGGACATAACACACCCAGATCGGAAAACATGCCTATATCAATACAAACATCTCCTCCGAGTCGGAATCGAAACCATGACTCATGGCCTTTAAAGTCAGGTTCACTACCGCTGAACCCTAACGTTGTAGAACAATATTTTGAGCACGTGCGTTCACAGTACGTTACATAAAATGTTTTACAACAAAGAAAGCGTACAATTTTGTATTCCTTAGTATTCGTGGCGTGTGAATTTGAAACATTCGTAAAAAATATACAACTGCTAAAATAACTCCGGAAAAACGAAATTGGCTTACAAAGTTTTTGATGAAAAATCTATAAGAACTGACGTAGCTGAGGTGACTTTAAAAGACATATGGAGTTTGTATTTTGGATATTCTACTTTCCTTTCTTGTTGAGAAGAAAGAGATTATGTACGTTAGTTGTTCCACAGTTATTTAATGGATATTCAGAAATGTTGGTGGTTTGAGACTAGCAAGTTTTTTGATGTGAATCAGCTATTGGCGTAGAGACGTGTCACGAAATCATGCATCGCCACAATATGATGGTGATATGATGGATCCATTTTCTATATCTATATCTATATGTCTTCTTCTTCTTCTTATCGATTGGTTAGTGGTCAACCTAGTCTCAGAGTTGTTCAGGTCGCCCGTAGGCCTCTGACTTGACTTATCGACTGTTGTCAAATTGTCAACAGCCGGGACCGACTTTTTACGTGCCCTCCGAAGCACGGAGACGCTCGGTAGAAATACCACTATGCGATCACCCATTTAGTGACTGACCGCGCCTAAAGTTGCTTAACCTACCGATCGTTTACCGATCAGCGGGTGCACTCGGCTATGAGCGTCTCAAGTATATGTGTCCATTTTCTATTTCTGTTTCTATATGGATAGTTAGTAGTCGAACCGGTCCTCCCAACACAAAATGGCCGGCTCGACGGGGAAGTATTAAAATCGGCTAGTAACAGTGTACTGTTGCGTTTCTTGCGATGAGTGAGAGCGTTGTAGGCCTAAACTCTCATCCTTTTTATTCCCTTCCTTTTTTCATTCTCATCCCTTCCCTCTTTTACCTTGGATTGGCAACGCGCATAACTATGACACTATAAGTATCTGAAGTGTTCATATGTTGTGTTGTCTGCTTAGCTGTCATGAAATAAGAAACTCTATTCCACAAATCACCCCCACATAACCGAAAAAGAGGTGGGCCCTCTTCCAAAAATTATGTTGCATATTTGAATTCCCCAAACCCCTACATTTCTACTATTTTTTTTTTTTTTTTTATGTTAGAAGTTGGCAAACAAGCATACGGCCCACCTGATGGTAAGTGGCGGCCGCAGCCTATGAGCGCTTGCAGCACCATTAGTAGGTGCCACTCACGCGTTGCCAACCTCGAGATATTAGTTCTTAAATCTCGTCCGCCCAGTAATTTCACTAGCGTACAGTGCCCTTCAAACTGGAACACAGTAGTGCCTAAGCACTACTATTTGGCGGCAGAATATTGGACACTGCGGTGGTACCTACCTAGCCGGCCTCTTGCAACAAAAGACCTACCACCAGTGTACTATATTGCTACCTGAGCCTACTTCTTCATCCCTTGGAAACGAGAGGAACTATACACCCCGAAATTAATATATCTGGCTTCAGTTTGTTGAAGAATTTTTGAAAAAATCTTGATTGGCAAAAAATCTAAAATTTGTTTTTTTTTGTACCTTACCTTACCTAATATGACCACTAAATACATAGTAAACAGACTCTTATTTTTTTGCCAAGATTTTAACTCGTTTTTATGAATACCTTTTATAAGAACGTAATAAATAAAATAAAGACTCCACGCTTATGAAAAGAGTTGTCAGCTTCTCTCACGTGTTTTATTGATTTCCATGAAACTTTTTCACCCTCTACGACCCCTTTCAGGTTGAATGTAGGGAAATTAAAAATTGCTAAGCTTATTATACGTATTTACGTAGGAATATTGCTTTTTTATTTTTTATTATGAAATATACAAAACGTGAATGTAAAAGTTCTGTTTGAAATTAAAATTATGCTAAGAACAAGAAACCAATCAAATTCTTTGAAGGGCGTGAACGTTTTGTTGTTGTCATACACAATTACGACGGCCTTTGTGGCGTGCTGGTATCGAGCCTCGACGTCGCAGGTTTGATTCCCGCTTGGAGGAGATGTTTGTTCACGATTACGATAAGCTGTCGGTCCGGTTGTTATCATAACATCTAAAAATAATCGTTAACTCTTGATAGGTAATTTCTTCTTAACCAATGAGTTACTGGTTCGCTCTTTGGGTTGCGGAGGTCAGGTGGCAATCACTCTGTGCAAAACTATTAACACTTCAGTTTAGGATAAGAGTATAAGAAATCCCTGGGTAAATGCCGGGAGTAATGGTAAGACGAAGAAATTGTCTTATACAATTGTCTTGCTGTTCTGCTGCCTAGAAGTAAAAATCGGCGTCAAAAAGATTTTATTCAAATGGCTGATAGGTTATATTAGTACATATTGAGATTCGGTAGTTTCTCGTTTTAATTTAAATTGTTAGATATTTTTAACCGACTTCAAAAAGAAGGAGGTTTACTATCTAATTTTTTTCGTAAAATTAGGTAGTTTAAATTAGTAGTTAGGTAGGTTAACGATGTATAATTCCTAACTCTTAAGTGTAAAATAACAGTAAGTATAATAGTAGTACAAAAAAATTAAAAAACACGGACTCGAAAACTAAAAACCGAAAATTTTTGCAGTTCTTTTTAGTTTTTGCATAATGCCTTTCCTTTATATTTAATAAAGTAAATCTAATGATATATCTATAAATAAAATCAAAATTATTTTACACTTTATGAATTGATGTCTATTATTGTTACAGATTTTCAAGCAAAATTGGTCCTAAAGGTGAATTATGATATAGTTGGAGTGCATTACAAGTGTAGTGAAGTTTCTTATAATAAAATACAAACTAATATAGTCAATAAGTGTCAAAATGGGTTGCAATACCAGTTCAGAAGCAAAGTCAACTAAGGAAGAGAAAGATTCTAAGCAAAATCAAGAAAATACGAATACAGGTGAGTTTTATTTTTGCTCAATTTTTATCTTTCGATATTGTTAAAAATTATAATGGTATCGACTATAAAGAGTGTTTAATCGGATAATAATAATAAGTACCTAGATGACCAAGGTTTGCTCGATATATTTTTTATAGGTAAATCGTGTTTTTTTTGAAAAATATAATTATTTAGATACGAATAACATAATGATCCAATATGCTTGATCAAATATCTCGCTAATTGACTTGCTGGGTCGTTAATATTAGTATCATTACACGCCTATAGACGTCAAGAAGAAATATATTCTCGAAATGGAGTTTTCTTTGCATGAAAACATGGATAAAACGACATTTTCTTAAAAGGAGTCTTAGCTAGATCGATTTATCGCTGCCAAAACCCCAGTATACTAAATGTCATGAAAATCGTTAGACCGAATTCCGAGATCCGAGATATTATATATATATATATAATCGCTCGTTTAAAGGTATTAGATAGGAATATATTTTTATATACTTTCAAACACAAAGGAAATTACATTACAGGTTTAGTAATGCCTATTATTAATATATAGCTTCTCATTCCTTTGTGAGAGACTGGTATCCATACATGACGAAGTATTGAACCTATTTAATACGTTAGATTAGAAAGACAATATTTGTAAAAGATGTCATTCATGGTTACTTCAATATTTTATGATACAGAAAATTATTGTCGTACCGCATATAAAAGTACGAATCGTTGAAATCCGACGTATCAGTTACAGTGCTGTGCAATTTATTGTGTAATCTAGTAATGGGAATAAAAGGATTGTTGATTACAATAAGTTCTCCATAATGTTAACTTACTTGGATTCTTACTATCCTTAGCTTAGTTTGAATCAAAATGAACACTGATAATACCACAGGCGTGGTTTTATATAATAAAACTTAATAAGAATTTAAACTTAAGTTATCGCGTTACCACTACTAAAACTATTGTCTAAACTATTGAAAAACATAACCCAATATGACAAAGTTCCAAAGCGTTCAAGATTCAGCGTAAAATGTAACTATATCAAATCATCTAGGTATATAAATTCTTAGAAACACCTAAATGAAATTATCCGATGTATTGGGGGAAAGAGATTGGATACTTAGGAGAAGTCACGTTTAGTCATCAATTTTGATAGGATGAAGTGCTTTATCTGATTCGTTTATGTCAAGAGAAAAAAGCTTTGAATTGGCTAAGGACCCCATTACGTAAAATGTTTTTATTCTGGAAATTTGAAAAAAAATATTTATTTTAAATTATTTATTTAAGAAACCATTACGTATAAAAAGAAGTTATGATGAAGTTGTCACACAGCGTGCAGCGAACCTGCCTTAAGTGCCACAGGTCACGGGTTCCAGCTCGGAGTCGATGTTTGTATTGACCATACAGGCATGTTTTCGTGTCTGGGTGTGTTTGTCTTTTTCGTTGTGTATGTTTCCGGACCCCCGACACAGGATATAACTATCTTAATGGGGGCCATTGGAATTGGATTCACTTGGAATATCAAGAATATGGTCTTCTTTAAGGTTACGTACCTAAAGGGTGACAATGGAACTATATCAGTGATAAGTTGTATGGAAATTTCGTCATTATTAGAGATAGAAGCTTGTTTTAGGCTTGTTGATATGATATAAATAAATATGGCATTCAAAGTTTGTAAAATGGGGGAGGGGGAGGTATGTGTTGTACCGAGTTTGCATTAAAATTGTTATTCATGCGGACGAGGCCGCTGGCAGAAGCTAATATTATTTATTTAACATGCTACTTTTAAATAAATCACCTTATTTTTAATATTACTCTTTAAATAACTTAAGTCCTTACGACCTTTCTATTTTTGTACTTAGTCTGAGCCGGTGAACGACTGAAGGGCGTCTGAGGTCGACATTCAGACAGATTTGATTGTCTATTTGTTAAGATAAATCCTATCTAGAGATTTATGTTTAAAGATCTTTGTTGGGAAAAGTCGGCATTTTTCGGTAGAATTGGTTATGTTGTAATATTTTATATGAATATTGTTAGTAACTAGCTGTACCCGAGGTTTCATTCGCGTTTAAGGTTAGTTAGCGTTGTTATCGAATATTTTTTCCGGTTACCATTTTGCAGTGATGCTCCACTGCTAGCGTGTTATATAGCCAATAGATTTCTTCGAATTCTTCTTCCATTATTCCCGGTATTATACAAGAATTTACCCAGGGTCTCTTCATTACTCTTGTCCGGATGTTACTAGTTTTTACACAGAGCGATTGCCATCTGACCTCCTCCGCAACCTTAAGGGCGAACCAGTAACTCTTCGGATAAGAGCAATTTACTTAACAAGAGTTGACGATTATTATCAGATGTTATGTGATAACAACTGGGACCGAATATTATAAATGAGAAAGCCTATCGCCTAAACCGCTAAACCGATTAAGATAAATTATGATACAGATATGGAAGGGACCATCAAGAAACTTTATTTCGGGGACCATTTAATTATTATTATTTATTATTGCAAAGTCGTATTACAAAACATTAATATTGACAAAATATCTAAATATTGCATGTAAGATAATTATAATCAAAATTAAAAAATATATATATTATAAATCAATAAACATGTAAATAAATAAATAATAAATAAATAAATTGTTTTATAATACATATGAAGACTTTTAGAATACGATATATTAGGTATGAAAATAATTTTAGTTAAACCTACAAAACATATATCAACTACCAATTGTTTATTTTGTAAATGTATTTATTGCAATTGTGTTTTGTAATATAAAGAAAATTAATTGAAATGATTATAACTTAGAACTTAGAATGTAAATATGAGATGCTTTTGTTGAATTAATCTTGTAAAGTAATCGTTAATAAAGGCTATTATTATTATTACTATTACAAAACAATATTCACGCCGCCGAAGCCGCGGCCAGATCATAGTTGAATATATATAATATATATAAGACTAATGTTACCTAGTTATAGTACGCCGTTATGATATATACGTTCTTGAACTATGCTAAAGGTCAAGAAGTTCAAAGGGAAAATCCTTTGTCGGCAGCTACTTAAAGCGTAACTTCTATTAATATAAATAGTAATAGAGCCATGCTTCTTCCGGCATAAAAGGGCCGTCTCGATCGAGGAAGTACTGCCCTCTCATAGAAAATCGGCGTAAAGTAACAGTAGTACTGTTGCGTTTCGTGCAATGAGTGAGAGCGCTGGAGGCTCAATCTCCCACCTCCTTTGTTTTTCCCTTCCCATCCCTTCCTGGGGATTAGGAACCCATGGGTTAGCACCGCGCTTGTGAAACTTCAAGTATCGCAAGCATGATAGGTTACGGTAGCTACTTACCATCGGGCAGACCGTATGGTTATTTGCCAACAATTGAAAAATAATAATAAATAAAACGCTACACACTCAACGGCCCCCTTAAGGATAGTGATATCCTGTGTCGGGGGTTCGGAAAAATACACAATGACAAGGACAAACACACCCAGACCGGAAAACGTGCCTGTATGGTAAATTCAAATTTATAAAACCACGAATTTGAAACGAGTTTAGTCATACCTACGTTACCGAAACGGAGTCAGTGAAAACAACATTTCAGAGGCTGGAATAGAGTTATAAAATGGGAGAACACGACATTTAGTATAACAATATAAATGAAAGTTTTACGTTTATCCGTCGTCTGAGTTATTTTATTTGTTTGTTCCATATTATGCGTATCATGGTTTTCAAGGCATCTTATAAACCTGACAATGTATTTTTAAATCTTCTATCATATATAAAAGTTGTCTGGTAGAGATGTCTTTAGGCGATAAGGCTCTTTGTTTTGCCACATGCTTTTTGGATTATCTGTGTACAAAAAGTGTAAAAAAATAAAATAAAAGGCGAATAGGACTTACTGCATCATGAAATCTCAAGAAGTCTAAATTCTATAAACTTGAAACTTACCAGATTTATTAGCACGTTTCCTCTTCGCTGACATATTCGCTGTTCGCACATAATTTCAATTGGTTAACTTTTGTGTTAATTTAGAAATAATTGGTCATCCATACCCATACTCAAAAATCATACCCTACTTACAAGTTTGTTGTCCTTGTCCTGGCCAATGTCCTTTGATAAGTTCACATCTATATCTATACATACATTCTTCAAAATTATAATTGATTTAGGCGTTAAAACTTGACAGACAAAAGTACTTTAGCATTTATTATTTTAATTATAATGTTTTTAATAGTCATGAGATCACCAGTGTGATATTTTCGACGAAATTTTAACTTAAATAGAATAATACACGTATAATTCCTCTGTTAATCATTATTTATCTTCATATTATCTCTGTTTTAAAAAAGAAATATTTTGCTTTATCTAACTCAGGAGATCACTGTTTATTTTCTTATTAAAATGCAGCCCCTTAAAATACATATTTAGCTCGGGGCTAAACCTCCTAGTTTTTTATCTCCGGAGTCCTTTATCAGGTTATTACAAAAACTTATACTAAAACCTTCCCTTGATAATATATTTTCAGTGCTATCTAGCGGAATGTTGGTTTTCGACTTGTTACAACAGAAACTGATGAAAAAACCGCTTGAATTCTATGTAGCCTGTGTCGCCATCTAGTAATGTTAACAAAAAACATAATAACACCGTTTACTTTGAGTCGGTTTGAAATTAAGCACGTAGTTGTTTGAATAGCCGATAGATGGCGTTGATCATGCTTTATTTGTATTCATATTTCAAATAAAATATTTTTTTTTAATTTGAAGTTTTAATTACTGACTGACTTTAAATCAGGTCTCTATGTAGTTTGCTTATTAAAGATAAGTAGATCTCCATTACGAATTACTTGTTAATTGTTGTTTTTGCAATAATATTTTCGGTATCCCGCCCGATGACGCTACCCGGGCCAATAGGGTCAACAGCAATACACAACATAATAATGTTACATAAGACACATCGGGACCAAATTTCAATTGGTTTTATTCTGTAGTTCATTTTTGATAATACCACACAAACCTAATAGATTTTCTGGATAAAAAGTATCTTTTGCTTTAATCCTTGTAGTAAACTATTTGTGTGCTAAGTTCATTGAAATCATTTCATAAATTTTTGTGTGATTGAGTAACAGACATTCAAACATAAAATCTTTCACATTTATTTTATTATATAGATGTATTACCTATCTATCGAAAGTTATTCGATTATTATCAGATGTTATGACAAACGCCCAGACCGAAACAGATATTTATAGCATTCATCTGCTTCGGGCGGGAAACGAAACCGGAACCGTCGAAGCTTAAAGCAGGCAGCAGAACAATACACACATACACACACACACACAGACAAACACTCACACACTCACAAACACACACACACACACACACACACGATATTTTTGCCAAAAATAAACTGAAAAGCAAATAAGAAAACCCTACAGGGAGTTCTATTTTCTCACCTCACCTTGTGACCTTAAATACGTCTCTCGTACTTGTCTTGTTCCCTTTACTAAGGTCGTTGAAGATCTAGAACAATGTGTGACTGTTTTGTTCTTGCACGAAATTTCGAGGTCGATTTTTAGTTAGAATGTGTACTTTGTCGGTACGGTTTTTTAATATTTCGTGTCATATAAGTAGCCATGTATTGAAGTACTAGGTTTCGCCTTTTACTGGTGATAAAGGCTTTTATTGCAAGAGGTCGGCTAGGTAGGTACCGCATTATCAGTTATTCGACCGTAAAGCAGTATGCTGTGTGTCGGTTTGATGGACTCTGTAGCCAGTGAAATTACTGGGCAAAGGAGATTTAAGCAACGCGTGAGTGACACCCAACAACATGGCGTAGCAAGCGCTCATAGGCTACGACAACCGCTTACCATCAAGTGTGTCGTACGCTTGCCAACTTACTCACATAAAACCTGTGACCTCATTCGCGCAAAAGAAATCGAATAATTTTATATAATTATATTTTAGGGCTGAATTACATATATCAGGAGTTCCGTTGTATGTTACGGAGTGTTTCATAACAAAGTCACAATATTTATATGGGAATTTTAGTAATAAAAAAAAGTAATTTTCCAAATAGGTTTTTATTGACAGATATAGGATCATAAAAGATTGAAGTCTTTCTTTTATGAAATCAGCTAAAATATAAGGTTATATTTTGTCACCATTTCAACCTTAAGTTATAAGAGAATGTCAAAGAGATATCACTGACTGATAATAATTGGTCTCTATTTGACGAAGGTTTTTGCGCAGCTGTCCCCGACAGAATATAATATATCATGCGAAGACTCATAATATAATTATGTATAATATTATTTAAAATAATTTTCGTTCTGCGCTGTCTTAAAATTCTTACTATTTTACCTTTGACTTTCAGTTACAATATTATAATTTTTTTTAAGTTTAAACCTAAAAACTTAAAATAAATATTGGGTACTACAGAAGTCAGTGGTAGGACTTATGTTGTAGAAAATATTTTATTAAACTTATTTGAAGGTTTTTTCTGAATCCATATTTTTTAAATCTTTTAACCACACTTTTTTACTTTTTGAAGCTCATTAAATAAATAAATAATAAATAAATAAACGCTACACACTCAACGGCCCCCATTAGGATAATTATATCCTGTGTCGGGGGTCCGGAAACATTCACAATGACAAGGACAAACACAACCAGACCGGAAAACATGCCTGTACGATTAATACAAACATCTGCTCCGAGCGGGAATCGAACCCGCAACCGTCGAGGCTTAAGGCAGACTTTAATAAATTGGTATTTTAAAATTTTACTTTACTTTTTCAATATTTTTATTTTTCATATAACTCAATCACTTTTAACATATATTATTGCTATTATTATTATTATTGCTTTTAAATTATAAAATAATTTATTTTGTTATTATTATTAGGTATTATTATTATTATTATTAGATAGGATTTTTTTACTTGTTATGTTATGATCTACGTTGATTGAAATAAATTATTATTATTATTATAAACACTATTGAAAAGTCTTAAGCAAGCAAAATACCTAATCTACTAATATTTAGGTGACATATCATTCATTTATTTTATACTAGCGGCCCGCTTCGGCTTCGCACGGGTATAAAATATATAGCCTATGTCATTCACTGAAAAAATTATTAAAATCGATCCAGAAGTTTTGTTTTATTCATTACTGCCCGTGGCCCGCACGCGTTAAATGTAATTATTTAAGACATCACATTAGAAACATTAAAAAAAAAAATTCCACTATTTAATGGATGTTATTATACATATAAACCTTTCTGTTCAATCACTCTATCTATTAAAAACCGCATCAAAATCCGTTGCGTAGTTTTAAAGATTTAAGCATACATAGGGATATAGGGATAGAGAAAGCGATTTTGTTCTATATTATGTAGTGATAAAGTTATAAGCTGATCTTTGAGCCGATAATTATTATATTATAAAAATAGATTCGTATCAGATTTATCCATCAGATTGATTATCAAATCAATTGCAAGCCTGCTTTGAGCCTCAACGGTCGCGGGTTCGATTCCCGCTCGGAGCAGATATTTATTATAAATATCTGTTGAGTTAGGCCTGAGCGTTTGTCCTTGCAGGTCTCCCACTGTGCGTCGGAGATCACGTTACGCTGTCGGCACCGTTTGTTAACTTTTGATAATCAACTTATTCAATGAATGAGTTCACCCTTAGGGTTGCGGAGGACTAGTACCCTGTTAAAGTAGGGTATGAGTACCAAACCAAGATTAATGTTAAGAAGCGTAATATCGTTACTTTATATCGTCGTTGCAAATTTAAAATCTCCTATGTGTAAGTAACTTTTCGAAAAAACGAAAAAACAATTTCCTGAAAAAATCTAAAAATATTCTTGATTTTTTTAGGTATAATTAAGTATAAAGGAATTATAATATATTGAAATAAAGATTGTCTTATATAATATATCATACATAATATATTTATACATTTAATTTTTTTTCTGCACATAGGATAAAAACATCTCAATTTTTAGGGTTCCGTAGCCAAATGGCTAAAACGGAACCCTTATAGTTTCGTCATGTCCGTCTGTCCTTCCGTCCGTCTGTCCGTCTGTCCGTTCGTCCGTATGTCACAGTCATTTTACTCGGAGACCATTGACTCTATCTATACGAAATTTACTAATTAGGTGTATTCCATGAACCGCACAAGGATTTTGTAATAAAATCTTAATATATATATGAATTAAGGGTAGCAGTCCATACATGTAACTGACGATTGAAAAAAAAGTTTCAACGTATGGCAACGTGCGAGATATCTTTGGATAGTTCTTTTAAAATGATAAGGAGGTTTGATTTTGAGTTTTTCATTAAGCCAGTAGTTGTTGAGATATTAGCTCCTAAAGTCGTAAAAATCGTGTCCCCCTCTAACTTTTGAACTATGGGATTTAAAATTCTGGAAAAATTTGAGCTTGTAGAATACCACATGAACTTTCATCCACATTTAGTTTGAAGAAGATAGGTCTACAAATATAAGAGATATATAAGTAGATATATAAGATAAGTTTTTCCCATAACTTTGTTTTTCATATTACTTTTAATAATTACTATGAAATTACCAACTTATTTTTGCGGTCGGTTTTAATTCGTTATTATTTTTAAATCCGTTAAGATTCTTCATAACCTTACCATCACCCATTTACGCCTGTTTTCTCGATTTATCCAAGGCATTTGACCTGGTTAATTACGATATCTTATGGCAGAAATTAAAACTCACTGGCATGCCTGAAGAGATCAACATGATTTTTAAGTTTTGGTATAAAAATCAGGTTACTGTTGTGTGATGGTCAGAGAGCTACTCAAGGTCTTAAAGGTTGGAATGTGGGGTGAGGCAGGGTGGCCTGACCTCACCCAAGTTGTTTAATCTGTATGTGAATGCCCTAATACAGACGCTCAGTAGCACTCGTGTCGGATGTCATATTGACGGAGTCTGTCTTAATAACATTAGTTACGCAGACAACATGGTTCTGCTGAGTGCATCTGTCTCTGGGTTAGCAAAACTGCTAAGTCTTTGTGAGAACTATTCTAAACGTCATGGCTTAGTCTATAAATGTGAGAAAAGCGAATGCATGGTCTTTCAGGCCAGGGGAAAATTGATTCTATCTATTGTACCTGCTATCAAGTTACACGGGGTTGCACTAAAGAGAGTTGAATGCTTTAAATATCTTGGCCATGTAGTATTCTATGACTTGAAAGACAATGTAGATATTGACAGAGAACGCAGGGCTTTGTCTGTTAGGGCAAATATGATTATTCGCAGGTTTGCTCGTTGCTCAATGCCAGTCAAAATGACGCTTTTCAGAGCTTACTGCACCACATTTTACCCTAGGAGCCTGTGGGCAGACTATACGCGGAAACAGTACAACGCCCTGAGTGTACAATATGCTTTCAGGATGCTAATGGGTATGCCTGGTTTTTGTAGTGCATCGGGGATGTTTGCCGAGGCGTATGTGGACTGTTTTATACCATTATGCGAAAGCGGTGCACATCGTTGCTGCGCAGGATTCTTTCCAGCTCAAGTGGCGTCCTGAGAGCATTTGTTAATAGAAGTTGTTTGTATGTGAACCACTGCTATCGGATTCACGTGCTGACAAATTAATCCTGTCTTAGGTTAAATAAGTTTTAGAAATTACTAACAAATAGGCGTAAGATACTTGTATTACTAACAACATATGATCCATTGTTGGTCGAAATAAAGTTATTATTATATATATTATTATATAACCATGCTGCGGAACCCTTTAGATTCAACTGTGCGTGGTCCACAACGCACTTGACTGGTAATTTATTTTAAATTAGCGAATACTTTAAAAATGAATTAAGATAATCACATAGGAGTTTTTGCAATGTGTAGGTATACAAAATTGCTTTTAAAATATATAAATAACTCGTTTATGACAAAATTGTCACATAGGAGATTTTAAATTTGCAACGACGATATATTCCTTGTCAGTGGTTATTCTAAAATCGACCCGCAAACAAAATGGAATAAATTTTCATTCCAAAACCGACCTTTGAATACATTAAACGATACGCGGTTTTAATATTAATGAGAGCTTAACAATAAAGGTCAAAAGTATTGAAATATTTTACATGAAATATTGACCCTTTTAACCTTCTGACAACCCTCATCCGCCTCATAGTACGTGAAGCTCAAAAACCGCCCTTAACCCTAGCTACAACTGAAGATCTATTAATCATTATTAGATTTAGGTAGATGACATATCTTTAATAAGTATTTTTTATACGGAATATCAGCAATGTTTTTTCAACGCATTACTAATATTCCTATTGCCCCTCCAAAGAATCTCTAAGCTCGCGCTAGGGTTGGATACGACTAGTATGTATATATGGCGGCAGTATGGTGCCGCCCAAGGTGGAGGCCGAAAGGCCTGGCGCGTTCGCGCGCGGAGGTATGTATTGGTATATATGTATTAGTATGTAGTGTATGTATATATGGCGGCAGTAGGTTGCCGCCACCGGTGGGCCCTCGGGGCAAGCGCCGGGGCGTCGCGGTGGTATGCTTCGGCGATCCCGCGACGTCCCACTATGGCGGTAGATGGGACCTTGGAGTTTTAGTGGGTAGGGGGCTCGGCTCCGAGTCCACACACCTCCTGCGCCATTGCACCCGTCCCGGCGCTCGAGTGCGTAACTGCATTTCTCCAAGTAAAAAAAAAAAAAAAAAAAAAAAAAAGGGGTTGGATACGACAATAACCGAACGGGGTCAGGATCGAACTCTCGCGTTAACGAAGTGAAAACGGCCCTTCTACCGTTGATCTGTTTTCCAATAATTAATTTTATATGAAATAATAATCATAATTAATTTAGATTACATAAGACCCATGTTATCAAAATTCAAATCTTTTACTCCATTTTTGGTTTATCCCACGGGAACTTAACATTTTTCCGGGATAAAAAGTATAATATATTTAAATACAGGTAACAATCTATATAAGTGCCAAATTTCATCCAAATCGGTACAGTTGTTTTTGCGTTTTTTTTATGTTACTAAGTTGGCAAGCAAGTATACGGCCCACCTGATGGTAAGCGGTTGCCGTAGCTTATAAACGCGCGCAACACCATTATTAGATGTCACTCACGCGTTGCCAACCTCGAGATATTGGTTCTTAAATTTCCTTTGCCCAGTAAGTTCACTAGCCTACAGTGCCCGTCAAACAGGAACACAGTAATGTCAAAGCACTGCATTTGGTGGCAGAATATTTGACACTGTGGTGGTACCTACCTAGCCGGCCTCTTGGAACAAAAGACCTAAAGACCTGCACTGGTAGAATAATCTCTGCTGTGACAGGGATTATCCCAACAGCGGGCGATGGGGTCGTCAGGTCCCGACGCTGGAAAAATGTGATGCGTGATTAAGTAACAAACGTTTTTCATTCAGAATGGACTTATGACATATAATCTCTGTTTATTTCCTTAATATTACATAATCCTATACAGACATATATAATACTTCTGGATTATAACTAAGAGGCTCAGTCGGTTGCACTAAAGCTGCTTATATAGCATGCTAAGTAGGGCTTTGAAACTTACATGAATATTATATTATCAGGCAGACGTTCCTCATAGTTAGAAGCATGATTGTGTGCTTAATAAAGTCTTATTCTATCGTATTAAACTTCTAAATGAATAAAAATGTTTGTGCACGCTGCACACTCAACGGTGGGATAATTTAGGATATTAGGATAGTTATATCTTGTGTCCCAATAAAACATTGTTGCGCAAACATACACAATGACAAGCACAAACACACTTACACCGGAAAACATGGGTGTATGGTCAATACAAACTTTTGCTCCAAGCGGGAATTAAACCCGCGACCCGTGGCGCTTAATTTAGATAATTACACAAAGTAAGAAAAGTAAAAGTTTTATATTAATTTAGATATGTATATATATATATATATATATATATATATATATATATATATATATATATATGTGTCTTAGAGATTTTATAGTAGATGTATTTTAAATCTGATTTTATCCAAAAACCCACACAATCATCCCGATCGAAACACATATCTATATGGTCAATAAAAATATCAGCCCCTGGCGAGAATCTAACCAGTCGGCATTTATGTATTCCGCTACCACTGCGCCACAACGTCTGTGTCGGTCATTAGTCCAATGTTTAGGATAAGAAATGGTACTACATCGTAAATCAAGATCGTTGAGTTTTTGTCGATACGGGTCGCTCTATAAATTGTGGAACCCTCCGCAAGACAGGAAAAAAACTTTATAACTATTTGCTTCGTCGTTATATGGGGCCTTATATGAAATGAGTTTTGCGAAATGATCATATTACCAGTATCTTCTTCTTCTTATCGATTGGTTAGTGGTCAACCTAGTGTCAGAGTTGTTCAGGTCGCCCGTAGGCCTCTGTCTTGACTTATCGACTGTTGTCAAATTGTCAACAGCCGGGACCGACTTTTTACGTGCCCTCCGAAGCACGGAGACGCTCGGTAGAAATACCACTATGCGATCACCCATCTAGTGACTGACCGCGCTTAAAGTTGCTTAACCTACCGATCGTTTACCGATCAGTGGGTGCACTCGGCTATGAGCATCTCATTATATTACCATTATATTACCAGTATAATGCGACATCTAAAGACAAGTTGACGACCGCTGTGGTGTGCTGGTAGCGAGCATGCCTTGAGCCTCGACGGTCGATTCCTGTTCGGAGCAGATGTTTGCCATAAATATCTGTTTCGGTCTGGTCGTTTGTCCTTGTTTGTCTCCCCACCGTCCATCAGAGAGCATGTTAAGCTGGCGGTCTTAATAAAAAAATAATATAAAAAAGATATATATTTTTTATGTTAGAAGTTGGCAAACAAGCATACGACCCACCTGATGGTAAGTGGTTGCCGTAGCCTATGACCGCATGCAGCACCATTAGTAGGTGTCACTCACGAGTTGCCAACCTCGAGATATTAGTTCTTAAATCTCGTCCGCCCAGTAATTTCACTAGCGTATAGTGCCCTTCAAACCGGAACATAGTAGTGCCTAAGCACTAATATTTGGCGGCAGAATATTGGACACTGCGGTGGTACCTACCTAGCCGGCCTCTTGCAACAAAAGACCTACCACCAGTGTGACTGATTGCACTGGTGGAATAATCTCTGTTGTGACAGAGGTTATCCCAACAGCGGGCGATGGGGACGTCACATCCCGACGCTTTTTTTCACCGGCTCTTCTCAGGTAGAGGTTTAATTTTGTGGTAGAACCTGACATTCAACAAACAAGTGATATGCTTTTACGTTGAATACAAATATTTGATTTTGAATTTGAATTAAAATATTTTATTTTTATTATCTTTCTATAAAATTGTAAACGATTTCACAATTTTTTCTTTAAACTTCTGTTCGTGTATTGAGCAACTATTACCGCTACTAACGCTCGATAAATTTACCGAAGCACTTTAACGGATATGGCTCTTACGATCGCTTAAGCGATCACTGGTTTCAATTGAGCTCGCTCAAATAGAGCGAACTCACTTGAAAATGTTTTTTTCTAGCTTTTTTAATAAATGTTTTAGAATATTTGTTATTTTTTTATCACTGTTTAAATGTATGTAATAATTATAACCGAGCAATTCTTGAATATACGAGTACATATTTAATCTAAATCTCGGAACGGGCTCCAACGATTTTCATGACATTTAGTATGCAGAAGGTTTTGCGATAAATCTATCTTGCTAGGGTTCATTTTTAGAAAATGTCGTTTTATCCGTGTTTTCATTTTCAGGCAATGAAAACCCCATTTCGTGCCCGGATGTCTCCGGTCCGGTTATTCTTCTCCCTTTTTCAAGTTTTCCCTTTTGTGAGCAAAACTACTATTTTCCAAAAACACGATCAGTGATTTTTTTTTTTAATGCAAAATAGGCTTACGTTTGACCTCAATCTCGCTTGGTGGAAGGCGAAGATGAGGTCTAAGATGGAGCACGTATGCCTAGAAGGTGTCTGTTCACTCTGGCCTTAAAGGTGTCCAGGTTATAGCATTCTGGAAAAGAATTTAAAGATTCTAGGTGTCATTCTTTTCTAGTGATATCATATTTTATCATATTTTATCTAGTGATATCATATTTTATCATATTTTTGTTTAACACTTGTACTTTAATTTTCTTATTAAACTTACGGTTACTGCGCACAGTCATGTGTAGAAAATAACGTTTTGTAGATATGAGAAGGAGCGAGAGATAGTAAATATATATAATAATTTATAATCACTATCACTACATAGTATAAAACAAAGTCGCTTTCTGTGTCCCTATCCCTATGTATGCTTAAATCTTCAAAACTACGCAACTGATTTTGATGCGGTTTTTCTAATAGTTACAGTGATTGAAGAGGAAAGTTTATATGTATAATAACATCCATTAAATAATGGAAAAAAATTTGAGGTTTCTAATGTGATGTCGTAAATAATTACATTTAACGCGTGCGGGCCACGGGCAGTAATGAATAAATCAAAACTACTGGATCGATTTTAATATTTTTTCAGTGAATGACATAGGTAATATATTTTATATATTTCATCGGTCACTATTTTTTTATATCGAATCATTAGCCTAAAAATTAATTGCCCCTTATAATCTTTTTCCTCTTTAAAAAGTAGCCGAGTAGTTCTCTCTAACTATCTGTGTACCAAATTTAATTTAAATCGGTTCAGTTATTCGTGACAGACAGACAGACGGAGAGACCGAGTTACATTTATAATATTAAAATATTAAATTTGTAAGGATTTTTGAATAATTAGACGCTCGTTTCTATTGTTTCCCACACAAGAGAAGCCGCGGGCTCTGGCAGTATACTAAACTAAACTAAACTAAACTAAACGCTACACACTCAACGGCCCCCATTAGGATAATTATATCCTGTGTCGGGGGTCCGGAAACATTCACAATGACAAGGACAAACACAACCAGACCGGAAAACATGCCTGTACGATTAATACAAACATCTGCTCCGAGCGGGAATCGAACCCGCAACCGTCGAGGCTTAAGGCAGACACGCTACCCACAACGCCACAACGGTGTCAAGTATACATTTGTAAATACCAACGTTACATTCTCATAAAGATTTACAGTTCTTGGTCTACGGGGAGTTGAACATTAGTATTCGTAGCGCTACGAAACTACGACGTAGCAGCTCTACGACAGAACCTTGTAATGAATAATTGTATTGTATTATTTTAGAACAACTATTTGACAGAAATACTAAGTTCAATGTAAGTTAATGAATGTAATAAATAATTTATGCTTACTTTCTTACTAATATTATAAATGCATGAAAGTAACTCTATCTCTCTGTCTGTCTGTCGCCCTTTCACACGTAAACTACTGAACCGATTTAAAGAAAATTTGGTACTCAGCCTAGAGCCTGAAAAAGGAACTTAACAACTTTTTAATGCTAAAAGGGTTCGAAGCTGTCAGAGGCTAGTATTGTACATAAATCTAATTTGATTGTAAATTAATTACAATTTATTTCCATATTATAATCTAAAAAGTAATTTTAAGTTTCCGAAAATTTTATTAAATTAAATAAATAATTCTTTTAGGGTTCCGTAGCCAAATGGCAAAAACGGAACCCTTATAGTTTCGTCATGTCCGTCTGTTCGTCCGACCGTCTGTCCGTCTATCTGAGTCCGTCCGTATGTCATAGTCATTTTACTCGGAGACCATTGGCTCTATCTATACGAAATTTACTAAATAGGTGTATTCTATGAACCGCACAACGATTTTGTAATTAAATCTTAAAGTATATAAGAATTAAGGGTAGCAGTCTATACATTGAACTGAGTTTTGGAAAAAAAAAATTCAACGTATGTCAACGTGTGAGATATCTTTGGATTGGTCTTTCAAAATGATAAGGAGGTGTGATTTTGACCTTTTTCATTAAGTCAGTAGTTGTTGAGATATTAGCTCCTAAAATCATAAAATTTGTGTCCCCCTCTTACTTTTGAACTATGGGATTTAAAATTCTAGAAAAATTTGAGGTTGTAGGACATCAAATAAAATTTCAACTACATTTGGTTTGAAGAAGATAGGTCTACAAATTTAAGAGATATATAACTTTTTCCCATAACTTTGTTTTTCATATAACTTTTAATAATTGCTATGAAATTACCAAGTTATTTTTGCAGTCGATTTTAATTCGTTATTATTTTTAAAGCCCTAAAGATTCTTCATAACCAAGCTGCGGAACCTTTTGTTTCAACTGTGCGTGGTCTACAACGCACTTGACTGGTAATTATTTTATTTATGTTTGCTGTCAAAACACTAATGTTTTTAACACACAATACGAACAATACAAGCAGACTTCAAACGTACCCAGGTCTTTTCAAGCGTCCATTTTGCCGATCAAATATTATATCTCTCACTATTTGTGATCGAATTATGCCATAATTTAATTCCCGATATCCGCCATTTGATGAAAATTGATGGAATGATAAATTACGTTGTTTTTTACCGGCAAAAAATTTTATTTTCTCCATATTAAGTTAAATGTTGCATGAAATTTAATTAAGAGGAAATAATGTTATTGAGAATGTTTGAATTTTATTTTGGATTAAAATATCGCTTTTCTTTTTATTGCTCCTCGAAATAAGCTCGGAACTTGCGCTAGGAATGGGTACGATAATAGCTCAAGGGGGTCAGGATCGAACCCACAGATCTCGCGTTAATGGAGGGGAGTCGGAGTAATATAAATATTTAATTTATTATAAAATAATAAATTTTATTTACCTTTACATTAACTGGTGGTAAACCTCTATTGCAAGAAGCTGGCTAGGTAGGTACCAGCAGTGTCAGATATTCTACCGCAAAGCAGTAGTGTGTTGTGGGGGACACTATTGCTAATGAAATTACAAAGGAGATTTAAGAAACTATATCTCGAATTTGGCAACGCGTGAGTGACGCCTACAAATGAATAATGCTTTGCCTAGTAATTTAACTAGCCGACAGTGCCCTTCAATCCGAAACACAGTAGTGCCAAAGACGCCACTGCTTTGCGGTAGAATAGTAACCAGAACGACACACAAGCCATCCTTTACCGTTTTTTTATTATAAAGTCTTCAAGCACTATTTTGGATTCTATTGTAAAAACGTATTTACAAAAATATAAACAAAATAATTACAAGTTTTATGAAATCTAATCCTCAATATAAAAAAAACCTTAATTTTAGAAATATTTTGCTACCAAAATATATAGGTCAATTTTATAATAAGCGTGATGAAAATTTTGAAATGGGAACAAACAGAACTTCCTAATCAGTTTAACAGATACATTATCAAATTACTGGCGTTATACAGCCTGCGATCATGTTCCGTTTCTTTAATACCCTCGCACACCCGCCCACATAAGTTTCGTCGTGAAATTTAACTAAGACACACATTTTTTAAATTAGGTGGTATTTTAAATAACAAAAATCAAAGCTACTGGTAGCAATTTTAATTTCATGACGGTTGGCAAACAAGCATACAGTACGCCTGATGGTAAGCAGTCACCGCAACCTATGAACGCCTGTGACACTTGAAGTATCACATGCTCGTTGCCAACCTAAAGGATGGGAGGAAAGGGATAAGAATGCTAAAATGAAAGGAACAGGAGGGTGGATTGGGCCTCCGGCGCTCTAACTCATCTCACGAAACGCTCCACTACTTTGTTGCTTTACGCCAATTTTCTGTGATAGGGTAATACTTCGGTCGAGCCAGCCCATTCGCAACAAATTTGCATGCTTCATTTAAAACTTTAAATGACGTACATGTGCCATAAAACCTTTAAACGCCTTTTTCACCCATTCAGAGTTGGTATTTTAAAAAATGTTTTTACGTTTTTCACATGTTTCTTTTGTTTTTTTTTTTTTTTTTTTTTAATGTTATAAGTTGGCAAACAAGCATACGGCCCACCTGATGGTAAGTGGCTGCCGCAGCCTATGAGCGCTTGCAGCGCCATTAGTAGGTGCCACTCACGCGTTGCCAACCTCGAGATATTAGTTCTTAAATCTCGTTCGCCCAGTAATTTCACTAGCGTACAATGCCCTTCAAACCGGAACACAGTAGTGCCTAAACACTACTATTTGGCGGCAGAATATTGGACACTGCGGTGGTACCTACCTAGCCGGCCTCTTGCAACAAAAGACCTACCACCAGTGTGACTGATTGCACTGGTGGAATAATCTCTGTTGTGACAGAGGTTATCCCAACAGCGGGCGATGGGGTCGTCACATCCCGACACCTTAAATGTGTAATTTTTTGCCTAAAAACAAAGTTTTATTCTATTACTTTAAAAATGACGGACTTCTCTACAAACTTTCAATCCCTTTTTCACCCTCTTAAGGATTGAATATCGAAAAATAGGTTTTAGTCTTTTAACTTTTAAAGATGTCTGTGAAAAAAATCAGGTTTCGAAGTCCAAGGCTGGGCGTTGATATGTCAGTTAGGTCTTCTCCTTTTATATATATGTCAAGTCAAATTAATTACTAAGTTTATGAAAGGTTTCAAATTATCATTCAATCAAAATTTCTTCAATTCAAAAACTTAAAAGAAAATATCAAGTTGACTTCATCAATCATCGTTGTGACTTATCAATTACAAATATTTATCTCTATACATCAACTTGCGACGCTGATTGTTCATATACCAATGTTGAAACAATGACATTTTAAACCTTATTTCTGTAGCTGTAAAGTCACTATTATCTTGCAAAAAATCTCTTACCAGGTTCGTATAGAACAACAAAATTTACAACATTCTATCGCTTAAAGTGTTGAGAATAAAGACTAAAATACAACAGGCAAATAAAAGTTATACCTTGCGCAACACAAAGAAAAACACGCCCACGCGATTGTAATCCCTAATAAGATATCATAGAGGCCTTTATACTTTGATGACCTATTCCTACCACCACTGATACAATAAATCAAAAATATTCTTAAAACCATACATGTGATATTAGTCTTAATGTACTAACAAATACAGCACATTTTTCCGTGTAGGAATATAAATTGTAGATTACCGGACACAGACAGTGGTACATGCTACCCTTTTCGCGCGCAACGTACGTCACAGTCTCCGCGAACTTCGTGCAGTAAGGACGTACCAACTGCTCTCACAAAGCCACCCAGGTCGGTGGCAAAACGCGGGTAATTTAAAAAGTTAAAGTGGATTTATTCAGGAAATATTTGAAGATAGTCGAGGAGAAATTTTTCCCGGGTAAGTCTTTTATTCAAGAAAAATTAAAATTTGTAAACCACATTTTTGGTTATATATTTTTGCACATACAAATTAAAAATTACAAAATGCGGAAAATTATTAAACACGTCTGAAGATAAAATACTTTATGATAATTATTAAATTCAAACAAAGGCTTAGTCGAGATGTGGGCTGAGAGTAATTAGGTTAGAAATAATTACCCGGAGGGTTTAACGTATATTTATACACCTGGAAAGGGTAGGGCTATTCTTGTGGTAGGGGCGATTTGATTGTACGAGCGTGGTTTCATGTAACCTTGTAACTTAAGGGTTGTAGTATTTAATTTGAGAACATTAGATTTAAAAAGGTTACAAATTAAAACAGTGTACCAAATAAAAAGAACTTTAAAAATATTTTTGAATAAAGAACAATGTACTTTGATTAAAATAATAAATTCCCCAGGTAAATATTTACAAAGAGTATATACAAGAATATATAAGAATACTTCGAATTTAGCTTTTTTAATTCTTCTAATAAGATAGCAATAGAAATTTGATACAGTTATTTTAGAAGTATATAAGCTTCTTCTGCTTACGTGAGCATATTTCCAAAAAACCGACTTGGAATATTACTATGACTGATCAATTTTAAGTTAACTGTATATTGTTAAGCCAGTAAATTAAAAAAAAAAAAATCGATTTGAGTTCACATTTGGTAGGAGTGAAACTTTGTGTTCTGGTTAATTTGTAAAATAATGGTATGAATATTCTATGGAAGTGGTAAACAGAGAAAGGCAGAGAGAGAGAGAGAGAGAGGGAGATAGAGAGAGATATTCATCGTCATTTTTTTATTGATTGAAGTAGGATAGTACGAGAGGTAGATAGAGAGAGAAAACAATATACATTTATACTTGTCTCTTTTACGTTTCATAAAATCCAATACATACCTTCTCAAAAAGATTCACTTATAATATTAATTAATACAAATTTAATTAATTTGTAAAAAACCATTAATATTATAGGCAAATATATAAAAAAATCACTATAAACTTGTAAGCTTGCTCCTAAAGACCCGCAACGATAAATATGAAAATTAAGAATCCCAATTAACCACGCCTGTGGTTTTATCAGTATTCGTTTTGAATCAAATTAAGCTAAGGATAGCCTTTATAAATAGCATAAGCCTTTATAAATTTCATCCAAATAGGTTAACATTATGAACCACCTATTGTAACCAACAATGCTTTTAATCCTTTTTCTAGATAACACAATAAGTTGCACAGCACTGTAACTACTACGTCGGATTTCAACAATTCGTCCTTTTATATGCGGTACGACAATAATTTTCTATATTGTAAAATATTGAAATAACCATCACGCAGTGACGCTCCGTTAGAATTACATCTTTTTCTAATCCAACGTATTAAATAGGTTCTATACTTCGTCATGCGGCAACATATAGAAATTAAAGTACTCCAAATCCCACTATCTGCAGTGAGTATTAACCCATTAAATAGCCTCGATGGCTAACTATTAGTTCAATTAACAAAGGACGGATTAATTACTTGATTAGTTTTCCTTACAATGCTGATAAAGGATCTTAATAAGGCTTACGATGTTATAACAGCCTATAAGTATAATAAAAGCATTTATATCATTTGGATAGAAGGAGCGTTTCATACTTAAGGAAAAGATCAGGAATTAGTACCCTTTTGCGAATATTTTCTTCTCTGCGAAAGGTGGGCTAGGTAGGTACGACCGTAGTGTCAGATATTCTAACGCAAAGTATATGTGTTTTGGTTTGAAGTATACTGTGGCGCAGCGGTAGCGAAAATTTTTTTTTGTTGGCGAGGAGGAAGTCTGCTCACAGATGCCTGACCTCCTGGGGAGGAGAACCGGGCTATGTGGGGTTCCATGACCGGTGGTCGGTCATGTGAATCCACTAAATTAAAAACTCCTCGGTGGCCGACCTCAGTAAAGGAGAGAGAGGGTTCTCTTAGAGAACTCAAAACCGACGAGCGGTAAAGAAACTGCCTTAAGCGCCACAAGTTACGGGTTCGATTCCCGCTCAGAGCAGATGTTTGTATTGACCATACATGTGTTCCGGTTTGGGTGTGTTTGCCCTTGTCTTTGTGTATATTTCCGGACCTGCGTCAAACAAAACTATCATAATAAGGGTTGAGTGTGTTACGTTTAAAAAATTATAATATAAAACACGTTGCTACTACTGGTTGCTACACAGGCAATGATTAAAAAACCATTAGTAATTTGGTTACTGAAATTGTATGTGAAAGTTTGTATGGTAATCAGTAAAATGATGAAAGCTTCTTTAATTTTATATCGTTAGAACAAAATTACCTAACACATTACGGTGGGAATTAACTTAATTCATGAAAGAAACAAAAACATTTTATTGTGGATAATTCTAATTGTCTGGCTTAAAGTCTTGAATATAAAATGAAGTTCAAATTATTTTAGTTGTATTAAGTCTTATCTAATTATCAGGTTAATTTTATTACTAAACTACCGCGGCTCTCCTCGCGTGGTTTACCTATTTTCATTATTGCACGAAATCATGGTTCTGTTTCTAAAATAAAAGTAACCAAGTTACTCCTTATAAGGGACCGTCCATTAATCACGTGAGGCTTGAAAGGGGGTTTAGCAAAAATCACGAAAAATCAGAAGGGAGTGTAATATTTATTTTTTCGTCAGATCGCGATTATTTTTTAACTTCACCACCTATCACCAAGGGGAGGGGGAATTTAAAAATTACGTGATTAATGGACAGCCCCTAACATCAGCTCTCTACTAGTGAAAATGGGTATCGAATGTGTACGGCCAATATGACATACATACATTAACTAGAACCTGTCCGAGACTTCGTCTGATTGGACTACAAAATGATATAAGAAAAAATTTGTGAGAAATTTCTGACACTTATGATTAGTTTTTTTTTCCTAGCCGAGTGCACCAGCTGATCGGTAAACGATCGGTAGGTTAAGCAACTTTAGGCGCGGTCAGTCACTAGATGGGTGATCGCATAGTGGTACTTCAACCGAGCGTCTCCGTGCTTCGGAGGGCACGTAAAAAGTCGGTCCCGGCTGTTGACAATTAGACATCAGTCGATAAGTCAAGTCAGAGGCCTACGAGCGACCTGAACAACTCTGACACTAGGTTGACCACTAACCAATCGATAAGAAGAAGTTTTTTTTTCTCGATGAAAAGTTCTCTTAATAATTTTTTTAGCTTCTCATAATGTATGCATAGTTTCATTAAAATCGGTTGAGTGAAGGCGAGAAAGTATTACAAAGAGCTCGAATACGCGTTAATGTTAGGATTATGATAAGCAAGAAGAAATTCCGCTGTCTAATTACACACCAGCGGCATCACTTAAATATTTATATTCTCTTGTCTAATTTCATATTCTCGTCACAATATAAACTTAATAAGGTATCATAAATTATATCTCAAATAAAAATTATGATCTTTTTTGTAATATCTTGAATAATATTTGTATAGAATAATTAAATATTCTATAAGAATGTTTATTTGTTACTAAAAGGGTCCGCGGCTACAGATCTTGCTCGTGTCTAAACTGAATTAATGCTTAGATTAAATAAATAAATAATTAATTAAGTTAATGTAAAAATATAAACGGCTCACACTCACGTATAATCGGTGTAAGTACCGACTAGTTTCGGACTCATCGGAGGTCGTTTTTGTCCGAAACTAGTCTAGAAACTAGTCGGCACTGACACCGATTATACGTGAGTGTGAGCCGTTTAGATTTTTACATTAAGTTAATAATGAATCTCACGATAGTTTTAATAATATAATTAATTAAGTATTCAAAATAAAGAAAAACCTATGGAGCAGAATTGGCGAACACTCGCCATAAAAAATCAAACTTTACTCATCGATATTTTTAATGTTACAAGTTGGCAAACAAGCATACGGCCCACCTGATGGTAAGTAGTTGCCGTAGCCTATGAGCGCTTGCAGCACCATTAGTAGGTGCCACTTACGCGTTCCCAACCTCGAGATATTGGTTCTTAAATCTCCTCTGCCCAGTAATTTCACTAACCTACAGTGCCCTTCAAGCCAGAACACAGTAATGCCTAAGCACTATTATTTGGCGGCAGAATATTTGACACTGCGGTGGTACCTACCTAGCCGGCCTCTTGCAACAAAAGACCTACCACCAATATGACTGATTGCACTGGTGAAATAATCTCTGCTGTGACAGAGTTACCCCAACAGCCGGCGATGGTTTTGTCACATCCCGACGCCGGGAAATCTCGAAAACTAAGCAATATATCGAAAAATTTATACTTACTTTTCGTCTTTTTTTGTCGAGTTCTATAAAGAACCATCATCAGATTTTCGCGCTATACAAACTGTGATATTCCGCTTTAAATATCTTTGCTTCTGCGAAACCAATATTAAAATAATATACACTTTGTCACTCTCACAACTTAGACGAATCTAGTGATACCTCATATGTTTAAATCCGTCAAAGGGAGATCCGTCTCAACCTGTAGAGCGTTACAAAGAAAAAGATATACATATATACCCTCGAAAAACATTACCCTTCGGCAGTCAGGTAAGAATTAATTATAATTTCAAAATAAGAGCTTATGATGGAAGTTTACATTTATGACAATAAAACGCGTTTGTTTGTCTGTATTTTCAGCGAATACCCGATACTGTTTTAAGGGTTGTGACGGGACATTCACAGTTAGCTAGGGACTCACCATGAATTCTTATTGCGATTCAAATGAAGACTTAAATTGAGCATTTCGCTATTTTATATATGTCATTAGTTTTACTACCACAATTGCATCGTTCATCGTACCCCCGATATAAAAACTAACAATAATTCTATATACCACGCCAGCGAAGTCATGAGAACAGCTAATATGATATGTGTCTCGAAAAGTTTGGAAGGAATTTATTTTTCATAAGGACGTGACCTGATTATACTTTCCGGCTCATTTACCAACAATTCAGCCTCAAAACTAAGCCTGCGTGTGGTGTTAGGCTTTTCTCTAATAGGATTACTATGATGCCACAGCGTTTCCTACATACATAATGTTTAATGTTAATACGTGGTAAGCTAGGGAATTTGAAACTACAAAAACGTAGCTTAGACTTTTATCCGTGACTCCGTTCATGATTTAATATTTCGAAAGACAGTTTTCATTTCTAAATGAAAATTAACCATTTAGTAGTTTCTTTGAAATGCTATAACATTATATTTTATTTTTATAAATTAACTAAGTTACTAAGTTGGCAAGTAAGCATACGCAACCCACCTGATTGTAAGCGGTTGTCGTAGCCTATAGCGCGTTGCCAACCTTGAGATATTGATTAATTTAAACCTCCTTTGTCCAGTAATTTCGCTAGCTACAGTGTCCTTCAAATTAAAAGACAGTATACTGCTTTACGGTAGAATAATTGACACTGCGGAGGCACCTACCTAACCGGCCTCTTGCATTAAAAGGCCTACCAAATTAATGGACAGATATAGGAATGCTATTTAAAATTAGTTCTCAATTAGCTTAGCTGTTAATAGTATACAGAAAATGTCATAGTTAAGTAAGTTAGGTTCTGATCGATATTTATATTTCTGAACTTTATTCTATTTGGTAACTACGATGATATGATCAAGAAACTTGGAAATAGAGAGAACTTTAAAAGAAATGCATATACGATAGTGGATTGTTTGTAGGTCTTTTTAGGAGCTATAATTATAATAGTATTTAAATTTGTTATTTTGTCTTTCTCTGACTTGAGTTACCAACATCATCACCTATTTATTCCGTGCGTTATTTTATGTAACAAAATATGGTCTATAATTTTTAAGCTTCAATAGCTCAACGGTAGAAGAGCCGACACTCCGCCTTGTTAACGCGAGTGTCGCGGGTTCGATCCTGACCCCCATGGGCTATTATTATACCTACTCCTAACTCAAGCATCGAGCATATTTGGAGGGGTAATGGGAATATTAGTAATGCCTTCAAAAAGAATTGTTAATATCCTGTAAAACAAAACTTGGTCATAGCGAAAACGCAACATATGTTTACTAAAGTATATAAATGAGTTTATACAAAGACATTATGTTGAGCCCAGTCAGCAAGCTTCACTAATTAGAACGTAACCGCATTTGTGCGGCAGCCTACATTACCTTTCATTATCTATACACACTACTGTGTTGATGTGATTAGTTTGTGAAACAATATGTAATCATGTTTAAAGTTTTTTGTTCATGACGGTTGGCAAACAGTCACCGCAACTTATGAACGCTTGTGATACATTATCATTGCCAACCCAAGGAACAGGAGGGAAGGGATGAGGAAAGAAGGAAGGGAACAGAAGGGGTGGGAGATAGGGCCTCTAGTGTTCTCACTTATTGCACGAAACGCGTACCTACTGGTACTGTTACTTTACGCCAATGTTCTATAAGAGAGTAGTACATCCCCGGTCGCGTCAGCCCGATTTGTTCTGGGAGGACCATGGCTCTGCTACCATTCTGTGTAATTACTTTTTGAAAATTAATCTTGTTTCGTTAAAACTTAAAAGTAACTACATACATCAACGTAAGAAGCATAGAATATTACCATCAGGCGTAGATTTTCTATAGATAGCTGTGAATACGAAAGGCGTCGGGATGTGACGACCCCATCGGCCGCTGTTGGGATAACCTCTGTCACAACAGAGATTATTCCACCAGTGCAATCAGTCACACTGGTGGTAGGTCTTTTGTTGCAAGAGGCCGGCTAGGTAGGTACCACCGCAGTGTCCAATATTCTGCCGCCAAATAGTAGTGCTTAGGCACTACTGTGTTCCAGTTTGAAGGGTATTGTACGCTAGTGAAATTACTGGGCGAACGAGATTTAGTAACTAATATCTCGAGGTTGGCAACGCGTGAGTGGCACCTACTAATGGTGCTTCAAGCGCTCATAGGCTGCGGCAGCCACTTACCATCAGGTGGGCCGTATGCTTGTTTGCCAACTTCTAACATAAAAAAAAAATACCTTTGCAAAAGTTATAAGAATATTGAGAAGAGAAACGAAAATAACAGTAAATATATTTTTTATGTTACCAAGTTGGCAATCATGCATAGAGCCTGATGGAAAGCTATTTTCGTAGCATATGAGCTTTTGTAACAGCAGTCACTTGTGTCACTCACGCGTTGCCAACATCGAGATATTGGTTATTGAATCTCTTTTACCTTTAATTTCACTAGCTATAGTATCCTTCGAAAACGAAACTTAATAATGCAATACTCACTACCGCTTTGCGGTAGAATATCTGTCACAGCAGAAACCTACCTAACCGGCCTCTTGCAATAAAAGACCTATCACCGGTAAAATAATAAAGTGTATTTTTCCCAAAAATCTTGGTGACATCCGAATTAAAAAGTTAAACTAGTATATACTCAAAGTCACAGGTTCAAATTCGAGCAGTCATATAAGATTCACAACTGCAAATACGTTTTAGGTATTCATCTTGTGGTCTGCGGTGTTGTAAACTCGGAGATTTTCGTGTATTTCATTTAAATTCACATTCGTCTCGTGCTCTGCGGTGGAATAAAACGTGAGGTAATTTATACGTTTCAGAAGAAATACTAAGACGCTATCTGACAGCAGTGACTCAGTATGAGGGATTGTATCTAAGAACTAGCGACCCGCCCCGACTTCGTCCGGTTGCATAGTAAATTGTTCCGTTTATCCCGTTACCGTCAAATCAAATCAAATCAAATATTTTATTCAACATAAAAAGCATTACACTTATTTGTTGAAAGTCAGATTCTACCACCGGCTCCAAAATTAAACCTCTACCTGAGAAGAACCGGCGAAACAAACTCAGGGGTTTTATCTTTTTATATGTATTTTTTTAAACTGTAAATATTAGTTTACATATTATAATCACTGAAAAGCCTGGAGTGACTGCCTCATTCCCAAGGCGTGGTATCCTCAAGGTATTCACCAATTTTATAATAGCCTTTACCACACAAACGTTCTTTGACCTTTTTTTAAATTTATTTATAGAAAGTTTCTGAACGCTTTCTGGGATCCTATTGTAAAACCGTATACAGTTACCCTTAAAAGAGTTATTAATTTTATGCAGTCTAGTAACTGGCATTGTTAATTTATGTTTGTTCCTAGTATTGATGTTATGATTATCACTACATTTTGTAAATTCATTGATGTTCTTATGTACATACATAACATTTTCTAAAATGTATTGAGAAGCAACAGTCAATACATTAATTTCTTTAAATTTCTCCTTTAAGGAATCTTTACAACCAAGATTGTAAATTGCACGAATAGCTCGCTTTTGCAGCACAAAAATAGTATTTACATCAGCCGCGTTACCCCAAAGTAAAATTCCATATGACATAATGCTATGGAAGTAACTAAAATAAACTAGTTTGGCTGTTTCCACATCTGTTAATTGTCGAATTTTTCTTACCGCGAATGCTGCCGAACTAAGTCTATTCGCCAATTTAGCAATATGGGGGCCCCATTGTAGTTTAGAATCTACAGTTATTCCAAGAAAAACTGTAGACTCCGTGGGAGTTTTAATTCCATTCTTTGTTCTTCCACTTATAAACTATCTACCTGTATACAAAATTAAATAATATATTTCTTTCCATACGAACTTCCCTATCCGTCGATTCCATACAATTCTGGTATTTACTGTTAAAATTAAAATTTACTTTATATTTAATATTTTATGTCATAAGAACCTTCCCCTGACAATAACAAACACAACAAAAAAAAAAATAGTGAAATCGGTCCAGCCGTTCACGCTAGATGGCGTGACCAAGGAATATAGGGATACCTCTATATATATACATCAGCTTAGCAGATATAGGCCATACTTCACACGTGGTTATCTAAGGTTAAAGACATTTTATTTATTGTAAGCATGTAAGCATGTGTTTAATCCGTATATTCGAATTCTTCTTCTTCGTCCTAGCATTATTCCCAGTATTTTATTTACTTAGGGTCTGCTTATTACTCTTGTCCAGATTTAACAGGTTTCCAGTTTTTACACAGAGCGATTGCCATCTGACATCCGTAACCCTATGGGTGAACCAGTAGATCATAAGATAAGAGCAAATAACCTATCAAGAGGTAACGATTATTATCAGGTGTTACGTGATAGCAACCAGGGCCGACAGCTTAACGTGCTCTACGAGGCACGGTGGGGAGACCCACAAGGACATAACAGATATATGTAAAATCAATACAACCGCCTTCCTTGTGGAATCGAGCCACAATCATCGAGACTAAAGGCAGGCTCATCATCCACAACACCAAAACGTTGTTTATTTTTGGGAAGAGACTAGGGGTTGGTTCCACAGAGTGGCTGTAGGATGAAATGGACATCAATATTAGTCGATAAGTCAAGAGTTCTATGCCGATGATCCGAACAACTCTGACACCAGGTTGGCCACTATTATAATAAAAATAACAAAAAGATACAACAAAAAAAAATGAGTAAGCCATGTGTAATAAAAATGCCGTTTATTTGTAATAAATAAAATCTAAAGTGCTATTTACATACACCCGAAATAGCTTTAACGAAATGTGTTTGTCAAATAAATTATTTATGGACAGCGAACCGCTATCAATATTTGATAGCATTTACAAATCTGATTGTGTGTATAAGGGACTAAAATATATCGAAAACATAATATATATATATATTTTTTTATATTACTGAGTTGGCAAGCAAGCATACAGGCCACCTGATGGTAAGCGGTTGCCGCAGCCTATGAGCTCTTGCAGCACTATTAGTAGGAGTCACTTACGCGTTGCCAACCCTCGAGATATGGGTTCTTAAATCTCCTTAGAATATTTGGCGGTGGTACCTATCAAGCTGGCCTCTTGTAACGACAAGACCTACGACCAGTGTGACTGATTGCACTGATGGAATTGTCTTAGCTGTGACAGAGGTTATCCCAACATCGGGCGATGGGGTCACGTCCTGACGCCGGAGAATATATATTATACATATATTTTTTGTTTATAATAAAAGAAACTAAACTTATTTTATTTTTGACAGTGATTTATGATGACATTGCTACGGCTTGATCGCGCGACGCCTTCTAAGATGGGAGTTAAGAGGATTAGGAAAACTTTTTCTAGATATCGATTTTATAGACATTCCGTATAACGATAGTCACTCCCCAATCAGGGGTTAACTCATGATGTAATATATATTTTTTGCTGCAATTAATCTATGTATACCAAAGGAGATCATCTATCTGACTTATAAACGTCCAGCCTAACCCTTAGACCCAGAATGCTGATTTTTTATGGGTGTTGTTTTTAAATACTAACGCACACGTAGAAAGGATATTTAAAAATTCAACCCTCAAAGGGATGGCAAAAGGGTTGAGAGTTTGTATGGAAATCCATCATTTTTAAAAGTAGAAGCATGTAACTTTGCTTTTCGGTAAACGATTAAAAATTAAGAAACACCTGTTGTATCATTTTCTAAAATTCTAACCTTCAAGGGTTGAAATAGGACTTCAAATTTTTTATTCAAATTGTTATTGCGTGGGTGCAGACGCTGGCAGTAGCAAGTAAAAATTGGCAGTCAAGTGCGTTGTGGACCACGCACAGTTGAAATTAAAGGGTTCCGTAGCTTGGTTATGAAGAATCTTAAGCCCTTTAAAAATAATAATGAATTAAAATCGACTGCAAAAATAAGTTTGTAATTTCATAGTAATTATTAAAAGTTATATGAAAATCAAAGTTATGGGAAAAGCTTATATATCTCCAAAATTTGTAGACCTATCTTCTTCAAACCAAATGTGGTTGAAATTTCATTTGATGTCCTACAAGCTCAAATTTTTCCAGAATTTTAAATCCCATAGTTTAAAAGTTAGAAAGGGGGCGGGACAATTTTTATGCCTTTAGGAGCTACTATCTCAACAACTACTGACTTAATAAAAAAAGTTAAAATAAAACCTCGTTATCATTTTGAAAGACCTATCCAAAGATACCTCACACGTTGACATACGTTAAAATTTTTTTTTTCAACATTCATTTACACGTATGGACTGCCGCCTTTAATTCTTATATATTTTAAAATTTCATTACAGAATCGTTGTGCGGTTCATAGAATACACCTATATAGTAAATTTAGTATAGATAGGGCTAATGGTCTCCGAGTAAAATGACTGTGACATACGGGCGGACGGACGGACGGACAGACGGACAGACGGACAGACGGACAGACGGACAGACGGACAGACGGACAGACAGACGGACAGACGGACAGACGGACAGACGGACAGACGGACAGACGGACAGACGGACAGACGGACAGACGGACAGACGGACAGACGGACAGACGGACAGACGGACAGACGGACGGACAGACGGACAGACGGACAGACGGACAGACGGACAGACGGACAGACGGACAGACGGACAGACGGACAGACGGACAGACGGACAGACGGACAGACGGACAGACGGACAGACGGACAGACGGACAGACGGACAGACGGACGGACATGACGAAACTATTAGGGTTCCGTTTTTGCCATTTGGCTACGGAAACCTAAAAACTTAAAGACATTCCGAAATGCGGATCTGTGTTGTAATATCATTACGAGAAATCCACTAATTCGCAGTGCTGATAGATCGTTAGTCGTGACTAAAATCAAAACACAGCTAATTCGAGTAATAGCATTACTTAAATTTAACGATAGAACGAAAATGTAATCAAATTGACAAATTACTTTTAATCCCTAAGGCAATGTACACAGAGACATATTCTACAGTGTTAGCGAGTAATTTAAAGGCGTTCAATTACTATCTATTTTTGGAGACATTGATCAAATTAAACTTGACACCTATGTGGCGTTGTGGGTAGCGAGTCTGCCTTTAGCCTCGACGGTTGCGGGTTCGATTCCCGCTCGGACAGATGTTTGAATTGATCTTTCAAATATCCGTTTCGATCTGGGCTTTGGCCTATTGAGTCCCCACCCGCGCATCGGGGACCACGTTAAGCTGTCGGGCCCGGTTGTTATCACATAACATCTGATAGTAATCGTTACTAGTTCTCCCTTAGGGTTACGGAGTTCAGATGACAATCGCTCTGTGTAAAATCTAGAAACCAGTCAAATCTGAGTAATAAGTTGAACCTGGGTAAATACGTATAGTACCGGGAGGAATGCTAAGAAGAAGATTGATGAGATCAAAATAAAAATAAGTAAATTAAAATTTTTGTATCATTGTAACACAAAGGCATTAAAATCGAATAAGAAAAATGAACACGAAAACAACAATCGACTTCAAAAGCCTAAAAAAATGGCAAAAATTGGTAGGCGAATTGATAGTCATTTTAGAAGTAAATAATTACCGGTCAAGAGCGTGGTAGACCACGCATGGTTTCCGGAACCGTTTCCGGTTCTGCAGCTTTATGATATAAAATCTCTACGACTTGTTATTTAAGGATTACGAAATATTTCTTTTACGTTGTTATATTCTATGAAAAAAAAAATCAAATTAAAAATATGATTTACTATGAAACATTCAGTTGTGTGGGCAAAGAGCCAAGAAAAGCTATGAAAAGTCACTTATTTTGGCAATGTTTTAAAATTTTCGCTTGCAAATTCATTTTTAAGCCTACTTTAAATTTTGGCGCTTGTTGCAGTATTGTTTGTAATGACTATAAAGCTGGTAGTTTCTTTGTAAGCAACCATAGCTATATACTCCTACTATTCAATTATTATTTTGAGAACATTTGAAATCGTGACAAAATAAAGTCGTGTTGGACGAAGTGACTGTACGTCATCTGCGTTTTAAGGTCAGACTGTTATAACCTTTTTTTTTGGTAACGGGGAGGCATTCTGCTACCAGATACCCGGCTTCCTGGGGAGGAGAACCGGGTTATGTGAGGTTCCATGAAAACGGTAACGTCATGAGGACCCACTAAAACCTCCTCGGTGGCCGACCTCAGTGCGATTGACAGGTTACGGGAACTCTCGCAGAACTAACGCCGCCGTCGTCGCCGAGCAGGATCGGCCCTCTCCCGATGCCGCTCGGCCGTCTCCTTCCGGACCATGACGGTCTCACAGAAGGAGACAACGGCCTCCCACGCCGATTCCCTGCCTAGCATCGCCAGTATGACTGCTGGCAGGAAGAGGTCACGTCCGATCTCTTGGACCAAGCTCCGCGTCGCAACGCGGGGCACACCTCGAGGGTGTGCTGAGCGCAGTTCCGGTCCTCGCCACAGTGCTGGTACATCATCGTCGACTCCCGTCAGATCCTACACAGAAACTCACCGAAGCACCCGTATCCAGTGAGCACCAGACTGTTATAACCTGTTGCATCTTGCGGGTATGCCAGGGTGGCTAATGCAGTTCGCCTTCAACAACCGTACTAGCCGCCTTTTTTTAAGCTCGGTTCTACTTGCCATCAGGTGGAGTAGAATAAACTTCATACAGCCTGCTGACAGACGGACGTGCGGACGGAAACCCTAAATCTTATAAATATTATTCCCATAACAAAGCCTTATTCATAAGATAATAAGTAATCCACAGCAACAATAGCACATACATAGTTGTTTCACAATATTAAAACATGGCATTCATATACGTTCTTTGATTTGATTACATGGCTTGTATCCAATCTTTTTTTTTTTTTTTGTGTTACAAGTTGGCAAACAAGCATACGGCCCACTTGATGGTAAGTGGTTGCTGTAGCCTATGAGCGCTTGCAGCACTATTAGTAGGTGCCACTCACGCGTTGCCAACCTCGAGATATTAGTTCTTAAGTATCATCTGCCCAGTAATTTCACTAGCGTACAGTGCCCTTCAAACCGGAACACAGTAATGCCTACGCACTACTATTTGGCGGCAGAATATTGGACACTGCGGTGGTACCTACCTAGCCGGCCTCTTGCAATAAAAGACGTACCACCAGTGTGACTGATTGCACTGGTGGAATAATCTCTGCTGTGACAAAGGTTATCCCAACAGCGGGCGATGGGGTCGTCACATCCCGACGCCGATCTATCAATCTAGCAAGTAATTGTATTTACGAAATGAGAATGCCAGAACTATACACAAGCCTGTATCCTCTAACTAATAATAGAACTAACCGATTAGGCGGATGGCTTAGGTTCTATCGACCTGATTGTGATTTAATATTAAAGTTGGAAAGAATCAGAAAAAACACAAAAGGCTTTTGTGTTTTTAATAAAAAGAAAATGACAAAAGCACTTCTGAACCAAACTTCCAACCAAACCCAAAAAAATATTTTCTTCCGGACAATTTGTGGTGGCGTGAATCTAAATTGGAAGCCAATTGGATTGGAAGGAAAAAATTAATTTATGATTATAATTCAAATAATTTAAAACTAACTGTTGTCGCTAAAGGTTTTATGGAACCACCCGTGTCACTTTGCTCATTCAAGTGGTTTAGATGAGGGTTTCTTTCGAATTCGCCACCCAAGCCTCTATCAATTCGGGATTGATCTATAAAGTAATCTAGATTTTTGTCTTTATTTTAACTCTTATGGTTTTGCGATATAATTTTTAAATTTTGCTCTTAATATCTAACTCCCAAGTACTTTTTTTAAACTAATGAACTAATGGAGTGTTTTGAAAGCCATCCATGCCATGAAAGTACTTGAACAAACTTAAAGTGGATGTTTTAAACATTCATATATAATTTATTAGTCTACAAAACTGACTACAATTATAGATAACGACATTGGCCTAGAAATTGATACATTATATTTAACAATTGAGTCTTCTTAAAGTGGGTATTAAAAAGAAAGAAAGAAAAACTTTATTATATACTAGAGGCCCGCTCCGGCTTCGCACGGGTATAAAATATATAGCCTATGTCATTCACTGATTAAAATCATTCACAAAAAATGATTAAAATCGATCCAGTAGTTTTGATTTATTCATTACTGTCCGTGGCCCGCACGCGTTAAATGTAATTAATAATTATTTAAGACATCACATTAGAAACCTCAAAAATAACAGTTTTTTCTTTTTTTCTTCACTATTTAATGGATGTTATTATGCATATAAACCTTCCTCTTCAATCACTCTATCTATTAAAAAACCGCATCAAAATCCTTTGCGTAGTTTTAAAGATTTAAGCATACATAGGGACAGAGAAAGCGACTTTGTTTTATACTATGTAGTGATTAAATCCTTATATTTTGAGAGTAATAATTACTTAACAGCTATAGCGTAAGCTTTGTGGAAAAAATAAAAAGATAAAAAGAATATACTATCACCTATATATTAAAAACATTTAAGAAAAGTTAAAAATAAACTAAAATAAAGTTAAATAAAACAAAAATTAAAACTAAACCAAAAAATCTAAAAATTAAATAAGTTATTAATCAAATTATTAATCAATGTAATAAATATACATAATTACCAGTATCCTAAAGTTTTACTACCGGGCTGGGCAGATTAGCGGATATACATATCACAGATATTTCCCTTACAGTTTTCCTCAAGATACTTACCAAATAATACGAGACAAATACGAATGAAAATAAAAACAAAATGAAAGAGCAATATTATCAACAGATATTTGCTTTGATTATTCGAGGATTTCATAAAGTCTCGTCGATCTGCTTTTATATTTCCAAACTTTGACAACGATCCCCATTGTGTTTTTGAGAAAGGAAATTCATCCGTAAGCGAGTAGGAATCCTGACCGTCATCCTAGATATAACTTTGCTCATTATACAACAAAAACAATGAACGCAAACAACAATGAATGAGATGAATGAACGAAATATGAACTAAGTATTTCTGTAATGAAACAAGCCTGAATTATGTTTATAACTAGCTTCTACCCATGGTTTCGCTCGCGTTAAATTTGGGGTAGCATAGACCTCCTTTTTCATGTAAAGCTTGACGCCTTCAGGAGTGGAACTTAAGAAAATGTTAAACTTTAAATATTTTTCACTGGTGGTAGGTCTTTTGTTGCAAGAGGCCGACTAGGTAGGTACCACAGCAGTGTCAAATATTCTGCCGCCAAATAGTAGTGCTTAGCCATTACTGTGTTCCGGTTTGAAGGGCACTGTAGGCTAGTGAAATTACTGGGCGAACGAGATTTAAGAACTAATATCTCGAGGTTGGCAACTCGTGAGTGGCACCTACTAATGGTGCTGCAAGCGCTCATAGGCTGCGGCAGCCACTTACCATCAGGTGGGCCGTATGCTTGTTTGCCAACTTCTAACATAAAAAAAACCACGTGTTTCTTTATTTTTAATTGTTCGCCAAAAAGAAAAGTTTCATACTTTTGGTTTTTAAAAATAATGGCCTTTCATACATACTTTTAATCCCATTATAACGCCTTCAGGGAATTTGAGAAAACGTTAAAATACCTGTTTTCTACTCTCTTTATAACGTAGAAACAAATTTTAAAATGATTACGTATGATCTAATTCAATAATTATCTAATAAAAAAAAGTAATACTTAGAATAATACTTAGTTCAAACTGTGAATAAGGTATAGGCGTGGAGAGGGTGTGAAGTTAATTCAATCCTTAAAGAGTCTTCTCCTTCACATATTACGAATCATTTAACGAAAGGCCGAATCCCTCAAAAGATCTCAGGACGATGATGCTCTATCCAGGACAATACCCGTTTTTGTGGGCCAAAAACGAAGACTAATGATGAATTTGAATTTCTTGACACCGTTGTGGCGTTGTGGGTAGCGAGTCTGCCTTAAGCCTCGACGGTTGCGGGTTCGATTCCCGCTCGGAGCAGATGTTTGTATTAATCGTACAGGCATGTTTTCCGGTCTGGTTGTGTTTGTCCTTGTCATTGTGAATGTTTCCGGACCCCCGAAACAGGATATCATTATCCTAATGGGGGCCGTTGAGTGTGTAGCGTTTATTTATTTATTTATTTAGGTCTAGACCTAGTAAGCTCGAGTTCGAACTGCAGAATCTTAGGAGTCACCATGTGAAATACAAAAAGGAAATTTTATTGGAAATAATTTTCATGAACATGTATGAAATCCTTGTAGCTTTTTATATGAGGGAAGGATTTTTTAGCTTATAAATTTTATATCCAAGTCGTGAATATGAGTATGAGTCGTGAGTAATTTGACGACGTTGTGGCGCAGCGGTAGCGAACCAGTTTCGCGCTCGGAGCAGATGTTTGTATTGATCATACAGGCATGTTTTCCGGTCAGGGTGTGTTTGTCCTTGACGTTGTGTATGTTTCTTGAATCCCGACACAGGATATAACTATCCTAATGGGGGCCGTTGAGTGTGTACCGTTAAATAAAAATAGCCTACTGATTCCTAAGATTATAATTAGTCAAGTCTAACGGACTGAAAATTATTTTCATTTTATGTTAATAAACAGTCAAATTAATGATCATCATCCTTATTTCTTTCTTAATTAAAAAAGGTATTGTGATTTCCTTTCAATTTGTTTTTTTATAATGAATAACCAGTGTCTGAAGCTTCTTTTACGTCTTCCATTTTAATCAAAATAATTACGATCATACAAACTTGTTTCCCACAACAAAATATTTTGCATTCTTTTTTTTGTCACAGGGATTCGTTTAATATAGAATATCTGACAAAGAAATTATCATTAATTTATTTATTTATTAATAAGGTACATCAACATCACAAATATTATGCACTTGTGTATAAAAAGAAATATAAAATTTTTTAGATCAGATATGAGTGACAATTATAAATGTACACAGCGTGTCCAAATACTTATTGTCTAACTATACGGTACAAATAAGAAATGAATAACTAATAAATAAAAGATTTTTTTTTCTCTTCCCTTCTTATCTACAATCGGCTTTGTAGCCATAATTAGATTAGTTTGCTATTTTTTTTTTTTTAAACGCTACACACTCAACGGCCCCCATTAGGATAGTAATATCCTGTGTCGGGGGTCCGGAAACATTCACAATGACAAGGATAAATACACCCAGACCGGAAAATATGTTTGCATGGTCAATACAAACATATTATGCTCCGAGCGGGAATCAAACCCGCGACCTGTGGCGTTTAAGGCAGGTTCGCTACCGCTGCGCCACAACGTTGTCAAATACATTAAATATATTACATTAAAAAGCACCATTCTATTTAATTGTTTAATTGTTTGTACAATCTCGTTAATTTCTTCGGTCAAGCTCGAGTATATGCCACCGTTTAAGGCGTTTTATGGTTTGTGTGTGTATTTTTCTTTTAGCAGATGTTTAGCCAGTACGTTTCTATGATTTTTTAGTCTTTCTTTATATTTTTTGCTGTGCTTAATGATTTCTTCTATAACCGTGGGCATATTGAGGTACTCGTGTATTTCATTGTTTTTACAAACCAGTGGGCACTGGAGACAATGCTTAGTGTAATATTTTGAAAAAAATAGAAAAAAAGAAAAGAAAAAATAGCCTAAAAATTATAAACGAAAAATAAAATTAAAAATAACAGGAATTTAAAGAAAAAAACACAAAATTATGCGTTAAAAGTGTGAATGTGGAAACTAAAGTGATAGGTGCTGGTAAATTTTCTTTTTATACGCTTGTAAAGTATCAGAAAATATGTCGAGATTTGATTTGATGAGAGAGATTAAATGAAGAATTTGGTGTAGACACGTTTAAATTTTCTGAACGCAAACCGCTAGTCACCGCCATTTTAGTAAATTACCTATAAACAAAATGGCGCTAATGGACGCTTAGTTTTGGGTAATAATTTTAAGTCTTATTGACTATGATTTATCTTAAAATACGTGAAAATTTTACTAAAATTAATTCTAACTACTCCATTTAGTTACTCTAAACTAAATACCGACCTTTCTATACAGAAAAAAAGTGTGAAAAGAATCTTTTTTTCGTAGCGTTGCGTTGGTTTTTTTTTTATGTGAGAGGGGGCAAACGGGCAGGAGACTCACGTGATGTTAAGCTATCACCGCCGCCCATGAACATCTGCAACACCAGAAGGCATGCAGCCACGTTGCCAACCTTTAAGGAAAGATTACGCTTTTCTTTTGAAGGTTCCCAAGTCGTATCGGTTCGGAAAGACCGCCGGCGGAAGATGATTCCACAGAGTGGTTGTGCGAGGAAGAAAATGTCTTCTAAATTTTTTTTTTTTTTTATGTTACAAGTTGGCAAACAAGCATACGGCCCACCTGATGGTAAGTGGTTGCCGTAGCCTATGAGCGCTTGCAGCACCATTAGTAGGTGCCACTCACGCGGTGCCAACCTCGAGATATTGGTTCTTAAATCTCGTCTGCCCGTAATTTCATTAAATTAAATCGAGCTTTTGTGGATTTTTGAAGTTACGAAGAAGCACCAGTGAGTCTTTGACATTTTGCCAGTGTGAAAAGGGGCTGTATATATGGCATAGTATATAGTAAGTCTGTGAATTACTTTACGATGTTCTTGCAAAGAAATGTACAACTAGTCTGAGGTAGAGGAGAAGGTCTAGTCTTGTAAGCTGTTATTGTAGCCTTCTAAAAATTTGTATGCTCGACCTGGAAATGTAAGTAAATTCTAGTAAAAATAGTACCTTCTTTTATTAACTATATTCAAAAGGAGAAAGTTACCGATTTGTCTGATTTTTCTGTTTGTACTTACATTATAATGTTGGCGTTTATGATCAAATTTTAAGGTCCTTTTGTTGTACTTGAGCATACATTTTGTGATCACTTAATCAAGGAATCTTTAAATAGAACTTCTTCATCCTAGCATTATTCCCGGTATTTTATGTACCCAGCGTCTGCTTATTACTCTTATCCGGATTTGACAGGTTACTAGTTTTTACACGGAGCGATTGCCATCTGACCTCCGCAACCCTAAGGGCGAACCAGTAACTCATTGGATAAGAGCAATTTACTTATCAAGAGTTAACGATTATTATCAGATGTTATTGATAATAACCGGGACCGACAGCTTAACGTGCTCTCCGAGGCACGGTGGGGAGACCCACACGGACAAACGCCCAGACCGAGACAGAAATTTTAACAAACATCTGCCCGAGCAGGAATCGAACCCGCAACCGTCGAGACCAAAGGCAGACTAGGCCCACAACGCCACAACGGTGTCATTTTTAAATAGAACGAAATTCGTAAATGAATGAATGTCCGGTTTCATTCGGGATTAATCAAGCAAAAATTTAAAACCATGTTTGGGGCAATAAGAGGATTTTCATTAAGAACAGCTGCTACATAATTTTAAATAAGGGCTTTTGATTTAAGAATCTTGTTCCGACAGAATTTTAGATGTCTGAAGTTTGATTAGTTTAAGCAGTAATGATTAAAAACAATGAAATTGCCAATATTAAATTAGCAAAGAAAGATATCATTACGGTTTTTACGGTAATGGAGTTAACTCAGACAGTTGGGTGAATCTATCGACTAGAATGCGCTAGCAGCGTTTTCTCCTTTCCCGATGACGTCCTCTACCGTGACTCGGCCTCGCAGGAGGCATCCTTATGACTTACATCCTTTTTCAGCTGTGAAAATGTCTTAGTACTCAGCCAATCCTAAGAACGGAAATAAATTTGAGTCCCCGAAGGCATTGTCTCGTCACGGCTGGGTCTCAATACTCGGTCCCCAAGCCAGTGAAGCTGTTAAGTCCAGTGAAGCTGTTAAGGCCAGTGAAGCTGTTAAGGCCAGTAGGGCCAACAGCAATACACATTCCAAAACAAAAATGTAAAGCTACATTACTTTTAAATTTGGTTAAAAATACTAAACAATTTTTTTTCTAAATATTTTAGCATACTAAGGTTGCTTTTATTATTAAATGAAATATTTGAAGATAAAAATTATAATTTAAGTCTTATTTAAGAATTTAAATCTACTAAAGTCTTTTGATGGAGCAGAAACGGTATCAATGTCAATATTCATTACAAACTTGAAACTTTGTATTTCGGCCTCTGTTTACAAACTTATTAAGTTTTATTTAAATTAATTTTCTTCAGAGAGAATCGCGCCGGAGAAAATGAACGCCTTTTTTCCTACAAATTTTTTATGTTACTAAATTGGCAAACAAGCATATTTCCCAATTGATGGTAAGCGGTTGTCGTAGCCTATGTACTCTTGTAACACGATTTGTACGTGTCATGCAAACGTTGCCAACTTCGACATATTGGTAGTTAAATCGCCTTTGCCCGGTACCTAATTTCACTAGTTACAGCGTCCTTCGAACCCAAAACACAGTAATGCCAAAGACACTGACAATTTGTGGTAGAATATTTGACACTGTGATGGTACCTGCCTAGGCGGCCTTTTGCAATAAATAGCCTACCTAATCTAATATTCTACAGGAGTCTAGATACATATTGTAACAGAGTACTGTTCACAGAGTGCGTTTCATGCGATGAGTGAGAGCGCTGGAGTACCAATCTCCCACACACTCTATTCTCTATTTTGTTCCTTTTCTCCCTTCTTATTCTTTCCTTCTATTCTTCTTTCCCTTCTTATTTTTTTCACCCTTAGATTGGTATTGCGCGTGTGATACTTCAAGCATCACAGACGACGTTGTGGCGCAGCGGTAGCGAACCTGCCTTAAACGCCACAGGTCGCGGGTTCGATTCCCGCTCGGAGCATAATATGTTTCTATTGACCATGCAAGCATATTTTCCGGTCTGGGTGTATTTGTCCTTGTCATTGTGAATGTTTCCGGACCCCCGACACAGGATATTAGTATCCTAATGGGGGCCGTTGAGTGTGTAGCGTTTATTTATTTTATTTATTTTAGTATCCTTGTTTGCCAAAACTCAACAAACTTGTTTGCAAAAAATATAACAAACACAAGAAAAAAAATGTGTTCGAAAAGACACGGCAAAGCAAGCAATTACAGTAAATTATTATTATGTATTTTTTCGTTACAAGTTTGCAAACAAGCATACGGCCCACCTGATGGTTCGTGTTGCCGTAGCCTATGAGCGCTTGCAGCATCATTAGTAGGTACCACTCACGCGTTGCCAACTTCGAGATGTTGGTTCTTAAATATTCTCTGTCCTGTAATTTCACTAGCCTACAGTGCCCTTCAAACCGGAACATCAGAATATTTGACACAGCGGTGGTACCTACCTAGCTGGCCTCTTGCAACAAAAGACCTACCACTAGTGTGACTGATTGCACTGGTGAAATAATCTCTACTATGACAGAGGTGGTCACATCCATCATTAACATCAGGTGAGCCTCCTGCCCGTTTGCCCCCTCTTACATTAAAAAAAAAAAAAAAAAAATCTCCATGCCGGGTAAAAATATAAAATCATAACATAGTCAATGTAAGGGTATGAAGTTTTTGGCTTTGTAAAGTTGAAGCGGGTCGATAATATTTACATTGAGAGTGAAAGAGACCAATATACATGAAATGTGGTACTATATAATGTTCACAGGTGCTTTGTATTATCATCCGTTATCGCGTGGTTCTGTTTTGGAGCAAGAGCGACCTTTTTGTTACATAAATATTAAAGAAAAACAAGGGTAAGTTTCGGTTACAAAACAAACGTTGTTCGTAAACGTATATAATATATGTATAAAAAAACATGTGGCACTCGGGGACTGCCGCGCTAAAGCTATTGCATAGCATTTTTTAACAACTTATTCAATACATAAATTCTTGACTGTTTTTAAAAAGTTAAAATACAAATGAAATCGAACATTAATTTCAAGCCAATAAGATACAATTTCGTCTTTAATTCAAAATTTCATTGAAATAAAGTAAGAAACTTCGTAACTAATTCAAAATATTTGAATTTGGAACTTACGTTCCATATCATCAATAGATACATTTTATATGGAACTTTAACTTTATAGAATAATCGCCTTTGAATTAAAGACTATGCTTATTATGTATAAAGGTTATATATTATTTTTGAAAATTGAACATTAGTCTTTATAGCGTATTATTTAAAGATAATTTTCTAATACATTTATTGAGGTATTTGCTATAATATTTCTTCTGGGGAGAATGAAAATGAAACCTAACAGGTTTCATTTTCGTTACGGAATTTCTTGATTCGGTCACCGCGCACAAAGCCGAAAGCGATAAAAGCTCGCATACAAAGGATTCCGTAGCAACGTAGAATAAAAATATTAAGTTTCTTGAATAGACTCCTTTTATTTTTAAATTTTATTTCGTTTTTATTGTTGGTTATTGCGGCAATAAAAATACACATTCTTTAACATTTCAACTTTCTACCTATTACGGTTCACGAGATAGAGCCCATTAACAGAAGGCAACGAAGGCTTAGTAATAGAGTGCTGTTGGCACCCTTTGGATACGGAATTTTAAAAACGGTGGGGAGCGTTAAGGAATTTATCATAACCGCTTTTTAGACGGCAATCGCTCCAATTACCTACAAAGGCTTCTTTGAAAAATCCAAGGGATTCTGTGGAAAATTGTTCTTGATTAGTTTTTCACAATTCAATTAGTTATAAGCCATCAAGAGTGCTTGATCGGGATCTCAATGGTGTATTTTCATATACTCTTTTAGAATAATTTCTTTGATCCTGAATAATTTCTTTGATTTAAATTTTAAAAGAGCAAATGTGAAAATAAATTTGCTTTCAGACTCGAAAAGACTTTTATTTTGATTATTTTTTTTTTATGTAAGAGGGGGCAAACGGGCAGGAGGCTCACCTGATGTTAAGTGATCACCGCCGCCCATGAACATCTACAACACCAGAAGGCATGCAGGCGCGTTGCCGACCTTTAAGGAAAGAATAGGCTCTTCTCTTGAATGTTCCCAAGTCGTATCGGTTCGGAAAGACCGCCGGCGGAAGTTGGTTCCACAGAGTGGTTGTGCGAGGAAGAAAATGTCTTCTAAATCGCGCTGTTGTGGATTTCCAGACATCGAGGTGGTATGGATGGAACTTAGAGTTTTGTCGCGATGTCCGATGGTGAAATTCTACCGACGGGATCAATCTAAACAATTCCTCAGAACACTCTCCGTGATATATGCGATAGAAGATGCAGAGTGATCCGACATCTCTACGCAAAGCCAAAGGATCAAGCCGATCGGAAAGACCTTGATCGTCGACAATTCGAGCCGCTCTACGTTGGATGGATGGATTAATTACAGATTAAAACAAGAACTGAAAGAACTGAAACATACATTTTTCCAATTTTAACATGTTTTTCTTTAGGATGAACTCTTTATTATTCTTATGTTGATACGATTATCTAATTAAAAACGATATTCAATATTTTTAATCTTACGAACAAAAATTATAAGCAGCCTTGTCACTAAAAGCGATCTTTTCCAGGCAACCTGAAATATTAGTGCAGAATAAGAGCAGTTTAGTCAGAATAGCGTTTTTTTCACTAAGCACGTTAACACTCGTACGAGTTGCGCGTGTGCTAAATCGCGCACCTATACGCATCCTAAAATCCTCATGTAAACGCTGGTCTGTAACCGCCCTAAAGCAATTGACAAGAAATTGAGTTATTCCTATCATTATAAATATATATTTTTTAATCCAATAACGCTTTATTAAAGCTATCAAATTTTCAGTATCTGTGCCTATTATTTGTCTAGTTCTGTATCTTTCTGCTCTGTTTATTAAAGTATTATATCCATTTGAAACGAATAAAACATTTTCTGAAATCGGATCCGCGGTCCTAAGGATTAGTTTGCTTTAATAAACAGAGCAAAAACCATTTTTCGCTTTAAAATACAACGTACTAGTGAGCCAAATTCACTTAGCTTCGGTTTTTAGGTATTTTGAATGAAATTATAGAGCGTGTAGAAATAAGAAGCGTCATTTATTGGCAAGCCTAATGTTTGAAAAGCAGTTACTTCAGCGGCAACGTAATAAGCAGTTACATTAAAGGCAAAATATTTAACTTTTTAAAGTGAAATTTTTATTGCATGCGCCTCAAATTTTTCGTTCCTCTTTAGCATAACAGATTAGAGCCAACTGCGGAGACTTGTATTTCTTGTATTTTGGAATGAAGTTCCTTATCGCGCGTTGTGAAAGGGGGCTAGACGGAAAAAATTGTCACGACACTTTTTGCTATAGTAAGCTATTGTAAGCTGTGCGGCGTCGCATGTTTCTCTGTCTGTCTCTCTCTCTTATAGAAAGCAAGCCAGATATTTTCATTTCTATTTCGCATTGAACAGTGTGGTGTCGCGACGATTATTTTTGTTGAGTGTATACAGGTTTTTGTAAATAATAAATAATGTTAATAATAAAAAATATTATTATAACTTAAAAAAATAAAATTTTATTACAATTCCTTCACTAATTAATCGAAAGGAACTTCGTTCCATCCGGGTGTCCCTTGACACCTCTCAAGTTTTTTTTATTTTATTTTTCTCTTTACTATTTCTATGCAAGTATGTCTTTTCGCACGCATGTTTGCACGTCTGTCTGTCTTAATTTTTTTAAAATTAAGATTAAGAACGCAAATTTAATACCCTGAACCGAATCTGAATAAAAAATATTAAAACTTTCATTTGCGTCGTGGTGTCATAAAACCGTATAGTTTTTTTACGTGACTTATTCGGTGAGCAAGCCACCACTAGTACATAACCATCTGATGGTAACTAGTTGTCGTAGCCTATGAGCACTTGTAACACTATACATTTGTGGGTCTCACTCACCGTCGTTACCAATCTCGAGGTCTTAAATTTCCTTTTCCCAGTAATTTTCCTAGCTACAGTATCCTTCAAACAAAAAAACAGTCATGCAAAACACACTACTGTTTTGCGGTAGGATATCTGTCGCGGCAAATGTGCATACCTAGGCGGCTTCTTGCAATAAAAGGCCTACCGACAAAAAGTAAAAGTATAATACCGACCAAAGTGTAAAAGTTTTAAAGACTATACGGAATGTTTTAGTTAATTTTGTGAATTTGTAACCACAAGCTTCAGTTTTGCTCAGAGATCAATCGACCTATGTGGCAAAGCGACGTTTGCTTATAAAACAAAGCGAGAAACATAAGAACCCCTTTAAAGGTTATTTCTAATAGTATTTAAAATTGGTAAAATTAAAATACATAAAACAGATTTCAGTGGTAGTAGGAATTTTATTGCAAGAGGCCAGCTAGGTAGGACCACCGCAGTGTCAGATATTCTACCGCAAGGAATTAGTGTGTACTGTGTTTCGGTTTGAGGGACATTGTAACTAGTGACATAACGCACGTACCATGACGCCTACTTATGGTGTTGCAAGGGGTCGTAGGTTACGACAATAACTTACTATTATGTGGTCCGTATGCTTGTTTGCCAACTTAGTCACATAAAAAAGGTTTTAATCTCGCATTGTTATTAAGGATTTAATTTCGTGAGCCATATTTTATATGAAATAAAGCGAAACCAGCATAAATTTTTTAAAATATTTGCACAGTTACAAAGGCAACAGCTGAAACAACTGAGCTTGATCTGAAAGGGTCCTGTTTGAGTTATCGCGGTGACGTCACAGTTCCCTCCCTTCTATACGAGTTTTGGAGAAAAATGGTCGCTATTTCTCTCAATTCAGAACAATTTTTTACTATGTATTTTGTGGACGCTTTATTGTGGAAAGCGAATGGGTATGTTATTTAAGGCAATTTTTCAACATTGAGGTCAAGGATTAGTGGATTTTTTCAGGTGATATATTTGAAAATGTATTTATGTCAGTAAGACTTTTTATGAATTTTCCACTTACCATCAGGTAGAGTAGAGTCATTTGCCACCCGGGGTTAAAAAAAGTCAAGGCCTATACGGCAACTTGAACAATTCTGATACTAGGTTGCAGACTAATCACTCAATTAGAAAATAAGGCTAGCTATTGTTACGAAGAACCTTATTACTAGAGAGATAAGATTCAAAATCGCTCAGCAATCTATATCTCTTCCTTCGTAACGCGTAGGTTCTAGAAAAATGTTTTCTCGAAAAGTGCTGTATAACATTCCGTGGATGGAACATTCTCGAACCCGTGTTCCGCGCTATATAAGCGGCCTGGCACGTCAACTGAGTCATTCAGTTCTTAGCGACGAGTGAAGAAACTAAAAGCGATAGAAGTGATCAAGTGTAAGAACCAGTGACCTCGGCTATCCTTCTGGACTTTCTGGACGATTGACCTGTGATTTGTGAATTTCTGTTCTGTGGTCTTAAAGATCTCATAAAGGTCTCATTTAGAGCCATCAGGTGTTTTAATCCAAATCTTCGAACCCCAGCACGTAACACTATTTTATGTCTTTACTTGTTCTTATTCTAAAATATAACTTGTTTTGTTTGTAGAAGTTATATAGAGTAAATACATTGTAAGAGTAACAGCCTGTTCGTGACTTTGAGTTAAAAGCCTTTGTTTTTAATGACCTGAAGAAACTACTTCTGTGTGTGTTTCGGTTAAACAACGTGGAATTTAAGATGTTGTTTTGTATTTACGATTTTGTTTGAATGCTGCAAGTTCTTTTAGGTTTCTTAGTATGGAAATATTATTTTTATGTTACTAAGTTGGCAAGCAAGCATACGGCCCACCTGATGGTAAGCGGTTCCGTAGCCTTCGAGCGGGCCTAACATCATTAAGAGACCACTCACGCGCTACCGACCTAGAGATATTGGCTCTTAAATCTCTTTTGCCCAGTAATTTCACTAGCCTACAGTGCTCAAACCGGAACACAGAAATTCCTAAGCCAATACTACTTGGAGGCAGAATATTGGACACTGCGGTGGTACCTACTTAGCTTCCTGCAACAAAAGACCTACCTCCTGTGTGACTGGTTGCACTGGTGGAATAATCTCTGCTGTGACAGATATTACCCTAACAGCGGGCGATGAGGTCTACCATTATAAATAAATAATAGATTATTTTTTTTTAGCTTCAGTGATTAGCTTAATATTAATCGTATATTCACAAAGTGCTAAGCACCACTTTCATACACTCAGTTATATTAATGTATTAATAAATAAAGACCGGTTAAAAACAAAGGTTAAAAACCGTTTGATAAAAGAATGCGCATTTATACAATGCATAAAATTGATCACATTTAATCAATCTCCTACTATTTTTATTATCAAAACCTTGACCGAATGAATAGATCGGTTTTAAATTGCCATTCGAATCAAAACACGTTGTTTTCGAAAATCGATTGGCGTGCACGTGCACGATAGAATCAAATGGCATCTATAAATCAATGAATATGTCACGAATCATCAAGCAATTGTTGCGTGTGTTTGAATCATGAATGCTTATTGTCGTTTTAAGGAATCGTTACACAATGATTTATTTTTTACTAGCGTTTTTATCTCGGCTTTGTCTGCATGAATAACGTTTTGTAATATGTCACGGTCCTGATACAAAGTTTCATCCCCTATTTCAAGCTCTTCTTAATTTTCGTGACTAATACGAAAATTCATATAAATCGGTTTAGTTAATATTGTAACATATAATAATGGATTGAATAATAATAATAATTTCATTATCAAAGAAGCCTCAATAGCTCAACGGTAGAAGGGCCGACTTCGCTCCGTAAAACGCGAGAGTCGAGGGTTCGATCCTGACCTCCTTGGGCAATTGTTGTACCCCCTCCTAGCGCAAGCTTTGAGCTTATTTGGAGGGGCAATAGGAATATTAGTAATGCCTTGTAAAAGCATTGCTAACATTCTTTGAAAAAAAAACTTGTACTTGGTTTGTCGGCTTTCCCACAGGAACTTAACATTTGTCCGAGGTAAAAAGTTATTTTATCTGTTATTCAGGTGGGATTCTATACCTGTGCCAAATTTCATCAAAATCCGCTTCGCCGTTTTTGCGTGATTGAGTAACAAACAGGCAATAGAAGTGTTAGTAATGACTTGAAAAAGCATTTTAAAATTAAATTTATTATAATAAAATGCCTACCATCTTTATCTAAGATAAAGATAATATTTATTTTTCTTTTATCTATCTTCCATATTTTTATAAACATTGAAAATAAAACTTAGTTCAGAATTTGAAGCACTTCAAAAGTTAACTAATTTATTCAAGAATAATTTCACATCGCATGTATAACAAAACTATTTGACTTAATGATATATTCTGCGTATTTTTCAACAAATGTATATCAAGTCACGCAAGACGCTTGTTAAAGTCGAATGTAATCGAATCAGTTTTATTGTTTGTCATAGAATACAATGATTGAATAGACGATAGACGTGTAGTGGAGCTTTTTTTTTAAAAGGGTTGGATCCAGTTCTGTCTTTACCATAAGCATCACTTTTTATATTTTGACGGTTGGCAAAACATGCATACTGTCCACCTGATGGTAAGCAATCCTCGCAATGAACGCTTGCGATATTTGAACTATCAACAAAAGGAATAGGAAGGAAGGGATGAGAAGGAAAGGAACAGAGAGGGTGGGAGATTGGGCCTCCAGCGCTCTCACTCTGCTCGAAACGCAACAGTATTTAGAGATACTGTTACTTTACGCCCATTTTCTGTGAGAGGGTGGTACTGCCCATGCAGCATGGCGCTACTACCGTAAAATGTTATCAGAGCCCCTGGGAATACCTAGCCCTGGGATACCTAAATGACTTATTCGCTTACATGTCTCCAATATCCTATCATCAGATCGTGATCATATTACAATGGGAAAACATAAAAGTATACCCTTTCAACGAAAGAACTATACAAATCGGTCCATACATAGAAATTAAAAAAAAAATTTCAACTTATTATTTGTCATTCAACAATTGTTGCGTATATCATAACAAAGAGATTGTTTTTAGGTCAGAGAATACGAAATACAATTATATTCAACATTCAGATGGTCGATTACTAAATTGACACGGTCATAGCCGGGTGCGCTCACTGATTTGTAAACGATCGGTGGGTTAAGCAACTTTAGGCGCGGTCAGTCACTAGATGGGTGATTGCATAGTGGTATTTCAACTGCGCGTTTCCGTGCTTCGGAGGGCATGTAAAAGTTATCAATTTGATGACAGTCGATAAGTCAAGTCGAAGGCCTATATGGACGACCTGAACAACTCTGACACTAGTTTGGCAACTAACCACTCGATAAGAAGAAGAAGATGGTCGAAGCGGTTTATTTGACCATTTGTGAGTTGTAACTTCTTATTATAATGCTGACGAAAACAAGTGTCGTCACGATGCCTCTAAATTTGTTGTTTTAGCTGAAGAACTTTTTATATAAATCAAAATTATAATTCAACTTTTTACGTCAAATTTTGTCAAAGACTTTGTTATGATGAATATATATGTTACCTAGTTATCTGCGGTTCCACTCGCATTATGTTTTTTGAGGATCCCACGGGAACCCGATATTTTCCCGGGATAATAAGTATCCTAACCCGAAAAAAGAACCCGCTACCGTCGAGGCTAAAGGCTGACTCGACTACCCACAACGCCACAACGGTGTCTACAAAAAAAAATATAATAAGAAAAGTTTGTATGTTCTGTAATATATAATTTTTATTGAGTACTTCTTACGGCTTCTTTCGCGTGGACTAAGTAATTATTACTAATTTTGCTTGCACGTAACACGCCCACACTATGTCACGATCTTTCTTTCGTCATTACCTTAAATAATCACTGCTTATATAAGGCTATTTATATTTACACCTTACACCTTGGCACCACAAACACCTTACACCTTGGGACAAAAACGCCTGTAAGATCTTAGAATGCCTTTTTCACATTAGTGGGAAGTGAACGTACGGCTTTCCTAGTGGAGTTACTGTAGCGTACTAATAAGCATGGCATGCATTTATACCTGGATCTATAGTAAGAGAAAAAGGATAGCAATATATAAAAGAAAGGGATAGATGAGGTAGGTTTTATAGTTCAGCGCAGACACATTAAACGTAAGACTGTTGTTATTTCACGTCGATAAAACTTGAGTAAGTAGAGCTTTCACAGTCGGTAAATATATGAATAGTTGTAAGAGAACGAGCTCTTGTAATAATGCTTATGATAGAAAGAGGTTGTAATTGGATAGTAGAATAATATAACTCACTTTTATGAAGACTAGCTGCACTCGTGGATCTGCTCACGTAGTTTATGAATTTTTTAGTAACTGCACGGAACCCTAATTGTTTTTCTAGAATAAAAGTAGCCTAAGTTACTCCTTGAAACATCAGCTACTTGCCAGTGAAAGTCTCTTTGCAATCGGTCCAGCCACATAAAAATTAGCCTGAACAAACATACACACAAATATTTTAAAAATTGTTGTTTTTATATATATATTTACGTACTATCACAAGCGTTTAGTGAAAATCGGTTAATTTGGAATTACAAACAAACACTTCAGTTTTATTTAATTGTATACATATAGATTTTGCGTTAGTGCCTTTTTACATGTGCCGGTGCATACGAAATACTAGATTCAATATGTTCACGTGTTAAAAATACACTTACCATAAAAGAAACCTTTTCATTTATGCATGTGGATTTAGGTGTATAAATATTGTTTTCGTGGTCATAATTTAGCCAATTAGGATAATGAATGTGAAGCCTTAAATTGAGGCAATTACGTAAGGTAATTTTCTATTGAATTTAACATACGTAATCACGGGAAGTACCGAGTCATTTCTTAGTCTAGCCTTTCTATTTTACATGGGATTCTTAATTGTTTAAAGGTTATTAAACTGTTCATACTTAGGTAGGACATTTGTTGTAAGAGGCCGGCTAGGTAGGTACCACCGCAGTGTCAAATATTCTACCGCCAAATAGTAGTGCTTAGGCATTACTGTGTTCCGGTTTGAAGGGCACTGTACGCTAGTGAAGTTACTGGGCAAAGAAGATTTAAGAGCTAGTATCTCGAGGTTGGGAACACATGAGAGGCACCTACTAACGGTCCTGCAAGCGCTCATAGGCTATGGCAACCGCTTACCATCAGGTGGGCCGTACGGTTGTTTGCCAACTTGTAACATAAAAAAATGATTATACGGTGGCTAACCTTAACACACTGCTGATAAGACACTTTATGAATTTTTACTAACGTATTAACTAAACATGCGGGCGTTTAAGATCTATCACCAGTGTACTACCATCAGGATTGGCTGATGTACTTGTCTGACGACGTTGTGGCGCGCTGTTAGTGAACCTGCCTTAAACGCCACAGGTCGCGGGTTCGATTCCCGCTCGGAGCATAATATGTTTGTATTGATTTATGCAAGCATATTTTCCGGTCTGGGTGTATTTGTCCTTGTCCATGTATATGTTTCCGGACCCCCAACACAGGATATCAATATCCTAATGAGAGCCGTTGAGTGTGCAGCGTTTATTTATTTAGAATTTCTTTCACGACATGCAGGCCTTTGAAAATTCAAATTTAATGAAAGCAAATTAAAAAGAATTTAAGTAATAACTTTTTTAAGCTAAGAGATTTTTATTTGGGATAAAAATATTTATTAATAGTTTTCCGGTATCTTAAAGCGGATTTTGATGATTTTTTTTGATTGAATGAGTCATGAGACTAGACAATCAACTCCGTTTTTTTTCGAACAAGAAAAGTCATCATTTTAAGCAAGCTACCTTGGTCCGCAATTTCACTTAGGTTAGGTTAATTTTCTGCCAAATTTCTTTATTTATATATTTTTGAATAAAATATATTGAATGGCATTCTAAGGATACGTTAAATATGTGGCCGGCCTTATCGAGACTAGAATAGCATTTTGTCGTAAATGCATAAACAGACAGGCAAAAATAGAAGTTTATTGACGTTATAATTAAACAGTTTATTATAATTCTTATCGAATGGTTACTGCCAACCTAGTGACTGAGTTGTTCAAGCCGTATAGGGCTCTGACTAGACTTTTCAACTAATATCAAATTGATAGCATCCGGGACCGACTTTTTACGTGCACGAAGCACCGAAACCCTCAACAGACCACTATGCGATAACCCATCTCATGACTGACCGCGCCTATAGTTGCTTAACCCACCGAGTGTTTATCAATCAGTGAGCGCTCCCGGCTTTGAGCGTTTATTATAATGAAAATTCAGAGTCGATAATATAATTTTGAACGTTCGTAATATCGCGTGACTGATTTATAAGTGAGAATAAACACTTCGCGTGTCAAACAATCTCATGAATTTTTATTACTTTGTTTGAATAATTTATAAGATAATAAAATATATTTTATTAACACTATCACTACGTAATGTACTTATTTTATGTAATTTAGCAGCCTTAATAACTAACTCCGAACTTGTTGGAGTGATCTGAAGGTCTACTTCGATGACTGCTACAGGATCTGTACCATGAGTAAGGTTATGTGTGCCGTGTTTGGGCTGTATTTGTTAGGTACGGTGAGACCTTACGTCCGAACTTGTTGGAGTGATCTAAAGGTCTATTTCGATGACTGATACAGGATCTGCAGCATTAGTAGGGTTATGTGTGCCGTGTTTGGGCTCTATTTGTTAGGTACGGTGAGACCTTACGTCCGAACTTGTTGGAATTGTTGGAGTGTATCAGTCATCGGAGTACACCTGTAGGTTACTCTAACAAGTTCGGAGGTAAGGTCTCACCGTACCTAACAAATAGAGCCCAAACACAGTACACAAAACCCTACTCATACTGCAGATCCTGTAGCAGTCATCGAAGTAGACCTTCAGATCACTCCAACAAGTTCGGACGTAAGGTCTCACCTTACCTAACAAATAGAGCCCAAACACGGCACACATAACCCTTCTCATACTGCAGATCCTGTAGCAGGCATCGAAGTAGACCTTCAGATCACTCCAACAAGTTCGGACGTAAGGTCTCACCGTACCTAACAAATAGATTCCAAACACGGCACACATAACCCTACTCATGCTGCAGATCCTGTATCAGTCATCGAAGTAGACCTTCAGATCACTCCAATAATTCGGATGGTAAGGTCTCATTGTAACTTCCTAAACGATCACAAGCACGGCACACATAGCCCTACTCATCTTGCAGTTACAGTAGCAGTCGTCGAAAAACATCATCAGGTAACTCCATCATGCTCAGGGTAATATCTTATTAATTTTTTTAATGACGACAATAAAAAAATATTCATATAAAACATTTTTATTACCTATAAATAACCTTTAAATAAAAATAATACAAATAAGGAAAAAAAATAGTGTTTACAATATTTATGTACACAAAGTATACAAAACAAATAGACTATTTATTACTTACTAACATTACAACGTATAAAATATACCCACAAAAAATTAAACATTTAAAGTCTCAAAATTAGTTTACCGTTCATTATTCCCGCCGATCACAGTCGTGCGCTTGTGTGATCGTTTCGTGTGAATGTAGTGGTGCGATTCGCTACCTATCTATTTTGCAAACGCGTCCTTAAGTAGCGAAAAAATAGGAACCAAAAAGATATGGCATATACTACTATAATAGGATAAATGGCAAAGTTTTTGGTGTTTGGATGGTTGTTACTCTTTCGCACATATATTACATACTACTGATCATATATTACATATTTACTCGGATGCAAACCTTTTATCCTAGTAAAATGTTAGGTTCCTGTGAGATTGTCATATTTTGAGAGATTAATAATAAGAGTCTATTATTCCATGCGTTATCATTTAAAAGTATCATCAGTTCTTTTCTCAAAAATTAGATGTTTTGAATTCGGTAAAAAAACTTAGCGCGTTTCACGTTTAGTGAATAAAGTTACAACGTTGTTCTATGCATTACATATGTGTGGCCATAATGAGTTTGGCATTAAATATTGAATTCAATAAATGTTAAATGATAAATGGTAGCGAACCTGTCTTAAATGCCACAGCTCGCGGGTTCGATTCCCGCTCGAAGCATAATATGTTTGTATTGACCATGCAAGCATATTTTCCGGTCTGGGTGTATTTGTCCTTGTCATTGTGAATGTCTCCGGACCCCGACACAGGATATTACTATCCTAATGGGGGCCGTTGAGAGTGTAGCGTTTATTATTATTATCATTGAATAAATAATTAAATCATCAATACCATAATACATTAATAAATTGAATCGGACTGTTTCGATGTAAAACATAATATCATTGTTTAATTTAATTTCATTAATATGTTCAATATTTGTTAACCTAATTAATTAGCGGTAAATAATGTTAATGATTAGTGATTAATTATTAATCGCTTCATTAATTGTGACATGACTAATCTGTTGTAACTCTTATGAGGCTTCTAAGAGTCAGGGATTCACAAAGTTTCTCTTTTATATTAAGGTGGAAAAATAAAACCGCTCAAGTGCGTGCCGAAGCACGGTAAAAATGGACGCAAATAAGCAATACCATGCCAACCCACACGACTGTCATTTCGAGAAAAACGCGTTTGAAAATTTTGATCAACTTCCTTTATACGAATTTTTTTTAACCCAAAACGTTTAAAATAATACATACATTGCATGATTTAAAAATGGCTTTTTTAGAAGTTTTAAAGCTTAAAACCCTACAAATATTAAAGGAAAATGTTCTTCAGCCATTTAACCACACTTCTGCATATTTAACTCAGTTTTTTCAATTTTGTGAGTTAACATGGTATTGCTTATTTGTGTCCAAATAGGGTTTCTTAAAAAGTGAATTTTAATACAATTTCTCGCTACAATTTTATTTATTCAAGTATACTATATAAAATTATTGGCTATTACTGTATAAGTAAAAGCTACACACTCAACGGTTCCCATTAGGATAGTGATATCCTATGTCGGGGGTCCGGAAACACATACAAAGTCCTTGACAAATAAACCCAGACCGCAAAATCTGCTTGCATGACCAATACAAATATGTTCTGCTCCGAGCGGGAATCGAACAGTGACCTGTGGCGTTTAAGGCAGATTCGCTACCGCTGCGCCACAACGTCGTCTTAACATTAAAAAAGTTCTTATTTACATAGTAATAATATATTAAGCTAAAAAATTTCTTACCGCATTGCGTACATCCTTTAGCGTAAGACCGAGCCCGTATAAAGTCTCGTGGGTTCAAAATAAAATAAAATACCCTAAATGGCGCAACGAATAGAAACGTCGACTTATTGAAGGTCGCAGGTTCAAGTCCGAGCATTTATTATACCGATTAATTTTGAATTTCAACTTTATCTCGTGTTTACCTTCAGGTCCGTTGTGAGGAAGGCTGCATATCGTAAAAGAAATTCTAAAACACGTACATCCACCGATCCTAGTGGTGGCCCATTGCTTGTAGGGCTTAAATACCCGACCGGTGAGCTATCACCATTTATCGGTGAAAAACTCGTGAAGTGATTGCTCGCAGTTGTATCTTAAAGGGCACGCACCGCACCTGCATGCCTGGTCTTGCAGATGTTCATGAGCGGCGGTGATCACTTAACACTTCGTCGGGGTCGTCACTTACCGGCGTCGGGATGTGACGACCCCATCGCCCGCTGTTGGGATAACCTCTGTCACAGCAGAGATTATTCCACCAGTGCAATCAGTCACACTGGTGGTAGGTCTTTTGTTGCAAGAGGCCGGCTAGGTAGGTACCACCGCAGTGTCCAATATTCTGCCGCCAAATAGTAGTGCTTAGGCACTACTGTGTTCCGGTTTGAAGGCCATTGTACGCTAGTGAAATTACTGGGCGAACTAGATTTAAGAACTAATATCTCGAGGTTGGCAGCGCGCGAGTGGCACCTACTAATGGTGCTGCAAGCGCTCATAGGCTGCGGCAGCCACTTACCATCAGGTGGGCCGTATGCTTTTTTGCCAACTTCTTACATAAAAAAAAAACATCACATGAAACCTGCTCGTTTGCTGATTCATTAAGTATTCCTCATTTAATGATACTATTGAGCCCATCTACAGCAGCACCAAAATAACCAATATAGCCCTCCGAACCACTAAACTAAAGTTGCAGTGGGCGGGGTAATTACAAGGTTCTCAAGTGGGGACCACGTACTGTAAGGCACAGAGTGGGCAGAACCACACACGGTGGACTGGTGACCTGGTAAAGGTTGCGGGAGTCCGCTGGATGCGAGTGGAGCAGGACCGGTTATTGTTGCTCTCTTTGGGGGAGGTCTCTATGTCCAGCTGTGGACGTTCTTTGGCTGTCATTATGATGATGACCTTATTTTCCTTAATTTCACAATAAATAAACGCTAAACACTCAACGGCCCCTATTAGGATAGTTATAATAATATTCCCATCAATCGGTAAATATCTTAAGGCAAAATACACTATTGTTTGATTTATATAGAAACTTAGGTAGTTAAACATAACCCGGGCGGTTAGAACCCTCGAGGCTGGTGAAGTTGGACGTGTCTAAACTTGTTAAATTTTTGAGATATTTAACTGTAACACGTAAAGCTATAATCGACTAAGGAAACTCACGGAATTTGGTAAAATAATTCGCTTAAGTTGGGGCAGTAATAAATTAATAGTAAATTACGGAACCGAGAGCGAAGACTCATATTTCCAAGGGGAAGTAGAGACTTTTATTATTAACTATTATTAACTGTTGGGATAACCTCTGTCACAGCAGAGATTATTCCACCAGTGCAATCAGTCACACTGGTGGTAGGTCTTTTGTTGCAAGAGGCCGGCTAGGTAGGTACCACCGCAGTGTCCAATATTCTGCCGCCAAATAGTAGTGCTTAGGCACTACTGTGTTCCGGTTTGAAGGGCATTGTACGCTAGTGAAATTACTGGGCGAACGAGATTTAAGAACTAATATCTCGAGGTTGGCAACGCGCGAGTGGCACCTACTAATGGTGCTGCAAGCGCTCATAGGCTGCGGCAGCCACTTACCATCAGGTGGGCCGTATGCTTGTTTGCCAACTTCTAACATAAAAAAAAAAAAAAAAAACTAACATCTACCCACGACTTCGTCTACGGTGACTTTATAAACTCTTCGAAGGTTTAAACGCGTACGTCGAAGTGACATTATACGCTCGATAAAAAAAAGTAGGTAGGTCTGTAAACGCCTTTATATATATTTTAGTATAAAATATTTTTACTTCTTCCTAGAAATATTCCCTGTATCTACCCGGGGTCTGCTTATAACCTTATCCGGATTTGTCAGGTTACTAGTTTTGAAACCAAGCGATGGCCTCTGGAACACAAAGAATGACAGAGTAACTCATTAGATAAGAGCATATTATATATCAAAAGTTGACACTTCACATACAGCTTCACGTGGTCTCCGAGGCACGGTGGAAGACCCACAAGGACAAACGCCTACACCAAAATAAATATTTTTAACGACCACGTAGCGGTAATCGAACCCGCGCCCGAAAAATAAAACAAAAACAGCCTTAAGCAAAACATAAAAAATTGTCGTAAAAACCTCAAATAATTGAAATCGATTTACAAAATTCCGGCCGAACGAAGTATTTTCAAACATAACATCGTCGAAAGTAATTTAGCTTCAACTTTTACAAAGAAGTGGATTAACGTTTTGATGGAACAACAAAAGCTTGGAAAAGCTCGTCGGGGCGGTTGTTTGCGGTTTTTTAAATGCATTGCTGTTATCTTGACCTGTTTTTATTTCGGTTTACGGTATTTATGCTGTAAGGTGAAAATCAATTAGTATTAAATTTTTTCGTCAGTTACAAAAATATTTTTGCTTTATTTTTTTATCTAATAATAAAATTGAAGTGTCTGTTTGTAATTCCAAAATAAGGTATTTTCACTAAATGCATATGAAAGTATATACGGTACTTACAACAAAAACCTATTTTAAAATTCTTGTCTGTTTGTTTCGGCTAAGTGAAACTGTTTGACCGATTTTATTGCGACTTTCACAGGCAGATAGCTGTTGTTATAAGGAGTAGCTTAGGTTAATCTTATTTTAGAATAAGAATTAAGGTATTTTCGGTAGTAGACCCATGCTCCTCACAGTACAAATAGAGCGCCTCCACCGGGGAAGTACTACCCTCTCACAGAAAATCGGCGTACAGTTACAACATCAGTAGGTAGGTACTGTTGCGTTTCGTAAGATAAGTGAGAGCGCCGGAGGCCCAATCTCCCACCCTCTTTGTTCGCTTTTTTCCCATTTTTATTCTCACCCCTTCCCTCCTGTTCCTTGGGTTGGTAACGCGGTTGTGATACTTCAAGTATCGCGCGCGGTAATAGGTTGCGGTGATTGCTTACCATCAGGCGGACCGTATGCTTGTTTATGATGATAGCTCTGATGCTAAATGTTTTACCATTTTAACGTCAGCTTTCATATATAGTAGTACAAAGAACCTTTCTACACTATTTGGAAAGAGAAAGAAAGGAAAGATTTGTATTTTTGTGTGTATGTTTGTAATGAATAAATTCAAAAACTACTGCGACGATTTCAAAAATTTCACCATTGGAAAGCTACATTCACCCTGAGTATTATAGGCTATATTTATTGCTAGAAAAGATTAGGGATCCTTACTTAAACTTAACTAACGTAATCCAAGGTGTAAAAAAGTGCCCTAAAACGTCTTTCCTCGCATGCGCTGCGGAAACTATTGATGATAGAACAAAAGTATGTTCTACAATATTAAAGTACATATCTTCAATAAAATAAATAGTATTATCAACAAAAAATATAAAAATCTTATGTCCACCCGTGCGAAGCCGGGGCGGGCCGCTAGTATAAGATATAAAATCACGCCTACCGTTTCATTAGTATTCATTTTTAATCAAACTAAGCTAAGGATAGCCTAGAGCCTTTATGATTATCATCAAAGTAGGTTAACATTATGAACAACTTATTGTAATCAAAAATATAAAATTGTAAAAAAATCAAAAATACTTTTAATCCCTTTACTAGATAACACAATAAATTGTACAGCACTGTAACTACTACGTCGGATTTCCGTCCGTCCGTTTATATGCAGTACGACAATAATTTTCTGTATGATGAAATATTGAAGTAACCATCGTTGTGACGCTTCGTTAGAATGACAGTTTTTCAACTATTGTCTTTTGTAATACAACGTATAAAATAGGTTCAACTTCGTCATGCGCGAACAGGTATATAGAAGCAAGAGGCAGGATAATTACTTTTTAACAATAGAATATGTTATTATACTTTAGCGGATTTAATCACCAGAGTACAATAATTGATATGATTGCGTCCATATAACCGTATATTTTCATTATCTCTGAATCGACTCAATATACGAACTCATAATTCGATTTATATATGTCGACTTAATCCATCTGTCTGTGATTTGTATATATGTGAATAAGAAATAAGTACCTGGATGACCGAGATCGGTATTTTTTTTTGGTAAATCGAAAAATATACTTAGATAAGATTTAGATGAGTTGATATAGGGCTTCCAATAATTGTTTTAGTCACAAAAGAAAGAACTTGAAAAAATAACTTAGATGTGACGACCCCATCACTCGCTGTTGGGATAGCCTCTGTCACAGCAGAGATTATTCCACCAGTGCAATCAGTCACACAGGTGGTAGATCTTTTGTTGCAAGAGGCCGGCTAGGTAGGTACCACCGCAGTGTCAAATATTCTGCCGCCAAATAGTAGTTATAGTATTAATAGTAGTAGTGCTTAGGCATTACTGTGTTCCGGTTTGAAGGGCACTGTACGCAAGTGAAATTACTGGGCATACGAGATTTAAGAACCAATATCTCTAAGTTGGCAACTCGTGAGTGGTGCCTACTAATAGTGCTGCAAGCGCTCATAGGCTACGGCAACCAATTACCATCAGGCGGGCTGCATGCTTGTTTGCCAACTTTTAACATAAAAAAGGGAAAAAAAATAGTCGCACTGGAGACATCTCGATCTGGATCTATTTATCGCCCCGAAACCCTTGTATACTAAATTGCATGAAAATCATTGGAGCCGTTTCTGAGATTCAAATGATATATTTATATATATACAAGAATTGCTTCGTTTTCTTATCTTATGACAATATGTTACGAGTTGTTTTGTAATGATTTATGTGTCGCATAGCCTTATTTTCAAACGAACCAGGTCAGCTCAATCAGGGAGAAGATCGAGCTCCACTAGGCAAGAGCTACTGCTTGAAGATACGCTCTGGCTCGTATTCCGAGAGACCCCGTAATCTACCATGGGTGTTGAGGTTGGCCACCGAGGTTTTAAAATGATATCTTCTCATAGAATATAGTTCTCCTCGTATATATATAGTTCTCCTTCCCAGGAAGCCGGATCTCTGGTACCAGATTTCCTTCTTCAACAAAAGTAAAATGGAAAAATCGTTTTACAGAATGTCGACAACAAGAACCATATTAGTAATGTTTTTTGTCTTTTTACTTTGAATATCATATTTATTTATATCAAGCTTTTAGCTCTAATTACGATATTTCCATTAATTTTTCACCCCCTCTTTCAACCCCTTATAACACTTTTTTCGCATTAAAAGTAGCTTATGTCCTTTTATCACGCTGTAGGTTATCTGTGTACCAAATTTCATTTAAATCGGTCCAGTAATTTGGATGCGACCGAAAGAGACAGAGTTACTTTTGCGTTTATAATATTTGTAAGGATGTCATTATTTAAACCAGCTCAAGTTCCTTCAAATAACATTTACGCTATAACGTTATGATAAAACTATCGCTTTCCTGAATACATTTTCTTTTATGGCTTAAGTTTTTTTTCTTTAATATTCCGCATCACTTAGTAACTTCCGTGATTTATAAAGGTTACTTTTGAAAAGTTTTATAGCTTTAGAAAGAAATTCGTTTATCATCCGGTATGGTTTGATATTAAAACTGCCCCTTATTAAAAAAAACGTTTACTTTACTAGTATTAACAGTGTCTTCTTGGACCGAATATCGAGACTTGGTCGGTAAAAAAATTGAGTTCTTGTGGGCTCTGATAATTCCAGCTGAATCTGAAAGGTGGCTCATATTAGATACAACCAAGGCTTTGGCTGTTATGATTGGAGAGTTAGTTCGAACATAAACTAGCCGACGGACTCACCCGACAGTGTAAGCATGACATGTCATTCAAAAAGAACGATGTTATTTGCGCATGTAAGGCATTATCCAAATTGTCTTACCATAAAAATCTTTTAGGGCGTACTAAAACTAAGTTTGTTCGTTTTAACTCTTCTCTTGAACTTGAAATAATACATTTCAAGTTTTGGGGACAAGGAAATAAAATTTAGCAATACAAAATTTATTTTTATAAAATGTGCATTTAATCTTTTTTAAAACTGTATGTTACTTAAATTGATACTTAAATTGATAATTCGGAAGTATTACAAACGGTTAGGATAACCTCTGTCACAGCAGAGATTATTCAATCACGTGCTGTATCGATTATTCTTTATTGCACGTAAGCCTTTATCTTTCTCTAAAATAAAAGTCAAAAACTGTTAATTTGGATTTACAAACAGACGCTTCAATTTTATTTGTTTGTATAGATTTAAGAACTAATATCTCGAGGTTAGTAACGTGTGAGTGGCACCTACTAATGGTGCTGCAAGTGCTCATAGGCTACGGCAAACACTTACCAACAGATGGGCCGTATACTTGTTTGCCAACTTGTAACATAAAAAAACTTAACAAACAGAAGAAAATGTTCTTTTATAAAAAGTACAGTTCAGTAACTGCATACAATTTACCGCCTATATTGATTCTTACAGTGAACTAATATATGGACTACTAAGGACTAACAATTTTCAACCTAACTACTTATAAAATAAAAATATTTTTTCCTTACTCATATTGCCTAAGCGCTAAAATATAAATAATAAACGACTTTTTAATGACTTGAAGTTTCGATTACAGGGTTGTGTACATTGTTGTTGAAGTATCGTTTACCACACATGCGTATTTATGTGCTTTTTTTTTGACATCGACAGCAATTAAGTTTTGACGTCATGAGGTGATTATCAAATTGTCTCTAACGATCAAGTGCTTAACGGAATAAATAATAGGTAAGTAGACACAGAACAACCCATCTGATACTGAGATGAGACATATTTTTATTAAGCTGATTTCTTTCCCAATGGAAGTGCGTTTAGAGTGTTCATGTATTTTTGCCGGCAACCCTTTCGGCGCGAAAAAGTTATTCGGTTAAATTGTTTTTTTTTTTACGAACGCACCGGTTGAACTGTCCTTCCACCGAAACTGTATAAAAAAGCTGAGCTCTGCAGAGGACTGACTATCGTGAGAACTCGAAGTGATCGTTAGTCGAAAATATTAATTATAGTTTGAAAATTTGATTGTTATTGCTAGTTGGCTATTAATAAGTAAAAATGGAATAAATTGTAATGGAAGATTACATGATGACGACAGTTTTACTCGACCTCCTCCTATTTCTTACAAGCCTATTCCACTATTTTCTTAATTGAATTATCTTTTCTTCGATAACAATTTTTATTGATTATCAAATCGGTTAAGCTACCTATACTTACTGACCTGTTACTACCTGCTCACCACGTAGCCATGGATAGAAATATCAGCAAGCCTAAGAAGGCCTATTATGACGACGTTGTGGCACAGCAGTAACGAACCTGCCTTAAACGCCACAGGTAGCGGGTTCGATTCCCGCTCGGAGCATAATATGTTTGTATTGACCATGCAAGCATATTTTCCGGTCTGGGTGTGTTTGTCCATGTCATTGTGTATGTTTCCGGATCCCCGATACAGGATATCTATATCCTAATGGGGGCCGTTGAGTGTGTAGCGTTTATTATTATTTTTTTTTATTCTATATGTAAAGAACTATTAGTTCAAAGTAAATGTGTTCGGTTATCAAGGCTGAAAGTTATGAAAAAAAAATTGACTAAAATTAATTTAATTATCGATAGCCATGAACACTTTCGATTGTGTTAGTATTTTTTTATGTGACTAATTCGACAAGTAACATGTCTGATTCTTCTTCTTCTTATCGAGTGGTTAGTGGCCAACCTAGTGTCAGAGTTATTTAGTTCGCCCGTAGGCCTCTGACTTGACTTATCGACTATTGTCAAATTGTCAACAAACGGGACAGACTTTTACGTACTGTCTGAAGCACGGAGACGCTCGATTGAAATACCACTATGCGGTCACCCATCTTTTTTTTTTTTTTTATGTTAGAAGTTGGCAAACAAACATACGGCCCACCTGATGGTGGTAAGTGGCTGCCGCAGCCTATGAGCGCTTGCAGCACCATTAGTAGGTGCCACTCGCGCGTTGCCAACCTCGAGATATTAGTTCTTAAATCTCGTTCGCCCAGTAATTTCACTAGCGTACAATGCCCTTCAAACCGGAACACAGTAATGCCTAAGCACTACTATTTGGCGGCAGAATATTGGACACTGCAGTGGTACCTACCTAGCCGGCCTCTTGCAACAAAAGACCTACCACCAGTGTGACTGATTGCACTGGTGGAATAATCTCTGCTGTGACAGAGGTTATCCTAAAAGCGGGCGATGGGGTCGTCACATCCCGACGCCGGTGACTAGTGACTGACTGCGCCTAAAGTGGCTTAACCTACCGATCGTTTACCGATCAGTGGATACACTCGGTTATGAGCGTCTCTGATGGTAGCCTATGAGCGCTTGCAACACCATTCATGTCACAAGTGTCACAAACGTAGCAAACCTCGAGATATTGCTTCTTAAATCTAACATCTTAGTTGTAGAGCTTAGTTATATTGTCTATGTCATTATAAATTGGAATATTGATCATCATCAAGTATTTAAACCACTGTATATACAATTTACAATCGTTACGCAAAGATTAACCCAGCTTAATAGCAATAGTACTTTGTCAAAGTAATCTCAACAGCGCTTTAAGCGGCTATTAATATTGTAGGCTGAACAATAGCGCTGCAAATTCTATACAAAGTTGGAAATTCAAGCGCAAATTGTTTGCCCAGTTAAGGAACTGTGCACACGAAACCAGAAAATAAAATATTTAAAAGAATAGTACTATTATAATAAATCAAAAGAGCCGACTGCGTGACGTTAAAGCGAGAGGTGCAGGTTCAATCCTGTAACCCCTTGGGCTATTCCCATAAATACTCATAGCGCAAGATACGACCTTATTTGGGGGGAGAAATAGGAATATTAATAATGCCTTGAAAAAGCATTGCTAACATTCTTTTTAAAAGAAAAAAACACAAAATGGGTAAACGGATAGACTGTTACCTGAATTAGCACATAGGATACTTGTTTCCCCCTAAAAAATGTTACGTTCCCGTGATTAGCACAACGTACTGCAGGGCGTATCCACTTAGAAATATGTTTGGATGTTTTTTTACTCAATATCGCATAAATTGCTTAACGGATTGTGATAAAATTCAGTACACAGATAGCTTATCATTTATATTAACCTATGGGGTTTTTATCCTGGAATTCGGTCCCGGATTATCAAAACACATGCTACAGCAAGTATACAATTCAAAATCGGTATAGATGCGTCTGTCGCCCACCACTGCACTTAGTGTACTCGTCATGTACACTAGGCAGTGGTTATGAGACTCGGGCACCTGTTAGTGTAGAGGCAATTCTCACTAAAAATCAGCGGAACCCTGCCCGCCTTAGTGGGACGTCATAGGGTCGCTTGTGTAGTTGGCGCCCCTAAATAAACGCTACACACTCAACGGCCCCCATTAGGATAATTATATCCTGTGTCGGGGGTCCGGAACCATTCACAATGACAAGGACAAACACAACCAGACCGGAAAACATGCCTGTACGATTAATACAAACATCTGCTCCGAGCGGGAATCGAACCCGCAACCGTCGAGGCTTAAGGCAGACTCGCTACCCACAACGCCAGAACGGTGTCAAAACGGTGTGCCCCTGGTGGGCAAGCGCCGGGGCGTCCCACTATGGAGCTAGATGGAATCTTGAGGTTTTAGTGGGTAGGAGTGAGGCTCCGAGTCCTCACATCTCCTGCACCATTGCACCCGTCACGGTGCTTGAGTGCGTAACTGCATTTCCCCAAGTAAGAAAGGGTCGTTTTGTGCAAACAATCATTAAGTATTCAAAACTTTTTTTTTATGTTTGGAAACGCATTTACGCGTTACACTACAAGTAGTAGTCCTGTAAGACTCACCACTCGCTAATCGAGTTAGGTAATACTCACTAAAACCAACGAACCACCGTGCGCCGTAGTGAGCCGCCAGGGGTTCACTTCAATCAATCGTGATATATGAAAACTAGCTCATATGAAATTATAACATAAAATATTAAAAATTATATAAATTTAAACTCAAAACCCTATTCATTGCCTTGATGTGTGTGGGCCTTAAGAAAGCTGCTTATTTACGTTTAATGCAGCTAAAGCTTTATTTAAACCATTTCTTAGCTCAAGAACCCTTTGTGCCTTTTTACTGTGAATTCTTTTTGTAAGAAATTGTTTCTTATTTTCCTCAACTCGAATAAAACTATGTTTTTTATTTCTTAACCGAACCGTAAAACCATAAGCCTTTATAATCCCTTATAAACGCTACGTATTCAACGGTTCCCATTAGGATATTTATATCCTATGTCAGGAGGCCGGAAACCTGCACAAAGATTTAGTTTACTGGTGGTAGGTCTTTTATTTACTGGTGGTAGGTCTTTTATTGCAAGAGGCCGGCTAGGTAGGTACCACCGCAGTGTCCAATATTCTGCCGCCAAATAGTAGTGCTTAGGCACTACTGTGTTCAGTTTGAAGGGCATTGTACGCTAGTGAAATTACTGGGCGAACGAGATTTAAGAACTAATATCTCGAGGTTGGCAACGCGCGAGTGGCACCTACTAATGGTGCTGCAAGCGCTCATAGGCTGCGGCAGCCACTTACCATCAGGTGGGCCGTATGCTTGTTTGCCAACTTCTAACATAAAAAAAAAAAAAAAAAAAGATAGGGACAAACACACCGAGACCGGAACATATGACTGTAGGGTCAATACGAATATCTCCTAGCGGGAATCGAACCCGCGACTTGTGGCACTTAATGTGGCACATGAGAAAACCATATAAGTCCTGAATTTATATTAATAATTAAGTACTATAAATAAATAAATAAACGCTGCACACTCAACGGCCCCCATTAGGATAGTAATATCCTGTGTCGGGGTCCGGAAACATTCACAATGACAAGGACAAATACACCCAGACCGGAAAATATGCTTGCATGGTCAATACAAACATATTATACTCCGAGCGGGAATGGAACCCGCGACCTGTGGCGTTTAAGGCAGGTTCGCTACTGCTGCGCCACAACGTCGTCAGCTACAACGTACTATCATTCGTAACTAAAAAAGTATAAAATAAAATACTTTTGAAAGTTATTTTATTCTTGTACAAATTTAAAATTTTCAATTCACACTGGGTTCAGGTATTCCCTAGAAACTCTAACGAAATTCAAATATTCAAGATAGACATTACATGAGTCACTATTGCTACGTTCTACGCCATAGCATAGCGCTACGTGCTGTGTCTACGAATGAGTTAATATTCCGTGCGAAGATTGTAATTAATGAATTTAGTCCAGAATTAGTTAAGTTATTCTTAAGAAATAAATTAAGTGAGTCTTATGATTATGAGGATGGATTAGTCCATAATTATATTAAGCCCAGAATTAGTGAAGTAAATTATAATTATAATAAGTAAATAAACGCTACACACTCAACGGATATAAGGATAGTGATATTCTGTGTCGGGGGTCCGGAAACATACACAACGAACGACAAACACAAACACACTCAGACTCGGAACACATGTCTGTATGTTTAATACAAACATCTGTCCCGAGCGAGAACCGAGCCCGTGACCCGTGGCGCTTAAGGCAGGCTCGCTACCGCTGCGCCACAACGTCATCAAGTTATTCTAAAAAGAAAATTTAGTAGAGCAGGATGTTTGATATCTTGGTGACATACTTAGTTACTTAGTGAAATTTTATGAACAATAATATGAACGATGTTATAATTTTTGTCCAACATCGCTGACGAAATTCATGAAATAATAAACGGCCTGAGTTGAGGATTCGTAGATTTATTTGGCCCGGCAACGATGTCCGGTAAAGTTGACTTAACTAAAGAGACAAACTTCATTAGCTATAAACGAATTGTATTTAAATTTTTAACTAATAAATTTAGACAATTTTGTCGACTGTATCAGTGTTTCAATTCTTTAACATATAATCCTATTAATAATACAACATATTTAACATAATAATAATAATAATACTAATACTAACTCTTTATTGGACACAAACATATGTTACAAATAAGAAGGATTACCCAGACTTCTGCACTAGCAGGGCTGTGTTGCAGAAGCCAGTTACATGCAATAGAAATCATGGTCACGGTGAATAGGAGGTAGAATGCTAGCAGCATTTCCCCTCTTAATCGCAATCCCGATTTGGGCGAAAAATGTCCAACCTAATAACATAATAAATGCAAAAGTTTGTATGGTTTTTTGTTTTTAAAGAATGTTTGTTACTCAATCACGCTAAACGGCGTAAAGGATTCGGATGAAATTTAGCACACAGTTAGCTTATTATCTGGATTAACGCATAATATATATTTATTTATTTATTTATTTATACACTTTATTGTACACCACATAAAAATACACAATCTCAAGAAGAGGAGAAAAAAATACACACAATATGGGAGTACAAATGGCGGCCTTATCGCTTAAAAGCGATCTCTCCCAGGCAACCTTTGGGAAAGGAGAATTGTCGTTATATAATTAGGCAGGTCGTGCCGGTACAATGAACATACATACCAATAGTTAAACACTAATACATAGACTTGCTTACATACATAATAATATCCAATAGATATTCAATAATAAACTAATAAATAATTATACGATAAACATAAAATATAATAAAGAAAATAATATAAATAAATAAACTATATAATTTTAGGTGATAATATATGAGCCGTCTTATTCAGTCTCTGCTAGATAAAGTTTTTTAACAGATTTTTTAAAAGAATCTAAAAGATATATTATAGCCCAGAAAAATATTCGGTTCCTGTGGGGTTATTAAAAACATGTTAGAAAGTATTTAAATGAAATTCGATGTGGATGTGTCTTTTGGAACACAATTTATTAACAAATTGAATTCTTTCTCCATGAATCCAATCCTAACGTCCCCGTGAAGGAAGTCGCGGGCATGTGCTAGTGAAGAGATATGGCTAAGCGAGACCGAGTGAACACTTGATTCAAAGTTAAATAATCGGGGTTTAGTTAAATTCAGGGTTTGGGGTATATCCGAAAACTAAAATAAAACGAAACACAACATAATATTTTTATAACATTTTAAGGCCTAGCATGCATAACTAACCTTACTTGTATTTGTAATAAATGGTTAGGCTCTACCGAGAAAATAATACCCTTTTAAAGAATATCGGATTAAGCACCGTGAAATTTAGGCTTTTGAGATTTATTTCAATACAATAAATTGAATGTATTACACTCGAATTGGGTTCGTTTCTTTCTCTATTCTATTCCCGAAAAACATTATGAGGTCTCAATTCTTGATAAAGTAATAGTTATTTTCTTTATTTACACTCAACAAGCCTCAATAGCTCAAAGGTAGAATGGCCAACTCCGTCTAATGGTAAGCTGTCACCGTAACCTATAAGCGCTTGCGACACTTGAAGTATCACATGTGAGTTGCCAACCCAAGGGATAAGAAAAAAGGGAAGGAACCGAGGGGGTAGGAGAATGGGCCTCCAGCACCTACTAATACTGTTATTTTACGCAAATTTTTTGTTAGAGGGTAGCACCTCCCTGGTCGAGCCGGCCCATTTGTAGTGGGAGTAGCATGGCTCTCCACCCCTAGTACAAGTTACGAGCTTATTTTGATAGGAGTATTAGTAATGTCTTGAAAAAAAAGAGCATTCCTAATTCTGTAAATAAAACAATTTATAGAATTAACACAAAAATATTTTCGAGAAAACAATAGGTACGAAAATTACTTAGCATTGTATATGTTGTAGTTGTTTAATACCACAAAGAGAATAATTACTACCCGGTATTCATTGCTCCTTTACGATCACCTTAAGCAAAGCATAAAGCATCTCGGTGAGAGAATTCATTTTTCATTTCTGTTGAAATTGGGTTGCTCGAGTTTAGTACCTGTTTTAAAAGAAATGTTGGTGGTAAAAAGTAAGTTTGTTTAAATACATAATTTGCTTAGTGTTTATTTTCTTTATATTTTTGCTATACCTACCTGTATGCTAGGCCTTTTATGGCGCGAGGCCGGCTACGTAGTTTTAACCGCAGTGTCAGTTAGTCTACCGTAAAGCAATATACTGTGTTTCTGTATGAAGGAAACTGTAACTAGTGAAATTACTGGGCAAACGAGATTTACAAACCAATATGTACGGTTAACGTACAACATTTTTATTAGTATATAATTTGGTCTATAGGTATAATACCTATAAATTATACCGTCAGCGCAAAGATTAGTGAGCTGACCGAGCGAACGACGCGGAATAGCATTCAAACCATATATTTGTAAATAACTTAATAAATCATCTATATAAACCTTAATATTCCGCGTGGTCAATTTCCAAAACCTAGCACATCCCTGGACCATACATTTTGGTCCTTCGAGCCGGATATGAACCAGCGACCTATGGATCTCAATAGGTTGGCAACGCGTTAGTGACACCTACAATTGTATGGCGTTGCAAGTGCTCATAGGTTACGGCAACTTATTGCCATAAAAATGTAATTTTAAAAAATAAAAAAATAAAAATTTAAAAAATTTGTATATTAAAGTACAAGAATATTATATCCCTATAACTTTTGCCTAACCATTGGTAGTTGCAGTTTTGTATCGTTGTTTTAAAATAGTTCAATTATGTAAATCTATTTATGGCGGCACTTGCTACTGAAGTCGATGAAGCGGCGAATACAGTAAAAACAAAAGTTATTCCATAGGAACGTTGCTGCACTAATGAACGCTATTAAAATCAACTGAATTAATTTAGAGTGTTATAAAGCTTTAGTAAATATATGTTGTATATGGACGCAAATAAGCAATACCATGTCAACCCACAAAATTGAAAAAACTGAGTTATATATGCAGAAGTGTTGGTAAATGGCTGAAGAACATTTTTCTTTAATATTTGTAGGGTTTTAAGCTTTAAAACTTCTAAAAAAGCTATTTTTTAATTATGCCATTTATGTATTATTTAAAACATTTTGCGTTATATTATATACGAAATATACAGTTTGTATACTTATTTTATGTGAAAATAAGTAAAATAACTTACATAAATCTTGAAATTGCCAAAAACTTGACCAATATGTTTAAAAAAATCATATAAGCAAGTTGTTTAAAAATTTTCAAACGCATTTTTCTCGAAATGACATTCGTGTGGGTTGACATGGTATTGCTTATTTGGGTCCATATAACATTGCCATTTTGTTAATATTTCGGCTCGGCTAGGAAAGTACTATTGTCCTACAAAGTATCGTCGTGTAGTTTGCTGATGAAATTGGCCCAAGGTCCAAACTGCTACTCTTTTTATGTAAGAGTGGCTAAACAGGCAGGTGGCTCACCTGATGTTAAGCGAACACCGCCGTCAATGAACATCAGCAACACCAGAGGGCATGCAATTATGTTGCCGACCTTTAAGAAAAGAATAGCATCTTTTCTTAAAGGTTCCCAGGTTGCCATGCCATGCTTTCCAAGTCTTCACATCCTTTCTCTTAAAGCCGTTGGAAATACTAAATTTATAAGCATACATATATGTACTCTTGCTTCTTGGCCACCATTGGTGGTAAAAACGATTCCCACTCGGACTCCCGCTGCAAATATCTATTTCGGTTTGGGCTTTTGTCCTTACTAGTCTCACCTCGGTGCCTCGGAGAGCACGTTAAAAAGTCCCGGTTATTATCACATAACATATGATAATAATCGTTAACCCTTGATAGATAATTTGCTCCGACTAACTAGTAAACGGTCTAATCAAGATAAGAGTAATAGACCCTGCTTAAATACAGGCAATAATGTTAGGAAAAAGATTGGTGGTGTAAAAAATAAAATCTGTTCCTATTTGTCCGTCTTTACGTTTGTATGGTTATATTTCGAGAATAGAATTTCGTAGTCTATGTTCAAAGTCTATGGTATAAGCATTTGCCTATCGGACACATTGTCGACGGCTAAAAAATTACATGCAAGTTTGATCACACATTCTGTGTACTTGTAACAACTGTCATTTCATGTTTTATAATAAACTAAAATATGTGCATTCTGGAAATGTTATTACTACATAGTATAAAACAAAGTCGCTTTCTCTGTCCCCATGTATGCTTAAATCTTTAAAACTACGCAATGGTTTTTGATGCGGTTTTTTAATAGATAGAGTGATTGAAGAGGAAGGTGGTTAATAACATCTATTAAATAATAGAGAAATACTGTTATTTTTGAGGTTTCTAATGTGATGTAAATAATAACATTTTTTCCGCTTACATTGCAACAAACGCAGGCTGAACCCTACGAGATTTATTAAAATAATATATTTTATACCCGTGCTAAGCCGGAGCGGGCCACTAGTAAATTATAAAGAAAAAAATTAACATAAATTTAAACAAAGATTTTCCTTTGAAACGGTCTAACGGACTTAATTGTTAACGTTCCGTAAATACTTCATTAAAATTGCAAAGCTATTCTGTTACGTAGAACTATTAATGTTTAACAAAACTATTTGCTATTTCAGTCTGGAAGATAAGTATTTCTTTATTTAAATAAATAGGGTATATAGGGAAATAGGGTAGGTTGTAAAAATTTTTCCACAAATTTAAGCAGGTTTTGGAATAAACAAGATTTTCGATTTTATAATATTTAGTTTTAAACGTCAATGCCACTAATGTAATGATTGTGATGAAATTTGGCACGGATATGGATATGTATTGTATTATATATTAATACATAGGGTACTTTTTATTTTGAGAAAATGTTAGGTTTCAGTGGAATTATCACAAAACTACTCGTTTTTTACTCAATCAAGCATTAAATAACGCGATTGGGATGAAATTAGCATAAATATAATACCAGTCAAGTGCGTTGTGGACACTAAACGTTGTTGAAACTAAAGGGTTCCGCAGCATAGTTATGAAGAATCTTAACGGCTTTCAAAATAATAATGAATTAAAACCGACCGCAAAAATAAGTTGGTAATTTCATAGTAATTATTAAAAGTAATATGAAAAACAAAGTTATGGGAAAAACTTATATATCTCTTAAATTTATAGACCTATCTTCTTCAAACTAAATGTGGATGAAAGTTCATGTGGTTTTATACAAGCTCAAATTTTTCCAGAATTTTAAATCCCATAGTTCAAAAGTTAGTGGGGACACGGTTTTTACAACTTTATGAGCTAATATCTCAACAACTACTGACTTAATGAAAAAACTCAAAATCAAACCTGCTTATCATTTTAAAAGACCTATCCAAAGATATCTCACACGTTGCCATACGTTGAATTTTTTTTCAATCCTCAGTTACATGTATGGACTGCTACCCTTAATTCTTATATATATTAAGATTTTATTACAAAATCGTTGTGCGGTTCATGGAATATACCTATTTAGTAAATTTCGTATAGATAGAGCCAATGGTCTCCGAGTAAAATAACTGTGACATACGGACGGACGGACAGACGGACGGACGGACAGACGGACCTATTTGGCTACGGAACCCTAATAGTTTATTATATGAATTAGCACCTTTATCAAGAAAATGTACGGCTCCTGTGAAATTAAAAACAAACACCTCAAAGAACGTATTCAATTGAAATTTAGTATAAATGAGTCTTATGGAACATTATTATTACTTACTCACAAATGATTAATGATTATAATTTTTATCAAATTTTAAATCAACATCCGAAATTCCAAGTTCTACTTATATGTCGTTTTAGAAAACGCAACGTGCCGTGGAATAATTTCGTAAACCTCGCCCTAAATTTTACGTCCATTATGCTACCAACAGTAAGGGTTCACACATTATCGTCGACAAGGTAATTTCAACTTTATTAATTTAACAAATGGTTCATAATGTTATTACACGGAAATCTGAAATCTCATCATTGCTTTGAAGTTTTACATGGCCTTTGTATCAAGGTCTTAGGAGCTATTTTTCTACGTCAGTTGTCGCAATATTGTCGCGTAGAATTTGGTTGAAATTAATATTTTGTGTGGTGTAAAATAAATTATATTTAATATATTTAGAGCACCGTTTTGTTAATGGTAGGATTAAGTTCTTTCTTGAGTTTAGATTTTGTAGTTACATTAATATTAAAGGATATTTTTTCTATTTCATAACGGTTGGCAAACAAGCATAGGGTCCTCGTGATGAAGCAGCACCGCAACTTATGAACGCTTAGGATACTTAAAGTATCACATGTGTTAACAATACAAGATATGGGCAGGAAAGGAATGATAAGGTGAAAAAAGGAAGATAACAGACGAGGTGGGAGATTGGGCCTACGCCGCTTTCGTCGGTTACGTCCAATTATTAAAATTCTTGTTGCTTCTTATATACAGAATCCGCTTCTCAAACTTATCTCAACAAGGTAGAGAATAAATAATAATTATCAGTCAAGTGCGTTGTGAACCACGCACAGTCGAAACTAAAAGGTCCCGCACCTTGATGTTGAAGGATCTTGAGGACTTTAAAAATAATAACGAATTAAAATCGACCGCAGATAAGTTGGTAAATACATAGTAATGATTAAAAGTAATATGAAAAACAAAGTTATGGGAACAGCTTATACATCCCTACAGTTTGTTGACCTATTTTTTTCAAGGCATATGTGGATGAAAGTTCATTTGGTGTTTTACAAGCTCAATTTTTTCCAGAAATTTAAATATGGATTGAAAGTTAGAGAGGGGCACACAATTTTTATAATTTTAGGAGCTAATGTCTCAAAAAGTACTGACCTAATGAAAAAAACACAAAACATTAAACCTTGTTATCATCTTGAAAGACCTATCTAAAGATATCTCACACGTCGCCATAGTTTGAAATTTGTTTTTAACCCATGTATGTTACATGTATGGACTGCTTTAATATTTATATATTTTAAGATTGCATTACAAAATCGTGTAGCGGTTCATAGAATACACCTATTTACTAAATTTCGTATAGATAGCGCCAACAGTCTCCGAGTAAAAACGACTGTGATATACGGGCGGACAAACGGACATGACGAAATTAATAGGGTTTTGCCATTTGGCTACGGAACCCTTAAAAGGGTTCAGCAAGAGTTTCAGTTAGTTACTACTGTTGCAAAAAGTCCAATCTTCAAGTTTTAAACAACAATAAAACTGTTCTGACAAGTAGTAAGTACAATATAACAGGCCAAAGTCACTATTATTTCTCAAGCACATCAATAACAAAACTTCTCACTTGTTGTACAGTCAGTGGAAAAGTTGAATATGTTCCAAAGCGTTCCATCCAAAATACATGACACACATTTATATAAGCAATAACTCCTTTAGGAAATTAACGAACGTCACAGAATCATGTTTATAATTAATCTAATAAATCATAACATAATTTTTTAAGACAAATACAGATATTTTAGTATATTGGTAGGCCTTTTATACTGGTGGTAGGTCTTTTATCTACCGGTAGACCTTTGAAGTTGATAAGATAATCAGGTTTCACATCTTCTCTACATTTTCTACTGGTGGTAGGCCTTTTATTGCGAGAGGCCACCTAGGTATGATATTCTACCGCAAAGCAGTCTTAGGAATCACTGTGTTTCGGTTTGAAGAAGACTGTAGCTAATGAAATTACCGGGCGAAGATGATTTAAGAACCAAAATCTCGAGCTTTTGTGACGCCTAAAACTGTTGTTGGAAACCCTTTTTTTTTTTTTGTTTACGGGGATGAAATCTGCAACCAGATACCCGGCCTCCTGGGGAAGAGAACCGGGCTATGTGGGGTTCCATGTTTAACCATGGCGTCCCACTAAAACCTCCTCGGTGGCCGACCTCAGTGCGAGTGAGAGGGTCCGGGAATTCCTGTGGAACGCACTCCGGGGCCTCTCAAGCACATCGTCCAAATGGGCTCTTCCCGGGGAGAAAGTTGCCCTCACCCTAGGGGAACTGATGGCATTGTTCCCCCGCGCCGCCTCGTGCTGGCGAGCAGCACGACAGTCGGTGCCACCCGGACCGCCGTTTTCCTCCAGGCCGTGCTGTTGGAAGCCCTTAGGTTAAGGTAGCTGCTTACCATCTGGTAGGCCGTATGCTTGCTAGCCAATTTAATGACACAAAAACAAGTTTTTAGGTTATATTCATTAAATGAGTGATGTGTATGAGTTTACATGCGTGATGTTTGTTTATTTATAATATACATATATGTGTTTGCGATACGATATGGTATTACTAAATTGATAATAGAGCGCCAGAGGCCTCGTATCCCACCCCCTCTGCTCCCTGCCTTTTTGCCCATCTTATCCGTTCCCTCCTATTCCTTGGGATGGCAACGCGTATGTGATACTTCAAGTGACGTGCGCGTCCATAGATTGCGTTGACTGCTTACCGGCGGACCGTATGCTACTTTGCCAACCGTCATAAAAAAAATATAGCTAACAGTGCCATACAAGAAAAGTCGACTTTGAGATTGCTTTGTATAAAAATGTATGTATGTGGAAATAAACATAACTTTCATGATACTAAGATTTTAACTATCATTGTTAGTGTTGATATTTTGTTTTTCAATTTTCTACAAATTGTAATCGATGAATAATGAAGGAAGCCTCAATAGCTCAACAGTAAAAAGGGCCGACTCTGCTTCGTTAACACGAGAGTAGAGGTTTTAAACCTGACCCCCTTGGGCTATTGTCGTACCCACTCCCAGCGCAAGTTTCGAGCTTATTTGGAGGAGCAATACCATTGCCAATATTCTATTAAAAATTTTTGTGGTTACTTCAATATCATTTCCATCAATGTGGTATCGATTCCATTAAATCCATTCTATTATAGATTAACATAATAGATAAACGGAAATAAGTATACGACATATTACCCAGACCAAAACTTAATAAGCTTAAATCTCCCTACATACGGAATGAATTAATAAGTACGATGTTTGACGACCGCTGGATGAATACGTATTATGTTCGTATCAGGGATATTATGGATATGGAAATTCAGATCCGGATACAGATAGGATACATATTCAACGTTATGTCGGTTTCGGATACAGTTACGGTTAGTATGTTTTTATAGAATTGTGAAAGCAAAAACAAATAACCAACGAAATGATTTTATTCCTAGTGTCGGCAACCTATCATAACGTATCTTACTTAGAGGTTGCTCTATCCGAAATGTTGGTAAGGTATCTTTGTCTAAAGAATAATCGAGATGTGGTGACCCGTTTGCAAGCAAGCCTACAGAGTACCTTATATGTAACTGAGGGATGTGAACACTTGTAATATTAGTTACATATTTTATTATTGCATGACGGTTGTAAACCAAGCATACGGGTCGCCTGATGTACTGAACCCATGGGATATGAAGGAAGTTTTTTTTTTCGAAATGTGTATTGCTGTTGGCCCAACTGGCCTTGACAGCCATGATAAAGGGGCAGCCCTCACGGGGGCTCAAATTTGATTCCGTCCTTAGGCTACCTCCTGCGAAGCCGAACCACGGCTAAGGACGTCATCGAAGATGAAGGCAGCGCTCCGAGCGCATTCTATACGATATACTCACCCCGCGGTGTGAGCGCGTGGAGGGAAGTAATAAATAATAATAAATAAATAAATAAACGCTACGCACTCAACGGCCCCCATTAGGATAATTATATCCTGTGTCGGGGGTCCGGAAACATTCACAATGACAAGGACGAACACAACCAGACCGGAAAACATGCCTGTACGAATAATACAAACATCTGCTCCGAGCGGGAATCGAACCCGCAACCGTCGAGGCTTAAGGCAGACTCACTACCCTCAACGCCACAAGTAATGAGAAAGGAAAAAAGGAAGAGGACAGAGAGGGTGGGAAACGCAACAGTACCAACCGGCACATTTGTGCTGGGAGGAGCATGGCACTACTACTAGAAGCATTTATTAATTATATCAAAAAAACAAGACATTCTAAGAGATCTCTTTAACACAAAATTTGTCACAAGCTAGCAAGTAAAGTTTTTACTAAGGTTTAGTAAAAACAAAATTCAAAGAAACGTCAAACGAATACTTGAAAATTATGCTCCTACTTACTCAGTCTACCTCAGTTTCCAAGTGTCTCTTGAGTCGGAAAGAAGTTGTTTTTGAATTCTTAATAACTCCTTCAAAAACCTTCCCGCATGTTGACTTGGAAACTTCGTCAATGCTACTCCGCCTCGCTTTTGTAGAAAGAATGACTTTAAGATAAAATCTCCGAATGAGATTTTTGTTTTAGATAAGTTCTCGATATATCTTCTTACGAGCATTATTCCCGGTGTCTATCCAGGATCGGCTTGAACTCTTATCTTGATTTGACACGTTTTTACACAAAGCAATTGCCATCTGACCTCACCAACCCAAAGAACGAACCAGTAACTCATTGGTTAAGAGCAAATTACCTATCAAGAGTTAACTTTTATTATCAGAGGTTATGATAATAACCGTAACCGTCAGCTTAACGTGCTCTCCGAGGAACGGTGGGGAGACCCACAAAGACGCCCAGGCCGAACAGATATTTGTAAGTTCAATGCAAACATCTGCCCAAGCGGGAATCGAACTCACAACCGTCGCGGCTAAAGGTGGACTCGGTATCCACAACGCCACAATGTTGCCATAAATTCAATGTTATACTATAATTTTGTATGCCTTTTATTTACCCTGAATTATGTACATATATTACGAATTTTTCCATCTTCAAGGGTGTGTGGGGGTGTTTTTTTTTTCGGAATATGTATTGCTGTTGGCCCTACTGGCCTTGACAGCGTCACCGGGCGGAGGGCGAGTACAGACACTCAGCCATGATAAAGGGTAGCCCTCACGGGGGCTCAAATTTGATTCCGTCCTTAGGGTGCCTCCTGCGAAGCCGAACCACGGCTATGGACGTCATCGGAGATGGAGGCAGCGCTCCGAGCGCATTCTATACGGTAGACTCACCCGACGGTGTGAGCGCGACGCGACGTGCGAAACAAGGACCTCGTCCTCGCCGGCGAGGACGGTGTTGTGTGCGTGTCTGTGCTGTGTAATGTGTGGGGGTGTGTTATTGTGATCTGTTATCATCCAAATTCTGGTGATAATCTTTAACTTAATGGGTAACCCGAAATGGCTTGGGAAGCTAAGCTGGCAATCTCTATATCTAATGAGGATTAGAGGTATTAGCAGATCCTGGGAAATTGCAGGGATAAATGTTACCATGAATAAGATCTTGATTATGTATATATCATACATATTATAGTAATAGTCATACAACGTAAAATGTATTGTTGAGCCAATTCAAGCGGAGAACATATCATAAAACATTCTTGGCAATACACCATCTTGGCTACGATGTATTCATTCGTAAATTTAGTTTGTGTCTGTTATTGCATTTTTACTTTTGATTATGTTTTTAATTTAAATAAAAAAATAATAATAATACCGACTTCAAAACTAAATGGAAAAATTAAAGACAAAACTTTCTACAGAATATTATCTTCAGAAGTCTGTGCTAAGTAAACTATCGGCATACAGGGCTCCATAAAAACTATGAATTTAACAAACGCATTACTATAAAACATGAATGATTTGTATCTGTATTTAAAAATCTATCAATCCATAGTGTGGAAGGATACTTGGAAGAGCTCCAATAAAATTTTCCAACATTTATCATATAAAGGCGTCGGGATGTGACGACCCCATCGCCCGCTGATGAGATAACCTCTGTCACAACAGAGATTATTCCACCAGTGCAATCAGTCACACTGGTGGTAGGTCTTTTGTTGCCGGCTAGGTAGGTACCACCGCAGTGTTCAATATTCTGCCGCCAAATAGTAGTGTTTAGGCACTACTGTGTTCCGGTTTGAAGGGCATTGTACGCTAGTGAAATTACTGGGCAGAGGAGATTTAAGAACTAATATCTCGAGGTTGGCAACGCGTGAGTGGCACCTACTAATGGTGCTGCAAGCGCTCATAGGCTGCGGCAGCCACTTACCATCAGGTGGGCTGTATGCTTGTTTGCCAACTTCTAACATAAAAAAAAAAATCTTAATAGCAGCGCCTCCTAACAGAGTATAATTGTGAACAGAAGTGATACCAGTAAGACTATTGAATTACTAATATCGCTATTAAAAACTAGGAATTGATGCTAGAAAGGTAAATTTTCAATGTAAGAGTATGTAGTATAATGTAATTTATGTATTGTTTAATGTCACATCATAAAATATAAAAATAAAAAATTTGCCCAATAAAAAGTAACAAAATACGGGGTGGACAAACCTTATCATTTTGGGGTTTAAAAATATATTAAACCTATTCTAAGACTTACTGAATATACCTATGAATTTCATCGAAATCGGTCAAGTGCTTTCAGAGAATATGGTGACAAAAACTATGACTCGAGATTTTTATATATTAGATTTTATCTTGAGTTAACGTTGAGTCGTGTTTTGTCCGAAGTAAAAGTAACAGGGGCTTAATGGGTCATTGTTCGAGAAAGGACAATAATGTGTTAAGATTAGAAGCTTAATACAAAAACCTGTTTCATTAGGGTTTTATGGACGCTCCATTAGGATCTGACCGGAAATATTTGAACACCCAGGCTGCGTTCCGTACTTATTGGACTCGTATTGGAGATAAAATACAGACACATATAGATTATTACATTAAATGCGTTACGGGCTAACATACATATTAATCATGTATAAAATAAAATAAATTATTAGTATTAACTAAAACACTCCACTTATCACCATTTATGGGGACGTTTAGTCTTTGCTTCCCTATGTTTCCGATAGGCAACTCCTGCTGAAATTGAAATTCGTAGTATCGCTTGACTCCAAACGATGCAGCATACGGCCTGTTCTCCAACACCTATTACATTTTGGCTTTGCTTAGAGATGTAATCCAGGATCTTTTCCCCTGACGTCTGTTGTTTCTTTGGGGATGTTAATGAATACATACATAAGCATTACAAAGATTAACTATGTGCTCCCGGCTCTGCTCACGTAATGTAGTCTTTTGATAATCCCACGAAACCCAACATTTTTCCGCATTAAAAAGTATCTTATATGTTAATCCAGGTAATAAGCTATGTCTGTACCAAATTTCATCCAAATCTGTTCTGTAGTTTTGTTGTGTGAAACAGTAACAAAGATCCAACCATCCATCCATCCATCGATCTATCTATCCATTCATCCAAACTTTTACATTTATAATACTAGTTAGATGATAAGGTGAAAGTATTTTCATAACAATATTATCATCCATCATTTTGACAAGCCCTTACACAAGCGTTATAAATTCTACCTGTAACGTAACGTTGTAGAAAATATATACACGACGTTGTGGCCCAGTGGTAGCGAACCTTTTTCTTTTTACTTGGAGCTCTCACTCGACACTCGAGCGCCGGGACGGGTGCAATGGCGCAAGAGGTGTGTGGACTCGGAGCCGAGCTCCCCTACCCACTAAAACTCCAAGGTCCCATCTGGCGCCATAGTGGGACGTCGCGGGATCACCGAAGCATTCAACCGCAACGCCCCGGCGCTTGCCCCGAAGGGCCCGTCTGGGAAAGTGGTAGCGAACCTGCCTCAAGGGAAGCAAGTCGTGGTTTCATGGATATTAAGCGATCACCGTCGCCCATGAACAATTGCAATACCAGAGGGCATGCAGGTGCGTTGCTGACATTTAAGGAAAGAATACGCTCTTCTCGTGAATGTCCCCAGGTCCTATCGGTTCAGAAAGACCGCCGTCGTAAATTGGTTCCGCAGAGTGGTTGTGCGAGGAAGAAAATGTCTTCTAAATAGCGCTGTTGTGGATTTCCAGGCATCGGACATTACCAGATGGTAAGGGTGGAATCTGGTTTTTTTACGATGTGTGATGGTGAAATGTTGCCGGCGGGATCAATATATATATAATATATATATAATACTTTATTGTACACCACATAACAAGAAATTTACAAATATAATATATCATATAAAATCGAGTACAATAAGGTGACCTTATCGCTAATAAGCGATTTCTTCCAGGCAACCTTATGGGTAACGAAACATAAGTATCGGAAAAAAGGAAGGTGGTGCATAAAGATTCAATATAATATAATATTAACTGATAATATATATATATATATATAATATATATAATAGAATAAATATATATGTACAAAATCAAAATAGTAAATGTAAATAATATATATAAAGAGTGTGACAAAATTGATTCAGCTTTTACATCATCATGCATCATATGTCAAATAATATTCTTTTAATCGAGTTTTAAATACATTTAGTGACTGAGATTGTCTTATGCACAAAGGTAATGAGTTCCACAATTTAATTGATTGGACAGTGTATGATTTTTCATAATATTTAGTATTGTGGACCGGTATTTTAAGAATTAATTGGCGACAAGATCTAATTTCAGTTCTATTTGGCTCCAGGAAAATAAATTTCTCTTTTAAATAAGATGGACTGATCAATCCAAACAATTCCTCAGAACATTTACATATAACAGTGTGTTGTCATTGTCCTTGTATGTGTTTCCGGACCCCAACACAGGATATCTAGTATATATCCTAGTATCCTAATATCCGTTGAGTTTTTAACGTTTGTTTATTTAAAAAAAATATACAGTGAAACTTAAAACCTGTATAGCTCGATTAAATAAGCACTATCGTTTCTCTAACAAGACTTTATATTTTTTTGTTCAAGTTTGTTTCGAGAGAAAATATTATCTGTAAAAGTAAATTGATTTTCAACTAAAATAAAGTTTTAGTTCTTTTTCTAACATAGCCTTTAAAATTGACTTGAAATATAGTTACAGCCTCAACTTTAAGGTTTCTTTTAAAATCAACAAAGACTGTAACATTTTATTCTCTAAACCTTATATTTAAAAATATTTTTCTATCTATCTCAATTTTACATTTTTTAAAAGTTATATTATTTTTTACTTATAAAGAACGTTTTAAAGTTTAATAATTGAAATAGTATTTGTATTATATTCACGGGAATTTATAATAAATTGAATTATTTATACTCATTCGGTGACGACCACACGATTGGGACAAAACTTTGCCAGCTTCCATGAACAGTACATTTAACATTGATTTAATTAGATAATCCATAACTTATTAACACTTATTTGGCGTGCATGTCGCAGTGGCAAATGTTACGCAGACAAAAGGGTTTATTAAAAATCACGAAACACCTCAAGAGGGGTTAGGCAGGGTGTAGTAATATACCACGTGTATTTATATTTTCGTCAACGCGCGATTTCTAAACCGAAAAGCGGTTTCTAAACCGTGTAGTATGAGGCGGCGTGATGAAACCAACAACTGACTTTCAAGATGCTCATTGAGTTATTAATCTTAAAGAAAGTCTTGTCAATCCGTGGTCCGAGGACTTCTTTGTAGGAAATAAAAGATACACGTGATTTTGGAACACCTCATCACGTATCTTCAAGGGGAGGGAGGGATTTAAAAATGCGAATAAAAACATCATGTGATTAATGGACGGCCCCTAACCATATCTATAGTCCCATCTATACCAAAATCAATTATAAAAGCGTCAGAAACCAACCAACTCACTTTCACATTTATAATATTAAGCAAAGTAAGGAGTCATAAATAGTATTCAAAATAGGATTACTTCTACCGCGTAATAAAATATTATTCCAATATTTTGATAAGCCGTAACGCCTTTGGGAAATAAGCAAGCCGAACCAAATTTCATTTATAATTAATGTAATAAATTAATCTAAGACACAACACTATTTACGAGGCACGGACAGTTTATATTAAGATTTGTATGTATGGGTGATATTAGAAATGCTTATGTGTTAGTACAGTACGTTCGTATATAGTAAAAGTTAGTTTATTTGTGTGTGTTTCAGTGTTGGTTACTGAGCGATCATAATTAAGTTGTACCTATGTGTTATAGTTGGCGATGGTTGTGTGTATTTGTATTTCTGGCTCTATTTATATTCATGAATATATAACAGCGAAGTAGTGAGAGTAAGATCATTTGTATTTATAAGAGTAAGTAAAAAAAATCGGTTAGTTGGAAATCACGCTAAATTTAGTCAGCTATGTTGTGCCAATTACAACCCAACGATGGGACCTTGGTTACGGGCATGAACTTACTAGATACTGAGAACCGGGCTTTCATTGAAACTAAATCTCACAAAATCGTTGGTGCTCCATCGTTATTTCAACACCAACGTAATTGAACGAATTTAGTCCCACAATGAAGTTATCATTCGGTTATGTCACGCAAATTGCAACCCCATGACATTAGCTTGTGACTAAGTTCGTTCCTAATGTACATCGCTGTTCTTGGAGAGGGCGCTGTAGTATTTGATAAAGGGTGAAGAAAATTAGTTCGCTGGACCTTATTTATTTTTTACTAGCGGCCCGCTCCGGCTTCGCACGGGTATAAAATATATAGCCTATGTCATTCACTGAAAAAATAATTAAAATCGATCCAGTAGTTTTGATTTATTCATTACTGCCCGTGGCACGCACGCGTTACATGTAATTATTTACGACATCACAGTAGAAACCTCATAATTTTTTTATCCACTATTTAATGGATGTTATTATACATATAAACCTTTTCCTCCTCTTCAATCACTCTATCTATTAAAAAAACCGCATCAAAATCCGTTGCGTAGTTTAAAAGATTTAGGCATACATAGGAATATAGGGACAGAGAAAGCGACTTTGTTTTATACTACGTAGTGATAAATCGATGCATAGGTATAGCCAGGCCTTTTTGTTTTGAAAGTTGTAAGTCTATAATTTTTATACAGTTCACAACGAATACGCATTGTTCGTTGTCAATTTACTTAGCCAAAGGTAAACAAATGCATCACTAACAGCTACAATACGGTGACAGGCAAGTCTCAACCTCTGAACTTGTATGAGAATTTCGTTGATACGACGCGACGCTGTAACTGTTTACTAGATTAGATTTAATATTAGTAAAATTTTGACAATATCGAAAAAAATACCATACAATATAAAAAAATTGTAACTAGATATACTTTCTTTTTTTTTTCAAATTCTTTGTTTTTGTTTTGTTTTATGTAAATTTTTCGATTTTGCAGAAATTTCCTTTTGGGGTGCTGTATACCCTCACCTGCCCCCACAAAAAAAGCCCTGCACATACCTATTTGTTATATAAAGAACATAATTTTATAATCATTCGCATACAAAGTATTGATCTTATTCGAACTCAACGTTACTTGCAGAATTATTTAATACATGTTAACCTAGATATGCTATGCATTACGTGCTACGGATATTGGTACCGCTCCTTGTAATTAAGGATATATTGTATAGGATACAAAAAGTCATATAATAATAATAATATAATTTTTAGGTTATTTTATATCCGGCGTCGGTATGTGACGACCCCATCGCCCGCTGTTGGGATAACCTCTGTCACAGCAGAGATTATTCCATCAGTGCAATCAGTCACACTGGTGGTAGGTCTTTTGTTGCAAGAGGTCGGCTAGGTAGGTACCACCGCAGTGTCCAATATTCTGCCGCCAAATAGTAGTGCTTAGGCACTACTGTGTTCCAGTTTGAAGGACATTGTACGCTAGTGAAATTACTGGGCGAACGAGATTTAAGAACTAATATCTCGAGGTTGGCAACGCGCGAGTGGCACCTACTAATGGTGCTGCAAGCGCTCATAGGCTGCGGCAGCCACTTACCATCAGGTGGGCCGTATGCTTGTTTGCCAACTTCTAACATAAAAAAAAATATATATCATTATGGTTGGCAAACAAGCATACGGTCTGCCTGAGCAGAGAGCAGCAGTGGTAAGCAGTCTCCGCAACCTATGAACGCTTGAGATACTTGAAGTATCACAAGCGCGTTGCCAACCCAAGGTAAAGGAGGGAAGAGATGAGAAGGGCACAGAGAGGGTGGGAGATTGGGCCACCGGCGCTCTCACTCATCGCACAAAACGCAACAGTACCTACTGATACTGTTACTTTACGCCGATTTTCTGTGAGCGCGTACGTCCCCTTCTAGTCCCCGTAGTACTTCCCCGGTCGAGCTTGTCCGTTTGTGCTGTGAGAAGCATGGCTCTACTATCGTGACACACTATAAATGTATGTTTAAAGTCTTTTCAGTTTTAAAGAAACGTTTAAATGTTTTAAAATTCTTACTGACCTTTTACGATTATTATAAAGTAAATATTTCAGCCAAATTTATTTTATTTTTATTTAATTTAATTTAATTTGATTATATAATTAAAGTTAATACAAAAATTATGTTAGTAGTGTCTTAAAGTCTATGTTAGGTTTAACTAGACACTAAGTTCTCGTAACAGCATTAAAACAATAATAAAAAATCTTATGCATTTAAAATGTACCTTCTAAAATATTTTACACATAAATTTTATGCATTTATTCAATGCTTATTGTGCACAAAACAGGTTATAAAAACATACTTATGTGCGTAACTCAATCTTTAAAAGTATATCTTTTAAATTGTTATATACCAATACGGGTGCCAAAAACAAGCTTATAGGCTCGTACAAAAAGGTGGTCTTTATTTTCGGATTGTGTATTGCTGTTGGCCCCAGTGGCCTTGAAAACACCGGGTGGGGGTGGATGAGTACAGAGACCTGGCCGTGAGAAAAGAGCAGCCGTCG